>JASDDO010000031.1:200150735-200849637 GCA_030015575.1 Agapanthus africanus | reverse complement strand
TCTTTAGATATGATACAATCTAAGTGCCGGTCACATCCACACTTGGGTCGTGACAAAGTTGGTATCAGAGATTAGGAGTAACCTTACGGAATTGAGTAAGGGATTTCAATAGGTTGAGGTAAGTCCGTGAGTTAGGATGACCTTTGGATTGATGGAGTAGGTTAATTAGGATGAATGCAGTATTGTACGTATGTTCCGCGGCATATTTACGTTATCGTATTCAGCCTAACTAACCTTAGGGTGTATATCTTGATCTATTCTTCCGTTGATTCTCCGTTATTGATTGTTTATATTCATAAGCCTTATCAACTCTCATTTCTTATTCCAGTTGCTATGGCTACACGGGCTAGACGAGTCGCAGCCAGAGATGCAGCTAGGGCGAGTCCGCCTGTGACGACGACTGGTACACCGGACGTTCCAGAGGTGCATGAGCATGTTGATCCTCCTCCTCCGGATCGTATGACTAGGATTGAGGAGGGTATGTTGGGATTACAGCGAGTGAAAGGACAGTTAGCTGAGGCCACTCGAGTACTGAGACCGGATCCAGCACCGACCGTAGCAGAGTCCGAGGTACAGCCTACACAGACGGTGGCACTAGTAGATACGAGAGTGATGTAGGTATCACTTGCAGAGTTTATGAGATTGAGACCTCCGGCATTTACGGGGACCGATGTGGCGGAAGATCCTCAGTCCTTTCTTGATAGGATGGCGAGGATTGGCAGATCATTGCGATGTTCTGATGCGAGGTCGGTAGAGCTGACTAGCTTTCGTTTGGAGGGACTTGCACAGGAGTGGTGTGAGTCGATGGAGAGAGGGCGAGTTACGAGTCTTCCTCCGATGTCGTGGACCGAGTTTTTCACGGTCTTTCTTGCCAGATTTCTTCCCCAGAGTGTGAGGGACGCTAGAGCTAGCAGTTTTGAAGCGTTGCGGAAATCGGTAAGTATGTCGGTGGCAGATTATGACTTACGATTCACCCAGCTTTCACGCTATGCCCCATAGTTAGTACCTACGGAGGAGCTTCGGGTGAAGAGGTTCCTATGGAGCCTGGACACGCTGTTGTATCTGGCTATAGGCTCCCAGCATTTTGATATGCGTAGGCCATGGATGCAGCGATACGAGTAGAGGAGCGTTTGAGCGAGTCAGTAGTTGTTCCAGAGCCAAAGAGGAGTAGACCGATCGGGCCGATGACTAGACAGTTTGGCAGAGGTAGAGGCAGATATACTCCAGGCCGCAGTGTCGGACGAGGTGGGACCCAGGGCCAGATGTTCAGTTCTTATCCCGATGATCAGAGGCCTCCACCTATATGTTTTAATTGTGGACTTCCCGGACACTTTGCGCGGGACTGTAGATCCCAGGGAGGGACCGTTGTTCCACAGGCTGCTTTACCCCTACCACCTTCTACGCCAATGGCTTTACTTCCTTCCCCAGTTGGCGCTACACGCCAGGCAGTTGCACCACGAGGTCGAGGCTTTGCGGGATGTTCTCAGAGAAGTCGAGGAGATAGATGTAGAGGAAGACAGGATGCGGGCAGGGGCCAGGCACGGGTATTTTTGCCGACTCCACAGGATTCCCAGGCATCAAATGCAGTCGTGACAGTTACTCTTACAGTATGCTCGTTAGAGGAACATGTTTTATTTGATCCCGGTTCTACACATTCTTATGTATTTTCACGATTTGCACTTTCTTTAGGGAAATAGTCGTCATTGTTAGAGTTACCATTAGTAGTGATAACCCCGGTGGGAGATTTTTTATAGCTCGGCATGTATTCAGATCGTGTTCTGTGCGTATTGGTGATAGAGATTCGCTAGATGATCTGATTCTCCTGGATATGATAGATTTTGATATACTCCTTGGTATGGATTAGTTGGTCGCCTGTCATGCCTATGTAGATTGTCGGGGGAAGGCGGTTAGATTTTGATTTCCAGGTGAATCGGTGTTTGTTTTGCAGGAGGATTGTAAATTAACTCCTGCCAACATGATTCTTCCTCTTTGTGCGGGGTGACTCTTGAAGAAGGGTTGTCATGGATTCTTGGCATTCGTTCAGGACTTAGGGGTCACTGAGATTCCATTGGACCAGGTGCCGATCGCACGAGAATTTCCTGAGGTATTTCCTGCTGAGTTACCAAGATTGCCACCCGATCGTGACATTGAATTTTGCATCGACTTGATTCCGGGTGCGGGGCCTATTTCTATACCACCCTATCAAATGGCACCAACGGAATTGAAGGAACTCAAAAGACAGTTGCAAGAGTTGTTAGATAGAGGGCTTGTTCATCCCAGTGTATCACTTTGGGGAGCTCCTGTCTTATTTGTAAAGAAGAAGGACGGTAGTATGAGACTGTGCATCGACTACCGACAGCTGAATCGCGTAACTGTGCGAAACAGGTATCCACTACCATGCATAGATGACTTATTCGATCAGTTGCAGGGAGTTGGGTACTTCTCGAAGATTGATTTGCGGTCGCGGTATCACCAGTTGAGGGTTCGGAAGGACGATATTCCGAAGACGGCGTTTCGTACGAGATATGGGCACTATGAATTTCTGGTGATGTCGTTCGGACTCACCAACGCTCCAGCAGCTTTTATGGATATGATGAACCGTATCTTTAGGCCCTTCATTGATCTGTTCATTATAGTGTTCATAGATGACATTCTTGTTTATTTTCAGAGTCGGACAGAGCACGAGCAGCATTTGCGTTTTACGTTGCAGACCTTGAAGGAGCATCAACTGTTTGCAAAATTCTCTAAGTGTGCTTTTTGGCTCGATAGTGTGGAGTTCTTGGGCCATATAGTTACGAGAGAGGGTATATGTATGGACCCAAAGAAGATTGAAGCAGTACAGTACTGGCCCAGACCTGTGTCAGTTACAGAGGTTCAGAGTTTCTTAGGTTTGGCAGGGTATTACCGACGCTTCGTGCAGGATTTTTCACGGATCGCTGTACCTTTTTCCGGATTGACTAGGAAGGAGGTTCCATTTTAGTGGACAGATGCTTGTGAGCAGAGTTTGCAGCAGTTGAAGACGCGCTTGACGATTGCACCTGTATTATCTTTACCTTCCGGGTCAGGTGGTTTTGTTGTGTATTGTGATGCTTCTAGAGTGGGTTTAGGCTGTGTGTTGATGCAGCACCGCAGAGTAGTAGTTTATGCTTCTCGAAAGTTGAAGAGGCACGAACAAAGCTACCCCACTCATGATCTAGAGATGGCTGCTGTGGTATTTGCATTGATGATTTGGAGACATTACTTGTATGGAGAGTCGTGCCAAATCTTCACAGATCATAAGAGCTTAAAATATATTTTTCAGCAGAAAGATCTGAACTTAAGGCTGCGTAGATGGATGGAACTGGTGAAAGATTACGATTGTGAGATCTTGTACCATCCAGGAAAGGCAAATGTTGTAGCAGATGCTTTGAGTCGGAGACCTGGAGGTAGCATATCTTATTTACGCATCTTGCAGAGACAGTCTTCTACAGACTGGCAGATTTTATATGATAGTCGTATACAGTTTGAGTTCACATCGGCAAGAGGCCAGCTAGCACATGTTCGCACCCGACCTCAGTTATTGGATCGCATTCGAGAGGCACAGCCCGCAGATACTCATATGGTGGAGATTATGAATCAGGTTAGATAGGGCAGGGAGACGGAGTTTGTGGTTGATGATCATGGAGTATTACGTTTTAGGACTCGTCTCTGTATGCTAGATTCTGACGGGTTGAGGCGTGAGATTTTAGAGGAGGCCCATAGATCAGCATACAGTATTCATCCCGGTTCCACCAAGATGTATGATGATTTGAAGGATGTTTACTGGTGGGAAGGAATGAAGAGGGATGTTGCAGAATATGTTTCGAGATGCTTAACTTGTCAGCAAGTCAAAGCAGAACACCAGAGGCCAGCCGGAGAGTTGCAGCCCTTACCCATTCCAGAGTGGAAATGGGAACAAATTTCCATGGATTTCGTGGTGGGTCTACCCAGGACTAGCAGAGGGTATGATTCCATTTGGGTGATTGTTCATAGGTTGACAAAGGCAGCTCATTTCCTTCCAGTGAAGACGACATATAGGTTTGCTCAGTATGCACATATTTATATCGATGAGATTGTACATCTACATGGTGTTCCAACATGCATAGTATCAGATCGAGGTACCCAGTTTACTAGCAGACTGTGGCAGAAACTTCAAGACGCTCTTGGTACACGACTGAGTTTTAGTACAGCTTTCCACCCACTGACAGATGGTCAGTCGGAGCAGACCATTCAGATATTAGAGGATATGCTTCGGGCTTGTAGTCTTGATTTCGGTGGTAGTTAGGATTGTCACCTACCTTTGGTAGAATTCTCGTACAACAACAGTTTTCAGGAGATGATCCAGATGGCACCCTCCGAAGCTTTGTATTGGAGGAAATGTCGATCGCTTTTTTGCTGGACGGAATTGAGCGAGAGTTGCATATTGGGACCGCAGATAGTACAAGCGACTACAGAGAATATTAGGTTGATACGGGATAAAATGAAGGCGGCCCAATACAGAAAAAAATCTTATGCGGATCAACGACGTCGTAGACTCGAGTTTGGAGTGGGAGATCATGTGTTCCTTCGTGTATCTCCAAAGAAAGGTGTGATGCGTTTCGGGAAGAAAGGGAAGATCAGCCCCAGATATGTTGGACCTTACGAGATTTGGGAGAGAGTGGGTGCTGTAGCTTATCGGTTAGCACTTCCACCGAGTTTTCCCGACGTGCATCCGGTGTTCCAGGTTTCGATGCTTCACAGGTATCTTCACGATCCATCTCACGCGATCCAGTATCAGACCTTACAGCTTGAGCCGGATTTATCCTACACAGTGCAACCCGTCGCTATTCTTGACATGTAGGCAAAGAAACTACGATCGAGGGTACTTCCCTATGTAAAGGTTCTTTGCCAAAGAAATAATCGCGAGGAGATTACTTGGGAGACCGAGGATGCAATGCGAAAGAAATTTCCACATCTTTTCGAAGGTATGTCTAATAATTATTTTAAATTCGGGGACCGAATTTCTTAAGGGGGGAATATTGTAGCATTTTGAAAATTTAGAAATAAATAAAATTAATTAAATTAAGAATAATATGTTAAATCCCAAAGTTGTTAAAAACAAATAAGTCAATTTTCTTAAGTTGTATGTAAAACAATTTAAATTTAAATTTTAGTATGAAACATAATTATGTTATAAGGGTTTTAATGACAAATTTAGCTTCATTTTAGTAAAATGTGTGTTTTATAATAAGCTAGGTTGTGAAGGGTTTATAAGTAAAGTTTAAGTATTTGTGCAAATAGAAAATTGTTGAGGATATAAATGAAGGTGGAATAGAAATTAATTTAGTTCAGAATTCAATCTCAAATTAAAACAAAATTTAAAGATAAGGCAAGCACACCTCATGCTTGCATGCACACACTCATCTCACACCTCCTCCTTGCATGAAATGAGTACCCTTTAACCCTTGACACCTCCTCCTTCACCTTATCCCTTCCTTCTCTCATATATATAGCACATATTCAGTTCAATAGCTCAGATTAAAACTCAAAACATTAAAAGGAAAAGAAAAATTAAAAGAGAAAAGTAAGAACAAGAAGAAGAAAAAGAAGGAAGCTATATTCTTGGTTTTTCATCACCATCAAGCTAGGAGGGACTTAGCTTCTTGGAGGGTTTTTTCCAACAGCTAATTGGAGGGTAAAATTCTTAAAGACAGTAGGTAATTTAAATTCTGTAGATTAGTTAAGTTGAATTGAACCAAGTCACATAAAATCGTATTTTGGCTAACATTAAGCTCTGTTGAAATCTGCTTTTATTTAGAAGATAATTAACTTAACATAACAGTGTTAAACTAATGTAGGAAACACCTAGAACAAACTATACGGCCACGAACCCAGGGGGCCGGTTTTTGGCCGGCGGCCATAAAGGGAATTCCGGCGTCGCCGGCCATGTAGGGAGCTAGGTGGGTTTTCTTTGTTAGGTAAATTCCGGTGTATAATTTTGGCTATTTTTGTGTTGTTTAATTAAATTAGTTTCACTTCAGATTGAATCTCGAAGCGTATATCGGAAAGGATATCTTAAAACACCAAATACAACACGGTTAAAATACGTCGCGATTTAAATTCTGTAGCGATGCAGGATAGAGTTAAAATCCAGTAAGGTTAAGTGTTTAAAAGCTCGATACAGTCGTATATTATATAACTAGTACGTGGTAATGGGTGTTTTTCATTTCCGTCATGTCTGAATAGTCGTTTTCTTATATACGTTAAATTGTGATATTAGATTCGAATACGGGAATTACGGAGGCAACGTGGAAAGGGAAAGGATTAGCAATTCCTGAATAGATTCGACATTTCCGGTGAGTAGACTAAACATCTACCGGGGAATTTTGTAAAGATGGCGTGTTACACCCGTAGTTTTATTTAACTTAAATGCTTTATATTGTTATGCTAAATTGCATTCATTATTCACATATAAAATTTCATAGTTGCTAGAACACTTCACAAGTATCGACGAGTCATGCCACATGCACATCTTATATGTTACACACACCTCGTCGATATTACTATGCCACATTTACATTTAGTAAATTCCGTGTTAAAATGATTCATATTGTATCTTACAAACTAATAAATAGTAGTAAAGTTCATCATTTATATTATGTTTTAATTTCTGAGTATTTCATGTTGACATATGAAGTAAAGGTATTATTGAGGATTTATGATTTTGAGTTTTGTATACTATGACATAAATCCAATGACTTTTCATGATTGATGTGTCATGTCCACCATGAGATGTTTTCTGTTTTGATTTTAATTCCGGACAGAGTGGGGGAGATATACGGTCGCGGATTTTCCGTTATCCACACAGAGTGGGGGAGATATACAGTTGGATACATGGTGGACCTGGTCGAGACCGAGGGGCAGGATAGCCGCATTGAGGCGGGGGAGCCTAGCGAGGTTACTCGATACCGGAGATAGTGGTAAAAATACGGCGTATATCTAGATGAATACGACCGGTATTGTTGATTTCAGGATCATTCGAGGAATGATGCCTGTGAGAAATGGAAGTTTTGTGTCGATGATAGACACGATGAAATTAATTTATTTCTGAATAAATGATGAAATTTCAGTTGGACTATGAGATTTGTATTATATATTCTTGATTTTCACATATAATCATACATTATACTTGTTCACATTTCAGTTAGTATGATCGTCAAATTTACGTTATTAACCGTTATATGTTAGTTATTTCACTGAGTTGGCAACTCACCCCCGTTGTGCCACAGTTCCTTGCAGGGGTAGAGTGGATGGTTAGCTGCGGTGCAGATCTACGTTTGCTGCTTTTTCATATCTTTTGCTAAGTGGGTTACATATGTAGTAACCATCTCTTTTGGGCACTGTATTTTTTTTTATCTAGAAATCTTCATCAGACCTGTATATGACTTAGATTGAGAGATGTTATATATATTATTTGACAGTTGAGATCGTTTAGTTCTATAATTTGTGATTTCTTCTTTTTATGTCTGTGATTCATGTAGATGTCCTATACATTGAGAACTGTTTTTCGTTGTTGATGTTGTTCATCCCAACTCGGAGTGCAACCAAATTTAACACTTTATATTTGTTTAATAATAAATTGTGATTTTTACTTTAAACTAAAAATTTTATAAAGAATTACGCAAAAAGGTACTTGATCTTGGATTTTCGGTTTACTTGGACTGTGTGCATATCTTTAGATATGATACAATCTAAGTGCCGGTCACATCCACACTTGGGTCGTGATAGCAAATCTCTCCTGGATGTAACACTTACTCACAGTGGGATCGGGATCCAACTATCATATAGATGGTATGTGATTGATTCTAATTCTCGTTGTGTATGTAACTCGAATGAGTTTCTTCGTGTCAGTTTAGAAAATGAATAGAATTCACTATCAAAGAATTATTTGACCGCAATCAACTACGGTGTCGGATGTAGCGCGTTAGGGAGTGCGGATCGTCCACAGGGATTGCGCGATTCGTTCGTATTTTGAATTAGATGAATTGAAACATTAAAGAAAAGAAAACAAACAATTCATGATTTGTATTTGAAGTTCAAGAATTAGAAAATCTAGATATAATAACAAGAAAACGATAGAATCAAGAATTGAGAGTTTGATGATTTTTCCAACCAAATATCAAGAATCAAAATGAGGCTCGTAGGAATCGATCGGATCTATAGATGTGATGTAATCTTACGATAACGTATTCTTATCCTTCGATGAATTGATACTAGATCGACGATGATCGACGAGAATTAGGGATTTCTAGTGAAACTAGGGTTTCATCATTTATCCCTTGTTCCTTCGTCGATATCATTCAAATTCTAGCCTCTAGTAAATTCAAGAAACGATCGTAGATCCCTAATTTCGAGCGATAACAATCAAGAAAGCATCGCAACGAAACTAGGTCATCGATTCTTGAACTTGCTATGGTTTACAAAACTCGTAGGACTTAAGAATCGTTTTAAGATTTGTTACATCATCATTCTATTGATCGTCTCGACTTCTTTACGAGAGGAGTTTTACTCGAACATCACAACAAGAACTATAATCACAAATTGAGATCGAATCATGATTCAAGAATTTAAAGAAAGCAAGATTAATGAATTTCACCTTTTATTTATATCAACAATTTCATTACAATCGCTCAAGAACTACAAAAGGAAGAACTCGATCGTCGATTTGGCTTCGCTCATCTCCGTGAGTCGCGGATCGGCTTGGATCACTTGCTCGATTGAAGATCGGCTCCGCTCCTAAAAGGTTGAAGGTTTCTCGCTTGATTTGGTACTCGGGATCTTGAATTTTGATTGGAATTAGGGTTAGGGTTTCGCACAAGTCGTGTCACTCAACTTATGGAAGAAGATGGAGAGAATGAAGAATAGATTCAGGAAGAGATTAAGCAAGAATTGAACGACTAAGGATTGAAGAAGTTTAACCCTAGGTCTAGGCTTCTATTTATAGACTTCCCAAAACCCTAGATCTAGGATTTGAATTTTGAATTTCCCTCCAAAAGTTAGTTAGAGGGAGAGGCTTCTAGAAGTGGTTAGTTAGGAGGGAGCTTCTAGAAATAGTTTGTTAGAAACTTAATTAGGATTAGCTTAATTAATCATCTTTGCTGATCTGGCAGAAGCTTCAAGAGTTCTCTGGAATTTGAATCATGTGAAATGAATGTGAGACCTGAGAGAGGAATATTGAAGCAAAGTTGAAGAGGTGACGTGGCAAGACCGCCGCGGATCCGCGGCGCAAGCAGGCTCCCGCCGCGGATCCGCGACCATGTTGGAGGCTCTGGGCTTGGTCTTTCCTCTGCTGGTTTGGGCTGATGTTTGGGCCTTTTCCTGATATTTTGAATTTTATTTGGTCTTCTGTATTGTTACCAGATCTTTAACCTTTGAGTTGGCGTATTTTGGATCATCTTCTTTTGGCTTTGTTCCTGCATAATTTCTCAAGACAAGTGTTGCGCAATATAGGGATGATGCGATGCCATAAAATACAGTCAATATCCCTTAAAGTGCCGGTTTAAAAGTTTAACACATGCATTTTGGTATTTCAGGACTGTTATGCTAATATGTGAAATAAGAATACCAAACACTTCTAGATGAGTGCAATAGATAGGGAAATTGCCGTGTTAAAAATGCAGTATTTTCGACAGATCAAATTCCTCCAAACTTATTTTCGATCGTCTCGAGCGAAATTTTTATTAAAAAGAGAAGGAGAAAATAAAGAAAGAGAAAAACTAACTAGCACACTTTCGTAGACAACACGATTGCACTGAGCACGTGCAACAAGCCATTAAACTTCTAGGTGTCCCTAGTAGGAGGAGTGTTGTCTCCTGAGGGTTTTCAGTGGATTGCACCCACAAAATCCAATAATAAAAGAAAGATCATGAATATTACATTTAAAGAAAAGAATTGTAAAAGAAAAACTTTGAAAATTAGGGTTTCCAACTAAGCTAGCTTTTCGGTTGTCATGAGCCCTATCTTAATAGTCATGAAAAGATGTCAGAAATCACGTCCTCCCTCAATAAAACATCGTCTTTATTCTTCATTCCTATCTTTCATCCAAATATCGATCATATAACCCTGCGTGTGTGTAAAGACATCCCTACACCCGGAGAATTGAATTCAAGCTATCATACTCTTGCCCATCAGCCTCAGTACGTTTTAATTAATGAATATTTAGATGAGATTGCTCACATATTTTCATGCGACCGTTAATACTTCTTGAGGTATTAACCGACCGATTAATCATGTGCTTGCTTATTTGGTGTATTTTCCTCATCTTGCACCACCTAAGGCTTAGCAGTGACTCCCAGACCAGTTGGCCTTAGGGCACTAGGTGAAGAGGCACCCTCGCTATATTTTTTTTTATTGCTGCCTTGGCGATAACAAAACCAGTGTTCATTTTTCTCACCACTTTATATTTTCTTCATTTTTTTATTTCCTTCATACTTTTGGCTTTAAGACAAAAGCTTTTCAAGGTATCCTCTACTATCCCAGGCTTCAAGATGTGTGTAAGTGCGAATAGTAGGGTATCAACGTTCAAAATATTTGGCTTCCAGAATAGAAACTATTTTTCAGACTTATTTTTATCCTCAGATTAGTGACGTCCTTCATCTTACTAACCCTTGGAACAACGGCTCATAACTACTTATTACTAGTTCGTATAAGAAAACTTCTAATTTTCTTAGTTTTCTTAAATTTTTATAATCTCATGGATATAATTTTTCACTATCTAATATTTTATTATCTTATTTATGTACAAAAAATATTTTTATCTTTTGAAATTTTTTAAATTTTTATAGGTTTTCAAAATGTTTTGTGCTTATGCAAAGTATGATGCAAATGATGCGAAAATAAGCACAAACCTCCCACAAACTTGTTTTCAAAAGTGTCCTCACTGTTGCCATCTGCTAAATCTCGAAAAACTGTAAGCTTGGGAGGAATTTATTAGTGCGGGCAAAATATTTATTTGAAGAACCTCCCCCAAACTTAATTTTTTTTTTGGCTCCACATTTTGTGTAAAAATTTTCTTATCAAGAGCCAGATTATATCCCCCCAAACTTGAGTTATGCAATGTTAATCTTTGAAAATCATATGAGGGGGTCAAAAATCAGTGGTCGATGCCAAGCTTTGCAAAGACCGAATGTCAACACTAACCATTCAAAATTTTTATCAATGCAGTGCTCTGGTTGGTGGAAGAAGAAGTAGGGAAAGGTTAAGTGGTGGAATAGAATGTGTGTGCGTCTCATTTTGGAGAGACGATGCAGTGAATGTGATGGATTACTCGCATTCTTTGTACAGTTCAGAAAAAGGGGTGGAGGTTCAATTTCATTGATTGGGAGATGATTCATCTCAACACCCGTGTCATTTAAAAATACGAGTTCATCAGCGAAGATTTCCTCAAAAGTTTCATTAATACCCCGATGAATAATGTCATCACAAAGTACGGGGTGATCTTCAGACTCTAAAAACAGTTCATAATCAATGTTAGTTGTTGACCCGGATATCTCGGTGGAAGAGTCCGTATGTGTATGATATATAGTTGGATCAAACAACAACGTATGAAAAGTGTTAAGATCGGTATCAGGAGGATCATCAAATTCGCTGCTGTCGACATCCATTAAGTCGACAGAACAGCCATGAGCAGTAGGTTCGGAGGGTACGCTTCCCAACTTGTAAATGTTCAGCTCAATTGACCTATTCCCGAAGGATAGGGTCATATAACCGTTACGACAGTTGATAATAGCATTGGAAGTGGCCAAAAAGGGGCGACCTAAAATCACCGGAATTTGATTCCGTGGGTTCGCTACAGGCTGTGTATCAATTACAATAAAGTCCACAGGGAATATGAATTCCCCGATTTTTATTAACACATCCTCCAGTTCACCCCTAGGTTTGGTGATTGATCGGCCAGCCATCTGGAGAGTGCAATTGGCTGGTTTCAACTCTCCGATTCCTAGTTGTTCATAAACCGAGTATGGAAGCAAGTAAATACTAGCGCCAAGGTCTAGTAGAGCACGGTTGATGTGTTTTCCCCCAATAGAAATGGAAATAGTAGGACAACCAGGGTCCTTACGTTTCCTCGGTACTTATTGGGGGAAAGTCGTGTCTGCTATCTTTTCCATAAAAATCTTCTTGGGCACTTGAGTCTTCCTCTTCGTAGTGCACAAGTTCTTAAGAGTTTTCGCATAGGACGGAACTTATTGGATGGCATCTAGGAGAGGGATGTTGATGTTAACTTGCTTAAAAATGTCCATAATCTTCTCCATATGTGGACTCGATGTGTTAGCCCTTAACCGATTAGGATAAGGTGCTTTAGCAATAAGCGCTGGGTCCATCATAGAAGAAGGAAGTGTGTGTGGACCCGATCCCAGAATAGAGTTGGGGATCGTCGGTGGTAGACTTGAAGAGATGGGCTGAGGTGGCGAGCCATGTGGGAAACGAAGAATAGGCTCGCAAGAAGGTGGCGGGATAGAAGAACTGGGGTCAGAATTAGAAGTAGAAGTGGAAGGAAAGGTCTCAGCCGGGGTATCATTGATAGATTTTTCTGTATCATCAAACTCTTCCCCAGCGTGAGTGTCAAGCACTCTTCCAGATCTCAACGTGATTGCACTCACATTATGTGAATAGCCAGGATTGGGCAAGGGTTGAGCTGGAAGTTTCCCTTTCTCTCTTGCACTCATTTCGGCTTTTAATCGTGCAATTTCTTCTTCCATCACTTTAATACTCTCACTTTGTGACGCAGAGTTTTTCTCAATTTTATCGACAGAAGACTTCATTTCAGCCGAAACTTGCATGATATTTGTTAAGACCAAATTCATGTATTGTGCAAATGAAGAGGATTCATCAGTCCCGGTCAACTGTAAAGGACTAGACAGTGCAGGTGTGTTGACCGGATTTTGAAAGTTATGTGCTTGGAATGGGTGCTGACTCAATTGAAGTTGTGGGTGCTGTTGTGGTGGAGGGGCCCCTTGGAAATTGTTTTGGTTTGGAACCGTGTTTTGAGGTTGTGATTGGTTCTAAGCAAAATTTGGGTGATTCCTCCAACCCTGATTATATGTGGAAGAAAATGGATTGTTCTTAGGTATTTGAAAAGCGGCATTGGTATGCTCGTGACCTTGAAACGCAGAGTTTAATGGACATTCTTCCGTTAAATGAGACGGATCAGAACAGCATCCACATATAGTTTTGGAGAGTGATATTTGACTTAGGGCGGCTAAAAATTTGTTTTCCATAGTCTCGAGCTTCTTTTGCATAGCTGAAATGTCAGCTCTAACTCCTATGGAAATATTATTGCCATCCCTAGACGATTGACTCACACCCACCCACTGTAAAGATTTTTCAGCGAAATCTTCTAGAAAATTCCAGGCTTCCCCATCATCTTTGGTCATGAAGTTGCCTTGACACATGGATTCAAGGGTTTGTCTTGTGTTAGGATTAATGCCCTCATAAATGATTCGACACAGTTCCCATCTCGGGATGCCGTGATGAGGACATTGAACTAACAGATCCTTGAAGCGTTCAAGACATTTTGAAAATGGTTCATATGGAAGCTGGGTGAATTGATTTATTTCGCTATGGACTCGAGCTGTTTTTTGGTATGGGTAGAATTTCTTAAGGAATGTTTTGACGAATTCTTCCCAATTTGAAATGGAATGTGCGGTAGTGTTATACATCCACTTCTCGGCTATATCGCACAAGGTGAATGGGAGAAGACGTAGACGCATAGCATCCATAGAAAGTTGTGAGGTACCCATCATTGCGCATACATTTTCAAATTTGGTGATAAATGCAAATGCGTCTTCAGACTCGAGACCGTGAAATTTGGGTAGAAGGTTGATGTATTGGGGTTTTATTTGAAAATTTTCCCTGTTGGCTGGTGGAATGGAAAGACAGGTGGAAAGGGGACCTCGTGTTGGATAGCACCTCTCTTGGAGAGAGATGCGAGGTGGATTATGCGCACCAACGGACGGCGGCAGATTAGTGAAAAAGAAGTTCGATGGAGACGGATCCATCGATGTGGGTGTGGTGGTGGGTAAAAGAAAGGGTAAATGTAGAAATACCGTCTTTTGGGTCGATGATGGAAACGCGGACTTAACGGGCACTAGAATCCCGTGTCCATCCTATCTTGCACTAAAAAGGGTTAGTACAAGTGGCAGCGTGAATTTATAATTAGGGGAATGAATGAAGTGTTGTTTGTTTTGAAAATTGATACGGATTTTTGAAAAAATGATGCAACACCACAAATGCAACACACAAAATCCTAATTCTAGGGGTCACCTAGGTCAAATCTCTAGACCGCTCCTAACTGCCAAAAGACAAGTCGCAGGATAAATCCTCCACTGCGTCTTTGTCTCTCCTGTGGCCAGGTAAGTGCCAGGTAAGTGGGAGGTTCTCCACTACGTAAGTAGTGTGTCTAATTAAGTAACCACTAGCCTTCGACACACTTTCCTTAGACACCACAAGAGAAACGCGGATAAGCAATGAATTACCCACGGCCTTCTTCTGTCTTAAGTGAGCGCGACGGTCCTTAGAGTCATCTCTAGATTTCTTTTCGTTAATTGGGGCAAATGCGGATGCAATTTTGCGATTTTCGGGGCTTAAAAAAGGTAATGAACTCCCCACCTAATCTGGATTTGGTCTTTGCCCTTTAATGTCCGTATTAAGTTTGCAAACAACCACAAAAATCAAAACAAGCACAATTTAATTTTTGCTTTTTGCGCGGCGCTGCAATTTATTTGCAAAGAAACCTACACAAAATGTTAATTGGAGCAGATAAGGGGAGAGATAAGAAAGTTAAAAGTTTACAGAGAAATTTTGGTGCAGGGATGACGTCAGCACGCAGCGGAACCGCGGTGGGAGTCAGCTATTGCCGCGGAAACGCGGTGGATTCAGGGGATCACTGCACAGAATTTTAGGACAATGCTCCTGTTGCTCCCTTTAGCTTTCTGGAATATTCAGAAAAAAATTTCCCAAGCTCGAATGAATCTAGATTTCCCCGCACTCAAATCACAACAACACGTATTAGTGTTTGCGCGAATTTTGATCTAAAAATTTGTAATGGAATAAACTTTTCAACTCAAATTTCAATATAGAACGAATTAGCGCGTAATCCCCGGCAACGGCGCCATTTGATTGAAACGACATTCTCGTTGTGTGTGTAACTCGAATGAGTTTCTTTGTGTCGGTTTAGAAAATGAATAGAATTCACAATCAAAGAATTATTTGACCGCAATCAACTACGGTGTCGGATGTAGCGCGTTAGCGAGTGCGGATCGTCTACAGGGATTGCGCGATTCGTTCGTATTTTGAATTAAATGAATTGAAACTTTAAAGAAAAGAAAACAAACAATTCATGATTTGTATTTGAAGTTCAAGAATTAGAAAATCTAGATCTAATAACAAGAAAACGATAGAATCAAGAATTGAGAGTTTGATGATTTTTCCAACCAAATATAAAGAATCTAAATGAGGCTCGTAGGAATCAATCGGATCTATAGATGTGATGTAATCTTATGATGGCGTATTCTTATCCTTCGATGAATTGATACTAGATCGATGTTGATCGACGAGAATTAGGGATTTCTAGTGAAACTAGGGTTTCAACATTTATCCCTTGTTCCTTCGTCGATATCATTCACATTCTAGCCTCTAGTAAATTCAAGAAACGATCGTAGATCCCTAATTTCGAGCGATAACAATCAAGAAAGCATCGCAACGAAACTAGGCCATCGATTCTTGAACTTGCTAGGGTTTAAAAAACTCGTAGGACTTAAGAATCGTTTTAAGATTTGTTACATCATCATTCTATTGATCGTCTCGACTCCTTTACGAGCGGAGTTTTACTCGAACATCACAACAAGAACTACAATCACAAATTAAGATCGAATCATGATGCAAGAATTTAAAGAAAGAAAGATTAATGAATTTCACCTTTTATTTATATCAACAATTTCATTACAATCGCTCAAGAACTACAAGAGGAAGAACTCGATCTTCGATTTGGCTTCGCTCGTCTCCGTGAGTCGCGGATCGGCTTGGATCACTTGCTCGATTGAAGATCGGCTCCGCTCCTAAAAGGTTGAAGGTTTCTCGCTTGATTTGGTACTCGGGATCTTGAATTTTGATTGGAATTAGGGTTAGGGTTTCGCACAAGTCGTGTCACTCAACTTATGGAAGAAGATGGAGAGAATGAAGAATAGATTCAGGAAGAGATTAAGCAAGAATTGAACGACTAAGGATTGAAGAAGTTTAACCCTAGGTCTAGGCTTCTATTTATAGACTTCCCAAAACCCTAGATCTAGGATTTGAATTTTGAATTTCCCTCCAAAAGTTAGTTAGAGGGAGAGGCTTCTAGAAGTGGTTAGTTAGGAGGGAGCTTCTAGAAATAGTTTGTTAGAAACTTAATTAGGATTAGCTTAATTAATCATCTTTGCTGATCTGGCAGAAGCTTCAAGAGTTCTCTGGAATTTGAATCATGTGAAATGAATGTGAGACCTGAGAGAGGAATATTGAAGCAAAGTTGAAGAGGTGACGTGGCAAGACCGCCGCGGATCCGCGGCGCAAGCTGGCTCCCGCCGCGGATCCGCGGCCATGTTGGAGGCTCGGGGCTTGGTCTTTCCTCTGCTGGTTTGGGCCTTTTCCTGATATTTTGAATTTTATTTGGCCTTCTATATTGCTACCAGATCTTTAGCCTTTGAGTTGGCATATTTTTGATCAGCTTCTTTTGGCTTTGTTCCTGCACAATTTCTCAAGACAAGTGTTGCGCAATATAGGGATGATGCGATGCCATAAAATACAGTCAATATCCTTTAAAGTGCCGGTTTAAAAGTCTAAAACATGCATTCTGTTATTTCAGGACTGTTGTGCTAATATGTGAAATATGAATACCGAATACTTCTAGATTAGTGCAATAGATAGGGAAATTGCCGTGTTAAAAATGCAGTATTTTCGACTGATCAGTATGCAATCTCATTGCAAATTTCAACTCTTGAAACTCCCGATATGGTTTTTACCCCTAGTTACTTATGACCTTGGCTATGGTCAACATATCATAAGTTCTAGTCAAGTTCTATCCGTCATTTCGAGATTAACTAGACCCACCCATATGACCCTTGACTATGATCAACATAATCACATGAATGTCCTAACTGATCGCATCATATGCTTTGTAGGAAGACATCACTTAGCTACCGTACACTACGCCTTGACTATGATCAAAATATGCAGCACGGATACTAAGTACTCTGCTTCTTAAAATGACGGAGGGTTGCAGAAGGTTTTTATGAGAACCTTTAACGCTTTGAACTTGATCTCGTTGTAGAATCAAAACAGTTTAGAAAAGGAGTGGCTTATGCTCCGCATCTTTTGAAACTTGCATTTTTTATAAAAAGGCCGAGTGGGTTTCAAATTTGATTCTACAACATCTTTTAGGTTTCTTTTACTTTACATTAATCTCATTAATGTAATCCCATCATTTAAGTTCCTAAGCCATCACAGAAAAGAACGAAAATAGAACGTACACTTATGCCATCCGCATTCGCCACAGTGTCCCGTTATGCACCGTTAGGTTACTTAACTAACGGCATAGAGGGGCGGGACTAGTGCGGGTGTAAGACATAAGCAACATTTATTATATATCATATACATAATAATAATCTATTCGTCTCAGATACTAAGTATTCACATACAGAATATCAACAGCAGAAGCACATATGAAAATAAAAGGATATCTAGGATGTCCGTATTTTGTATTTAGCCAACAATAGAAAATACGGATTCCACGGTCGCGATGAATAGCAAGGCCGACACCCCTAGACCCCTACGAGAGCGGCAAGTGATCCTGCCAATTCTAGAGTTTAGGAGAACCGGTCTCGACTCCTCGAGATGGCCTCCCACTGAACCCTAGAACCCGGTCACTTGTGCTCCCCTCCTAATATACAATGATGGAAACATCTTCCTCAACCCGGAAGTGCCCAAATAAATGAATATTACATACAAACGATTTATACATAAATGAAAATAAAACTCTCATCTCACATAAAACCCCGTCTATTCATTCGCGACAATCCTGCAAATCATATCTCAGCAACACATAATATCTCATATTATCAACGTAAGAAAGTATGCGTATTCCGATTGTCGTTGATGTATAGCAACGAAAACGGCGATACACCACATACTACACTTAGGGTCGCAGAAAAGAAAATGAAAAACTACAACATTTGGAATCCACAATCACTTTAGACATCGTAAATCCGAAATATCACATACTTCGCATTTCATGCCTAACTTTATGAATTCCACATATTGTATCTCATTTCAGATAAATAGACAATGTTAAACTTTTCGATCGACTAAACAAACACCCAAGATTTCCCAAATAGCACAACACTTGAGCCGAGTTCAAAAATTTCCAGAACATGTCACGGCCCTTATGAACCGGCCGTAGAAATGTCAAACCAACGCCTCACATGTGTCAACGCTAAACTACCACAAACCATAGGGTTAAGTGGCAGTTTTGATGGTCACATAATCGAGTTAAGGTTACGTTCTTCTAGGGTCCACAGATACGCTTGCATGATTTTCTGAAAGTTTCAAACTCGTGAAAAATCCAACACTTGAAAGTTTTCCAATACGGGAAAAAGTGAGTTATGGATATTCGTTCGAACATTTTAACATGTTCTAAATTACCTAAAAAACTAAACGATGTTAAACTTTCCGATCTAATCAACGAATTCGAAAGATCTCCAGAAAACTCAGCACCTGAGTAATATTAAAAATTCCCAGAAGCATGTAGTAATACATATGGATGAACCCTAGAAATAACTATCCCTGACACCCAAGTACGGCCGCGGAACCGCCGCCAAAAGCATGGTATGGGCGCGGTTCCGCCGCGACTTAAAGGCTACAGTGACTCGTATTTCACAGTAATCCATACAATTACCTGCTTGATTTTTTGAGTATTTTTCATGTGGAAAAAATCAACTTTTTAGAAAATTTCCATAGAGGGGTCCAAATAGGTGTTTCGTGGTTCGATCGGACTGTTAACTTCGCCTACGCTTCGCCTACGCATCGCCTAAAGCTCTAGCTTGGCTCTGATACCATTGTTGGGTTTACCTAGCACCTCATCTAGGGTTTGGAAGCATCACATATGCCATAACCAAAATTTTAAAGGTGCTAAGTGAACTTGATAAGAATCATAACTAGAAATTTAGGGTTTCATGCAACTAAGCATCACATGAAAATGAAGAACTATCACTAAGGGTAGAGATTACAACCATTGTAGACCTCCCTTGGTGACTCCTTGGCATGATGAGAGTTTGGAACGGATCGATGGAAGCCTTCCTAGTCCACGAAAATCCACACAAAGCTCCTTGCTTTACTTGATTTATGAATGAAATCGAGCAAACACCCTACACAAATGGGCTAGATATGTGTACTATGATGATGTGGTTTGTATTCTATAATCAAAACCCTTTCTTTTTATCAACTTCACACAAATAAAATTTCAAGAGAGGAAGAAGAAGATGATGGCTTAGCTTGAGCTCAAAGTATTTGTGATGAATAATCTTGAGATGATAACGAATAATCAATATTATATCATTCTTACCTCAACAATGGTTTGTAATTATTTAGATATTTATCAATGAGTTAATAAAGCCAAAGGAAAATTAACTCAAGGTTAAAAGGTAGGTCAAGTATGGTCAAAGATGATAAACATTAACCATGAGTGAATTATCCTTTCTTTTAATTCAAAATGATAAATATGTATATAATTACTACCATGTTAGTCTTGCATTGCCACCAAATGTGTATCAACAACCATGATACAATGTATGTATGTATGTATCCATGCACATCATCATGTGCATACCAAATAGAAAAGGGTTTAATTAAAGAATTAATCTAAAAGTCATTTGTTAAATCAACACTTGATTTAGCAAACCGGTCATATCACATACGATCCGACCAATAGAAAATACCCGATTAATATACGGTATCACATAACCGTATTTAATCGGGTCCCTGCGCATATCTCATATGCACACCACATCTTTTTTCCTGAGCCAGGAAACTCCTGTGAGGGACTCTAAGACGCGTCGATATGCCGGCAGTAGGTGATGATCATATCAAATACCTACAGACCGCAAGCGGTCAGCTAAACGTAATGGCCACCCGGGTATTGAGCGATCAGAAGAAAACCAGCGGAGCTGTCAAAACTCCCTTCGAGCCAACTGGCAACACTTACCGTACAATCCGATCTCTTCGTCAGATATGCTGCATATCGAGTCTAGGGATGGAATCGTCGACCCCAATAACTCAATAAGTCATGACGGTATATGGCTCATAACAGATCGAGAAACTACTAATAACTCTTATCAGTAAATCTCAGCAGCCCTGGCCAGGGACTTCCTGTTATAGCCAATCGAGCATAGCACAACATCAACTCCCAATATCGGGAGAGACGAAACCCCTCCTATTGCTCATCGCCTCCATGTGCCTCGAGACTGTACCGAAAGACCACCTGTTTGCTTGACTCAGTAGATCCGTGGTAGGGTGGAGATCAAAGTACAGTAGGAGGACACACAAGACTCTGTGACGATCTTGGGTCTACAGACTAACCTGTACCAGTGTCACCTGAGAACTGCTATCCGACTATAGATATAATACGACATAGGAGTCCTCGGCGAGTCCGTTCAGTGTACCCAGTCTCCACTGAGCACCCGCATACAATATTTTGTGTCACCTCACCAGATGGATATGGGATCATCCATCGCCCATCATATGGGACAAGAATGGTATACGCTAGTCTACTATGGAATATCGATGCCCCGTCTCGATACACCCACGACTAGGAACAGTTCAAGGATATGCTTATAAACTATAAGTGCCCCACTAGTATGATCCGCATCATAGTCACAGTAGTCAAGCAAATATCCTGAGGGCTTTATCGACATGTGCAAATGAATAAAAGCATGATCAAATCAACATGTCAAGATAAAGTAAACCAGATAGCATACTATCATGTTGAGCAAGAAAGTCATCTATATTCATATATACATGTCTAAGCATCCACTATACATATAATGGCCTCTAGGGCATACATATATCTAACAGATCGGGCCATTGTTAGAGCTGCCAGTTGCGAGAGGACTGTTGATGTACAGCATACCTCAGAGATTTTTGATGTCATCTACCGTGTGGAAAGATGACCAAGCTGTTGCTGACATTGATGGGATGTCGCCTCCAGACTTTACGAGCTGAGATCGCTGGAGCTTCCAGGCAGAGATGCGACAGATGATAGCTAGTCTATCCCGAGTTGAGAGACGAAGGTGATTCGTCAGATTGATGCGCCGACGCAGGCCCAGTTGAGTCGAAGATTTTCAGTGCGGAGAGTCTTACACAGATCTATAGCAGACCGCTCCAGAGACGACCGTTGATGTATCGTCTTTTCTAGAGGATTGAGCCATTCTTTAGCTTGCGGACGAAGGGTATTCACATGTCGACTGGACGAAGATAAAAATGTTCGAGCGAGTGTCAGAAACCCATTTTCCCAAGTTTAAAGTGTTCGGTGGGACATTCAAGTAATTCTGTGCACCTTCTAGAAGAATGAAACCCTAACTCGAAATGATGACCATGGAACCTCTTTTGAACCTTAGGGTTGCAACAGTTTAGCGGTGCCATTAGTGAGGCTTGGGTTTTCCATTCTACGGCTGGTTCAGAGGTACTGTGGTATGTACCAGATATTTTTAGACTGTGCTCAGGTGTTGAGCTTTCGGGAAATTATGAGACCTCGATGACTCGATCGAAAAGTTTGACGTCGTCCGGATATCATGTGATAAGATACCAGTAAGCTGAACTACTTCGGATAGAGGACCTCACCCAGATGCGTTGCGAGTTGATCGAGGACGGATGAGTATTGAGTATTCCTCAGACGGTTTGGACGAGTTCCCGAGGACGTGTTCGGCCAGATATCTTCTACAGAGTGATGAAGATACCGAGTTCGTGACTTCGAGTCCGTGTGAGAGACTTCGGATTGACAGTGGCTAAGAACAGTTCTAGTGCACAGATATCATGACGTGACGTCAAAGTGGACGATGATACAGACGAGTGGAACCAGAGGTTCGTGCGAGAGGCTCACGAGCCGTTGTTACTCCCCGTCGAGATTAAAGACCCGATGTGCATACAGAGGCGTAGGGATATGGCTAGTTCCTGAGGAAATGTGTGTGGAACAAGCAGATGTCCGGAAAACGAGAAAAGATTATGTAAGAGTACCAGCCTCCGTATAGTTCGGCATAGGCGAGATCGGAAGAGACCTTGAGCAGGATTCTTTGCAGGACACTGCTGCGATGAGATTTGCACCCAGGGTCAGATGTGTAACGTGTATTCAGAGGACCAGAGGCCGACGCCAGTGACGTGCTCCTTTACGAGTGGTCATGATGATTGACCAAGAGATGACCAGAGAAGTGCCAGAACAGAATCGTTCCCGTTAGCACACCTGACAGGGCTGATGAGCCGATGGATTGCGAGATTGGTAATCTGCAGAGAAAATGAGGACCCAGAGACAGAGGACGCCAGACCATGAACAGGAGGCAAACGGATGTTCTTGCTATGCCAGTTTTAGGCGCACCGATATTTTCCGACATTGTAGGAGGTGTACCTCAATGTCATTTATTGCGATTTGCGTTTGTAATTCGAGTATCACGCTTACATCGCTTGCATTTGAGTTTCATGATTTCGTGGATTTCATACGGTTAATTTGATTTTGTGCGTGTGTTATGCACTCAATTTGATTTTTGCACTCGGTATAGCTTACATGTGCTTGCAGTGCATTGATACGTGTTTTGTACACGCGGTTGCACGCGTTTACGATTTAATACGCCCTGGTACACTCGGTTTTTCTTTTATACGCATTTGAGTTATGTATTCGTATTTCGTGCACTGGATGCACTGTATTTGCATTTGCTGCACCGGATTCGTATTTCGTACATTTGTCGCACTAGATTTGCATTTCTTGCATCGGACGGGTATTTATGCGTTTGTAGCACTTGATTTATACTCCGTACCTAGGTTGCACCCGATTTATGTCCTTAAGCATTCGTTTTACCAGATTTGTATTTTCGTGCGCATTGGCACTTGCCGTTCGTTTTCGTGCATGCTACTGCACAATATGCTTTTACGGACCCGACCTGTTTTGGTTGGATTTTACGCATATTAGGCGCTTGATTTTGGATTTTTGTGCGCATCGGATGCACTTGAGTGAGATTTTAATCGTGCATGTTGGATGCTCTTGATTTAGATTTCTTTCGTGCATGATGAATGCACTTGATTTGGATTTTTGCTCATGTTGGGCGCATGATATGAGATGTGGTTTTGTGCACACCGGATGCACTCAATTGGGATTTTCATTCGTGCATGTTAGTTGCACCGGATGCACTCTGTTAGTTATATGTATGCCCTAGAGGCCATTACTGTACATATGATGTATATTGTAATGGATGCTTGGACATATATAGGGAGGACTTTCTTACTCGACATGATAGTATGCTATCTGGTTGTACTTTATCTTAACATGTACTCCGATTGTCTCTATGTTACATATTGATAAAGCCCTTAGGATATGTACTCGACTACTGGGACTATGATGAGATCATACTAGTGCGGCCACAGTAGTCGACGAGTACATCCTATAACTGTTCCTAGTCGAGGGTGTATCAAGACAGGGCATCGAAACACCAGAGTAGACTAGCGTATACGCATCTTGACCCATATGATGGGCGATGGATGATCCCATATCCATCGATGTTTGACATCAAGGATGGTGTACGGGTGCTCAATGGAGACTGGGTACACTGGACGGACTCGCCGAGAACTCCCAGATGGTATTATACATCACGTCAGATGGCAGTTCTCCGGTGACACTGGTACAGAGTAGTCTGTTGACCCGAGATCGTCATAGAGTCTTGTGTGATTCCCACTGTGCTTTGATTTCCATCATACCACGTCCAAGAGGGCGTGCAAAAAGGTGGCTTTTGGGTACAGTCCAGAATCAAATGGAGGCAATGAGCGATAGTAGGGGATTCGTCTCTCCCGGTATAGTGAGTTGATGTTATGCAGTGTTCGATTGGCTATAACTGGAAATCCCTGGCCAGGGTTGCTGAGATTTACTGGTAAGTGTTATCAGTAGTTTCTCAAACTGTTATGGACCTCATATCGACACGACTTATCGAGCTACTGGGGTCTGACATTTACCACCCCTATGCGAGATATGCGACATATCAGACGAAGAGACCGGACTGTACGGGAGTTTTACTGATTGGATTCACAGGAGAATGTACAAGCTTGCTTGTTGATCTTCTGATCGCTCAATACCCTGGTGGACATTATGTTTAGCAGACCGCTTGCGGCTTGTGGGTGTTTGATATGATCATCACCTACTACCGGCGTATTGATGAGTCTTTAGAGTCCTACACAGGGGTTTCCTGGCTCAAGCTAAACGGAGTAGGAGCACATATGTGATATGTGCGGGACCGAGATTGATACGATATGAGATACCGTATTCTATTCTCGCGATTTGTAACATTGATCGGTTGTATGCGATATAACTGGGTTATCGGATCAAGTGTTCATTCGATAAGTTGTTACACATGATATTAGTCAGTTATAGCCGGGTTATTAAATCAAGAGTTGATTTAATAATTTAATGTATAATTATATATTTGATATATTACATTACATTAACTAGTATTAGCTCACTTATGATTTATTTTCTCACTAGATTGTGCACATTGTTTATATATGATATATGCAAGTGTACATGTTTGTATCATGCTTGATGATACATACAAGTTGGTTGTATGAGACTTATATTAAATTTAGGTTAAATTAGGGTTTACTTATTTCCTTAAGAATAACAAAAGAGTGGAGACTTTAGTCAATGTTATCATGCTTGTAGAAGCTTGTATGCAACATTGACAAAGTCAACTCTTTTGTCTTTCCTTAGGATATTAGTTAACCCAAACCTTAACCTCATATTTTGGTTAATTCTCTACATAAGTTAAGCATGAGGGCTTAACTCAACCATGGTGCAATAATTCAATGTATAAGTTTTCATTTGGATGGATTATTCACTTCTTCTTCTTCTTCATCAAGCTCTATGAAAAGCTTGCTAGCTCTAATGGTGCCTTGAGAAAAAATATAAGAAAATCAATTCTAAAGTGAGCCCACCTCCTACTTCTTCATATTCTACCACTTTCCATGTAGTAGAGTGTGTTCTCTTCACAAAGTTCATGACTTAGTGAAGGAATAGCTTGAGCTAGTGTCTCCCCGACGTAGATCATCTTCGGCCTCGAAGTCATCGAAGCAAGCACGTTCGTTCATCTTATGGAGCTTCTCTAGAGTCCGGAGTTCACGATCCTAGCGAAGGGGACATCTACACGGAGCTATTAAAGTAGAGGACTGGATCTACAAAGGTTGTAATCCCTCTCACTTAGTGTTAAATTGTTTTACATGTGAGTTTTCGCCTAAACTCTAGTATAAAGATCCGGCTTTGGGTTGTTCGGCACGGCTAAAATTTTAATCGGGCATGGATGATGCCTCGTAGACCCTTGTATGCGTTCCTAGCAACCCTACAGTGGTATCAGAGCCAAGCTAGAGCTTTATGTGAAGTATGAGCGAAGTTTAAAGTCCGATCGAACCCGGAAACCCCGATGTTTACCCCACTCTGGACAATTTTAAAAAATTGATTTTTTCTGTATTAAAAATACTCAGAAAAATAAGCAGGAAAAACTAAGAATTACTGTGATGTACGGCCCCCTAATTCGCTCTTATGACCGCGGAACGGCGGCCAAGCCAAGGGTTTGGCGGCGGTTCCGCGGCCAAAATTGTGAATTAGTCCCTGGAACTTCATATATATATTCTTAGGTCCTTTCTTGTCATTTTTTTCTGGGAATTTTTTAATTCCACTCAAGTGTTGAGTTTTCTAGGATTGTATTGGGTACTCGTTGATTCGATCGGATAATTTAACTTTGTTTAGTCTGTCCGGGTAATTTTTAGAAACTGTTAAATAGTTTGAACGGATATCAATAACTCACTTTTTCCCCTGTCGAAATTTTTTTCAAAAGTTGGATTTTTTTCTCGAGTTTAAGAACGTTGTAAGTCATGCAAGTAACGCGGTGGACCCTCTAGAAGACAACAAAGCTTAACTCGATTATGTGACCGTCTTGAACTGCCTCTAAACCTTAGGGTTTGGGGCAGTACGGCGTGCCACATGTGAGGCGTTGGCTTGACCCTTCTACGGCTGGACCATTTGTACTGTGGCATGTGATGGATGTTTTTAAACTGATTTCAAGTGTTGAGATATATTGGGGAAATCTTGGGTGTTTGATTATTCGATCGGAAAGTTTAACATTGTCTATTTATCTGGAATGTGATACAATATTTGGAATCCACATATAGTTATGAGATAACTAATTTGAATATTATAAACATAGCAGTTTAGTCTCAGAAGATCGGTTGCCACAGAATTTTAATGTGATCAAAAGTCCGTCGCAATCACGTAGCGTATGCGGATACTCGCCGGGTAAACTTAATAGACAGCTACGCCCCATAGCCCCGACCAAGTGACTGTAGGAGAACCCCGACGCCAAAAGCATCCGTTCGGGTGCTCGCGGCAGCGGTGTTCCGCCTTAGTGCACTTCGTCAACGGCATCCGGGGGTCCGGCCGTCTACTAAAGTTTGCGACGAGCATTCGATCAGGTTGTCGGGAATCTTGTTGAATTGCCCGACTTGATATTGAAAAGAGTTTTCGATAATGAGACTAAAATGCGGGGTTTATAATTGTTAGGCATGCGATGTCTAAGGAATTCATTTTGTTAGGCATGCGATGTCTAAGGAGGTTGTGGATTCCAACTATTGTAGTTTTACACTTTCTTTTCTGTGACCGTAAGCGTAGTATGTGGTGTATCGCCGGCTTCGTTTCTATACATTAATGACAATCGGGATACGCATACTTGCTTACGTTGATGATATGAGATTTTATGTATTGCTGTGATATGTTATATTGGATCGTCGCGTTTTGAATAGCCGGGGGTTTTATGTGAGATGAGAGATTTTTCTTTTTCATTCATGTAAAATTCATTTTTATGTAATATTCTTTTATTGGGACACTTCCGGGCTGAGTATAATGTCACCATTTTATATTATTTACTTTTCCGCATTAGGTAGACCCAAGTCGGGGAGCACAAGTAACCGGGTTCTAGGGTCCAATGGGAGACCATCTCGAGGAGTCGAGACCGGGTCTCCTAACCCTAGAATTTGCAGTGTTGCTTGCCGCTCTCGTAGGGGTCTAGGGATATGGGTTTGGCTATTCATCACGACCGTGGAATCCGTGTTTTATACATGCTCGTATTGAAAACACGGACGTCCTAGTATATCCAATATTTCATATATGTTCTTCTGCTGCAATGTTCTGTGATGAGATCAAATTACTGCTTGAGACGAATGTTTATATTATATATATGAGATATATGTTATATTGCAGATTTCGTTTCAAATGTGATGCTTGTGAAGCATATTAAAATGGGACTTCATTAATGAGATTAATGAAATAAAATAAACCTAGGATGTTGTAGAAACTTGTTTAAAAACTGATAGCTCTAGTTCTTGCTTTGCATAGCGGTGTTCCTTGTAGAACATCCAGCACCTTATTCGATAAGGAAAGAGCCGAGATCCCTTCACCGGGAGTGACCTCTTTAGTGAAACTAGCAGATGCTACAAACTCGGTTTGTCTTTTGATTGCTTCTATAGTTTTTGCTTTGCATAGTGATATTTGTGAAATATCCTGCACCTTATTCGATGAGGAAAGGGCCGACGATCCCTTCACCTGGAGTGACCCCTTTAGCAAAACTAGAAAAGCCTAAAAAACATTCCATTTAAAATCACTCGATTCTACAACGATATCAAGTTCATTACGCAAAGGGTTTTCTTAAAAACCTGTCGTAGCCCTCCGTCATTTCTGATAAGTCCTACTTAGTATTCGTGCTACGTTTGTTGACATCCGTCAAGGCGTAGTGTGCGGTAGCTGACTAGTATTTATTTGCTTATGCATATGATGAAGATAGGATTAGGGTAGTCGTGCGGCCTTGTTGACCTCCGTCAAGGGTCGTGCGGGTGGGTTTAATTCAATCAGGAAATGACGGGTTGAACTTGACTAGTAGCCTATGGTTTGTTGACCTCCGTCAAGGTCATAGGATGCTAGGGGTAAAATATTATAGGGAATTTCAAGTGTTGAAATTTGCAATGAGATTGCATACCTTCTATGAGATAGTTGGATCCCGATACCCGCTGCGTGTAAGAGTTACTCCTGGGAGAGTTTTAGACATTACAATTAGCCGATCAAGTAGGTGTCTAGAAAGGTGTTAACGGGGTTACGCCTCTGGGAAAATGAGGTTTACATTAATTAGGTCCGTGCGAAAGCACGGGGAACCTCCCTCAAAGTACCGACACTGGCCTGGCTGAAAGATTGGCGAACTTGTAGCGTGTAATTAATCCCGGCTAGTCTTTCCTTTTAGGGTTTGAAGGAAGATTTGATTAAAACAGTGGGAGACATCCTGATTAGATATATTAGATAACCAATCTAATCTTGCAAGAGCATATGCTGAGTGTTTTCTTCTCTCTCTCTCAAGGTAGCGACCATATCATGCCTTAATCAAGATAATAAAATAGATGGATTGACCGAACCCGCTTGTTATACTAAGCTAGGGAACGTTGGTCCCGCTCCAACTTATAAATGTTATATGACAGAGCAGGAAATTGGGGAATACCAGATTTCCCGTGCCGCCCAAACGAAGAAAGTGCATGCTGATGCATCATCTTCGGGTGTGTTCATTACAGAGAACTGTTTCTCAGTATCCTTTACGTCCTGGGTATGAGATACCGGATCAGGATCCCGCATATGTAATTTGTTACATTGGCTACAGAAAGGTAGAGAACTGAGAACGGGTGATAAGTTTCATGAGAAAAAAAACGGTGCAAGTGTTGCAGCCAAGTCTGTTGGTCACTATCACCCTGTATTACCAGAATACATTGATTCTGAACGAATGTTATTAGATACCGAACCTGATATACAACACCATATCAATCTCTTTATTAGAAAAGAAAGGATATAATTTTGTATTGTTAGATAATGTTTTGAACATTTCCTATATCAAGAGTTGATCGGTTCAGGCACGTTATCTAAAAGCATAGACGTTCTAAATCAAACCACAGTTCTTAACATACAGAACACACACGAGAAGAAGAGTTCGGAAATGAACGAATCCTTCTTAGGCATTGTAGACTAGGTCATATCAATGCGACCCGACTAGCTGAAGTTACATTAAGATGTATAATTAAATTTGTTTGAATTTACATCTTGTGAAACTTGCCGGTCATGTCACAAAGATATTATGACCATAGCTCTGTTTTTTGGAAACAGAGAAAGAGTTAGTGAACTCTTGGGATTGATACATGTTGATGTATGAAGGTCCCCTGTCTACACATGCCAAGACCGGTTCTTTGTACCTCATTAAATTCACTGTTTATCTCTCAAGATTCAGACATATGTTCTATTGAAACACAAGTCTGAACCTTTTGAGATATTCACAGAATATAAGTTAGAAGTAGAGAACCAAAAACGGGTATAAGTATTATGTCCTTTGATGAGATCAAGGAGGAGAATACATGAGCACGGAATTCCTGGACTGTTCTAAAGGAGAATGAGATTCTCTCTCGGCATTACTCCTCCGTATACACCACAACACGTCGGTGTATCGGGGAGGAGCAATAGCACCCTATGTGATATGGTGTGCTCTATGATAAGTACTACTGAGTTTCTTATTTCTTTTTGGGAGTTATGCAATTGAGAAGCTGCATACCTATTGAATAGAGTTCAAATCAAATCAGTTTCCTACCACTTCATATGTGATATGGAATGGGAAGAGCCCATATCTTAAGTATGTTAAGATTTGGGGTTGTCCGGCCTATGTCCAAAAAGCAAAATCCGGACAATCTCGAGGCAACGTCTGTTATGTAGAACTGGAAAGGTTGCAGCTATACAAAATGCAACTGATGATTTGGTATAACCAAAGGATTCAATAGTTTCCAACGAACCTCAGCCTCTCCGCCGATCTAGTAGGGTTCCTCTCCCACCTGAGAGATACTTAGGATTCTCTATGACAGCGGGAGCGAGGATTGCATCATTAGATGATGACCCAACTAGTTTCGAGCAGGCTATCAGGAGTGGTACTCTGTAAGAATGGCTGGATGCTTATCGATCTGAGATGGAATCCTTATACACCAACAAAGTATGGACTTTGGTTGCTTTATCTGAAGGGTTAAATCCCCATCAGGAGCAAGTATATCTTGAGAGGATTACTTGGTGTCCATGGAAAAGTTGAGACTTTCAAAGCTAAGCTTAAGTCCATCCAGATCCTACTTGCCACGGCTACATACAATGACTACGATATCTGGCGGTTGGGTGTCATGACTGCTTTTTCTAAATGATGTTTTAGAAGAGAACGTCTATAAGTACACATCCAGAGGGCTTCGTAGACAGTGGGAGTAGCGCAAACGTGTGCAAGATGTTTTATATGAGAAAACAGGTATCGCGGAGTTGGAGCATCTGTTTTGATGTGGTAGTCAAAGAGTTTGACTTCATCAAAAGGTAATAGGGAGTATGGTGGTGATCCTCGTAGAGTACGTGGATGACATACTCTTGATAGGGAAGGAGTTTCCTATGCTACGATCGGTCAATCTCCGCTTATCACAAGGATTCTCCATATAGGATCAAAGTGATACCTCCTATATCCTGGGTTTTGGATCTATGAGATAGATCTAATTAGATGTTAGGATACTCACTAGTTGTATTGAGATGGTATCAATCGATCCTGGGGAGAATCACTGGAAAGGTTCCAGGGTGATAAGGACGACTGAATGTCAGTCGCAGGCATTGTCTTTGCCCTCAGTGGAGGGACGGTATGTTGGAAGAGTTCCAAGCTAGATACCGTGACTTACTAGACGATTAAAGGCAAGATACATCGTTACCAAGGATGCTACCAAAGAGGCAGTCTGGATAAATATAAGTTCATGAGATGAACATTGTTCCTACCATTGTGTGACAATGGAGTTGTGGCTTATGCCAAGGAACTACCGTCCCATCAGAAATCCAGATATAATTCTTATGCAGTATCACCTGATCATGGAGATGGTTGATCTCCATGGAGATCGAGGTTAGGAGAGTAGACACAGAGGACAACGGCGCGGATCCACTCACAAAGGCTTTTTTCCCAGTAGAGACTTTTATGGGATGGTTGACTATGAGATACTTCAACCGCAGCTAATTGTTGGGTATGTGATACCACAACAGATGGCCCTAGTGCAAGTGGGAGATTGTTAGTTATATGTATGCCCTAGAGGCCATTACTGTACATACGATGTATATTGTAATGGATGCTTGGACATATATAGGGAGGACTTTCTTGCTCGACATGATAGTATGCTATCTGGTTGTACTTTATCTTAACATGTACTCTGATTGTCTCTATGTTACATGTTGATAAAGCCCTTAGGATATGTACTCGACTACTGGGACTTTGATGAGATCATACTAGTGGGGCCACGGTATGCGACGAGTACATCCTATAACTGTTCCTAGTCGAGGGTGTATCGAGACAGGGCATCGATACACCAGAGTAGAGTAGCGTATACGAATCTTGACCCATATGATGGGCGATGGATGATACCATATCCGTCGATGTTTGACATCAAGGATGGTGTACGGGTGCTCAGTGGAGACTGGGTATACTGGACGGACTCGCCGAGAACTCCTAGATGGTATTATACATCACGTGAGATGGCAGTTCTCCGGTGACACTGGTACTGAGTAGTCTGTTGACCCGAGATCGTCAGAGTCTTGTGTGATTCCCACCGTGCCTTGATTTCCATCATACCACGTCCAAGAGGGCGTGCAAAAAGGTGTCTTTTGGGTACAGTCCCGAATCACTTGGAGGCAATGAGCGATAGGAGGGGATTCGTCTCTCCCGGTATAGGGATTTGATGTTGTGCTGTGTTCGATTGGCTATAACCGGAAATCCCTGGCCAGGGTTGCTGAGATTTACTGGTAAGTTTTATCAGTAGTTTCTCGAACTGTTATGGACCTCATATCGACACGACTTATCGAGCTACTGGGGTCTGACGTTTACCACCCATAGGCGAGATATACGACATATCAGACGAAGAGACCAGACTGTACGGGAGTGTTACTGATTGGATTCACAGGAGAATGTATAGTCTTGCTTGTTGATCTTCTGATCGCTCAATACCCCGGTGGACATTACGTTTAGCAGACCGTTTGCGGCTAGTGGGTGTTTGATATGATCATCACCTACTGCCGGCGTATTGATGAGTCTTTAGAGTCCTACACAGGGGTTTCCTGGCTCAAGCGAAACGGAGTAGGAGCACATATGTGATATGTGCGGGACAGAGATTGATACGATATGAGATACCGTATTCTTTTCTCTCGATTTGTAACATTGATCAGTTGTATGCGATATAACCGGGTTATCGGATCAAGTGTTGATTCGATAAGTTGTTACACATGATATTAGTCGATTATAGCCGGGTTATTAAATCAAGAGTTGATTTAATAATTTAATGTATAATTATATATTTGATTTATTACATTACATTAACTAGTATTAGCTCACTTATGATTTATTTTCTCACTAGATTGTGCACATTGTTTATATGTCATATATTCAAGTGTACATGTTTGTATCATGCTTGATGATATGTAGGGTTGCTATGCACGCGCACAAGGGTCTACAAGGCATCAACCATGCCCGATTAAAAAATTAGCCGTGCCGAACAACCCGAATACGGATCTTTAAACTAGAGATTAGGCGAAAACGAATATGTTAAACTCTTTAACACTAAGTGAGAGGGATTACAACCTTTGTAGATCCGGTCCTTCACTTTATATGCTCCGTGTTGTGGTCCCTTCGCTATGATCATCGGGTTCCGGACTCTCGAGAGGTTCCACGAAGAGAAAGATGCAACCTTTGCTTCCGATCTTCGATACAAAGAAGATCTACCTTGAAGTTTCGTTAACACAAGCTAACACTCATGAAATGATGTGAACACCCTCATCTAAAGGGCACGGGAAGATGAGGATGATGAAGTAGGATTTTTGCTCTCTTCATTTATCTTTTTCTCATATTTATTCATCACTTTGAAAAAATCTAGAAAGCTTTTTCATGAAAGATTGAAGGAAGAAGAAGATGAATAATAATCCATTTCATTTTGTGATGAATAGAAAGAATTAATATGATAAATAATGCAACCATGGTCAACTAAACTCATGTAGAGAATTAACTAGGGTTAGGGTTTGGGTTGGGTTAAAGCATGAGTCACTTGAAAATATCTTTCACAAAACAAAACCAAAACCTTCTAGAATCATCTAGAAAGCTTAACCCTAATCCAAACCCTAATCATGTTTAAACTCCACAAAACAAGTTGCATTAGTTATCATATCATGTTACAATATTATATATCACATATATAATATTTATCGTAACAAAATAAAATAATACAATTAACATATATCGCATATATATCAATGTATTACCCGAGTGAGAAAAAGAATCTTTTAGTGAGCTAATATTAGTTAATGCAATTTAATATATCAAATATATTATTATACATTAAATTATCGAATCAACACTTGATCCGACAATCCGGCTATATCGCATATAACCGACTAATATATATCCGTACCGATTCATCGAATCAACACTTGATCCGATGACCCGGCTGATATCAAATATCGCGAGAATACAATACGGTATCTCATATCGCATTATCCTCGGTCCCGCACAAATCACATATGTGCTCCTACTCCGTTTTGCCTGAGCCAAGAAACCTCTGTGTAGGACTGTCACGCCCCGCTTCCCAGAGTACGCAAGATTGGGCACGTGACATAGCCAACCATGCTACCTGTGGGTAGGAAGCATCCATCCACAGTCACATTACGGTTGTAAGGATATCAAGAACAAGATAAATACTAATCTAACACATGTCCAAATCCATAATAACAGGAATCAATAAACAGTAAGTGCGGAAGCTAATGATCCAATACAATAATAGAAGGGTACGTCCCGTAATGCGGGATCACACCTGGGAATAAAATGCAATAAATGAACTGACCACTATAGAACTCGAATCAGCCTGCTGGCTGAAGTACTCCAGCTCGGTCGTCGACAGTGGTACGGAATCTGGGCCATGCAAAACCCAGACGTCAGCGCGTCAAGACATCAAGTATATAATGTAAACATGGTAATAAGCAGTGCAGGTATGAACATGAATAAAGCAGTACAATAACAGAGCAGGATAAAGTGCAATGGTGACTGAACTGTCCTATCAGGTTTCTACTCTATAGTCTTTGAAACCAATTGATGAATCGTCGATGTAACTCAATACTATCCCGTGCGTGCCCGGGACCACGGTCATGATCCTCGGGGCTGAATCCGAGACGTGCCGCTAAGCAGTAAAGGGTAGTAGGATAGATGAGTGATGTCAGCATCAACACTCCGGAGCTGGCCAAGCCCGTAAGACTGATCAGAACAATGTATCGAACTGTTGAGTTACAAGTCGGTTTCACCTTTGATTTCCCCATACCCCCAAGCTATGTATGTCAAGTCAGGTATTCAGTAGTCGAGGACTAATGCCAACACAAGTCAAGTAAAGGCAGGTCTGTCTGGATCGACAACAGGAGTGGTTAGGTCTGTCGGCATTAGGCATGAGATCAGGTAACAGGTCAGGTTACGTTTTAACAGGTTGAGTCGATATGTATAGGGTGTCATGTCATGTCAAGAGTGTACGGTACCATGTCATGTCAAGTAGGAAGTGTAACAGGTCATGTCAGGAAGCACAAGATGTCATGTGGGTGCTCATAATCGAACTATCATAAGTATATGTATAAATAAACAAGCATGAGTACTATCAGAACAATAAACTGGAACATGTAATATGATATGTAAATAAATATAATTTCAAGGATATGGATGCACAGTTATCGATTAGGGTTACATTTATAGTTTCAATATTAATTAGGATGCAATTTATTAAACATGGAGTGTTACTATCACATTATTATGTAGTAGTGTGATCTATGCTTGCAATTATATGTATCTTAAATGCGATAGATGCAAACGGGTATCCGAAAAGTTATAAAACTGTAAAATGGTAATGTGGGATGTACAACTAAACAATATGTGATATAAATATTGATATAATAATATTAATATGGATAGCATATTTGACGCGATTAGTAACTATAAAAGATGTACTGATTAACCATGCACAAGAAGGTTCCGTTCAGAAATTCAGCGTCACCCTAATTTGTAAAATAGCTTAAAAATAACAAACGTTCTCCAAAAGAGACGTATCTTATACCAAAAAAAAGATAATTCAATAAGGTTTTCAGTTTTATAAGTATAAGCATCTCAGGTTATCCCTACAAAAAGTTATGAATATTCAAAGTTGAAAGTTTGCTGCTGGAATTTCCCTGGACAGCAGTTTAGAGACGTGTTCATTTGCATTTTACATTAATTAAACAATTTATTTTGCAAGTAAATATTTCATACAGTTATAGTATTCTGAATTAGCTTCGTAACGAACTAAAGAACGTATACTAATGATTTTTCTTTGATTTATAATGAATTTTATAAGATAAGGTGTACAGTAAATTTCAGATTTGTCATATCCGATTTTTCAACGACATTTCATATGTAAACTATAAGATTTTCAAATGTATAACATTATAAAATGAAGATTATAAAAGTATATAGCATGTAGCAAGATTAACTTGCCTCGATGGGTCGCGAATCGGAAAAACGGAACGTTAACCGTCGGCGGGGAAAACTCGCGACGGCGCACGGTTCACGGAATGAACCCAAACGACGAACAAAGGAACCGCACGGGTCGGGGTATCTCGCTGGAACGTCGAGAAACGTCACCGCCACGACGGAATTCCGGTAACAAAAGAACAGTTAAAAGAAATGAGAAACGAGACATGAAGCAAGAAGAGAAAAATGATAAAGAGAAGTACGAGAGAATATATAAGGGGTAGAAAGAGAGAGAAAGTGGAAAGAGAGAGAAGAAGGAGAGAGAGAAAGTGGAGCCCACGGGGTTAAAGGGGAGGTTGTGATTGGCTGAGAGAATAAATTGAGAAAGATATAAAAGATTGTAAAAATATTATATGGTTAACTTAAAGATTTAAAAGATAGGTAATGAACAGTAAGATATCAGGTTAGTTAGAAAAATATATGTGATGGTTATAATAATATTAAAATTTGGGATTTTGGCGCCAAATGAAACATTTCCAAATTGCGCCCGGGTTGGGTCCAAAAATTCGAAATTCAAATAATAGGATTTTAAGCGGGTTCCAAATTTCAAAATGAAATTTTTTATGATTAAAAAGCATACTCTCAAAACGGACACACGCACGTGCACATAGCCATCCAAACTCGCCCGTTTCACTGAACGGGACGAGAACACAATGCACGGACGCTACCACGAGGCTAAGGATGTCAAGTAGGCCAAGATGAATATTTTTTAATTTTATTTTAGATGCTAAAATTTGTTATATGCAGAATGACTTAGCCAGATAAAATTTTACAGTAAGACCCAAATAAGCAAGATAAATGAAATGCGTAATATCTAATGCTCAACCAATAACAGAAAATAGTAGCATTGGGCTCGGGTGTTACATTATACCCAACTACAAAAGAATTTCGTCCTCGAAATTCCAAGAATACAAGATAGAAGACTACAGGAAAAGGTGAGGATACTTCTGTCGGATCTCGTCTTCTCGCTCCCACATGGACTCTCCATGCGATCGATTACCCCAAGAAACGAGCACAAGGGGGATAACCTTGTTCTTAAGAACATTTTCTCTCCGATCCTTGATTTCAACTGGTCGCTCTTCAAAAGTTAGGCCCTCCCGTACAGTCAACTCCGAATGATCCAATACTTGGGTTTCATCTCGAACATACTTCCGTAGTTGAGATACATGAAACACATCGTGCACACCTGCCAAGGACTGTGGTAACGCCAAACGGTACGCTAGCTCTCCAACACGCTCCAATATCTCAAAGGGAGCTTTCCCCGACTCCCAAAACGAATCACTCCTGTAGTCGGTGATATCTTCAGGAATACCAAATCACCCACGGCGAACTCTAGAGGTCTTCTTGACGTGTCGGCCCAACTCTTCTGTCTGTCTTGAGCTGCCTTCATATGCTTCCTGATTGTATTCACCTTCTCGACTGTCTGTACCACCAAATCTGGTCCTAGTAACCTTCGTTCACCAACATCATCCAAACAAACAGGTGAACGACACTTACGATCATACAACGCTTCAAACGGAGCCATCTGAATAGTCGGTTGGAAACTATTGTTGTACGAAAACTCCATCAGGTGTAGATGATCCCCCCAAGAACCTTTGAAGTCCAACATGCAAGCCCTCAACATATCTTCAAGGGTCTGGATCGTTCTCTCCGATTGTCCATCAGTCTGAGGATGATAAGCTGTGCTAAACTTCAATCGAGTTCCCTAACTTTCTTATAAACTCCTCCAAAAGTGTGACAAGAATCGAGTGTCCCGATCGGACACGATGCTTACCGGCACTCCATGCAATCTGACAATCTCCTGCATGTATCGCTCTGCCAAAGTCTCTGTCGATTGACCAACCCGAAAAGGAATAAAGTGAGCTGCCTTGGTCAACCGATCGACAATCACCCATACAGCATTGTTGCCCTTTGGACTCCGCGGTAAAGCCGTCACGAAATCCATGGTTATAAGTTCCTACTTCCACTGAGGAATCGGAAGTGGTTGCAACAAACCAGCAACCCGTTGGTGTTCAGCCTTGACTTGCTGACACACCAAGCACTTAGCCACGAAGCCAGCAATTTCCCGTTTCATACCTTCCCACCAGAAGTGCTGTCGAAAATCTCGGTACATCTTTGTACCTCCCGGATGTATAGAGTAAGTTGAACTGTGTGCCTCCTTTATAAGCTCTTCACGTACATCATCCTTTGGCACACACAAACGGCTACCATACCTCAACGGACCATCTTCGTGGACCAGTAAATCTCTTCGTAGTCTAGCCTCAACCTGCTCTCGAAACTTCTACAGTCTAGGATACTGCGATTGTGCCGCTTTAATCTTCTCAACCAAGAACGACTGTACTTGCAACTGCATCAACTGTCCCGTAGAATGTGGTAGCACAACCTCCAAGTCGAATCTTTGAAAATCTGCAATGATCTCCTTCTGCGCAGTCAATATCTGAATTGCTGGCAACCGACTTAGCGCATCTGGCACGACGTTAACTTTTCCCGGATGGTACTTAAGATCAAGGTCGTAGTCGGCCATCAGCTCCAACCATCTGCGTGCCTCATGTTCAACTCCTTCTGAGTGAACACATATTTCAAACTCTTGTGATCCGTAAAGACTTCGACTCTCTCGCCCAAAAGGTAGTGTCTCCAAATCTTCAAAGCGAAAATCACAGCCGCAAGCTCCAAGTCATGAGTTGGATAATTCTTCTCATGGGTCTTCAGTTGTCTTGATGCGTATGCTACGACCTTCCCATGCTGCATCAAAACACATCCCAATTCTTTCCCAGATGCGTCGCTATGAATCATCAGTCCTCCGGAATTGTCTGGTACGGTCAGGATAGGGGTGGTTATCAACTTCTGCTTCAACGTCTCAAAGCCAACGCACACTTATCCGTCCATACAAAAGGTACCTCCTTACGCATAAGCTTGGTCAGCGGTTCTGCCAAACGAGCAAAGTTCTCCACAAATCTCCTGTAGTATCCGGCTAATCCAAGGAAACTTCTTATCTCAGCTACATTCCTTGGAATAGGCCAATCTCGAACTGCTGGAATCTTTTCGGGATGGACGACGATTCCATCGCCCGACACGACATGTCCCAGAAATTTCACTTCTTCCAGCCAGAATTCGCACTACTCATCTTCGCAAATAACTTCTCTTGTCTCAGCGTCTGCAGTGCGATCCTTAAATGCTCAGCAGGCTCCTTCGGACTCTTCGAGTATACCAGAATATCGTCAATGAATACCACAATAAACTGGTCCAAGAATGGTGAAAAGATCCTGTTCATCAAATCCATGAATATTGCCGGCGCATTAGTCACTCCGAATGGCATCACTAGATACTCGAAATGTCCAGATTGAGTCCGAAACGCCGTCTTGCAAATGTCTTCTGCTCTCACTCGGACCTGATGATATCCTGATCGCAGATCCAGTTTCGAGAATACCCTCGCGCCACTAAGCTGCTCAAAAAGTTCTCCAATGCGAGGGATCTGGTACTTGTTCTTAATAGTCACCCGGTTCAACTCTCGACAATCAATGCACATCCTTCTCGTGCCATCCTTCTTCTTTACTAAAAGAACTGGGGCTTCCCAAGGTGAGTTGCTGCTTCGAATCCAACCCTTCTCGAGTAATTCACCAACTTGTTTCTTAACTCCTTCCAATTCCACTGGTGCCATTGGATAGTAAGCTTTAGACACTGGCGCTGCACCAGGACTAAGGTCAATCGTGAACTCCACGTCTCGCTTCGGCGGTAAGCCCGATATATCTTCAAACACGTCCATAGAATCATGAACAACAGCCGGCTCTTTACTTTCATCACTTCCATTGATGCAAGAACATTGTTTGTCGGCCTAGCCCTAAACTCGACCGGCCCGACAGAACTGCTTCCTTACCGCAACTGCTGTCTGCTGTGAACTCCCAATTTTCCCGATATGCTCTGCTGTTCTCGAGCTGCCGTAAGAACCTGTGAGAAAGTGGTCAAACCCAGGGAGACGGTTTGCCTTTGGATGTCCACATCGAAGCTGCGCATGGACCTTCGTTCCCTGTCTGCATCGTTGGCGACTAAAGGTCCAGCGAAACTGCTGAGTCTCGTCCACTCTGCTGCATGCACGTCCACGGGTGCTCTATTCTGCCTCAGCCCAATAAATTTCTCTTCCATTTCCTCCCGTGCAGTCCGCGGAAAGAACTTCTCCAGGAAACTCTTAGAGAAATCTGCCCAACTGCTTGGCTTAGGCAAACGGTTCTCCTCCACAAGCCACCACTCTCGGCGTAATCCACTAGTTGAATGCGCACCACATCAACTCCTTTGTCCTCTGGAATCTGTGCCGCAATCAGCAAATTCTCCGTGCTGACTAGCCACTGCTCGGCTGGCACGGCTCCTCCAAACCAGTGAAAGTAGTAGGACCCACACGTCTGAACTCTGCCACGGTCCCTACTCGGTCAACTGGTCTAGTTCCAATCTTGTTCACAGACTGCTGAACGATCTGCAAACCTTCCTGAAACGAGTCCGCTTGCTGCTGGATCAGCTCGGGCTGTTTCTTTGATTTCCAGCATTCCTCTTATCACTCCAAGCATGGCGGCTTCGTTCACACGCCTCTGGTACGTCTTCAACTTCTTACCTGTCATAATCCTGAACTCAAAACACCCAATATTAGCATGATGATAGATTCTGAATATGGATCAAGGCTAGAACTCCAAGATACTTAAATAGAGTACCGCATTGTAGCTATGCCGCGGTATCATAGCCGCAATTACTTAACTCCACCCAAGTCGCCTAAGTCCTAGAGATAACAAGGAATTAGGTTTTCGAGTTGACAATGGAAAGTAAGTTTGCATGTCGACATGATCCGGAAGAATGATTCAAAGATGGTAAAACGGTCAAGGTGGCTGGACATGTTTCCTAATCACGGGTGTTCTGATTCGTGTATTGGATACAATACTCAACTACAAAAGAATCAACCCAACTAACCTATGGCTCTGATACCAAAAGAACCATGTCACGCCCCGCTTCCCAGAGTACGCAAGATTGGGCACGTGACATAGCCAACCATGCTACCTGTGGGTAGGAAGCATCCATCCACAGTCACATTACGGTTGTAAGGATATCAAGAACAAGATAAATACTAATCTAACACATGTCCAAATCCATAATAACAGGAATCAATAAACAGTAAGTGCGGAAGCTAATGATCCAATACAATAATAGAAGGGTGCGTCCCGTAATGCGGGATCACACCTGGGAATAAAATGCAATAAATGAACTGACCACTATAGAACTCGAATCAGCCTGCTGGCTGAAGTACTCCAGCTCGGTCGTCGACAGTGGTACGGAATCTGGGCCATGCAAAACCCAGACGTCAGCGCGTCAAGACATCAAGTATATAATGTAAACATGGTAATAAGCAGTGCAGGTATGAACATGAATAAAGCAGTACAATAACAGAGCAGGATAAAGTGCAATGGTGACTGAACTGTCCTATCAGGTTTCTACTCTATAGTCTTTGAAACCAATTGATGAATCGTCGATGTAACTCAATAGTATCCCGTGCGTTCCCGGGACCACGGTCATGATCCTCGGGGCTGAATCCGAGACGTGCCGCTAAGCAGTAAAGGGTAGTAGGATAGATGAGTGATGTCAGCATCAACACTCCGGAGCTGGCCAAGCCCGTAAGACTGATCAGAACAATGTATCGAACTGTTGAGTTACAAGTCGGTTTCACCTTTGATTTCCCCATACCCCCAAGCTATGTATGTCAAGTCAGGTATTCAGTAGTCGAGGACTAATGCCAACACAAGTCAAGTAAAGGCAGGTCTGTCTGGATCGACAGCAGGAGTGGTTAGGTCTGTCGGCATTAGGCATGAGATCAGGTAACAGGTCAGGTTACGTTTTAACAGGTTGAGTCGATATGTATAGGGTGTCATGTCATGTCAAGAGTGTACGGTACCATGTCATGTCAAGTAGGAAGTGTAACAGGTCATGTCAGGAAGCACAAGATGTCATGTGGGTGCTCATAATCAAACTATCATAAGTATATGTATAAATAAACAAGCATGAGTACTATCAGAACAATAAACTGGAACATGTAATATGATATGTAAATAAATATAATTTCAAGGATATGGATGCACAGTTATCGATTAGGGTTACATTTATAGTTTCAATATTAATTAGGATGCAATTTATTAAACATGGAGTGTTACTATCACATTATTATGTAGTAGTGTGATCTATGCTTGCAATTATATGTATCTTAAATGCGATAGATGCAAACGGGTATCCGAAAAGTTATAAAACTGTAAAATGGTAATGTGGGATGTACAACTAAACAATATGTGATATAAATATTGATATAATAATATTAATATGGATAGCATATTTGACGCGATTAGTAACTATAAAAGATGTACTGATTAACCATGCACAAGAAGGTTCCGTTCAGAAATTCAGCGTCACCCTAATTTGTAAAATAGCTTAAAAATAACAAACGTTCTCCAAAAGAGACGTATATTATACCAAAACAAAGATAATTCAATAAGGTTTTCAGTTTTATAAGTATAAGCATCTCAGGTTATCCCTACAAAAAGTTATGAATATTCAAAGTTGAAAGTTTGCTGCTGGAATTTCCCTGGACAGCAGTTTAGAGACGTGTTCATTTGCATTTTACGTTAATTAAACAATTTATTTTGCAAGTAAATATTTCATAGAGTTATAGTATTCTGAATTAGCTTCGTAACGAACTAAAGAACGTATACTAATGATGTTTCTATGATTTATAATGAATTTTATAAGATAAGGTGTACAGTAAATTTCAGATTTGTCATATCCGATTTTTCAACGACATTTCATATGTAAACTATAAGATTTTCAAATGTATAACATTATAAAATGAAGATTATAAAAGTATATAGCATGTAGCAAGATTAACTTGCCTCGATGGGTCGCGAATCGGGAAAACGGAACGTTAACCGTCGGCGGGGAAAACTCGCGACGGCGCACGGTTCACGGAATGAACCCAAACGACGAACAAAGGAACCACACGGGTCGGGGTATCTCGCTGGAACGTCGAGAAATGTCACCGCCACGACGGAATTCCGGTAACAAAAGAACAGTTAAAAGAAATGAGAAACGAGACATGAAGCAAGAAGAGAAAAATGATAAAGAGAAGTACGAGAGAATATATAAGGGGTAGAGAGAGAGAGAAAGTGGAAAGAGAGAGAAGAAGGAGAGAGAGAAAGTGGAGCCCACGGGGTTAAAGGGGAGGTTGTGATTGGCTGAGAGAATAAATTGAGAAAGATATAAAAGATTGTAAAAATATTATATGGTTAACTTAAAGATTTAAAAGATAGGTAATGAACAGTAAGATATCAGGTTAGTTAGAAAAATATATGTGATGGTTTTAATAATATTAAAATTTGGGATTTTGGCGCCAAATGAAACATTTCCAAATTGCGCCCGGGTTGGGTCCAAAAATTCGAAATTCAAATAATAGGATTTTAAGCGGGTTCCAAATTTCAAAATGAAATTTTTTATGATTAAAAATCATACTCTCAAAACGGACACACGCACGTGCACGTAGCCATCCAAACTCGCCCGTTTCACTGAACGGGACGAGAACACAATGCACGGACGCTACCACGAGGCTAAGGATGTCAAGTAGGCCAAGATGAATATTTTTTAATTTTATTTTAGATGCTAAAATTTGTTATATGCAGAATGACTTAGCCAGATAAAATTTTACAGTAAGACCCAAATAAGCAAGATAAATGAAATGCGTAATATCTAATGCTCAACCAATAACAGAAAATAGTAGCATTGGGCTCGGGTGTTACAAGGACTCTAAAGAATCGTCAATACGCCGGCCGTAGGTCATGATCATATCAAACACCCACAAGCTGCAAGCGGTCAGCTAAACGTAACAGCTACCCAGGTATTGAGCGCTCAGAAGATCAACAAGCAAGACTGTACATTCTCCTGTGAATCCAAACAGTAACACTCCCGTACAGTCCGGTCTCGTCGTCTGATATGTCGCATATCTCGCATAGGGGTGGTAAACGTCAGACCCCAGTAGCTCGATATGAGGTCTATAACAGTTCGAGAAACTACTGATAACACTTACCAGTAAATCTCAGCAACCCTGGCCAGGGATTTCCGGTTATAGCCAATCGAACACAGCATAACATCAACTCCCTATACCGGGAGAGACGAATCCCCTCCTATCGCTCATTGCCTCCATGTGATTCGGGACTGTACCCAAACGCCACCTTTTTGCACGCCCTCTTGGACGTGGTTTGATGGAAATCAAAGCACAGTGGGAATCACACAAGACTCTATGACGATCTCGGGTCAACAGACTACTCTGTACCAGTGTCACCGGACAACTGCCATCTGACGTGAGGTATAATACCATCTGGGAGTTCTCGGCGAGTCCGTCCAGTGTACCCAGTCTCCACTGAGCACCCGTACACCATCTTTGATATCAAACACCGATGGATATGAGATCATCCATCACCCATCATATGGGTCAAGATGCGTATACGCTAGTCTACTTTGGTGTATCGATGCCCTGTCTCGATACACCCTCAACTAGGAACAATTATAGGATATACTCATCGACTACCGTGGCCCCACTAGTATGATCTCAACATAGTCCCAGTAGTCGAGTACATATCCTAAGGGCTTTGTCAACATGTAACATAGAGACAATCAGAGTACATGTTAAGATAAAGTACAACCAGATAGCGTACTATCATGTCGAGCAAGAAAGTCCTCCCTATATATGTCCAAGCATCCATTACAATATACATCGTATGTACAGCAATGGCCTCTAGGGCATACATACAACTAACAATCTCCCACTTGCACTAGGGCCATCTGTTGTGGTATCGCATACCCAACAATTAGCTGCGGTTGAAGTATCTCATACTCAACCATCCCATAAAAGTCTCTACTGGGAAAAAGGCCTTTGTGAGTGGATCCGCGCCGTTGTCCTCTGTATCTACTCTCCTAACCTCGATCTCCCTGGAGATCAACCATCTCCATGATCAGGTGATACTGCCTAAGAATTATATCTGGATTTCTGATGGGACGGCAGTTCCTTGGCTAAAGCCACAACTCCATTGTCACACAATGGTAGGAACGAAGTTCATCTCATGAACTTATATATATCCAGACTGCCTCTTTGGTAGCATCCTTGGTAACGATGTATCTTGCCTTTAATCGTCTAGTATGTCACGGTATCTAGCTTGGAACTCTTCCAACATACCGTCCCTCTACTGAGGGTAAATACAATGCCTGCGACTGACATTCAGTCGTTCTAATCACCTTGGAACCTTTCCAGTGATTCTCCTCAGGATTGATTGATACCATCTCACTACAACTAGTGAGAATCCTAACATCCAATTAGATCTATCTCATAGATCCAAAACCTAGGATTTAGGAGGTATCACCTTGATCCTATATGGAGAATCGTTGTGATAAGCGGAGATTGACCGAGCGTAGGATAGGAAACTCCTTCCCTATCAAGAGTATGCCATCCACGTACTCTACGAGGATCACCACCATACTCTCTACTACCTTTTTATATATACAAAGTTCATCTACCATTTTGATGAAGTCAAACTCTTTGACTACCACATCAAAACAGATGTTCCAGCTCCGCGATGCTTGTTTTATCATATAAAACATCTTGCACACGTTTCCGCTGCTCCCACTGTCTACGAAGCCCTCTGGCTGTGTACTTATAGACGCTCTTTTCTAAAACATCATTTAGAAAAGCAGTCATGACACCCAACCGCCAGATATCGTAGTCATGGTATGTAGCCGTGGCAAGCAGGATCTGGATGGACTTAAGCATAGCTCCTTAGAAAAGGTTTCATCATAATCCATACCTGGTCAATGATGCAAACCTTTAATAAGTCTAGCTTTGAAAGTCTCAACTTTTCCATGTACACCAAGTAATCTTCTCAAGATATACTTGCTCCTGATGGGGATTTAACCCTTCAGATAAAGCAACCAAAGTCCATACTTTGTTGGTGTATAAGGATTCCATCTCAGATCGCTAAGCATCCAGCCATTCTTACAGAGTCCCACTCCTGATGGCCAGCTCGAAACTAGTTGGGTTATCATCTCATGATGCAATCCTCGCTCCCACTGTCATAGAGAAACCGAAGTATCACTCAGGTGGGTGAGGAACCCTGCTAGATCGGCAGAGAGGCTGAGGTTCGTTGCAAACTATTGAATCCTTTGGTTCTACCAAATCATCAACTGCAGTTTGTATAGCTGGAACCATTCCAGTTCTACATAACAGACCTTGCCTCGAGCTTGTCCGGATTTTGCTTTTAAACATAGGCCGGACAACCCCAAATCTTAACTTACTTAAGATATAGGCTCTTCCTTTTCCATATCATATATGGAGTGGTAGGCAACTGATTTGATTTGAACACTATTCAATAGGTATGCAACTTCACAAGTGCATAACTCCCTAAAGGAAATAGGAAACTCAGTAGTACTCATCATAGAGCACACCACATCACATAGGGTGCTATTGCTCCGCCCCGATATACCATCGTGCTATGGTGTATACGGAGGAGTAATGCTGAGAGAGAATCTCATTCTCCTTTAGAATAGTCCAGGAATTCCGTGCTCATGTATTCTCCTCCTTGATCTCATCAAAGGACATAATACTTTTACCCGTATTTTGGTTCTCTACTTCAAACTTATATTTTGTGATTATCTAAAAAGTTTCGGACTTGTGTTTCAACAGGAACATATGTCTGAATCTTGAAAGATCATCAGAGAATGTAATGAAGTACAAAGAACCGGTCTTGGCATGTGTAGACATGGGACTTTCATACATCAGCATGTATCAATCCCAAGAGTTCACTAACTCTTTCTCTGTTTCCAATAAACAGAGCTATGGTCATTTTATCTTTGTGACATGACCAGCAAGTTTCACAAGATGTAAATTCAAACTAATTTAAATATGCATCTAAATGTAACTTCAGCAAGTCGGGTCGCATTGATATGACCTAGTCTACAATACTTCAAGAAGGATTCGTTCATTTCTGAACTCTTCCTCTCGTGTGTGTTCTGTATACTAAGAACTGTAGTTTGATTTAGAACGTCAATGCTTTTAGATAACGTGCCTGAACAGATCAACTCTTGATATAGGAAATGTTCAAAACATTATCCATACTATACAAAATTATATCCTTTCTTTACTAATAAAGAAAAAGATATGATGTTGTATATCAGGTTCGGTATCTAATAACATTCGTTCCGAATCTATGTATTCTAGTAATACAGGATGATAGTGACCAACAGACTTGGCTGCAACACTTGCATCGTTTTCTGTCTCATGAAACTTATCACCCGTTCTCAGTTCTCTACCTATCTGTAGCCCATGTAACAGATTACATATGCGGGATCCTGATCCGGTATCAAATAGCCATGACGTAAAGGATACCGAGAAACAGTTCTCTGTAATGAACACACCCGAAAATGATGCATCAACATGCACTTTCTTCGTTTGGGCGGCACGGGAAATCTGGTATTCCCTAATTTCCTGCTCTGTCTTAAAACAATTATAAGTTGGAGCGGAACCAACGTTCCTCAGCTCAGTATAACAAGCGGGTTCGGTCAATTCTCCGTTTTATTATCTTGATTAAGGCGTGATATGGTCGCTACCTGGAGAGAGAGAGAAGAAAACACTCAGCGTATGCTTTTGCAAGATTAGATTGGTTATCTAATATATCTAATCAGGATGTTTCCCACTGTTTTAATCAAATCTTCCTTCAAACCCTAAAAGGAAAGACTAGCCGGGATTAATTACACGCTACAAGTTCGCCAATCTTTCAGCCAGGCCTGTGTCGGTACTTTGAGGGAGGTCCCCCGTGCTTTCGCACGAACCTAATTAAAGTAAACCTCGTTTTCCCAGAGGCGTAACCCCATTAATACCTTTCTAGACACCTACTTGATCGGCTAATTGTAATGTGTAAAACTCTCCCAGGAGTAATTCTTACTCGCAGCGGGTATCGGGATCCGACTATCTCATAGAAGGTATGCAATCTCATTGCAAATTTCAACACTTGAAATTCCCAATAATATTTTACCCCTAGCGTGCTATGACCTTGACGCATGCCAAACAACCCATAGTCCGCTAGTCAAGTTCAACCCGTACATTTCTTGATTGAATTAAACCCACCCGCACGAACCTTGACGCATGCCAAACAACGCCGTACGAATACCCTAATCCAATCAGATCGTATGCTAGCAGATAAGCACTAGTTAGCTACCGTACACTACGCCTAGAGGCATGCCAAACTACCGCAGCACGAATACTAACTAGTACTTATCTGAAATGACGGAGGGCTACGACAGGTTTTTAAGAAACCCTTTGCGTAATGAACTTGATATCGTTGTAGAATCGAGAAATTTTAAATGGAGTGTTTTTGAGGCTTTTCTAGTTTTGCTAAAGGGGTCACTCCCGGTGAAGGGATCGTCGGCCCTTTCCTCATCGAATAAGGTGCGGGATATATCATATATATCACTGTGCAAAGCAGAAACTATAGAAGCAATCAAAAGACAATCCGAGGGTTGTAGCATTTGCCAGTTATTGCTAATGGAGTCACTCCCGGTGAGGGATCTCGGTCCTTTCCTTATCAAATAAGGTGCAGGATGTTCTACAAGGAACACCGCGATGCAAAGAAAGAACTAGAGCTACCAGTTTTTTTTTTAAACAAGTTTCTACAACATCTTAGGTTTCTTTTATTTCATTAATCTCATTAATAAAGTCCCATTTTATTATGCTTCACAAGCATCACAGTTGAAACGAAATCTGCAATATAACATATATCTCATATATATATAAAATATAAACATTCGTCTCAGACAGTAATATGATCTCATCACAGAATATTGCAGCAGAAGAACATATATGAAGTATTGGATATACTAGGACGTCCGTGTTTTCAATACGAGCCTGTATAAAACACGGATTCCACGGTCGCGATGAATAGCCAAACCCACATCCCTAGACCCCTACGAGAGCGGCAAGTAACACTGCCAATTCTAGGGTTAGGAGACCCGGTCTCGACTCCTCGGGATGGTCTCCCACTGGACCCTAGAACCCGGTTACTTGTGTTCCCCTCCTTGGGTCTACCTAATGCGGAAAAGTAAATAATATACAACGGTGACATCTTCCGCAACCTGGAAGTGCCCCAATAAAAGAATATTACATACAAATGAATTTTACATGAATGAAAAATAAAAAACTCTCATCTCAGATAAAACCCCCGGCCATTCAAAACGCGACGATCCAATATAACATATCACAGCAACACATAATATCTCATATCATCAACGTAAGCAAGTATGCGTATCCCGATTGTCGTTGATGTATAGCAACGAAGCCGGCGATACAACACATACTACGCTTACGGTCACAGAAAAGAAAGTGTAAAACTACAACAGTTGGAATCCGCAACTTCCTTAGACATCGCATGCCTAACCAAATGAATTCCTTAGACATCACATCCCTAACAATTATAAACCCCGCATTTTAGTCTCATTATCGAAAACTCTTTTCAATATCAAGTCGGGCAATTCAAAAAGATTCCCGACGTCCTGATCGAATGCTCGTCGCAAACTTTAGTAGACGGCCGCACCCCCAGATGTCGTCGACGAAGTGCACTAAGGCGGAACACCGCTGCCGCGAGCACCCGAACGGATGCTTTCGGCGACGGGGTTCTCCTACAGTCACTTGGTCAGGGCTATGGGGCGTAGCTGTCTATTAAGTTTACCCGGCGAGTATCCGCGTACACTACGTGATTGCGACGGACTTTTGATCACATCAAAATTCCGTGGCAACCGATCATTTGAGACTGAACTGCTAGGTTTATAATATTTAAATTAGTTATCTCATAACTTTTTGTGGATTCCAAATATTGTATCACATTCCAGATAAATAGACAAAGTTAAACTTTCCGATCGAATCATCAAACACCCAAGATTTCCCCAATATATCTCAACACTTGAAATTAGTTTAAAAACATTCATCACATGCCACAGTACCAATGGTCCAGCCGTAGAATGGTCAAGCCAACGCCTCACATGTGGCACGCCGTACTGCCCCAAACCCTAAGGTTCAAAAGGCAGTTCAAGACGGTCACATAATCGAGTTAAGGTTTGTTGTCTTCTAGAGGGTCCACCGAGTTACCTGCATGACTTAGAACATTCTTAAACACGAGAAAAAATCCAACTTTTGAAAAATTTTCCGACAGGGGAAAAAGTGAGTTATTGATATCCGTTCGAACTTTTTAACAGTTTCTAAAAGTTATCCGGAAAGCCACATAGACAAAATCTGATACTCCGATCGAAACACCGAATCCCCAAAACAGCCCCAGAAAATTCAACTCTTGAATAAAAATTAAAAATTCCCAGAAAATCCAGAATAATAAAATAGGAGTTACTGTGCAAACAGGGGATGATGACGTCATCATTGCGCCGCGGAACCGCCGCCGAAGGCATGCTTCTGCCGCGGTTCCGCCGCGCTTTATACTGTTCATCAAAAACTTTTTGCACCGTAATTCTTATAATTCCCTGCTGAATTTTTTAAGCATTTTTAATGTTGAAAAATCCCAGTTTTTAGAAAAAGTCCAGAGAGCTCGTAAAAATGGGGTTTCGGGTTCGATCGGGTTTCAAACATCGTCTAGACTACGCCTAAAGCTCTAGCTTGGCTCTGATACCACTGTAGGGTTGCTATGCACGCGCATAAGGGTCTACAAGGCATCAACCATGCCCGATTAAAAAATTAGCCGTGCCGAACAACCCGAATACGGATCTTTAAACTAGAGATTAGGCGAAAACGAATATGTTAAACTCTTTAACACTAAGTGAGAGGGATTACAACCTTTGTAGATCCGGTCCTTCACTTCATATGCTCCGTGTTGTGGTCCCTTCGCTGCGATCATCGGGTTCCGGACTCTCGAGAGGTTCCACGAAGAGAAAGATGCAACCTTTGCTTCCGATCTTCGATACAAAGATGATCTACCTTGAAGTTTCGTTAACACAAGCTAACACTCATGAAATGATGTGAACACCCTCATCTAAAGGGCAAGGGAAGATGAGGATGATGAAGTAGGATTTTTGCTCTCTTTATTTATCTTTTTCTCATATTTATTCATCACTTTGAAAAAATCTAGAAAGCTTTTTCATGAAAGAATGAAGGAAGAAGAAGATGAATAATAATCCATTTCATTTTGTGATGAATAGAAAGAATTAATATGATAAATAATGCAACCATGGTCAACTAAACTCATGTAGAGAATTAACTAGGGTTAGGGTTTGGGTTGGGTTAAAGCATGAGTCACTTGAAAATATCTTTCACAAAACAAAACCAAAACCTTCTAGAATCATCTAGAAAGATTAACCCTAATCCAAACCCTAATCATGTTTAAACTCCACAAAACAAGTTGCATTAGTTATCATATCATGTTACAATATTATATATCACATATATATTATTTATCGTAACAAAATAAAATAATACAATTAACATATATCGCATATATATCAATGTATTACCCGAGTGAGAAAAAGAATCTTTTAGTGAGCTAATATTAGTTAATGCAATTTAATATATCAAATATATTATTATACATTAAATTATCGAATCAACACTTGATCCGACAATCCGGATATATCGCATATAACCAACTAATATATATCCGTACCGATTCATCGAATCAACACTTGATCCGATGACCCGGCTGATATCAAATATCGCGAGAATACTATACGGTATCTCATATCGCATTATCCTCGGTCCCGCACAAATCACATATGTGCTCCTACTCCGTTTTGCCTGAGCCAAGAAACCTCTGTGTAGGACTCTAAAGAATCGTCAATACGCCGGCAGTAGGTCATGCTCATATCAAACACCCACAAGCTGCAAGCGGTCAGCTAAACGTAACAGCTACCCAGGTATTGAGCGCTCAGAAGATCAACAAGCAAGCCTGTACATTCTCCTGTGAATCCAAACAGTAACACTCCCGTACAGTCCTGTCTCGTCGTCTGATATGTCGCATATCTCGCCTAGGGGTGGTAAACGTCAGACCCCAGTAGCTTGATAAGTCGTGTCGATATGAGGTCTATAACAGTTCGAGAAACTACTGATAACACTTACCAGTAAATCTCAGCAACCCTGGCCAGGGATTTCCGGTTATAGCCAATCGAACACAGCACAACATCAACTCCCTATACCGGGAGAGACGAATCCCCTCCTATCGCTCATTGCCTCCATGTGATTCGGGACTGTACCCAAAAGCCACCTTTTTGCACGCCCTCTTGGACGTGGTATGATGGAAATCAAAGCACAGTGGGAATCACACAAGACTCTATGACGATCTCGGGTCAACAGACTACTCTGTACCAGTGTCACCGGAGAACTGCCATCTGACGTGAGGTATAATACCATCTGGGAGTTCTCGGCGAGTCCGTCCAGTGTACCCAGTCTCCACTGAGCACCCGTACACCATCTTTGATGTCAAACGCCGATGGATATGAGATCATCCATCGCCCATCATATGGGTCAAGATGCGTATACGCTAGTCTACTCTGGTGTATCGATGCCCTGTCTCGATACACCCTCAACTAGGAACAGTTATAGGATGTACTCATCGACTACCGTGGCCCCACTAGTATGATCTCATCATAGTCCCAGTAGTCGAGTACATATCCTAAGGGCTTTATCAACATGTAACATAGAGACAATCAGAGTACATGTTAAGATAAAGTACAACCAGATAGCGTACTATCATGTCGAGCAAGAAAGTCCTCCCTATATATGTCCAAGCATCCATTACAATATACATCATATGTACCGCAATGGCCTCTAGGGCATACATACAACTAACAGATACATACAAGTTGGGTGTATGAGACTTATATCAAGTTTAGGTTAAATTAGGGTTTACTTATTTCCTTAAGAATAACAAAAGAGAGGAGACTTTAGTCAATGTATCAAGCTTGTAGAAGCTTGTATGAAACATTGACAAAGTCAACTCTTTTGTCATTTCTTAGGATACTAGTTAACCCAACCCTTAACCTCATACTTTGGTTAATTCTCTACATGAGTGAAGCATGAGGGCTTAACTCAACCAAGGTGCAATAATTCAAAGGATAAGTTTTCATTTTGATGGATTATTCACTTCTTCTTCTTCTTCATCAAGCTCCATGAAAAGCTTGCTAGCTCTAATGGTGCCTTGAGAAAAAATGTGAGAAAATCAATTCTAAAGTTAGCCCACCTCCTACTTCTTCATCCTCTACCACTTTCTATGCAGTAGAGTGTGTTCTCCTCACAAAGTTCATGACCTAGTGAAGGAATAGCTTGAGTTAGTGCCTCCCCGACGTAGATCATCTTCGGCCTCGAAGTCATCGAAGCAAGCTTGTTCATTCTTCTTGTGGAGATTCTCTAGAGTCCGGAGTTTACGATCGCAGCGAAGGGGACATCTACACGGAGCTATTGAAGTGAAGGACTGGATCTACAAAGGTTGTAATCCCTCTCACTTAGTGTTAAAATGTTTAACATGTTAGTTTTCGCCTAAACTCTAGTATGAAGATCCGGCTTTGGGTTGTTCGGCACGGCTAAAATTTTAATCGGGCATGGTTGATGCCTCGTAGAACCTTGTATGCGTGCCTAGCAACCCTACACACTCTAGATGCACTTGATATTATTGTCGTGCACACCCGTTGCACTGGACAGATGCTTTCGTGCACACCCGTTGCACTGAGTTTTGCTTTTGTGCATATTATGGCATTTGTATCTGGATTTGATTTCCGTGCGCACCAGATGCACGCGATTATTGAATATGCCTTTTAAGGTTGATTTTGCTTTTGAGCACCTTGTTTTCATGATAGGCACTATATTATGAAGTATCCAAACATGACTGATCCGAGGACAGAACCTGAATACTTTGCATGCATTAAAGGTTTACCAAGAGGTTTTGAAAAGGAGCTGTAGTCTCGCTATTTCCTACGTGTCTGTGAGCGACACGAACGTTTTTAAAGGAAAAGCTTTTGGGATATATTAGAAACGACGGAACGTATATTTAGCAAAACATATATGGACATATATTATTACTTTACAAATGGACTTCCGTCACTGATGCCGTGAATTACGCATCCACGCGGCGATTTAGAAAAGATTTTTGCATGAGTTTTATTCTGATTTTGAACGTTTTTTCCAAAAATGCGTACTATACACGCATTATAGTATTTGACTTGTGTATATTGGATTTCGGTATTGGATTTCGAGATCTGTATCTCCATTTTAACTTCGATGATATGCGTGCGAATTCGATGATTTGCGTGACGCTTGACGGAGTTCGATTTTGAGTTTTGTACTCGTTTTCATGCACAGTTGACACACTGTGCAGTTTCTGCATCTTCCATGATTTCGGAGCCCCGTTGATTTGAATTGATTATTGTAATGTTTAAGATTTTGGGGGTTTAAATTTAAATTCGGGGACCGAATTTCTTTAAGGGGGGAAGATTGTAACATTTCAGAAAATATAAAATATTAATTTTGGAATTTAATATTAAAATAATATATTTCCAGAAAACTGCCCGATTTGCGAAATTGGGGTTTTCGAAAAAAGGTATAAATATATACCAATATTTATGAAATAATTGGAAATTAAAATGATTTATTCATTTAATTATATATTTAATGGATTTGGCATTTTTTTAAAATTTATTATATGCAGTTTTGATAAAAACCCGATTAGTGCACTGCTAATCGCGATTAAGCCAAATCCGTGTTTCTACAGTTTTCATGGTTAGTGCACCATGACATGTTTCATGTGGTTACATGTTGTTTCATTTCATTTGGGTTATATGTTATGGTTTATTGGTGGTGAGAAAAGAAAAAGAAACAAAAAAGGTGTAATGATGAATAGGAGAGAAGGGGGACATAATGATGACTTGGAGAGAGAGTGTGAGAATATTTGAGAGAGAAAGAGGAGAGGGAAGCCACATATCCCTCCACCATTATTCATTTTCTTCTCCTTCTTCATCTTCCTCACCCTCATCTCCCTCCACCTTCAAACCCTAAATCCATCTCCAAAACTCCATCCAAACCATATAACCCTTTCACAAAAAATGACTCCCTCTTCATGCTCATCACTTTGAACCAAGACAAATGGGATTTTGACAACTTTGGAACTTCTAGGGTTTGCTTGAGAGACATCCATGAGTTATATCTCTTTCCATGTTAGTTTAGTTTGAATTCGTAGCTTTTAGCTTAGCTTAGAACTCGTTTAGTGGTGATTTGTGGAAATTGGAAGATCGTAGTGAGGGTTTGAGTGAAATTGTGGATTGGTGATGATTAAGTGGTTGTTTAAGGCCTGAGATTTAGTGTAGTAACCCAAAATACGGAATTGGGATTTGAGTTCATGTTGGTTTTGTGAGAAATAAGGGTGTGCAGGGAAATCTGGAGCAACCCGGGGAAATTTTGAGTGTAGCAAACAATACCAGGGACCAAATTAGGGTACTAGGAGACCACCCCGACAACACGAACCCAAACAGATGACATAGGGCCGAGGAGGCCGGAATTTTAGTCCAAGTGGCCGGCCACTTGGTGCCATTTGGGTTCCAGGTCGTTCCAGTAGCTCAAATACACTATATACATCACCCTAGATTTGTTTGCTCAGATTTATTTGACCCGAGTCAAAATCTCGGTGCTTTTTAGAGTGATTTTGGCTATATTTTCCGTATTTTGAAATGCTAATTCTTGTTATTAGGATTTGTATTTGGTTGTGGGATGTTCGTACATCAACAACAAGTGTTGTTTGGTTGATTTTGTACGCGTATGCTATAGGTTCTAACATACGAGCAAGGCACGTGACTTATTGTATTTTAGAACTTGATTTTAATAGAGTTGCGATATGTGTTGTTATTGTAGGTACCTTCATGTGGATACCGAGGCGACGGAGCGTGGCGTCAACGACTTCGGCAAGAGAAGACTACGGTGAGTAGATCTAAATCTACCGGGCAAGTCGGGTGGATGGCGTATAGCACCCCCGCAAAGTTTTGATGGGAGCTGATTTATAGAATATGGTTAAGGAAACCTTGATTTGGAAACTAGGGTTAGAGTTAAATGATAGTTAGTGAAACCATATTAGAAACTAAGGATAGTTAGAAGTGATATAATAGGGCTAATATGTGATGACGGGATTTGAGGATGATGTTTGACAATATTGTCGTTTAGGATACTATAGGACTACATAGTTGACATAGATGTGTCATCCGAACCATACATATTTCAAAACAGAAGAATCGTATGCATCTTTTAAACGGATACCTTGAGGGACGTTATGGAATTTCAAATGATATCTTTTCCTTAAAAACACTGTAACCCCTATTTTCAAAAAAACGATTCGCTTCTTTAAAAATCTGATTGTATGGTTCGGATGTGTATGTTAGATTTGGTACTTATACTTATAGTAGAGATAGAATGTTTATGTAAAATCGAATTGATGTGAGATATAAATGCGATGAAAAGAATATAAGACGAATATGATGATCTGATGATATGTTGGTATACGGATGCGAGTCGATTGAGATGATTGATACCTTGTCGGTCCCCTGATATGAGATCGTTATGGATGTGACCTGGGACATAGGTATATATATATATATATATATATATATATATATATATATATATATAGAATGTGGTGAATCATGGATGATAGGTCGTACGTGATATTAGGTCGTACCCTCATTGTCTTATAGGTTGATAGGATCCCTATTGGTTTAATGTCGTCATACGATGATCATTTACGTACGTGATGAGTTGACTTGTGATTGATCCATACCCTTGAATAGAGGATGTCGTACGATGGATTATACCGTACGTAATGTTGTGTGGCTAGATGTCGATGGATAGCTTCACCAACTCGGACATGTTAGATACGTATACATATCAGCATTTACTTGTGATTTATCTTATGCTGTATTCTTGTTATTCGCATTGCATTGCTTATACCTGTGCTAGTACACATACACCATTATCGATGATGCGTATGTTACACGTACACAGATTTGTAGGCTCACACACTTCATCATCGATAATTGCCATGTCACTACATAGTAGGATTGCTGCACCATGATATGACTCTTCGCACATACCCACTTGTACACTCATACTTGTGTATATATATCTTTGTGCATTCATGCCTACATACATACTTATTACACATACATAGACGATGTTGCATTTGACTTTGATGAAATTGGGAACCGCGGGATATATTTAAAAACAGGAATCATTTTAAAAGAGCGGTTTTCCCTTAATATGTCATATTACTGTTCCATGTTGCATGCTTTACGGAGATGCTTACATTTCTATCATATGTTGCATACATCATGCTTTATGATTTTACGCATTGAGATATGTTGTTTTCATGAGATTTCTGGATTTGAGAACTGTGGTCATTTTAAAATAAAGTATGTATTGTTTAAAAACTCGATTTCTCTTGATATGATATTCCAGTGCGTCCAGCATGCGTTTTCTCGGTTCTGAGACGTGTGACATGTGAAGCCCGATTCGAGGAGCTGGATGAGTCCGATTGCGGGTACATGGTGGACCCGGTATGGTACCCTGCGGCGAGAACGGATCTGCTGTGCAGTAGACGGTGAGCCTGGCAGAGGGACCACTACCTGCCGGTGATAGTATTTTGGCTCGGCGGATATCCGGAGGATACCTACTGGAGTCGAGGGATGACATAAGACGATCCAGACTGACGGAGCCCGAGGGCCGATCCGGACTGACGGAGCCCGAGGGACGATTCGGACTGACGGAGCCCGAGATATGAGGATTTACGTGTCGATGTTGGACACGTGTTTCATGATGTTTTCGGGTGTCGATGTTGGAGATACAGGTTCCATGATTTTGATGTGTCGCGAGGGACACCGTTTATTTATATCCTCATACTTTCATGCACTCTCTTTTATGATATTTATGTGCATACATACATGATTATATGGTTGGACGAGATCCACATGCATACATACATTGATCATATGATTGGATGATATCCGTATACATATAGGTGTTGATTTTATTGGTGGCACACATGATGACCCGGTCACCTAAGATATCATAGTATTACCTTTATGATATAGTTGACCTAGGATTCGTTGTTTATTCAATTTCTACTTGTAGATGTTTTTCTACTCACGAGTTTGCAACTCACCCCCGTTGTGCCACAGTTCTTGCAGGTTGACCGCATGGATCAGTAGCGGCTTCGCTGGTGCACAGTTGCATTCGGGTGTTTTGCATTGGTAGGTAGGACATTTATATCTTATCCACTCTTGTATCTATATTTTACATTGTATCTAGTCAACTCCATCAATCAAAACTAGTATTTGTATAAGTAGTGAGACTTTGCAAGACTGTTAGTGCGAGACTTGAGCGATGGGTTTTATGTTCACCTTTTTGTGTTGATTTCTCACTTTATTCTTTATCTTTTGTGGTGATCTTCACCGTTGGACGTCGTATACTTGCATATATTGTCTTGCGTGGTTGTGATCCACCGGTTGGCGAAGAGCTAGCTCCCACTTGGGGATGCCTTTATTATCACCTTGTATTGTGGTTTTGGATCAAAATATACAAAGGAGGTGCTTCCCAAAATTTTAAAAGACGAAACATGTTTTCAAACTATTAAATTTCACTCGCATTATTCATGTTTCTTTTCTATGTATTAAGAAAACTTGATTTCATTATACCTTTATTTCAAAACATCACCTCCTTTATTTTCTTAAAAAGGTTTAGATTTCTTGGTTTCGGCTTACTTGAATTACGTTACGCCTTTAGACGTTGCGTAATTTAAGTGCTGGTCACGAGCTAATATTTCGGGTCGTGACAGTAATAAGTAAAGACAAAATAAAAGGAATAGAAAGAGGGCAAAGTAAATTGCAACTGCTATCATTCATGACCAAACCACGTATTTCATCGCCACTCCTACTTCACCTTTGCTTTTCTCCGGTTCAGGAGAAATAGAATAAGGTTTTTTCAGTTGTCTTTTATCATCACCTTCTCTCGGGTTGCGAGTACTCCTAGGATTAGGATAGTACACCTATTATGCTTCTTGGATAGTCTTCTTCCAAACCATAGGCTGGTGCCGAGCGGCAGGGAAGGAAGAAAACCAATTAGCCTAAGTGTGGTGTACAGAAGGTAATGAGTAAAGACAAATAAAGGGATTTGGAGAGATGGCAAGGAAATATACGGTTACAGTCATGAATCTGGATAGAGGAAGTGGCATTACTAGGAATACCTGGATACCCCTTCGAAACATTCGATGTTTCAGATTCACTATGTGTTGTTAATTGAAAACAGATTTCCCAATTAGATCCTTGCTCCAGGGTATGTACTTACCAGGTTTGATTATCACATCTGTATGGTTTTACAGATGATGAGTGGGAGTAAGTTATTGGGAATGAGGTGGTCATCCTCATTATATCGGGATTCGTTGTAATTGGAGATATTTGAGAAAATCTCCTTGGTTTTTGCTGGACGACAAATGTTTTGTTTTGAATATCCGTTGTTATGCACCAATTTCAAACTGATATATCTGTACGTTTATTTTGTAAAGTGAGATATAACTTTTTGAAATTATGTCCATGACATTTACCTATATCAGTTGATGGTTAGGTAAGGAGCATTCAACAGCGGTGTAATTCTTCATAACCACAGTACAGTTTTCAACCTACGACGCACAGGGTTTGAGTTATTCAACCTAGGGGACTTATACAAAGTATTGTATATTGTCCAGTGTCTATTAGGACAGAGGGGTTGGTCCTCATACTATATTCTGTTTACTTGTGACTTCTCTAGTTTTTAGACAAGTGTTTCGTAGAAATACAAGGTCTATGTTTTGAGAAGTTATAGGTAAAAGAATAAAGTAGAGAACCACGTGATGCAAGTATCAGAATTCTTCAAGGTGATCGAAGATGTAGATACTTGTATTAAGTATTCTGTAGATAGTAATGGTTTTGAGAAACTTGTTTCTCTTTCAGGTTACTCATAATTGGATGCACTCTTAAGTTGAGTAATGCTGATCGGCCTCTTTGCATTTAGTTGACATGCACTGGAGACAGCTGCATGATTTGAATCTGGTTCCAATTAAATCAGTGCCTCTGTTTCTATATTGTATATAGAATGGATCATCTTAACGTTGCTAAGGTATATGGAGTTGTCCGTCTTATGCTTAAAACCATACTCTGGATAACTCAAGGCACGTTTATGTAATGACAGTTTGTGGGTTAACCCAGGCTATGACGAGGGTTAACTTTCTACCATCTGGAAGATCAATAGTGATATTGTTCTTAACTCGCCACAGTTTTAGTAAAATGGATTTTTTCTGAAAACAGTAGTGAGAGTCTGGTAGAACTGGAATTGATTCCAGAACCACAAATGATTACTGAAAATTTAACAAGAACCTAAAGATTTAATCGGGATTGACATTCCATTAGCCACTCCGCAGATATGGTGGGTAACCTCAGGTGCCCGAGAGGTACTTCGGTATCCTCAAGGATGGTGACAGGGGGGTTCTTGTTTACACAGACTTGACACTACTGTTGTTCTAGGCTATGAGACCCGGCAGGAGGATGAGTATAGCGTCGCTCTAAACCAGCTTTAGAAGTGCACGTGTATATGACTCTTCCAGAGGGTTGTCGTAGTCAGTGGGAGCAGCGGAAGCGTAGTGGAAAAGTAGCTTATGTCTATTTATAGACTAAAGCAAATATAGCGTAGATAGATCATTTATTTTTGGTGTAACAGTCATAGGTTTTGACATCATCAGAATAGGGGATGGATCTGTTAAGATGGTAGTAGGGTGTGATGTCCGGGTATTTGGATGACATACACTTTATAGGAAGTAAAATTCCTATCGTACAATCGGTTACACTGTGGTTACCACACAGTGATTTCTCCATATAGGTTTCGGATATAATATTAGGCATTCTGGTCACTAGATCTATGGTTTTAGATCAAGATTTGGGAAGTGTCACAATCTGGGTACTTAGACAGCATTCTAAAGGTGTTTTAGAATGGACGACTCCTGGCATGGTGGTGTACCTGCAGGTGATGGAGTCACCCTCTCTAAAGGTGTCTTACATGTTAGTGTATATTCCCTAGGGGCCATTATTGTATCATACTAGTTTGTATATTACTTATTGGAAGCTTGGGATATTCACAGTTATAATAACAGTCTCGCTCAACATAGTAGTATGCTACTTGGTTTAGATTTATCTTAATATGTGTATATGTTTCTTTTAGTATATCACGAATACATATTGATAGAGCCCTTAGGATCTTGCTTGACTACCAGCGTTGTGATGGCAGTCACACTAGTGGGGGCTGGGTATTCTACAAGCACATCCTTTTTCAGGTCTCTGGTCGTAGGATTATCGAGACAGGGCATCGATACTCCGGAGTAGACTAGTGTGTACGCTTCTCATCACAGTTGGGGAGATGGTTTGTCCCACAGCCATCAGTACGTCGTACTAGAGATAGTATGCAGGTGCTCGTTGGGTTACGGGTACACCGGACAGGACTCGCAGGGAATTGTTGGTCTGTTTTATACCAGTCGTCAGTTAACAGTTCCCAGGTGACATGAGTACAGCATGGTCCGTAGTCTTGACACTGCTGCTTCGCCTCGAGTGTGTTCCCACTGTTCTTAGATTGCTACCCTACCACGGCTCAAAGGAGTCGTGCAAACAGGTAGCAGTTGGGTGCAGTCCCAAAGCACTTGGAGGTAGTGGCGGTTAGACAGGATTCGTCTCTCCCGGGATTGGGAGTTGATATCGCACTATGTTTGGAGAGCCATTACGCAAAGTCCCTGGCCAGGGAAAGAAAGATTTACTGGTAGGTTTTCCAGTAGCTTCTCAAGGTGTAATGGGCTTCATTCCAACACGACTTATACCGCCTTTTATGGGACTGACGCTTGCCGCCCCCTAGGCCCGATGTGCGCTAGTCTTAGACGAACAGACCAAACTGTACGGAGATTGTCACATCAGACCCAGTATGAGTTCGGATGGGTTTCCTGATCGGCCTTCTTATCGACATCAACCTGGGGACCATTACGTACAGCTAGTACCACTTGCGGCTTGTGGTTAAACCCACTGCCAGCGTAGTGTCGAGTCTTTAGAGTCCCACACAGAGAGTTTTCCAACTTCAGGCGAAATGATATAGAGGTCGTATGGTTTTACGACAGGGTTCGGACTTATACGTGTATTTATGCACGTACGATATTTGGACAGATTATACTAGCGGGCTTTGGTTTAATCCAGATTCTAGTATTGGATTGTTGGATTTATGCAGTCTCAGTATATCCGTGTTTTTCGGAAATACGGATAGGAGGGGCATTCTCGTAATTTGTCGAGAAGCTTCTAGAAGAAAGGTGACTCATTAGTTTTAATTCATTTATGGATTAAGCTTAATGAGGTGCATGAGATGATGTGTAATTTTCATTAAATGAAATTATGACTCATGAGATGATTCATCCATTTGTATTAAATGAAGCATGAAGATATTTGTGCAAGATATTTTATGTTTCATAATATACACAATGAGTTATTTTTCATAAACACATTCTCTCTCCTCAAGCTCTCTCTCTTCTTCACACTAACCCTAATCCTCTCATGAGTTGAGATCCCAAGGGTTAGAAAGACTAATCAATCCTGGTGATCTCCTCCAAAGAACTCTCACCGACGGCTGTACCTTTGATCTAAGTTTCTTCACCTTCCGATCTAATATCTCAACTGGCTGCATGGTGAACGAAAGGTCGGGCTCAAGATGAACGGTCTGATACTGAATCGTGTGGGAAGGGTCATGAAGATATCTGCGTAGCATCGACACGTGGAAGACGTGGTGGACATCTGAAAAGCTGGGTGGAAGAGCCAAACGATATGCAACAGCGCCGATGCGCTCGAGGATCTCGAAAGGACCTATGAATCTAGGGCTAAGCTTTCCCTTTCGCCCAAATCGCATCATGCCCTTCATCGGAGAGACCCTCAGAAAAACATGATCGCCAACCGTGAACTCTAATCTGCGATGGTGCCTGTCTGCATACGATTTCTGCCTGCTCTGAGCTGCTCTCATCCGGTCTCGAATCAGCTGTACTTTCTCGGTCGTCTCCTATACGATCTGTGGCCCAAAAATACTGCTCTCGCTCAGCTCAGTCCAACAGACGGGCGATCTACATCTCCTCCCATACAAAGCCTCGAAAGGTGCCATCTGAATAGTATCCTGGAAGCTGTTGTTGTAGGAGAACTCCACTAAAGGTAAATGACGATCCCAGCTACCGCCAATGTCCAAAACGCACGCTCTGAGCATGTCCTCGAGAGTCTGAATGGTCCGCTCTGACTGCCCGTCGGTCTGCGGATGAAATGCTGTGCTGAAGCTCAAACGAGTGCCCAAAGCCTCCTGATGTCTCTGCCATAGTCGGCTGGTAAACTGGGTTCCTCGATCTGATACTATACAAGTCGGTACGCCATGTAGCTGCACGATCTCGTCGATGTAAATCTGGGCATACTGAGCAAAACTGAAAGTGGTCTTCACTGGCAGGAAGTGAGCCGCTTTCGTCAATCGATCCACGATCACCCAAATGGAGTCGTACCCTCGACTGGTCCTGGGTAGACCCACAACAAAGTCCATAGAAATCTGCTCCCATTTCCACTCCGGAATGGGCAAAGGCTGCAACTCTCCTGCTGGCCTCTGGTGCTCGGCCTAGACTTGTTGACAAGTCAGGAATCTTGATACGAAGTCAGTGACGTCCCTTTTCATCCCGTCCCACCAATAGACATCTCTCAAGTCGCGGTACATTTTGGTGGAACCTGGGTGAACGCTGTATGTAGATCTATGCGCCTCCTCAAGAATCTCACGTCGTAGTCCCTCCGAATCTGGTACGCACAATCGAGTCCCGAATCGTAGTACTCCCTGATCGTCGATCACGAACTCGGAATCTCTGCCCTGTCTAATCTGCTCCATGATCTCTGAAAGATGGTCATCGCTGGGCTGTGCCTCTCGAACGCGGTCAAGTAACTGCGGACGTGCACGAACATGCGCATGTTGCCCCCCTGTCGGAGTAAACTCGAACTCAACTCGGCTGTCGCATAAAATCTGCCAATCTGCTGACAACTGCCTCTGCACTTCGCGCAAACAGGATAGACTACCCTCGAGCCTCCTGCTCAAAGCATCCGCCACTACATTCGCCTTGCCCGGGTGGTACAAGATCTCACAGTCATAATCTTTCACCAGCTCCATCCAACGATGCTGTCTGAGGTTCAGGTTTCGCTGCTGAAATATATACTTTAAGCTCTTGTGGTCAGTGAATATTTGGCACGACTCGCCGTAGAGGTAATGTCACCATATCTTCAGTGCAAAGACCTCTGCAGCCATCTCCAAATCGTGAGTGGGGTAGTTCTGTTCATGCTTCTTCAATTTCCACGAAGCATACGCGATCACCCTGTCATGCTGCATCAATACGCATCCTAACCCCACCCATGAAGCGTCATAATTAACCACGAATCCGCCTGATCCTGAAGGCAATGATAATACCGGCGCCGTAGTCAAACAAGTCCGTAGCTGCTGAAAGCTGTGCTCACACTCCTCCGTTCAAACGAAAGGAACTCCCTTACGGGTCAAACCGGTCAAAGGTGCAGTAATACGGGAAAAATCTTGAACGAATCGCCTGTAGTAGCCAGCCAGGCCTAGAAAACTACGGATCTCCGTAACCGATATCGGTCTGGGCCACTGCTGAACAGCCTCAATCTTCTTCGGGTCCACAAATATGCCATCTCTCATAATCACGTGACCCAAGAACCCAACGCTGTCCAACCAAAATGCACACTTGGAAATTTTTGTGAAAAGTTGGTGCTCCCTCAAGGTCTGCAAACTAATCCGCAAATGCTGCTCGTGCTCCTCTCGGCTCCGGGAATACACCAAAATATCATCAATGAACACTATGATGAACAAGTCGAGATACGGCCTGAAGGTACGGTTCATCAAGTCCATGAATGCTGCGGGGGCGTTGGTGAGTCCGAACGACATCACCAGAAACTCATAGTGTCCATAGAGTGTACGGAAAGATGTCTTCGGTATATCCTCCTGTCGGACTCGCAGCTGGTGGTATCCTGATCGTAAGTCAACCCTCGAAAAATAACCCGCACCCTGAAGCTGATCAAACAAATCATCAATGCGTGGCAACGGGTATCTGTTCTGGACGGTAACCTTGTTCAGCTGGCGGTAGTCGATATATAAACGCAAACTTCCATCCTTCTTCTTGACAAACAGGACCGGAGCACCCCAAGGAGAAACACTGGGTCGAACAAGTCCTTTATCAAACAAGTCTTGCAGCTGAAAATTCAATTCTCTAAGTTCCGCCGGGGCCATCCGATAAGGCGGTATAGAAATAGGCCCCGAGATGGGAATCAAATTAATACAGAACTCGACATCGCGCTCAAGCGGCAATCATGGCAGCTCATCAGGAAAAACATCGGGTAACTCGCATACAATCGGAACCTGGTCCAATGGAATATCTGTAGCACCAGTATCGCAAACATAGGCTAGAAATCCCCAACATCCCTTCCTCAACAGCTGATCCGCGCGAAGAGAAGAAATTAATATGTGAGGGGTGGCACCACGGTCCCCCTGCACAATAAAAGATGACTCGCCAAACAAAAGAATGCGCAGGCATCCCTAGAAGTGTGTGGAAACGTAAGAGTGCGTGGATCTGGGATCAAAAAACACGTGTGCATCAACAAAGCATACTGATAGGATACCTGTCACGACGACATTGGATGCCTGCACATTCTGGGGTGTCAACACAAAAACTCGGGCCTGACCTCCTCCAATAGCGGGCTGAGCTTGGACTCGGCCTCTGCCTCCTCGTCCTCTCTCGATCGGTCCGCCGCGTCCACGGCCTCTAGGTGCACCTAACTGGCATGGAGCATCACGGTCGCAAACATAGGCTAGAAACAAAGAAACCTGGTCCAATGGAATATCTGTAGCACCAGTATCGCAAACATAGGCTAGAAATCCCCGACATCCCTTCCTCAACAGCTGATCCGCGCGAAGAGAAGAAATTAATATGTGAGGGGTGGCACCACGGTCCCCCTGCACAACAAAAGATGACTCGCCGGGAAAACAAAATGCATGAAGCTTGTGGATGCATTGACTAAGTCCACTAAGTTTGTTTTTACTATGGATATTTGTTAACCCAACCATAAGGATTAGCTATGGTTATGTCTTTACATGAGTTAGTATATGATACTCACTCACCATGGTTAGCTTTCTCACTTGATCATTATCTCTTCTCATATTATTTTCTTCATCTTCTTCTTTGAGCTAAAAAGCTCTCTAGGGTTTTATCAAAAGTGAGAAACATTGTAAGAAACTAAATTCTAAAGTGAACCCACTTCCTATTTCTCCATTCTCTACTAGACTAGCACTTTAGTTTAGGGTATTTGCTTCACTAATTCTCTAGTTAGTGAAGTATAAGCTGGTCCAACGGAAAATTATATCCCTCTTTACTCAACAAAGAAACCGATCTTATGCTGATATTTGAAAGGAGTTTCAAAAACAAGGGAAGAATATTTCTTATACCTACATGATGAGATTTTGAGTTGACTCATATAGCATACTTATATGATAGTATATTCATGTGGCATACATACCTGTTATTACATCCATGTGACATACATACTTGATAGTACACTGATGATGCATACATACCTGCTAGTACATATAGCCATACCTGTTCTAGGGATGCTAGAATACTTGTGTACATTCATGCGATAGCCTTTGTAGATGTTATTTATTACTCACGAGCTGGCAACTCACCCTTGTTGTGCCACAGCTTTTCTGCAGGTCCGTTCCGTCAGCACTGTAGCGCGGACACTTTTGCTCATTTTGCCCTTTTTGCCTGGACTCGAGGCTTTTCCTCATATGTGGGTTGTTATCATTTTGCACCACCTTATATATGTTCATTGTATCTAGAATACTCCATCTGCTACTACTATTACTATTTCAGCTCTACCAGTTTATTTGGATTACTGTATATTGACCTAGAGACGAGGTTGTGAGACTTGTTGATTTATGTTGTTGGTGTCGAGCTTACTTGAGTCGATATGTTATTTTACTTATGCTTCCTGCTTATTTATGTACATTGCGTGGGATTTATGACCGCCTTGAGGCGAAGAGCTAGCTCCCGCTTGGGGATGCCTTATTTCTGTTATTCACTTATATTTCTATTGTACCCGTTGGGGGGGCTATTTTACAAGAAGATTTTGCCGGAAAATTTGGAAAAAGAAGTTGTTTTTCATAAAAAAGAGTCGTGATGAAACAAGGTGCTTTGAATAAAAATGGTTTTTCCTTCACTCCAATTCTTAATTGGGTTTTGTATTCTGGGCTTCGGCTTACTTATGTTATGGACGCCTTGAGACGCTTCGTAACTTAAGTGTCGGTCGTGTTCCGTACCTTGCGGGTCGTGACAAAGTTGGTATCAAAGCGATAGGTTCCTCCTTGCCGAGTGTAGGATGACCCTTAGTAGATGGAGTAAGTGACTTAAGCAGGGTAGCGTAGCATACATATGTCCGCGGCATACTTGCGATGCGGTACTCCGCCTAGGTGACTTTAGGATATACTTGTTTGAAATTCCTTCTTCAATTCCGTGTATCCTTCGATTCTATTGCACCATTCTTATTGTCCTATTTCCTGTACCAGTCACTATGCCGCAGAGGGCTACCAGAGCGCAGAGGGCTGCCGCCCGAGACGAGATTCGAGCTGGCTCGTCCAAGACTAGGACTGAGCAGGGTGGTATGCCTATGCCGCATGGACAGACTGATCCACCTTCCCCAGGCCGTATGGATAGGCTTGAGTCCGGTATGGAGGAGCTGCGACAGATGATGGGGAGTATGCAGGAGCTACGTCAGATGGTAGGATCCTTAGTTGCGGCCGGTCGTGTACCGAGGCCGGAGGACGTACCTACTATATCCCAGACCACTATGATACCTGCTCCTACTACTACCGCCGTGACCATCCCGGTTTCGCTACAGGAGTTCATGAGGCTGAGACCTCCAGTCTTTACGGGTACCGATGCAGCAGAGGACCCGCAGACGTTCCTTGACAGCTTGGCCAGGATCTGCCGCTCGCTGAGATGTTCCGATGATCACTGGGTAGAGCTTGCGTGTTTCCGACTAGAGGGTCTCGCACAGATATAGTGGAAGTCAGTTTTGAGAGGACGAACTGCAGGTCTACCGCCCATGACATGGGCCGAGTTCACAGCAGTTTTTCTAGCTCGTTTCCTTCTGGAGAGCATTCGTGATGCCAGAGCTCGTAGTTTTGAGGCCCTGATCAAGACACCAGGGATGATGGTGTCTGAGTATGACGTCCAGTTTACACAGTTGTCCCGATATGCTCTGTATCTGGTGGATACCGAAGCGAAGAGGGTGAAAAGGTTCATACAGGGACTTGATTCCCAGCTATTTCTGGACTTTGGCGCCCAGCACTTCGATACCTATTCAGCGGCTATGGATACAACGTTACGGATGGAGGCACGTATTTCAGCGATTTTGGCCGTTCCCGGGCCGAAGAGGATTCTTTCCGAGGGATAGGGCCGGCAGAGGGTTTGGACGAGGTCAGCTTTATGGATCGTACACACAGGGACAGTAGTCGTCGCCAGGATGCTTTAGGTGTGGGAGTCTGCACCATCGTATTAGGGTTTTCCAGTGAGACGACAGGGAGCGGCAACAGTTCCGCATGTGACTCTACCTCAATCACCGCCACCTCCTCACAGAGCTCTACTTCCTGCTACAGGAGATGCTCCATGCCAGTTAGGTGCACCCAGAGGCCGTGGACGCGGCGGACCGATCCAGAGAGGACGAGGAGGCAGAGGCCGAGGCCGAGCTCACCCCGCTATTGGAGGAAGTCAGGCCCGAGTTTTTGCGTTGACACCCCAGAATGCGCAGGCATCCAATGCCGTCGTGACAGGTACCCTATCAGTATGCTCTGTTGATGCACACGTGTTGTTTGATCCCAGATCCACGCACTCTTACGTTTCCACACACTTCGTGCCGACTTTAGGTAGAGAGTCCGATTTGCTTGATCAGCCGCTTGTTGTGACCACTCCTGAGGGAGAGTCTTTTGTTGCTAGGCACGTGTTCCGATCCTGTACCGTTCGTATTGGCGAGCGAGAGCTGCCTGTCGACTTGATCCTTCTTGAGATGCTGGACTTCGACGTTCTTTTGGGCATGGATTGGTTAGCTACGTGCTATGCGTCGGTGGACTGCCGCGAGAAGACAGTTAGATTTTGTTTTCCCGGCGAGTCATCTTTTGTTGTGCAGGCGAACCGTGGTGCTACCCCTCACATATTAATTTCTTCTCTTCGCGCGGATCAGCCGTTGAGGAAGGGATGTCGGGGATTTCTAGCCTATGTTTGCGATACTGGTGCTACAGGTATTCCATTGGACCAGGTTTCTTTGTTTCTAGCCTATGTTTACGACCGTGATGCTCCATGCCAGTTAGGTGCACCCAGAGGCCGTGGAAGACTAGCATCCCTAGAACAGGTATGGCTCAAGATGAACGGTCTGATACTGAATCGTGTGGGAAGGGTCACGAAGATATATGCATCGAAGGGAGGCCGTGGAAGACGGGGTGGACATCTGAAAAGCTGGGTGGAAGAGCCAAACGATATGCAACAGCGCCGATGCGCTCGAGGATCTCGAAAGGCCCTACGAATCATCTTTTGTTATTCCCTTGTTTTTGAAACTCCTCCAATAACGATCTCGAAAGGCGATAGCATACTCACAAAGGCTATCGCATGAATGTACACAAGTATCCTAGCATCCCTAGAACAGGTATGGCTATATGTACTAGCAGGTATGTATGCATCATCAGTGTACTATCAAGTAAGTATGTCACATGGATGTAATAACAGGTATGTATGCCACATGAATATACTATCATATAAGTATGCTATATGAGTCAACTCAAAATCTCATCATGTAGGTTTAAGAAATATTCTTCCCTTTTTTTTGAAACTCCTTTCAAATATCAGCATAAGATCCATGAAAATCAACAAAATCAGTGTCTAGCAATGACACCTCAAAACTGTCTCAAATCTCATATATCCAAGTCAAGTATCTCTGGCCTTAGCCGTCCAGCTGATCCATATCAAATATCAATATCCCAATCCAGCGGCCACGGTCGGTATCCTCTGGATATCCGCCACGCCAAATGAAGTCACCGGTAGGTAATCCTTCCCCTGCCAGGCTCAACGCCATCTCCTGGGATCTTCTTGCCCCGGGGTACCGTACCGGGCCCACAATGTACCCGATACGGTTCATCCACCTCCTCGAAACTGGTCTCGAAAACCACAGCAAACTCATGGTGGACGACACTTTACATCACTAGAAAACCGCAATTTTTATATTTTAAAAGATTATAAGTTTGAAATCTTGCGGCTTTCCCCCGGAATCCAGAAATATCATAAATCTCATGAAATCATCATGTATGCATATGTCAATGTTAATGAATGCCTATGGTATCAATTTGCAATGTATGATTTATACTAGGCATGAAAAAATGATATAATAATACATATGCACGAGAATAGCAATTCTTATGATTTCATTTTAAATATTTGTTGCAATAGCACAGGTCTAAGCAGTTAACATGTCTCAGATTTATAGTTATCTAGTGTCGTGACATGGCAATTACCAGGGTGTGTGTGTACACATGAATAGTGCTCGTGCTGCATATAAAAAAAACCTGGTAATGGTGCATGTGTCCTACAAATGAGTTTGCGTATATGGAACATCATATAGATCCTAACTGCAGCAAATATCAAACAAGTATTATTATTCTAATGTCACAAGTAATATCAAGTTTACTATTTCAAGTTTAGTAAATCTATCGGGCGACTCGCGCCAGCCAAACGATCGCCCCCTGTAGATGTTAAATCTACTCACCCGTGATCCCGCGCTAGGTGTGTCCGACCACCTGCTTCCCTTTCTTCGCTGCGCTTCAAGTCCCCGCCGGCGAACCTAGAATTTATAAAAGTCACATACATCAGGAAAATCCTGCAAAAACATGATATATCGATAAAAAGGATACGCGTGCGTGAAACAAAACGCGCGTGCACAGGACACGTCGAGACGCGCACAAACCCACCAGAAGCTACACCGACGCGCTGTGTCGCGCAGCGCGCCACAGAACCACGCATATCACGCGTGTGTCGCGCAAGACTTAAAACATCGGAAAAACGATACAAGCTCCAGATTTTTCCTCTGGACCCAACTTAAAAAGTTGCAGGTAACAACACTCTAGACTACCCAGCAGAACCCTATACCCAAAATCCCCACACCCTAACCCCTACTCTGGCCGCAATTTGCGGCCAGAATGATTAAACCGGCGGCCGAGATGGGGAGGTGTGTCCCCGTGCTCTGTGTGTGTGTCCCTGCTAGTCTCACCATGCTACAGTCTTCACAAATTTTTCCTGAGTGGATCGGGTCGAAAGCAGATCTCAGAAAGGCTAAAAAGTCGCTAAAACTGCCAAATTACGCCAAGTCGGATAAATCGGGTATATTTAAGAAATCTGGGGCAAATTTCAGGTTAACTGGTCTCAACAGCACCTAATAGGGCTACTCTAACCAACACTACTATTACCTCGCCAAAATTCCCCTAGTTTACCCAAAATTACCACTAAACATGCAATAAACACCAATATAAGCTAGATAATCATAACTTTAGCAATTTAATGTTATCTATCTAATTTTAATGACACTACTAGGCTATAACAGACTAACTAACACCTAAAAGAGTTCATTGAGCTGCAAGCACTCTAATGTAACTAGATCTAACATCACGGCATAATTATAGCACCAAAACTCTATTAAAACACTAAACTAGCTAAACAAACACATAATCTAAGCAACATGGAGAGAGTTTAGGAATTATACCCCCAAGGAACCTCTCAAACGAGGAGATGGAGAAGAAGAGGAAGGAGAGTGCTGCAGTGCTGAAATGGTGCTGCTGCAGTTCCAAAGATGATGCTGCAACTGCTGATGCTGAAGCAGGTTTGGGGGTGTTTGTGTTGATGTTTTGTTGGGCTGAGGTGGTGTAGTGTTGGGCTGAAGTTGTGTAGCTGGTGTGTGTGGTTGATCGCTGAGGTTACTGCTGCATTCAGGGTGTTAGTTGCTGTTGCTGTGGTTGTTGTTTGGGTTGTGTTGGTGTTGTGGTGCTGGTGGCATGTAGCTGGTGTGTATTGGCTGTTGTTTCACTTTTTCTCTCTTTTTTTTTGATGCAGCAGCAGCAGCAGGGGTTATGTTTGTAGCTGTTTGGGGTGGTGAAGTGGTGTGTGTTTGTATGGAAGGGTTATGTAAAGAGTTGGGGCTGTTGTAGCAGCTGATGATGATGATGTTTTGAAGAAGGCTGAAGCTGATGTAACAGCTTATGTACTGGCTGATGCACAGGGGCTGATGTGCTGCTCTTGGTGGCTGAAACAGCTGCTGTTTCAGCAACTGATTGGCTGATGTCTGTGTGTGTGTGAGGGGTTTGAGGTTGGGGCTGTTTGTAATGATGTTAGGGCTGGAGTGGCTGTTTGTGCAGCAGTTAATGTGCTGTTTTGTGAAGAGCTGAAGCTGAAGTATGCTGAAATGAGCTGAGATTGGGCTGATTTGATGAAATTTGGGCTGAAGTGCTGCTGATTTGGTGGCTAGGCTGATGTTTGTTGTGTGAGTGAGAGAGAGGTGAATTAGTTTTGAAATGAGGTGATGTGACTTAACCTTAACCCATCATGACAACATCATATCCCTCTCTCTCTCTCTCAAGCAAGTCAACCTTAAAACTCCCTAAACACCCATGGTCAAAGACAACCATCCTCAATTAAACTAATTAGCTCAAAACAACTCAATTATCTTAACCAAGGGCCTAACCCACCATGGTTAACATAAACATGATTAACCCTCAAGCTCAATTATATTGCAAACCCTAGTCTTATCCCTAGCTAACGTGCACAAGTGTGTGTGGTCGAGATAAAATTCTACAAAAATCACCATAATTCCAGATAAATACTAGAAACCCGTTTTGGTAAACTTTTTACCAAAACCCTCACATTAACACAGAATTAACACTGACCCTAACCTCTGGTGTTACTTCCTCCCTGCTGGGAAGATGGTCTGTCCCACAGCCATCAGTACGTCGCACTGGAGTTAGTATGCAGGTGCTCGTTGGGTTACACGTACACCGGGCATGACTCGCAGGGAACTGTTGATTGGTTTTATACCTGTCGTCAGTTAACAGTTCCCAGGTGACATGAGTACAGCATAGCCCGTAGACTTGACACTGCTGCTTCGCCTCGAGTGTGTTCCCACTGTTCTTAGATTGCTACCCTACCATGGCTCAAAGGAGTCGTGCAAACAGGTAGCAGTTGGGTGCAGTCCCGAAGCACTTGGAGGCAGTGGCAGTTAGACAAGATTCGTATCTCCCGGTATTGGGAGTTGATATCGCACTGTGTTTGGAGAGCCATTACGCAAAGTCCCTGGCCAAGGCAAGCGAGATTTACTGGTTGGTTTTCCAGTAGCTTCTCAAGGTGTAATGGGCTTCACTCCAACACGACTTATACCACCTTTTATGGGACTGACGCTTGCTGTCCCCTTAGGCCCGATATGCGATTGTCTTAGATGAACAGACCGGACTGTACGGAGATTGTTACATCAGACTCGGAAGGAGTTCGGATGGGTTTCCTCATCGGCTTTCTTATCGACATCTACCTAGGGACGTTACGTACAGCTAGTACCGCTTGCGGCCTGTAGTTAAACCCATGCCAGCGTAGTGTCGAGTCTTTAGAGTCCCACACAGAGAGTTTCCCTACTTCAGGAGAAACGATATAGAGGTCGTATGGTTTTACGACAGGGTTCAGACATATACGTATATTTATGCATGTACGATGTTCGGACAGATTATACTAGCGGGCTTTGGTTTAAGCCAGATTCTATTATTGGATTATTGGATTTATGCAGTCTCAGTATATCCATGTTTTCCGTAAATATGGATGGGAGGGGAATTCTCGTAATTAGTTGAGAAGCTTCTAGAAGAAAGGTGACTCATTAGTTTTAATTCATTTATGGATTAAGCTTAATGAGGTGGAGGAGATGATGTGTAATTTGTATTAAATGAAATTATGACTCATGAGATGATTCATCCATATATATTAAATGAAGCATGAAGATATTTGTGCAAGATATTTTATGCTTCATAATATACACAATGAGTTATTTTTCATAAACACATTCTCTCTCCTCAAGCTCTCTCTCTTCTTCACACTAACCCTAATCCTCTTATGAGTTGAGATCCCAAGGGTTAGAAAGACTAATCAATCCTTAATCCTTTACGTCACATGGATTAGCAATCCTAGCCACTTAGTTACCTTATGTTATAGGTTAAAGCTTGGAGAAGGAACTCTCGGGTGGATCTTCTATCACATTGAGGAGGCCGACGAGGAGGTGAACAACGAGAACAAGAAGGACTTGTATCTTTAGGTATAATCATCTATCATAGTAGTTAATCACTTCTAGATAGTTGTTAGTTAGGGTTATGCAAAGATCCTAAAGTTAGTCAATGTTACCTTGAACAAAATGATTGTTTTACCTATTCCGCCTTACCGCATCTAGTGGGGTGTGTAACGTTGACTTACATTACAGACTAAAGGGGAGAGCATGATTGGAGTATCACTTGCTTAGGAAATTGAGTCAATCATGAGATGTCAAGTACCACACCAGATTTTGTTTTTGCACTAGCTGCAATAAGTTGTGATATTAATCCAATCCTGGAGAAACGTTCGGAAGCAGTTTTAGAACATAAATGGATGTTCTAGGGAGATGATAACGACTGCCTCCTTCGGGAGACAGTTATCATTCCAGGCTTCCAAGGTGACCTGGATGACAAAGTGACTATCAGAGTTGTAGTTTTCCCTCTGACTAGGGGAAATAATTTGGACAGGTGGTCCAAGCGGATACTAAGGGAGGCATGGCGCAGGTTACTGATTAAATTCAGTTAACAATACAGTCTAAGAAGTTTGCTGGATTTAGAGTTCATTTGTGAACAGGGTCCCATCAGATATCAAGATATATTCTAAGATAGTTATTGCTCATTTCGGGAGATGGCTTTCTCCGCGAACTTGAGATTAAGAGAGACATAGAAAGAAACATCAGGGCGGATCAACTCACTGAGGCCATTTCTCGAACGCTATAGTTTCACAAACAAGCGTTGTGAAACTGATTGGTAGAGGAGTTGGGTGTTCGGTATTACACGGGCTGTGAGTATGCGATATCGCAATAATTAGCCTTGAGTTCGAGTGGGAGATTGTTGTCTATAGTGCCCTCAACTCAATTATTGGATCACAGGCACGTGATTGCAATGATTGAGGGAGGACCTATACCGGTAGAACAGTCTTATTCGAGATGATAGTATGCTATATGGTTTGTCTTTATCATCGTTTACATGCTTCATGTGACATTACGGTTCACTATTACATGTTGATAGAGCCCATAGGATTCTTGCTTGACTACCAACAGTATGATGGCAATTATATACGTGAGAGTTGGGTAGTCTATAAGGACATCCTTAAAGTGTCCCTAGTCGTAGGAGTTTCGAGACTGGGCATCGATACTCCATGAGTAGTAGTCTAGTGTATACGGATCGAGACCCCGACGAGGGGCGGTGGCCGGTCTCACAAGCCATTGGTGTCAGTTGGTTCACCTAAGATTGTATACAGGTGCTCATTGGGTCATGAGTACACCAGACGGACTCGCAGGGGCACTGCCGATTTGTATTATACCTATTGTCAGGAGCAGTTCCCAGGTGACATGAGTACATCTTAGTCCATTGAATTGACGCTGCTACATTGCCTCAAGTGTGTTCCCACTGTTCTTTGATTGCTACCCTACCACGGATCAAAAGAGTCATGCAAACGGTAGTACTTGGGTGCAGTCCCGAAGCACTTGGAGGCAGTGGCGGTTAGATAGGATTCGTCTCTCCCGGTATTGGGGGTTGATATCATGCTGTGTCTGGAGAGCCATTACACAAAGTCCTTGGCCAAGGCAAGTGAGATTTACTGGTAGGTATTCCAGTGGTTTCTCAAGGTGTTCTGGGCTATACTCCGACATGACTTATACCGCTATTGGGGGTATGACGTTTACCATCCCCTTAGGCTCGATATGCGATACTCATTGACGAACAGACCAGACTGTACGGAGATTGTCACAGATAGGCTCAGTAGGGTATCAGGATGAGTTCGCTCATCAGCCTCCCTTTTGGTCAATACATGGGTAGCTCTTACGTATAGCTAGTACCACTGACGTGCATGTGGTTAAACCTACTGCCAGCGTATTGACGAGTCTTTAGAGTCCCCCACAGAAAGTTTCCCAAGTTTGGGCGAAACGTTGTAGAGGCCGTATGGTTTTACGGCAGGGTTCGATCATATACGTGCACTTGTGCACGGATCATGATCGGACGGATCATACTAGTGGGCTTTGGTTTAAGCCGGATCCTAGTTTTAGATTTGTTGGATTACTTTAGTCTCATTGCATTCGCATTCAGTCGGAATGCGGATGCAGGTATGTATATACAGGTGAGGGGTATCCTTGTGATCCTTCATGGGTTTACTTTAGATGTTGCCATTCTCTTTTTGTCAGATTAAACATTTTGGTTTAAATGTTTAGTGGAGGAAAATGTGAGTGCAAGTTTTGTCCAGAAACATCTTTTCATGCCACATGTACATGGTGACTCATGGTCTTGGTTCTTGTAGCCATTTATTGTGACATGGATTGATTTGGTGGCTAAATATGCTTAATGGGGATATTTTGGAGAGAGAGGGGCTGCCATGTGTGGCTTGGGGGCTTTGGTTTTTTGAAATCTCTCTCTCTCTCTCTCTCTCTAAAATATAACACACAACATAATAAGCAAAAGCTTCTTCTTCTTTTCTTCTTGTGCTCACCTCCTCCTCCAATGGCTTCATCTTCAACCTCCATCCATACAATCTCATGTGTCGAGAATCATTGGATGTAAAGAGACAAAGTTATCATACACATTCTCTACTTCACCTTGGACATGTCGGCTAGCAAACTTCATGTTCGAGTTGCTTCGGTTTGAAGCGGGAGCCCGTAAAAAGACTTCTTGACGTGGTGCCATTTCGACGAGGAGACCGGAGATCGAGCGAGATCGGAGATGCCGCGAGGAGCTAAAGATGGTGGCTAAAGACCGAAGGACACGGATCGATCGGTATAGCAATTCAATCATTTTTGTAGTTAGCTAGTTTAGTGTTAATGGTACGATCCGGGTAAAAGGTTATGGTAGCGCCTAGTTTTGAATAGTTTTTTTCCGCATTTGGCCTCGGATTGACGGCCGGGGCGCTGCCGTAACCCAACAGACTTATCACGTTACTGGTGTCTAACGATATCCACCCCTATACATGATATGCTACATATCAGACAATGAGACCGGACTGTACGGTAGTGTTACTGATAGGCTTCATGGAGACTATGGACAAGCTTGCTTGTTGATCTTCATATTGTTCAATACCCGGGTAGCCGTTACGTCCCGGTAGTACCGCTGACGGCTTGTAGGTGACTGATGTGATCATCACCTACTGCTGGCGTATTGACGAGTCTTTAGAGTCCCACACAGACGTTCCTGGTTCAAGCGAAACGAAGTAGGACACATATGTGATATGTGTGTGGGCCTGATTAAATACGAGTATGTGATACCGTATTGTAATCTGGCAGTCATCTGTTATCGGTTCGGTTATATGTGATATAACCAGTTTGTTGAATCAAGTGTTGATTCAATAATGTGATATACAGATAAATGATATTAGTCGGTCATATATGATATAACCGGATTATTAGATCATGTGTTGATTTAATAATGTGATATAATTATATATTAAATAATATCATTAGCTCACTAATTATTCTTCATTAAATATATATTAATATATATGATATATATATATATAATGAAGCATGGAATCTAAATTTCTATTTTTTGAAATTAGAAATGAGGTGGAAAGTGGAAGCATGGTTGCAAGCATAGGATTAACTCTACTTTATTCTTCTTGACTCACTATTCAAGCATGGTTGCAATTTTATATTGCATAATTCCATGCTTGAATGAGTCAGGGGTCAAGAGTTGCCATTCATTCAATCTCATTCTCAACACTTAGCCAAATTCTTTAGTTGCTCCCATGGTTTCTCTCTAGCTTCTTCCTCCTCCTCTTGTCATGGCTCAAGTTTCAACCCTCACATGTGATGTGAATCATGAAGCTTGAACACAAACTAGTGAGCTCTTAACATCCCCTACTTCATCATCCTACACTTGACTAGCGATCAAGTGTAGCGTGTTTCATACGCTAAAGAGTTTAGTATAAAGATAGCTTGATTCGAAGGGACTTCGTGTGGATCATCTTCAGCATGAAGGTCATCGGAGGAAGCTCGTTCAAAGTCTCAAGAGAAGCCTTGTGGTGTCGCGGGACTACTACACGGAGCAAGTGAATAGAAGGACCGTCTACAAAGGTTGTATTCTTGTTCTCTAGATGTAAAGTAGTTTACATTTGGTATTGTCTAAATCTCTAGTTAAAGATTCTATGTTTAAGGTTCGTTAGCATGGCAATTTTTTTAAATCGGCATGGACGATACCTCCCGAAACCTTGCTGTCATGCTACGGAACCTTACATTGAGATACTTGAGATATGGTCTCTTCCTACTCCACATTTCATATGGAGTGGTAGGCACAGACTTACTTGGAACTCTATTCAATAGGTATGCTGCTGATTCCAGTGCAAAAACCCAGAAGGAAAGTGGCAACTCAGCACTACTCATCATTGAATGCACCATATCAAGTAGCGTGCGATTCCTCCTTTCCGATACACCATTATGCTGAGGTGTATATGGAGGAGTGAGCTGAGAGAGAATTCCATTCTCTTTAAAGCATTCAAGGAAACTGGTACTTAAGTATTCCCCACCTCGATCAGATCGAAGTGTCTTGATGCTTTTACCAGTTTGTTTCTCCACTTCATTTTTATACTCCTTAAATTTCTCAAAGGCCTTGGATTTATGCTTCATTAAGAACACATATCCATACCTTGAGAAATCATCAGTAAAAGTGCTGAAGTAGGAGTGACCTCTTCGTGCATGTGTAGACATCGGACTGCATACAACGCTGTGTTCAAGTCCCAAGGGCTCCGTGGCTCATTCTCCGTGTCCTGTGAACGGTGATTTGGTAATCTTCCCTTTGATACATGATTGACAAGTTACATATGATATATATTCAAACGGATCTAAATATCCATCTTTATACAACTTAGTCAACCTTGTATCATTTATATCACCAAGTCTACAATGACATAAGAAGGCTTGGTTTGAATCCGGAGCCTTTCTTTTGAGTGTGTTTTGGATATTGAAAACCTGATGTTGATTAAGTATGTATATGCCGTTTTCCAGTGTACCAGACCCAATCAGTTCTTGATTTAGGAGAATGTTCATGACATTTCTTTCAAGTGCAAAATTATATCCTTTATTAGACAATAAAGACACTAATATAATATTACATAGCATACCGCAAATACAAAAACAGCTGTACAACGCCAAAATGTGTCCACTTATCAACCCCACGTGATAATCTCTTACTGCAACAACATCAACGCTTGTTCCGTTGCCAACCCGGAGGATCATATCACCTGCCTTCAGTGATCTACGGTTTCTCAGAGCGTGCAAAGAATTACAGATGTGAGAACCAGAACCGGTATCTAGTTCCCATGATGTAGAGTTTACTGAAAAACAGTTTTCGATTACAAACACACCTGAAGCAGAAGCAGCAGCTTGCTTCATGTCCTTGGATTTAAAAGCCTTGCAATCTTTCTTCCAGTGCCCGTTCTTGAGACAATAGTAGCACTCTTCCTTATCCACTTTTACTCTCCCTACTTTGTTCGTTCCCTGCACCTTTTTGATCCAACCTTTCGTTTTGGTGGTGTTCATCTTCTTCTTCCCCTTAGCTTTTGTTAGTTATATGTATGCCCTAGAGGCCATTACTGTACATACGATGTATATTGTAGTGGATGCTAGGACATATATAGGGAGGACTTTCTTACTCGACATGATAGTATGCTATCTGGTTGCACTTTATCTTAACATGTACTCTGATTGTCTCTATATTACATGTTGATAAAGCCCTTAGGATATGTACTCGACTACTGGGACTATGATGAGATCATACTAGTGGTGCCATGGTAGTCGACCAGTACATCCTATAACTGTTCCTAGTCGAGGGTGTATCGAGACAGGGCATCGATACACCAGAGTAGACTAGCGTATACGCATCTTGACCCATATGATGGGCGATAGATGATCCCATATCCATCGGTGTTTGACATCAAGGATGGTGTATGGGTGCTCAGTGGAGACTGGGTACACTGGACGGACTCGCCGAGAACTCCCAGATTGTATTATACCTCACGTTAGATGGCAGTTCTCCGGTGACACTGGTACAGAGTAGTCTGTTGACCCGAGATCGTCATAGAGTCTTGTGTGATTCCCACTGTGCATTGATTTCAACCTTACCACGTCCAAGAGGGCGTGCAAAACGGTGGTTTTTTGGTACAGTCTCGAATCACATGGAGGCAATGAGCGATAGGAGGGGATTCGTCTCTCCCGGTATAGGGAGTTGATGTTGTGCTGTGTTCGATTGGCTATAACCGGAAATCCCTAGCCAGGGTTGCTGAGATTTACTGGTAAGTGTTACCAGTAGTTTCTCAAACTGTTATAGACCTCATATCGACACGACTTATCGAGCTACTGGGGTCTGACCTTTACCACCCCTAGGCGAGATATGCGACATATCAGACGACGAGACCGGACTGTACGGGAGTGTTACTGATTAGATTCCCAGGAGAACTAGTGGGCTTGCTTGTTGATCTTCTGATCGCTCAATACCCGGGTGGCCGTTACGTTTAGCACACCGCTTGCGGCTTGTGGGTGTTTGATATGATCATCACCTACTGCCGGCGTATTGACGAGTCTTTAGAGTCCTACACAGGGGTTTCCTGGCTCAAGCGAAACGGAGTAGGAGCACATATGTGATATGTGCGGGACCGAGATTGATACGATATGAGACACCGTATTCTATTCTCGCGATTTGTAACATTGATCGATTGTATGCGATATAGCCGGGTTATCGGATCAAGTGTTGATTCGAAAAGTTATTACACATGATATTAGTCGGTTATTGCCGGATTATTAAATCAAGAGTTGATTTAATAATTTAATGTATAATTATATATTTGATATATTACATTACATTAACTAGTATTACCTCACTTAAGATTTATTTTCTCACTTGTTTGTGCACATTGTTTATATGTGATATATGCAAGTGTACATGTTTGTATCATGCTTGATGATACACACAAGATAGGTGTATGAGACTCATACCAAGATTAGGGTAAAGATTAGGGTTATTGTTTTATCTTAAGATTTAACAAAAGGGTTTAACTTAGTCAAAGTAATCAGGCTTGAAGAAGCTTGGAGAAGCTTTGACAAAGTCCACTCTTTTGTCATTTCTTTTGATATTCATTAACCTAACCTTTAACCTAATGCTTTGGTTAATTCTCTACATGAGTTAAGCATGATAGCTTAACTCACCCATGGTTACATTATTTATTGGATAAGTTTTCATTTGGATGGAGAATTCATTCTTTCTTTCTTCTTCTTCTTCATCAAGCTCCATCCAAAAGCTTACTAGCTCCAATGGTGCCATGAGAAAAAGAGTGAGAAAATCAATTCTAAAGTGAGCCCACTTTCTACTTCTTCATCCTCTACAACTTGCCATGTAGTAGAGTGTGTTCTCTTCACGAAGTTTATGACCTAGTGAAGGAATAGCTTGAGTTAGTGTCTCCCCGACGTAGATTATCTTCGGCCTCGAAGTCATCGTAGCAAGCACGTTCGTTCTTCTCGTGGAGCGTCTCTAGAGTCCGGAGAGCATGATCGCAGCGTTGGGGACGTCTACACGGAGCTAATGAAGTGAAGGACCGGATCTACAAAGGTTGTAATCTCTTTCACTTAGTGTTAAAGTTGTTAACATGCAAGTTTTCGCCTAAACCCTAGTTTAAAGATCCGTATTAGAGTTGTTCGGCATGGCTAAAATTTTAATCGGACATGGTTGATGCCTTGTAGACCCTTGTGCATGTGCCTAGCAACCCTACATTGGTATCAGAGCCAAGCTAGAGCTTTAGGCGAAGTCTAGACGAAGTTTAAAGTCCGATCGAACCCGAAAACCCCGATGTAAACCCTTCTCTGTACATTTTTTGAAAATGTGATTTTTTATGAATTAAAAATGCTCAGAAAAACAAGCAGGAAAAACTAAGAATTACTGTGAAGTACGGTCCACTAAGTCCCTGAAATGACCGCTGAACCGCCTCCAAACCAAAGGTTTGGCGGCGGTTCCGCGGCAAAAATTTGGACATAGTCCCTGAAATTTCATATATTTATTCTTAGGTCCTTTCTTGGCAATTTTTTCTGGGAATTTTTTGATTCCACTCAAGTGTTGAGTTTTCTAGGGTTGTATTGGGGACTCGTTGATTCGATCGGATAATTTAACTTTGTTTAGTTTGTTCCAGATATTTTTAGAAACTTTTAAAAAGTTCGAACGTATATCAATAACTCACTTTTTCCCCTGTCGGAAAATTTTTCAGAAGTTGGATTTTTTCTCGAGTTTAAGAACGTTCTAAGTTATGCAAGTAACGCGGTGGACCCTCTAGAAGACAACAAACCTTAACTCGATTATGTGACCGTCTTGAACTGCCTTTTGAACCTTTGAGTTTGGGGCAGTACGGCGTGCCACATGTGAGGCGTTGGCTTGACCCTTCTACGGCTGGACCATTGGTACTGTGGCATGTGATGGATGTTTTTACACTGATTTCAAGTGTTGAGATATATTGGGGAAATCATGGATGTTTGATTATTCGATCGGAAAGTTTAACATTTTCTATTTATCTGGATTGTGATACAATATTTGGAATCCACAAGAAGTTATGAGATAACTAATTTGAATGTTATAAACATAGCAGTTTAGTCTCAAATGATCGGTTGCCACGGGATTTTGATGTGATCAAAAGTCCGTCGCAATCACGTAGCGTACGCGGATACTCGCCGGGTAAACTTAATAGACAGCCATGCCCCATAGCCCCGACTAAGTGACTGTAGGAGAACCCCGTCGCCAAAAGCATCCGTTCGGGTGCTCGCGGCAATGGTGTTCCGCCTTAGTGCACTTCGTCGACGGCATCCGGGGGTGCGGCCGTCTACTGAAGTTTGCGACGAGCATTCGATCAGGTTGTCGGGAATCTTGTTGAATTGCCCGACTTGATATTGAAAAGAGTTTTCGATAATGAGACTAAAATGTGGGGTTTATAAATGTTAGGCATGCGATGTCTAAGGAATTCATTTGGTTAGGCATATGATGTCTAAGAAGGTTGCGGATTCCAACTGTTGTAGTTTTACACTTTCTTTTCTGTGACCGTAAGCGTAATATGTGATATCGCCGGTTTCGTTGCTATATGTCAACGACAATTGGGATATGCATGTTTACTTACATTGATGACATGTGATGTTATGTGTTGCTGGATATGTTATATTGGATCGTCGCGTTTGAATAGCCGGGGGTTTTATATGAGATGAGAGTTTTTCATTTTCATTCATGTAAATAACTTGTATGTAATATTCTTTTATTGGGGCACTTCCGGGCAGAGGATGATGTCACCGTTGTATATTATTTACTTTTCCGCATTAGGTAGACCCAAGGCGGGGAGCACAAGTAACCGGGTTCTAGGGTCCAGTGGGAGACCATCTCGAGGAGTCGAGACCGGGTCTCCTAACCCTAGAATTGGCAGTGTTTCTTGCCGCTCTCGTAGGGGTCTAGGGATGTGGGTTTGGGTATTAATCGCGACCGTGGAATCCGTGTTTTATACAGGCTCGTATTGAAAACACGGACGTCCTAGTATATCCAATATTTCATATATGTTTCTTCTGCTGCAATGTTCTGTGATGAGATCATATTACTGCCTGAGACGAATGTTTATATTATATATATGAGATATATGTTATATTGCAGATTTCGTTTCAAATCTGATGCTTGTGAAGCATATTAAAATGGGACTTCATTAATGAGATTAATGAAATAAAAGAAACGTAAAGATGTTGTAGAAACTTGTTTAAAAACTGGTAGCTCTAGTTTTTGCTTTGTATAGCGGTGTTCCTTGTAGAACATCCAGCACCTTATTCGATAAGGAAAGAGCCGAAATCCCTTCACCGGGAGTGACCTCTTTAGTGAAACTAGCAGATGCTACAAATTCGGTTTGTCTATTGATTGCTTCTATAATTCTTGCTTTGCATAGTGATATTTGTGAAATATCCTGCACCTTATTCGATGAGGAAAGGGCCGACGATCTCATCACCGGGAGTGACCCCTTTAGCAAAATTAGAAAAACCTCAAAAACATTCCATTTAAAATCACTCGATTCTACAATGATATCAAGTTCATTACGCTCATGGTTTTCTTAAAAACCTGCATAGCCCTCCGTCATTTCAGATAAGTACTACTTAGTATTCGTGCTGCGGTAGTTTGGCATGCGTCAAGGCGTAGTGTATGGTAGCTAACTAGTGCTTATCTGCTAGCATACGATGCGATTGGATTAGGGTATTCGTACGGCTTTGTTTGGCATGCGTCAAGGGTCTTGCGGGTGGGTTTAATTCAATCAGGAAATGCACGGGTTGAACTTGACCAGCGGACTATGGGTTGATTGGCATGCGTCAAGGTCATAGCACGCTAGGGGTAAAAGCCTTATCGGGTATTTCAAGTGTTGAAATTTGCAATGAGAGTGCATACCTTCTATGAGATTGTTGGATCCCGATACCCGCTGCGAGTAAGAGTTACCCCTGGAAGAGTTTTACACATTACAATTAGCCGATCAAGTAGGTGTCTAGAAAGGTGTTAACGGGGTTACGCCTCTGGGAAAACTAGGTTTACTTTAATTAGGTCCGTGCGAAAGCACGGGGGACCTCCCTCAAAGTACCGACACTGGCCTGGCTGAAAGATTGGCGAACTTGTAGTGTGTAATTAATCCCGGCTAGTCTTTCCTTTTAGGGTTTGAAGGAAGATTTGATTAAAACAGTGGGAGCCATACTGATTGGATAAAATAATAACCAATCTGATCTTGCAAGAGCATACGCTGAGTGTTTTCTTCTCTCTCTCTCCAGTTAGCGACTATGTCACGCTTTAATCAAGATAATAATACGGATTTATTGACCGAACCCACTTGTTATACTGAGCTGGGGAACGTTGGTCCCGTTCCAACTTATAATTGTTATAAGACAGAGCAGGAAAATGGGGAATACCAGATTTCCCGTGCCGCCCAAACGAAGAAAGTGCATGCTGATGCATCTTCTTCGGGTGTGTTCATTACAGAGAACTATTTCTCAGTATCCTTTACGTCCTGGGTATGAGATACCGGATCAGGATCCGGCATATGTAATCTGTTACATGGGCTACAGAAAGGTAGAGAACTGAGAACGGGTGATAAGGTTCATGATACAGAAAACGGTGCAAGTGTTGCAGCCAAGTCTGTTGGTCACTATCACCCAGTATTACCAGAATACATTGATTCTAAACAAATGTTATTAGATACCGAACCTGATATGCAAAATCATATCAGTTTCTTTATTGGTAAAGAAAGGATATAATTTTTTATTGATGGATAATGTTTTGAACATTTCCTATATCAAGAGTTGATCGGTTCAGACACGTTATCTAAAAGCATTGACGTTCTAAATCAAAGTACAGTTCTTTGTATAGAGAACACGCACAAGAGGAAGAGTTCAGAAATGAACGGATCCTTCTTGAGGTATTGTAGACTAGGTCATATCAATGCGACCCGACTAGCTAAGTTACACATAGATGCATATTTAAATCTGTTTGAATTTACATCTTGTGAAACTTGCCGGTCATGTCACAAAGATAAGATGACCACAGCTCTGTTTATTGGAAACAGAGAAAGAGTTAGTGAACTTTTGGGATTGGTACATACTGATGTATGAAGGTCCCCTGTCTACATATGCCAAGACCGGTTCTTTTTACTTCATTACATTCTCTCATAATCTCTCAATATTCAGACATATGTTCCTGTTGAAACACAAGTCCGAACCTTTTGAGATATTCACAGAATATAAGTTAGAAGTAGAGAACCAAAATACAGGTTTAAGTATTATGTCCTTCGATGTGATGAAGAAGGAGAATACTTGAGCACGAAAATTCTGGACTATTCTAAAGGAGAATGAGATTCTCTCTCAGCATTACTCCTCCGTATACACCATAGAACGATGGTATATCGGGGCGGAGCAATAGAACCCTATGTGATATGGTGTGCTCTATGATAAGTACTACTGAGTTTCCTTTTTCCTTTTGGGTGTTATGTGCTTGAGAAGCTGCATACCTATTGAATAGGGTTCAAATCAAATCAGTTACCTACCACTTCATATGTGATATGGAAATGTTAGAGCCCATATCTTAAGTTTGTTAAGATTTAGAGTTGTCGGGACTATGTCTAAAAGCAAAATCAGGACAAGCTCGAGGCAAGGTCTGTTATGTAGAACCGGAAAGGTTCCAGCTATACAAACTGCAGCAGATGATTTGGTAGAACCGAAGGATTCAATAGTAACCAATGAACCTCAGCCTCTCCGCCGATCTAGTAGGGTTCCTCACCCACCTGAGAGATACTTAGGTTTCTCTATAACAGTGGAAGCAAGGATTGCATCATGAGATGATGACCCAACTAGTTTCGAGCTGGCTATCAGGAGTGAGACTCTGTAAGAATGGCTGGATGCTTATCGATCTGAGATGGAATCCTTATACACCAATAAAGTTTGGACTTTGGTTGCTTTATCTGAAGGGTTAAATCCCCATCAGGAGCAAGTATATCTTGAGAAGATTACTTGGTGTACATGGAAAAGTTGAGACTTTCAAAGCTAGACTTGTTAATGGTTTGCATCATTGACCAGGTATGCATTATGATGAAACCTTTTCTAAGAAGCTATGCTTAAGTCCATCCAGATCCTACTTGCCACGGCTACATACCATGACTACGATATCTGGTGGTTAGGTGTCATGACTGCTTTTCTAAATGATGTTTTAGAAGAGAGCGTCTATAAGTACACAGCCAGAGGGCTTCATAGACAGTGGGAGCAACGGAAACGTGAGCAAGATGTTTTATGCGATAAAGAAGGCATCGCGGAGTTGGAACATCTGTTTTGATGTGGTAGTCAAAGAGTTTGACTTCATCAAAATAGTAGATGAACCTTGTATATACAAAAAGGTAGTAGGGAGTATTGTGGTGATCCTCGTAGAGTACGTGGATGACATACTCTTGATAGGGAAGGAGTTTCCTATGCTACGCTCGGTCAATCTCCTCTTATCACAAGGATTCTCCATACAGGATCAAAGTGATACCTCCTAAATCCTAAGTTACGGATCTATGAGATATATCTAATTGGATGTTAGGATACTCACTAGTTGTAGTGAGATGGTATCAATCGATCCTGGGGAGAATCACTGGAAAGGTTCCAGGGTGGCAAGGACGACTGAATGTCAGTCGCAGGCATTGTCTTTACCCTCAGTGGAGGGACGGTATGTTGGAAGAGTTCCAAGCTAGATACCGTGACATACTAGACGATTAAAGGCAAGATACATAATTACCAAAGATACTTCCAAAGAGGCAGTCTGGGTGTATATAAGTTCATGAGATGCACTTCGTTCCTACCATTGTGTGACAATGGAGTTGTGGCTTTAGCCAAGGAACTACCGTCCCATCAGAAATCCAGATATAATTCTTAGGAAGTATCACCTGATCATGGAGATGGTTGATCTCCAGGTAGATCGAGCTTAGGAGAGTAGACATAGAGGACAACAACGCGGATCCACTCACAAAGGACTTTTTCCCAGTAGAGACTTTTATGGGATGGTTGAGTATGAGATACTTCAACCACAGCCAATTGTTGGGTATGTGATACCAGAACAGATGGCCCTAGTGTAAGTGGGAGATTGTTAGTTATATGTATGCCCTAGAGGCCATTACTGTACATACGATGTATATTGTAGTGGATGCTAGGACATATATTGGGAGGACTTTCTTGCTCGACATGATAGTATGCTATCTAGTTGCACTTTATCTTAACATGTACTCTGATTTTCTCTATATTACATGTTGATAAATCCCTTAGGATATGTACTCTACTATTGGGACTATGATGAGATCATACTAGTGGGGCCACGGTTGTCGACGAGTACATCCTATAACTGTTCCTAGTCGAGGGTGTATCGAGACAGCGCATCGATACACCAGAGTAGACTAGCGTATACGCATCTTGACCCATATGATGGGCGATGGATGATCCCATATCCATCGGTGTTTGACATCAAGGATGGTGTACGGGTGCTCAGTGGAGACTGGGTACACTGGACGGACTCGCTGAGAACTCCCAGATGGTATTATACCTCACGTCAGATGGCAGTTCTCCGGTGACACTGGTACAGAGTAGTCTGTTGACCCGAGATCGTCATAGAGTCTTGTGTGATTCCCACTGTGCTTTGATTTCCACCTTACCATGTCCAAGAGGGCGTGCAAAACGGTGGTTTTTTGGTACTGTCCCGAATCATATGGAGGCAATGAGCGATAGGAGGGGATTCGTCTCTCCCGGTATAGGGAGTTGATGTTGTGCTGTGTTCGATTGGCTATACCCGGAAATCCATGGACAGGGTTGCTGAGAATTACTGGTAAGTGTTACTAGTAGTTTCTCAAACTATTATAGACCACATATCGACACGACTTATCGAGCTACTGGGTCTGACGTTGAGCACCCCTAGGCGAGATATGCGACATATCAGACGACGAGACCGGATTGTACAGGAGTGTTACTGATTGGATTCACAGGAGAACTAGAGGGCTTGCTTGTTGATCTTCTGATCGCTCAATACCCGGGTGGCGGTTACGTTTAGCACACCGATTGCGGCTTGTGGGTGTTTGATATGATCATCACCTACTGCCGGCATATTGACGAGTCTTTAGAGTCCTACACAGGGGTTTCCTGGCTCATGCGAAACGGTGTAGGAGCACATATGTGATATGTGCGGGACCGAGATTAATACGATACGAGATACCGTATTCTATTCTCGCGATTTGTAACATTGATCGGTTGTATGCAATATAGCCGGGTTATCGGATCAAGTGTTGATTCGAGAAGTTGTTACACATGATATTAGTCGGTTATTGCCGGATTATTAAGTCAAAAGTTGATTTAATAATTTAATGTATAATTATATATTTGATATATTACATTACATTAACTAGTATTAGCTCACTTAAGATTTATTTTCTCACTTGTTTGTGCACATTGTTTATATGTGATATATGCAAGTGTGCATGTTTGTATCATGCTTAATGATAAACACAAGATGGGTGTATGAGACTCATACCAAGATTAGGGTAAATATTAGGGTTATTGTTTTATCTTAAGATTTAACAAAAGGGTTTAACTTAGTCAAAGTAATCAAGCTTGAAGATGCTTGGAGAAGCTTTGACAAAGTCCACTCTTTTGTCATTTCTTTTGATATTCTTTAACCTAACCTTTAACCTAATGCTTTGGTTAATTCTCTACATGAGTTAAGCATGATAGCATAACTCACACATGGTTACATTATTTATTGGATAAGTTTTCATTTGGATGGAGAATTCATTCTTTCTTTCTTCTTCTTCTACATCAAGCTCCATCCAAAAGCTTACTAGCTCCAATGGTGCCATGAGAAAAAGAGTGAGAAAATCAATTCTAAAGTGAGCCCACTTCCTACTTCTTCATCCTCTACCACTTGCCATGTAGTAGAGTGTGTTCTCTTCACGAAGTTTATGACCTAGTGAAGGAATAGCTTGAGTTAGTGTCTCCCCGACGTAGATCATCTTCGGCCTTGAAGTCATCGTAGCAAGCACGTTCGTTCTTCTCGTGGAGCTTCTCTAGAGTCCGGAGTGCACGATCGCAGCGATGGGGACGTCTACACGGAGCTAATGAAGTGAAGGACCGGATCTACAAAGGTTGTAATCTCTTTCACTTAGTGTTAAAGTTGTTAACATGCAAGTTTTCGCCTAAACCCTAGTTTAAAGATCCGGATCAGAGTTGTTCGGCACGGCTAAAATTTTAATTGGGCATAGTTGATGCCTCGTAGACCCTTGTGCATGTGCCTAGCAACCCTACAGCTTTCGCTTTGGATTTAGAAGAGGATGATCGGCCAACATACAGAAGGAGTGGCTTCTCCTTTTTCAAGGAGCTCTCCGCTACCCTCAACATGTTGAGGAGCTTTGGAAGATAAGCTTCCATATCGTGCATGTTAAAGTTCCGCATGAACTGAGAGAAGGTGTGTGGAAGGGACTACAAAATCAAATCAATATATAACTCATTTTCTAGCATGCATCCAAGTTTTGCGAGTTACTAAATGAGGCTGATCATTTTTAGGACGTGCTCTCCTACAGGTGATCCTGGATCTAAACTCATATGGAATAACTTCCTTGAGGTCTCTTACCTTGCGATACGAGAGTGCTATCCATACAATTTCTTGCAATGGAGAAAAATGGATTTGATATCCATATCCTCGTGCTATTTCTGGAGTTCATTATTCATGGACACCATCACGGTGCACTTAGCTCTCTCGCAATCCAGATCCCAAGTTTTACGGACCTCTTTGTCCGCAACTGCGGAATCTGGTCCTGGGACAGGGGGAGCAGTAGCGGTGGTGACATATGCCACTTTGTAATAAGTCAGTGCAATGTTGACGTTGCTCAGCCAATCCTTATAGTTTCGCCCAGTCAGTGTATTTTTTTCAAGTAATACTTTGAGTTCCTTCATGGTAGCTACCAGAGAGAGAGAGAGAAAAGAACACTCAGCATATGCTCTTGCAAGTTTAGATTGGTTATTAGTTTATCTAAACAGGATGGCTCCCACTGTTTTCTCGAATTCTTCTTCAAACCCTAAAAGAAGAATTAGTCAGGATTAATCGCACGTCACAATACTTGCTTAACCTTTCAGCCAGGCTAGTGTCTGTACTTCGAGGGAGGTTTTACAACGCTTTCGCGAAGTTCCTTAAGTAAATAACCTCTTTTCCCTGGAGGCATAGTCTCGCTAACACCGTTCTAGACACCAACTTGGTTTATAGTATTGATTGTTAAGTGAAAAATTCTCCCGAGTGTAATCCTACTCATCGGGATCGGGATCCAACTATCATTGTGTGATGACCTAGATGGAACCCACTCTCGTCACCACACTCCAGAAGGTATGCTAAATCTGCAAGTTTCCTTTATGTTTGAAACTCCCGATGTGATTTTTTCTCGAAGCTCTTATGACCTTGACAAAGGCCAACAAATCTTAAGATGCAAGTCAAGTTCTAACCGTCGCTGTCCTGATTAATTTATACCTATACGTACTCTCTCTTGACGAAGGGTAACAAGGATGTACGACTGTCCTAAACTAATGCATCTGTCTATACAACAAATAAGCAACACATTGCTACCGTTCACTACGCCTTGATGAAGACCAACAAACATAGCATGAATATGATGTATTGTTTATTTGAAACGATGGAATGCTACGGTTGGTTTCTGGCAAAACCGTTAACGTAATGAACTTGATATAATCGAAGGAACCATGATAGCTTTTAAAAAAAAGTGGTTTAGGCTCCGCATTTAAAATTTCCTTTATGAAGAAAACCGAGTTGTTTTAAAATTGTTCCAACGATTTATCTTAGGTTTGTTTTCTTTGCATTAATGAATTAATGATGTCCTATCAATTAATCCTACCATTGCAGAAAGAAACGAAAATACAACGTACGCTTATGCCATCCGCATTCGCCACGGGGTCCCGTCAAGCACCGTTAGGTTACTTAACTAACGACAGAGCGGGGGCAGGACTAGCGCGGGTGCAAAACATAAGCAACACCAACTATATATTATATACACATATATATCCATTCGTCTCGCGCAATAATAGGTATTCCAGATCACAGATGAATGTATTGGATATACTAGGAATTCCGCTTTTCGTTTAAACCCATGACGAAAGACGGATTCAACGGTCGTGATGATAGCCAAACCCCACCCTAGACACCTACGGGTGCGGCAAACTACCCGCCAAATTTCCGAAGTGAAGCTACCTCCCTCAGTAAAATGAGTAGGCCACTCGACACTTTGAGAACACGATAGTTTGTGCACCCCACCTTGGGTCTATCCTAGGAGCAAAAAAAAGTAAAATGAAATAATACAACGGTGGCTACAACCTCAACTCGGATGTGCCCCACAAAATAATATTACATCAATATTACAAATTTACATCGAATGAAAGAATAAACTCCCTTCTCACACACCCCGGCTATTCATCATCGACGATCCAATAATCCATATACACAAACAATCAAAACAGCAACACAGTTATGTGCAACCCCCACTAATCGATGTATAGCGATTAAAGGACATTTCGAAACACATATATCAACAGCAAACATGTAAACGATGTTAAAAATGCGACTTCGAAATACTTCGTATTTCCATTACAGAAAGATAACAGTATATGATTTTATGGCAAAAACAAACAACACCGGAAACCCTAATTCCGAGCAACAAGAACACAGAAAAAACAATTAAATCAAATTGAACCGGTGGGGCCGGGAATTTTTGAGGTTTGGCCGGCCACTTTATGATAGATTTACCTCGTATTTGTTCTGTGTTCATCTAACAACTAAAGGAGCACTCTGCAATTATTAAAAAAAATTTGGAGGCTCGAGAAAAGATGACAGAAACTTGGAATCTTAGTTTCGTGTTTTGGAGTTATTTCGGTTTCGTAGTTTTACACTTCGTCTAATCTGTTGGTTAAGGTTTACTAGGCTCTGATACCACTGTATGTCGAAGCCACGCACCCCGCGTATCTGCTGGGACGCGGAATTTTCAAAAAACGATTTTTAGAACTTCACAACAACGGCTTGAAACAATAGGATCTTTAAATAAACCTTAACAAATAAAAGAACTTGGAGGTTCTAGACACTATGGATTTAGTTTATACCTTCGTTAACCAAGTCCTTCATCTTTCGCTGTCCTCCTCCTCTTCTTAAGCTCCTAAAAGAGTGTGCAGATCTCGCTCTACCGTCGGTCTTCCCACACCAAAGATGATCCACCCGAGAGTGTCAACTTTGTGCCCCTACCTATAGTATGAGGTAACTAAGGAACCTAGTTTGCTAATCTAGGTGGCTTAGGTGATGTAGAGAGTGGCTAGGATTTGATTAGTCTCTTGAACCCTAGGATTCTCAACTCATGAGACAAGTTAGTGAAAGAGGAAGAAAAAGAGTGAGCTTGGAAGAGAGAGAGTGTTTATGTTAGAATGAATGAATAATGGCCCATGTGATTACTTATGAGAAAAGATGCTATCAACAAAATATCTAGATATTTTCAACAAAATATCTATATATTTTCCTTTGCCTCAAATAGTAATCCATGACTCACTACAAGAGTCATCAAGTAGCCATGGTTCACTAATTGTAGTTAACACCTCACCCTCCACCTCATTAACCATTTAAAAGAAATGGTTAAATAAACAAATGAGGTGTCTTCTTCTAGAAGCACTCTTGACCTAATTACAAGAATACCTCTCATCCGTATATACATACCCGCATCCGTATTCCGAAAAACACGAATACAAAGAGACGAAAAACAATCCAATAATCCAATACTAGTATCTGGCTTAAACCAAAGCCCACTAGTATAAACCGCCCGATCATCATCCGTGTATATGAACGAACCCTGCCGTAAGACCATACGGCCTCTACATCGTTTCGCTCGAAGCAGAGAACCCTCTGTGTAGGACTCTAAAGATTCGACAGTATGCTGGCAGTAGGTTTAACCACAAGCATGTCAGTGGTACTAGCTGCACGTAACGGCTACCTAGGTATCTGTCGAAAAGAAAGGCCGACGAGCGAACTCATCCGAACCCCTACCGAGCCTGTCCATGACTATATCCGTGCAGTCCGGTCTGTTCGTCTGAGAGTATCGCTTGTAAAGTCTAAGGAGGGTGGAAAACGTCAGACCCCTAATAACTGAACAAGTCGTGTCAGTATGGCTCAAGACCATCCGTGAATCTACTGGTGCATCCACCAGGAATTTTCAATCCGCCCTGGCCAGAGACTTATGGTGATGACCAACCGATCACAGCGCGGCATCGACTCCCGATACCGGGAGTGATGAATCCCTAATAGTCACTCACTGCCTCCATGTGTCTCGGGACTGTACCCAACTAAAACCTATTTGCACGACTCAGTAGAGTCGTGGTAGGGTAGTAATCAAAGCACAGTAGGAACTCACACGATACAAATGACGACCTCAGGTCAACAGACTATCTGCACACATGTCACCAAAGAACTGCTACCTGACGCTAGGTATAATACCATCTAGTCAGTTCTCGGCGAGTCCTGTCCGGTGAACTCACACCCTTTGAGCATCTGTATACAGTCTTAGGTGCACATCCCCAATGGATGCGGGACCAATCCATCGCCCCTCGTCAGGGACTAGATATGTATACACTAGTCTACTCTGGAGTATCGATGCTCATTCTCGATACTCCTACGACTAGGGACATTTTAAGGATATACCTATTGACCACCCAGCACTCATAAGTATGACTGCCATAACAACGCTGGTAGTCAGGAAAATATCCTACGGGCTTTATCAATATGTATACAAGATATGAAATACAAAGTAAAAAATATCACATGTTAAGATAAAGACAAATTAAATAGCGTACTATCATATCGAGCAAGATTGTTCTGTACATACATATCCTTCGCATCCTATACAATGAAGGCCTCTAGGGCATATATATCTAACACGACTAAACTCCAGGATCGATACTAAACCCTAACTAACAAAACAACTATGAGGTTTATGTTGGGTTATAGGAGCGCCCCGGCCATCGAACCGTGGATAAATGCGGAGCAAAAATTTCTGAAAACCCGGCGCTACCATTACCCGATTAACAAGATCGAAACCATTAACCCTAAAACTAGCAAACCAAACACAAAGAGATAGAATGTTTATACCTAATGAACCCAGTCCTTCGGGTCTTCAACCATCTCCAAGCTCCTAATGATGCGGATCGACTTTGGTCGCCAGTCTTCCATCATCTCCGATGATCCACCCGAGGGAAACGACACAAGCTCCAGGTTCGCCAACCGGACCAACCGACTCTCCAAGATTTCTAGTGGTGGAGAGTTGAGGTGTTGGATTGTGACACTATAAATTTCTCTCAAAATCAAAGACTCATAGAGCAACCATGGATGATTTGGAGGTGATGAAAGCATGGAAGGCATGAGCTAAGAAAAATGGCTATGTGTTTTGGGTGTATCCTTTTTGTGTGAGCATGAGAGTAAGAGAGCACTAAGTGAACCACCAAATAAGCAAGCTTCCCCCCACAAAAAATTGTGGCCGGCCCTCTCTCTCATGCCCTCACAAAATCTCATTGCCAAATTTCATTAAACAAATCAAGACCATACCAATCTCTACATTTCCAACCCATGTTTTGACTAAAAAACCAATGTCAACTTTCCACCTTATTATGAAGACAAAATGATTTTTCTAAAAGGGAAAATCATTAATGAGGTGGCTAATCTTCTAGAAGTCATTCCGTACAAATACGGAATACTTCCCGGTATATGTATCGAAATACACATACGCGTATTCATACGAAAATACGAATAGCCAAGAGAGAAAACGAATAGTGAGCAATAATACTAGAATACATATATATAAATACATCTGTAAATTATTAAATCAAACTTGATTTAACAATCTGGCTTAATCCTAAGCCGCTAGTATTATCAACCGTCCGACTAAAGTCTGTGCACATATTTAATCGCACACCTATATGTATCAACATACGTCACCTACACCATATCGCCTGAGCCGAGAAAACCCTCTTTGTGGGACTCTAAAGACTCGTCAATACGCTGGCAGTGGGTTTGACCACAAGCACGTCAGCGGCACTAGCTGTACGTAACGGTTACCCACGTATTGACCGAAAGGAAGGCCGACGAGCAAACTCATCCAAAACCCTACTGAGCCTGTCAGTGACAATATCCGTACAGTCCGGTCTATTCGTCTAAGAGTATCGTATATCGGGTCTAGGGGGTGGATAAAGTCAAACCCCTAACAACGCGATAATTCGTGTCGGTATGAAAACCATCACTACTTGAGAAACTATCGATCCTGGATCGGTAATTCTCACATACCCAGGCCGAGGATTTCTAGTGATGGCCACCTGTGCACTGCGCGACATCAACCCCCAATACCGGGAGAGACAAATCCCTGACGATTCGCTCACTGCCCCCATGTGGCTCGGGACTGTACCCAACTAAACCATGTTTTCACGACTCCTTTGAGCCGTGGTAGGGTAGTAATCAAAGCACAGTGGGAACTCACATGAGAAAAATGACGATCTCAGGTCGACAGACTAACCTGTACATATGTCACCAGGGAACTACTATCTGACTATAGGTATAATACCAACTTGCATGTTCCCGACGAGTCCGTCCAGTGTACTCATAACCCAATGAGCACCTGTATACTATCTTAGGTGAACAACTGACACCAATGGCTTGTGAGAGCGGCCACCGCCCCTCGTCAGGGTCTAGATAAGTATACACCAGTCTACACTGGAGTATTGATGCCCAGTCTCGATACTCCCATGACTAGGGACATTTAAGGATGTGCTTATGGACCCCCATCTCCCATGTATCTGATCGCCATCACAATGCTGATAGTCAAGCAAGAATCCTATGGGCTCTATCAACATGTACATGATGATAAAGACAAAGTAGATAGCATACTATCATCTCTAGTAAGACTGTTTTATCGTTATAGGTCCTCCCTCAATCATCATGATCACCTGTCTGTGACTATGATAATTGCCTTGAGGGCATTATAGCCAACAATCTCCCACTTGCACTCAAGGCTAATTATTGCGATGTCGTATACTCACAGCTCGTGTGATACCGAACACCCAACTCCTCTACTAATCAGTTTCACAAACCTTGTTTGTAAAACTATTGCGTTCGAGAAATAGCCTTAGTGAGTGGATCCGCTCCAGTGTTACATTTTATGTCTCTCTTTATCTCAACTTTGCGGAGAATACCATCTCCCGAAATAAGCAATACCCGTCTTAGAATATTTCTGGATATCTGATGGGACCCAGTTCACAAATGAACTCCAAATCCAGCAAACTTCTTAGACTGTATCGTCTACTGAACTTAATCAGTATGCTGCGCCATGCCTTCCTCAGTATCCGCTTGGACTACCTGTCCAAACTACCGCCCCTCGTCAGAGGGAAAAACTATAACTCTGACAGCCACTCTGTCATCCAGGTCACCTTGGAAGCCTGAAATGATAACTGTCTCCATAAGGAGGCCTCCGTTATCAAATCCCTGGAACATCCAGTTATGTTCATAAACTGCTTCCAATCATTTTCTCCAGGATTGGATTAATATATCAAGTTATTGCATCTAGTGCAAAAACAACATCTGGTGTGGAACTTGACATGTCACGATCGACTCAATTGCCTAAGTATGTGATATGTCAATGATGCACATCCCTCTCCCTTTAGTCTGTAAGACCCCTTTAGAGAGGGTGACTCCTTCACCTGCAGGTTCACCACCATGCCAGGAGCCATCCCTTCTAAAATACTTTTAGAATACTGTCTAAGTACCCAGATTGGGACACTTCCCAAATCTAGATCTAAAACTATAGATCTAGTAACCAGAATGTCTGATATAATATCCATAACCTATGTGGAGAAACTACTGTGTGACAACCACAGTATAACCGATCATAGTATAGGAATTTCACTTCCTACTAAGTGTATGTCATCCTAAATACCAGATCCATCTCTTATTCTGATGAAGTCAAAAACCTATGACTGTCACATCAAATATAGATGATCTATCTCCGCTATCTCCGCTTTAGTCTATAAATAAACACAAGCTACATTCCACTACACTTCCGCTGCTCCCACTGACTACGACAACCCTCTGGAAAAATCATATACACGTGCACTTCTAAGTCTACTTTAGAATGACGCTATACTCATCCTCCTGCCGGGTCTCATAGTCTGGAACAACAGTAGTGTCAAGTCTGGGTAAACAAGAACCTCCCTGTCACCGTTCTTGAGGATACCAAAGTACCTCTCGGGCGCATGAGGTTACCCACAATATCTCCGGAGTGGCTAATGGAATGTCCATCCTGTTAGTTATGTATATGCCCTAGAGGCCATTGTTGTACATTTGATGTATATTATAATGGATGCTTGGTTATATATAGAGAATACTTTCTTGCTCGTCATGATAGTATGCTATTTGGTTTCACTTTATTTTAACATGTTGACTTGTATTGGTTTACTGTTTTACTCTCACATGTTGATAAAGCCCTTAGGATCTGTACTCGACTACTGGGACTATGATGAGATCATACTAGTGGGCCCGCGGTAGTCGATGAGTACATCCTATAACTGTTCCTAGTCGAGGGTATATCGAGACAGGGCATCGATACACCAAAGTAGACTAGCGTATACGCATCTTGACCCATATGATGGGCGATGGATGATCCCATATCCATCGGTGTTTGACATCAGAGATGGTATACGGGTGCTCAGTGGAGACTGGGTATACTGGACGGACTCGCCGAGAACTCCCAGATGGTGATATACCACACGTCAGATGGCAGTTCTCCGGTGACACAGGTACAGGGTAGTCTGTAGACCCGAGATCGTCATGGAGTCTTGTGTGATTCCCACTGTACTTTGATTTCCACCTTACCACGTCCAAGAGGGCGTGCAAAACGGTGGCTTTTGGGTACAGTCCCGAATCACATAGAGGCAATGAGCGATAGGAGGGGATTCGTCTCTCCCGGTATAGGGAGTTGATGTTGTGCTGTGTTCGATTGGCTATAACTGGAAGTCCCTGGCCAGGGATGATATAGAGATATACTGGTAAGTGTTACCAGTAGTTTCTCGACCCGTTATGAGCCACACATCGACATGACTTATCGGTTACTGGGGTCTGACGTATACCACCCCTAGACTTGGTATGCGACATATCAGACGAACAGACCGGACTGTACGGGAGTGTTACTGGTTGGATTCACATGAGAACGCACAGGCTAGCTTGTTGATCTTCTGATCGCTCAATACCTAGGTGGCTGTTACGTTTAGCTGACCGCTTGCAGCTTGTGGGTGTTTGATATGATCATCACCTGCTACCGGCGTATTGACGATTCTTTAGAGTCCTACACAGAGGTTTCTTGGCTCAGGCGAAACAGAGTAGTGGCACATATGTGATATGCGCAGGAGCGTGAATAATGCGATATGGGATACCGTATTATATTCTCGCAATATATTGTTATGAACCGGGTCATCGGATCAAGTGTTGATTCGATGAATCGGTACATGATATATTAGTCGGTAATATTCGATATAGCCTGATCATCGATTCAAGTGTTGATTCGATGATTTAATGTATAATAATATATATGATATATTGTATTACATTATCTAATAATGGCTCGCTTTATTATTTCATTTTCTCAGTGGATGATACATTGATATATATGCGATATATGTTAATTGTATTATTTTCTTTTGTTGCAAATATATAATATATATGTGATATATATTATTGTGACATGATATGATTAATTGTTAAACATGTTTAAGGATGATTAATTGAGGTTAGGATTTGATTAGGGTTAGATGCTTCAAGTTCCTTCTAGAAGCTATTTCTTTTGTCATTGTAATGATTATGTTGGATGACACATTTCTAAACCTAACCAAACCCTAACTCTAGTTGTTTCTCTACACATTCTTATCCATTCATCCTTGACCATGGTTTGCAATTCAATCATATAGTTTATTTCTATTCATCACAAAAGAAAAGGAATTATCATTATTCTTTTTCCATTCTCATCTTCTTCTTCTTCTTCTTGAAGAAGCTCTCTTGAAAATCCTAAAGTGATGAATAAAATTGAGAAAGTGATTTAAAAAGAAAGCAAAATTACTACTCTCTCATCCTCATCTCATCTAGCCCTTGAGATTAGTGTGTTCTTCTCTTTGGAGTGAGAAAACTTGAGTCAAAGCAACTTCAAGGTAGATCATCGGAGATTTGGATTACGACAAGCTAGCATGGACCGTTCGAGTCGTGGAGCCTCTCATGAGTCCGGGAGATCGTGGATCGCGGCAAAGGGACTTCTACTCGGAGCTTGTGAAGTGAAGGAGCGGACTACAAAGGTTGTAATCCCTCACACTTAGATAATAGTTATCTTAATGCATGTTAAACCCTAATAATCTAGCAAAGATCCCGGCTTTGGGTTGTTCGGCACGTCTAAATTTTAATCCGGGCATGTTTGATGCCTTTTGAACCTTCACAAGAGTGCCTAGGAACCCTACAGTGGTATCAGAGCCTAGCTAGAGCATTAGACGATGTGTTTACGAAGTTAAAACTCCGATCGAACCCGAAACGACGAAACTTGACCCTTCTCTGGAAAGTTTTTAAATTTTGGGATTTTTCTGAATTAAAAATATGTAAAAAAATCAGCAGGGAATTCTAAGAATTACTATGAAACACGTGCCCACAATTCCACCAACCGAGCGTGGATCCGCGGCTGGAACATGGATAGCGCGGCGGTTCCGCGGCCTAACTGTAGGATTGGGACACGTGGCTTCATGGTATTGACCGTAGGTACTTGCTGACTATTTTGGGTATTTTTAATCTGTTTCAGTTGTTTAAAATTCTGGGGTTTGTTTTGTAATAGTAGACTCGATCGGAATATTTAAATTCGTATTTCTTTCCGGATATTTAGAAATAGTTAAACTATTTGAACGGATATCATTAACTTACTGTTTCCCGGTACGACAAATTTTCAAGTGTTGAAATTTATTCGGGTTTAAATCTTTCGGAAAAATTGTACAAGTTAAGCGGTGGACCCTCTAGAAGACAACAAACCTTAACTCGATTATGTGACCGTCTTGAACTGCCTTTTGAACCTTCGGGTTTGGGGCAGTACGGCATGCCACATGTGAGGCGTTGGCTTGACCCTTCTACGGCTGGATCACCGGTACTGTGTCATATTCTGGGATTATTTGAACCCCGCTCAAGTGTTGAGCAGTTTGGGAAATTTTGGGTATTTGATTATCTGTTCGGAAAGTTTAATACTGTCTATTTATCTGGAATGTGATACAATATGTGGAATTCATAGGGTTAGGCATGAAATGCGGAGTATGTGATATTTCGGATTTACGATGTCTAAAGTGATTGTGGATTCCAAATATTGTAGTTTTACACTTTCTTTTCTGTGACCGTAAGTGTAATATGTGATATCGCCGGTTTCGTTTCTATATGTCAACGACAATTGGGATGCGCATATTTACTTACGTTGATGATATGAGATATTATGTGTTGCTGTGATATGTTATATTGGATCGTCGCGATCAAAATAGCCGGGGGTTTTATGTGAGATGAGCTTTTTTATTTTCATTCATGTAAAATTCATTTGTAATGTAATATTCTTTTATTTGGGGCACTTCCAGGTTGCGGTTGCTGTCACCAGTGTATATTATTTACTTTTCCGCATTAGGTAGACCCAAGGTGGGGAGCACAAGTAACCGGGTTCTAGGGTCCAGTGGGAGGTCATCTCGAGGAGTCGAGACCGGGTCTTCTAACCCTAGAATTGGCAGTGTTACTTGCCGCTCTCGTAGGGGTCGTGGGATGTGGGTTTGGCTATTCGTCGCGACCGTGGAATCCGTGTTTTATACAGGCTCGTATTGAAAACATGGACGTCCTAGTATATCCAATATTTCATATATGTTCTTCTGCTGCAATGTTCTGTGATGAGATCATATTACTGCCTGAGACGAATGCTTATACTATATATATATGCTGATATATAAATATTACTGCTTTCGTTTCTTCTGTGATGCTTAGGAAGCATAAGCTGATGGGATTTTTATTAATGAGATTAATAAAAGAAAAGAAACCTAAAGATGTTGTAGAATCAAAACTTTATAAAAAGGGTAGCTACAGTTTTGCTTTGCACAGTGATATATATGATTTATCCTGCACCTTATTCGATGAGGAAAGGACCGAGATCCCTTCACCGGGAGTGACTCCTTTAGCAAATCTGGCAGATGCTACAAAACGCGGTTTGTCTTTTGATTACTTTTAGTGTTTTGCTTTGCACAGCGGTATATATGATATATCCTGCACCTTATTCGATGAGGAAAGGGCCGACGATCCCTTCACCGGGAGTGACCCCTTTAGCGAAACTAAGAAAAGCCTCAAAAACACTCCTTTTCAAAACTTCACTCGATTCTACGACGATATCAAGTTCAATACGCTCAGGGTTTTTCTGAAAACCTGCGTAGCCCTCCGTCATTTCAGATAAATACTACTTAGTATTCGTGCTACGGTAGTTTGGCCTTCGTCAAGGCGTAGTGTACGGTAGCTAACTAGTACTTATCTGTCTGCATACGATGCGATTGGATTAGGGTATTCGTACGGCGTAGTTTGGCCTTCGTCAAGGGTCGTACGGGTGGGTTTAATTCAATCAAGAAATGAACGGGTTGAACTTGACTAGCGCTCTATGAGTAGTTTGGCCTTCGTCAAGGTCATGGGACGCTAGGGGTAAAAGTTTTATCAGGAATTTCAAGTGTTGAAATTTGCACTGAGATTGCATACCTCCTATGAGATAGTTGGATCCCGATACCCACTGCGAGTAAGAGTTACTCCTGGGAGAGTTTTACACAGGACAATTAGTCATTCAAGTAGGTGTCTAGAAAAGTGTTAACGAGGTTACGCCTCTGGGAAAACGAGGTTTACTTTAATTAGGTCCGTGCGAAAGCACGGGGAACCTCCCTCAAAGTACCGACACTGATCTGGCTGAAAGATTGACGAAATTGTAGGGTGTAATTAATCCCGGCTAATCTTACCTTTTAGGGTTTTAAGGTAGATTTGATAAAAACAGTGGGAGACATCCTGATTAGATAAGATAATAACCAATCTAAACTTGCAAGAGCATACGCTAAAGTGTTTTCTTCTCTCTCTCTCCAGGTAGCGACCATGTCATGCCATAATCAAGATAATAATATTGATGTATTGACTGAACCTAATTATTGTACTGAGCAAGGGAACGTTGAACCCGTTCTTTCTTATAAGAGTTATAAGACTGAACAGGAAACATGAGAATATCTAGATTCTCATGCCGCCCAAAAGAACATGCATGTTGATACATCTTCTTCAGGTGTGTTAGTTATTGAGAACTGTTTCTCAGTTCACCCTACGTCCTGGGTATTAGATACCGGATCAGGATCCCACATATGTAAACAGTTACATGGGCTACGTAAAGGTAGAGAACTGGGAAAAGGTGATCATTCCGTTCAAGTAGGGAACGGTGCAAGTATTGTAGCCAAAGCAGTTGGCGAATATCACAATGTATTACCAAGTCGTAATACACTGATTCTAAATGAGTGCTATTATATACCGAACATGATGTGCAACATTATATCAGTTTCTTTATTGAGTAAAGAGGGATATAATTTTGTAGTACAGGATAATGTTATGAACATATTCCTAGATCAAAAGTTGATTGCTTCAGGCTCGTAACATAATGGCATATTCATTCTAAATCAGAATACAGTCCTGAATATACAAAACACACACAAGAGGAAAAGTTCAGATATGAACGAATCCTACTTGTGGCATTGTAGACTTGGTCATATCAATGCAACACGACTGGCTAAATTACATAGGGATGGTTATTTGAATCCGTTCGAATTATCATCTTATGATACTTGCCATTCATGTCTCAAAGGAAAAATGACCAAAGCTCCGTTTAGTGGACACGGAGAAAGAGTTACCGAACTCTTAGGACTGATACATAGTGATGTATGCGGTCCCATGTCTACGCATGCCAGGAACGGTTCTTCCTACTTCATTACATTCACTGACGATCTCTCTAGATACGGACATGTGTTTCTGATGAAACACAAGTCTGAAGCTTTTGAGAAATTCAGAGAATATAAGCATGAAGTAGAGAACCAAACGGGCAAAAGTATTAAGATTCTTCGATCTAATCGAGGAGGTGAATACTTAAGCGGTGAGTTCCTCGATTATCTAAAAGAGAATGGGATTCTCACTCAGCTTACTCCTCCTTATACACCACAGCACAACGGTGTATCTGAGCGGAGGAATCGCACCCTATTAGATATGGTGCGCTCTATGATGAGCGAGGCTGAGTTGCCTATTTCCTTCTTGGGGTATGCGCTTGAGACAGCCATACATCTATTGAATATGGTTCCTACCAAATCAGTGCCTACCACTCCATATGAGATATGGAAAGGGAAGAGACCATCTCTTATGTATATTAAGATATGGGGTTGTCCAGCCTATGTCAAAAGACAAAATCCGGACAAGCTCGAGGCAAGATCTGTTTTATGTAAGTTTATTGGATATCCCAAACATTCGCGAGGGTATATCTTCTACCACTCCGAGGAACAAAAAGTGTTTGTTTCTCGACATGCCACCTTTTTAGAAAGGGGTTTTCTTATGAAAGAAATTGATGGCAATGAGGTAGAACTGGAAGAGGTTCCAGCGACACAAACTACAACAGATGATTTAGTGGAACCAGAGGATTCAATAGTATCCGACGAACCCCAGCCTCTCTGCAGATCTAGTAGGGTTTCTCATCCACCTGAGAGATACTACGGTTTTCTCATTGATGGTGGAAGCGAGGATTGCATCATGGATGATGATGAACCGACTAGTTTCGAGCAGGCCATCACGAGTGGTGACTCTGTGAAATGGCTGGATGCAATGCGATCTGAGATGGAATCCATGTACACCAACAAAGTATGGACTTTGGAAAATGCTCCTGAAGGGGTAAAACCCATTGGTAGCAAGTGGATCTTTAAAAAGAAATTTGGTGTAGATTGAAAAGTTGAGACTTTCAAAGCTAGACTGGTAGCAAAGGGATTTCGTCAACGACCAGGTGTGGATTATGACGAAACCTTTTCTCCAGTGGCTATGCTTAAGTCCATCCGGATCTTACTTGCCATTGCTGCATACCATGACTACGAAATCTGGCAAATGGATGTTAAGACCGCCTTTCTAAACGGTGATTTAGAAGAGTGCGTGTACATGACTCAGCCAGAGGGCTTCGTAGATAGTGGGAGCAGCGGAAAGGTGTGCAAGCTGCTTAAATACATTTATGGGTTAAAGCAAGCATCGCGGAGTTGGAACATCTGTTTTGATGTTGTAGTCAAAGAGTTTGACTTCATCAAAAATATAGATGAACCTTGTATCTATAAGAAGGTAGCAGAGGGTAAGGTTGTCTTCCTCGTATTGTACGTGGATGACATACTCTTGATAGGAAATGATATTCCTATGCTGCAATCAGTCAAGCTCTTCTTATCGCCGAGATTCTCAATGAAAGATCTAGGTGATGCCTCCTACATATTGGGAATCATGATCTATAGAGATAGATCTAAACGGATACTGGGATTGTCCCAATCCAGGTACATTGACACCATACTAAAGAGGTTTAGTATGGAAGAATCCAAGCGTGGGAATCAGCCCACGATCTCTGGACTCACTCTCTCCAAAGAGATGTCTCCCAAGACTGATTTGGAGAGAGCTCGCATGCAAGGGATACCCTATGCTTCGGCAGTAGGCTCTATCATGTATGCGATGCTATGTACCAGACCCGATGTAGCATACTCACTAAGTGTAGTGAGTCGGTATCAAGCAGATCCAGGAGAGAGTCATTGGACAGCAGTGAAGAACATTCTCAAGTACTTGCGAAGGACTAAAGAGATGTTCTTGGTGTATGGTAACGGAGAGCTCCAGGTGGAGTCCTTTACCGATTCCATCTTCCAAAGTGATAAGGACGACTCTAAGTCGCATTCGGGTTTTGTCTTCACCCTCAATGGAGGGACGGTATGTTGGAAGAGTTCTAAACAAGATACCGTTGCAGACTCGACGATGGTGGCTGAATACATCGCTGCCAACGATGCTGCCAAAGAGGCTGTCTGGATCAAGAAGTTCATTAGTGAACTTGGTGTGGTTCCATCTATTGAGCATCCAATACCTCTGTATTGCGATAACAATGGAGCTGTGGCTTTAGCCAAGGAACCCAGGTCCCATCAGAAGTCCAGACATATTCTGAGGCGGTATCACCTGATCAGGGAGATAGTTGATCGCCGGGAGATCGAGGTCAGGAGAGTAGATACGAAGGACAACACTGCGGATCCATTCACGAAGGCTATTCCCCAGATACAGTTTGAGAGATTATTCGGGATGCTGGGTATGAGATACTACAGCAGCTGGCCTTAGTGCAAGTGGGAGATTGTTAGTTATGTATATGCCCTAGAGGCCATTGTTGTACATTTGATGTATATTATAATGGATGCTTGGTTATATATAGAGAAGACTTTCTTGCTCGTCATGATAGTATGCTATTTGGTTTCACTTTATCTTAACATGTTGACTTGTATTGGTTTACTGTTTTACTCTCACATGTTGATAAAGCCCTTAGGATCTGTACTCGACTACTGGGACTATGATGAGATCATACTAGTGGGGCCGCGGTAGTCGATGAGTACATCCTATAACTGTTCCTAGTCGAGGGTGGCATCGATACACCAGAGTAGACTAGCGTATACGCATCTTGACCCATATGATGGGCGATGGATGATCCCATATCCATCGGTGTTTGACATCATAGATGGTGTACGGGTGCTCAGTGGAGACTGGGTACACTGGACGGACTCGCCGAGAACTCCCAGATGGTGATATACCACACGTCAGATGGCAGTTCTCCGGTGACACAGGTACAGGGTAGTCTGTAGACCCGAGATCGTCATGGAGTCTTGTGTGATTCCCACTGTGCTTTGATTTCCACCTTACCACGTCCAAGAGGGCGTGCAAAACGGTGGCTTTTGGGTACTGTCCCGAATCACATGGAGGCAATGAGCGATAGGAGGGGATTCGTCTCTCCCGGTATAGGGAGTTGATGTTGTGCTGTGTTCGATTGGCTATAACTGGAAGTCCCTGGCCAGGGCTGATATAGAGATATACTGGTAAGTGTTACCAGTAGTTTCTCGACCCGTTATGAGCCACACATCGACACGACTTATCGGTTACTGGGGTCTGACGTATACCAACCCTAGACTTGGTATACGACATATCAGACGAACAGACTGGACTGTACGGGAGTGTTACTGGTTGGATTCACAGGAGAACGCACATGCTAGCTTGTTGATCTTCTGATCGCTCAATACCTGGGTGGCTGTTACGTTTAGCTGACCGCTTGCAGCTTGTGGGTGTTTGATATGATCATCACCTGCTTCCGGCGTATTGACGATTCTTTAGAGTCCTACACAGAGGTTTCTTGGCTCAGGCGAAACAGAGTAGTGGCACATATGTGATATGCGGAGGAGCGTGAATAATGCGATATGGGATACCGTATTATATTCTCGCGATATATTTTTATGAACCGGGTCATCGTATCAAGTGTTGATTCGATGAATCGGTACATGATATATTAGTCGGTAATATTCGATATAGCCGGATCATCGATTCAAGTGTTGATTCGATGATTTAATGTATAATAATATATATGATATATTGTATTACATTATCTAATAATGGCTCGCTTTATTATTTCATTTTCACAGTGGATGATACATTGATATATATGCGATATATGTTAATTGTATTATTTTCTTTTGTTGCAAATATATAATATATATGTGATATATATTATTGTGACATGATATGATTAATTGTTAAACATGTTTAAGGATGATTAATTGAGGTTAGGGTTTGATTAGGGTTAGATGCTTCAAGTTACTTCTAGAAGCTATTTCTTTTGTCATTATAATGATTATGTTGGATGACACATTTCTAAACCTAACCAAACCCTAACTCTAGTTGTTTCTCTACACAATCTTATCCATTCATCCTTGACCATGGTTTGCAATTCAATCATATAGTTTATTTCTATTCATCACAAAAGAAAAGGAATTATCATTATTCTTTTTCCATTCTCATCTTCTTCTTCTTCTTCTTGAAGAAGCTCTCTTGAAAATCCTAAAGTGATGATTAAAATTGGGAAAGTGATTTAAAAAGAAAGCAAAATTACTACTCTCTCATCCTCATCTCATCTAGCCCTTGAGATTAGTGTGTTCTTCTCTTTGGAGTGAGAAAGCTTGAGTCAAAGCAACTTCAAGGTAGATCATCGGAGATTTGGATTACGACAAGCTAGCATGGACTGTTCGAGTCGTGGAGCCTCTCATGAGTCCGGGAGATCGTGGATCGCGGCAAAGGGACTTCTACTCGGAGCTTGTGAAGTGAAGGAGCGGACTACAAAGGTTGTAATCCCTCACACTTAGATAATAGTTATCTTAATGCATGTTAAACCCTAATAATCTAGCAAAGATCCCGGCTTTGGGTTGTTCGGCACGTCTAAATTTTAATCCGGGCATGTTTGATGCCTTTTGAACCTTCACAAGAGTGCCTAGGAACCCTACACATCCTGATTTAATCTTTAGGTCCTATCAAATTTTCAGTAATCGTTTGTGGTTCTGGAATCTCTTCCAGTTCTACCACATTCTGACTTACTGTTTTCTGAAAAATTCCATTTTACTAAAACTGAGGCGAGTCAAGAAAAATATCACTTTTGATCTTCTAGATGGTAGAAAGTTAACCCTCTTGAAAGCCCGGGATAACCCACAAACAGCCATTACTGAAACGTGCCCTGAGTTTCTTCGGATTCTGGTTTTAAGCATCAGCCGGACGTCTCCCTATACCTTAACATCGTTAAGATATAAATTGATTCTATATATATCTAATATAGAAACAAAAGCACTAATTTAATTGGAACCAGATTCAAATCATGCTGCTGTCTCCGGTGCATATGAACTAAATGGAAAGAGGCCGATCAACATTACTCAACTTAGGAGTGCGTCCAATTATGAGTAACCTGAAAGAGAAACAAGTTTCTTAAAACCATTACTATCAACTGAATACCATACACAAGTATCTACATCTTCGATCACCTTGAAGAATCCCGATACTTGCAACACCTGGTTCTCTACTTTATTCTTTTACCTATAACTTCTCAAAACTTAGACTTTGTATTTCTACGAAACACGTGTCTAAAAAAGGAGAAGTCACAAGTAAACAGAATATAGATCGAGTACCAACCCCTCTGTCCTAATGGACACTGGACAACATACAATACTTTGTATAAGTCCCCTGAGTTGAAAAACTCAAACCCTGTGCGTCATAGGTCGAAAACTGTACTATGGTTATGAAGACTTACACCGCTGTTGAATGCTCCATACCTAACCATCAACTGATATAGGTAAATATCATGGATATAATTTCAAAAAGTTATAACCCACTTTATAAAAATAAATGTACGGATATATCAGTTTGAAATTGGTGCATAACAACGGATATTCATAACCAAATACTTGCCATCCGGCAAACAACCCAGGAGATTTCCTCAAATATCACCAATTACAACGAATTCCGATATAATGAGGATGATCACCTAATTCCCAATAACTTACTCCACTCATCATCTGTAAAACCATACATATGTGAGAATCAAACCTGGTAAATACATACCCTGGGGTAAAGATCTAATTGGGAAATCAGTTTTCAATTAACAACGCAAAGTGAAACTGAAACATTAAAATGTTTTGTAGGGATATCCTGGTATTCTTAGTAATGACTCTTCCATTATTCAGATTCATGACTGAAACCATATATTTCCTTGCCATCTCTCCAAACCCCTTTATCTGTCTTTAATCGTTACCTTCTGTACACCATTATTAGGCTTAAATGGTTTTCTTCCTTCCCTACCGTTCGGCACCATCCTATGGTTTGGAATAAGACTATCCAATAAGCGTAATAGGTGTACTCTCCTAATCCTAAGAGTAATCGCAACATGAGAGAATGTGATGATAAAAGACAACTGAATAAACCATATTCCTATTTCTCATGAACCAGAATCCATCCTCGAGAGTTCATATATAACCATACGATGGATTTATCCAATGGAATTGGATGTTCGTAGTGATACGGAGTGTTCAGGAGAAATACAAAGGTGAAGTAGGAGTGGCGATAAATGACTTGGTTTGGTCGTGAATAGCAGTCGCATTTTACTTTCCCTCTTTCTAATCCTTTTATTTTTCTTTACTTATTACCTTCTGTACACCACACCTAGGCTAATTAGTTTTCTTCATTCCCTACCGTTCGGCACCTGCCTATGGTTTGTAAGAAGACTATCCAATAAGCGTAATAGGTGTACCGTCTCCCAATACTAGGAGCCCTCATAACCTGAGAGTAGGTAAAAGTAAAAGACAACTGAATAGTCCTATTCATTTTCTCTAGAATCAGAAACCATCCTCGAAAAAGTTCCTTCGAGTTCGTATATAACCATACGATGGTTTTATCCAATGGAAGTGGATATACGTACTGATACGGGGTGTTCTGTGTTGAAGTCGAAAATTGTACCGCGGTTGACCAAGTCAAAGTTAAAGTCAACCCCAAGCTAGGTGGGCCTAAGCCCAGGTCAAGCGGGCCCATGCCCAGGTCGAGTCCGAACCTGAAGCGGCCGGCCCTTCCCCATGCCAAAATGAAATCATGTAGGAAATAATTTTTATGTAATTTTTTATGCATGAATGTAAACAAAATGGGCATAAAGCCAAATTTTTTGTAAGCCCATGGCTTATGTGCAAAAAGAAATAGCACATGAGACATGGGATGGGCAAAATGCCATTTTGCAATGCACAAGGGGCTATATGTAAATATGTAAGCCTATATAAGGCAACATGATGATGAATAAAGTAACACTTTTCATTCTCTCAAAAAACCTTGGGTTCTTTGTGCCTCCTGCTCCTTCTCCAAGGTTCAAAACCATCTCATTTCTTTTGAATTAAATCAAGAGTTTTACTCTTCCTTTTCCAAAACTAGGTAGTTTTCCACCAAAAAACCAACAAAGGGGAACTCAGATCTGCCATCAGATCTCAGAAAAGAGAGATCTATAAAATCTCACATCTCTTGATCTTCAAGATCCGGCCAACAAAGGAAGAAGAAGGAGACCTATCTCCAGAAACCCCACTTTGGGGAAGAACTGGGGCTCAAGAGGAGAAGCCCTTCATCAGCTTCAAAACATTCTAGGAGTCTAACTCCATATATATATAATAAATATTTCCTTTCTGAAGCATAGCTTCTGGTTCTAGGACTAAAAGCCTTTTTTTCTCGTCGGCGCCCAATCGCTCAAGCGCCAAGCGCCCACGTGTCGACACGTGGCGCCCAATCGCTCAAGCGCCAAGCGCCCACGTGTCGACACGTGGCGCGCTAGCGCTCGAGCGCATAGCGCCCACATGCCGACACGTGGCGCGCTTGCGCTCCAGCGCCCAGCGCTCCAGCGCCCAGCGCTCCAGCGCAAAGTGCCCAAGTGCCGACACGTGGCGCGCTTGTGCCCAGCGCAAGCGCAAAGCGCCCACATGCCGACACGTGGCGCGCTTGCGCACCAGCGCCCTGTGCTCAAGCGCTAAACGCCCACGTGCCGACACGTGGAGCCTTGCGCTCGAGCGCCCAGCGCTCAAGCGCAAAGCGTCCACATGCCGATACATGGAACGCTTGCGCTCCAGCGCCCTGCACCCACGTGCCAACACGTAGCGTGCTTGCGCTCAAGCGCCCGGCGCTCAAGCGCAAAGAGCCCACATGCCGACATGTGGCGCGTTAGCGCCTAAGCGCACAACACCTAAGCGCACAGCGCTCAAGGCGATGACACCACGCGTCCTTTGGGCGCTTTTTCCCTTTTTTTTTTATATATACATGTATATATATGTACAGACACACACACATACTCTACTACACTGCCCCCCCCCCCAAAAAAAAAAAATTTTGCGAGGCCCCATAAAAACTCTGCAGAGCCCCCGATATATCCAAAACCCCTTCAAAACACAACACTGCACATTGAGTTCGCATGACCAGTTTAACCCGTTAATCGGAGGTTCTCTCGCTCCAAAGGCGAGGGGTAATTAACGGCAGCTTAGTCCGCGGCTGCCGGAGATTCGGATCCCCAAAATCATTAAACCCCGGCCTACCCTAGGCAGGGGGAATCTGTAATGTGCCTGACAAGCGCGCGCGTATTCCCATCTCAATGGGGTGACGAAAAACACCATACAGATTCTGGCACGCCCGGTGGGACTAATCTCTCCTCCCATATTTCGGGTTAAGCTTTCATCCGAACTCAATCAATAAACATGTCTATATTTATACTAAAATGATTCTTTTTCATGCAGGTCTTCTAGCAATCACTTTTCAACAATGTCTCCATTGATGAACTCAGCTCTCAGCACGGCTCCCATCTCATACACGATGAAGATGGACTCCCGGACGGTCCTCCCGGCCAGTCTTGGGCGACAATGGGAGGAGCCGCCGATACCATTTGGCTCAATTATGTTCGTGTCTGCTAACGCCGTCCCAGCTCCTCAAGCTCCGGTGGCAGACAAACCGGTCTCAAAAGGGAAAAGGCCGAATGTCATAGTTGCGAGGGCACCTCTGCCCAAGCAAAAATCCGTTTCCAAATGACCCTCCATCGCTCCAGCTGGGGGCAAGGCCATCAACGTCAACGAAGCAACGGGGCATCTCGGGCAAGCTCCAGCGGTACCCCCGACAACTGCTCGATCGGGTGTCTCCTCTAAGCTCCCCGCTAATCAACTCACGATGGCTTCCCGGATAACGGATGCCCGCCAAGCCTTCAAAATCGAGAAGCTGAGGCAGAAGCGGCTCAGATATAGAGCCAACAAAAGGGCTAGGGCTCTGGCCATGTTAAAATTTATGAATTTCCAAAGCCCGGAACGCTCAGCGAAACCAGCTGCCAGCGATGAAAAAATGGCTGAGTGTGTTATCCACACTATCTATATAGTCGGACATGAAGAAACGAATCCTCCTCTTCTTCATAACCATGGTGATGATATGATTGACGCTACCCAGCAACTGCTCGATCTAAGTGATGAAGAGCCCGCTCTGGCCGATAAGCCAGAGGAGCCCGTTGTTCCTGCGGAATTGAGCTCAGGAAATAAAGTTGACCCGGTTGTCATAGCCGGAACTACAGAGCAAGCATTATTCCAATGGCTTCAAAGGAAATTTCAGGACAGGGATAAGAAGATGGCCGAGGTCCATTCCAAAGTCGATGAGCTGGCAAACGTCGTGGCGGATCTCATGAACCAAGTCGCCCGATTGCAATTACAGCAGAATCAAATGTTGGTTCACGAGCTAGGGGTTGATATCAGAAGGCAGCCAACTGATATACCCTTCAACCTAAGAGCGGAGCGCCTTCATGAAAAACGGCCGCGATCAGCCTCAAGTCCCTCCGATACATACACCGGAGGAGAATCTCCACTGAAAGAGAAACTGGAAAAAGTCTATTTCTTCAAAAGGGAAAAGGTCCACAAGATATTCAGGGACGCCATAAGAAACGGTCTACAATTGCCAGAATCAAAGAGACCGCAAGAAGCGAATATGACCGACGACCCAGAATATTGCCCCTATCACAGGGTGATAGGTCATGCCATTGAGGACTGCTTCGTCTTCAAATATTGGGTCGAAAGGCAATACAAGATGGGAGAGATAGAACTGTCTAAAGGCGTCTTGGCGAACAGTCAAGCTACGACCGTCGATTCCATACAAATGAAGTCCGAAGCCTTTCGGGAACCCAATCCCCCCAGACATGTGCCATTATCTAAAAAGGGCGAACCAAAGACTGATCGGCCTCAAGAACCAGCAACAGTAAGAGCACCTACTCTAATGGAGAGAAAGAAGAAGGTGTACTCCTTCAGGAGGGAGGAGGTCCGCAATATATTCGAGGAAGCCTTGAACAACGGTCTGCAATTGCCTATTCCGAAATGGCCACATAAAATGAATATGACCGGCAATCCCGTATACTGCCCATACCATAGAATGGTGAGTCATACCATTGAAGACTGCTGTGTTTTCAAAGATTGGGCAGAGGACCAATATAAGCTTGGAAAAACCTCACAATCCTTGGATGTATCGGCAAGCCACAGAGCTAGGTCATCAACACAGCTCCGCCAAGATCAATGTTCAAGGAGCTGGGATAAGCAAAAAGGACCACCACGTCGTTAAACTGGGAACACCAGCAGACCACCAAGTCTTTAAACTGGGAATAGTCGACCACCGCGTCATTAAACTGGGAACAGTCGACCACCACGTCATTAAACTGGGAATAATCGACCTCTAAGTCGTTAAACTGGGAATGTAAAAAAAAGTGTGTAAATAAATAAATAAAAGGAAAAGCCGAAATGATGGGGCAACTCGCAATAAAAATCAGAGAGTAAAATAAACATGAAAAATAAAGCCGAAATGATAGGGCAACCACGAATAAATAGCCGAAATGATAGGGCAATCGCGACCTTCGCGATAAGAAAAGCTGAAATGATAGAGCAATCGCGGTAAAACAAAAAAATGTATATACAAAAACAGCAAAAAAAAACAAAAACAAAACAACGGCGAATGATGAGTCGCTCCTGGTACCATATTCTAGTGCAGCGATGAAGACACCAACCAAAATCCAGTTTCCCAAAATTATTCCAGCCCTACGGTTAGTCCCCAAATTGACTACCGTATACAATCTACGGGCTCAAATAATTCTCATCACACTCATGTCCCACCACAATCACTAGTTACGCGGCTGGTCACCGCCTTTGGAATTATGCCCCATTGAAAAGACCCACTCATGTGTCCTCACGGTACATGAGGAGAACAAACCTTTGTGGGATCTTTACGACTCACAAAACAAAAACACACTTGCGAGTCCTCAAGACTCCTAAGGAGAAAATGCACCTACGGGATCCTTACGACTCGTAGGGAGAAAATGCTATTATGGGACCTTCACGGCCCATAAAATTGAAAATCTTTAGGTGATAGGGATCTAAATCTGTCTCCTAAGCCATCGCTCCCCAATCCCCAAGTGGAGAATGATGAGTCGATCCTGGCACCATATTACAGTGCAACGATGCAGACGCCAACCAAATTCCAAATTCAAACCCCAATGGCGAATGATGAGTCGCTCCTTGTACCATATTCCAGTGCAGCGATGCAGACGCCAACAAAGACCCAAAATGTTTTTGGCCCTACGGTCTGGATCATACATCTTGCAAAACCGTACACAATCCATGGGCTTAAAACGATCCCAATCTCTCAAAATTCTTACCGGTGAGACCACATTCAAAGTCCCACAAAAATTAAAAAAAATTCAAAAAATATATATAAATAAATGAATAAATAAAAAATGGTATGTCCACAAGCAAAATGGGCACGGATGATAACACGAAAGGGCTCCGTGATTAAAAACAACAGGACTGCCGGCGAGTTTGTGAAAACCCGAAAAGGCGCGAACTCGTAAAGAAGAAATGAAATGCACTCGCAAAGTCCTCTCGACTTTGTGAGGAGAAAATTCCCGCGTGAGATCCCTATGAATCACAAAGGAGCAACACACTTAAGAGTCTCCACGACTCCTAAGGAGAAAATGCACCTACGAGATCCTTTCGACTCGTAGGGAGAAAATGTTTTTGTGGGACCCTTACGGCCCATAGAATCGGAAAGCCTTAGGTGATAGGGATCTAAACCTGTATCCTAAGCCACCAATTCCCAAATCCTTCCGGGGAAAATGATGAGTTGCTCCTGGCATTATTCCAGTGCAGCAATACAGATGCCAAACAAAAAACCAATTCCCAAATCCTCCTGGGGCAAATGATGAGTTGCTCCTGGCATTATTCCAGTGCAGCAATACAGATGCCAAACAAAAAACCAATTCCCAAATCCACCCGGGGAAAATGATGAGTTGCTCGTGGCATTATTCCGGTGCAACAATACAGATGGCAAACAAAAAAGTAATTCCCAAATCCTCCCGGGGCAAATGATGAGTTGCTCCTGGCATTATTCCAGTGCAGCAATGCAGATGCTGACAGAAAACTAATTCCTAAATCCTCTCATGGCAGATGATGATTCGCTCCTGGTACCAAATTCCAGTATAGCGATGCTGATGCCAACCCAAATCGCTCTGGATCAGAGTGTCGACCGTCTACGTCGCAAAAAGGGCTGTGCGGGCTCCCCACAAATCGAGAACCCAAATCGCTCCGGATTAGAGCGTCGACCGTCTATGTCGCAAAAAGGGCAGTGCAGGCTTCCTACAAATTGGGAACCGAATCGCTCCAGATCAGAGCGTCGACCGTCCAGGTCGCAAAACGGCCAGTGCAGGCTTCCCACAAATCGGGAACCCAATCACTCCGGGCCAGGGAAACGTCTACCACCGACACTCCATCTTGGGGACGCGTCAAGCGTCGACCATCCATGTCGCAAAACGGGCAGCACAGGCTTCCTACAAAGCAGGAACCAGATCACTCCGGGCCAGGGAAAAGTCTACCACAGACACTCCGTCTCGAAGACGCGTTAAGCGTCGACCGTCCAGGTCGTAAAAAGAGCAGTGCAGGCTTCCTACAAAGCAGGAACCAGATCACTCCGGATCAGGGAAATGTCTACCACAGACACTCCGTCTTGGAGACGCGTCAAGCGTCGACCATCCATGTCGCCAAAAGGGCAGTACAGGCTTCCTACAAAGCAGGAACCAGATCACTCCGGGCCAAGGAAAAGTCTACCACGGACACTCCGTCTCGGAGACGCGTCAAGCGTCGACTGTCCATGTCGCAAAAAAGGCAGTGCAGGCTTCCCACAAATTAGGAACCAAATCGCTCCAGGTCAGAGCGTCGACCGTCCATGTCGCAAAAAGGGCAGTGCAGGCTCCCCACAAATCGGGAACCCAAATCGCTCCGGATCAGAGCGTCGACCGTCCATGTCGCAAAAGCGGTAGTGCACGCTCCCCACAAATCGGGAACCCAAATCCCTCTGGATCAGAGCGTCGACCGTCCATGTCGCAAAAATGGCAGTGCAGGATTCCCACAAATCGGGAACCCAAATCGCTCCGGATCTGAGCGTCGACTGTCTACGTCACAAAAAGGGCAGTGCAGGCTCCCCACAAATCGGGAACCCAAATCGCTCCGGATCAGAGCGTCGACCGTCCATGTCGCAAAAACGGCAGTGCAGGCTCCCTACAAATCGGGAACCCAAATCGCTCTGGATCAGAGCGTCGACCGTCCATGTCGCAAAAACGGCAGTGCAGGCTTCCCATAAATTGGGAACCCAAATCGCTCAGGATCGGAGCATCGACCGTCTATGTCGCAAAAAGGTCGGTGCAGGCTTCCCACTAATCGAGAACACAAATCGCTCCGGATCGGAGCGTCGACCGACTAAGTCACAAAAAGGGCAGTGCAGGCTTCCCACAAATCGGGAACCCGAATCGCTCCGGATCGGAGCGCCGACCGTCTACGTCGCAAAAAGGGCAGTGCAGGCTCCCCACAAATCGGGAACCCAAATCGCTCTGTATCAGAGCGTCGACCGTCTATGTCGCAAAAAGGGCAGTGCAGGCTTCCCACAAATCGGGAACCCAAATCACTCCGGATCGGAGCGTTGACCGTCTACGTCGCAAAAAGGGCAGTGCAGGTTTCCAACAAATCGGGAACTAAATTGCTCCGGATCAAAGCGTCGACCGTCCATGTCGCAAAAAGGGAAGTGCAGGCTTCCTACAATGCAGGAATCAGATCGCTCCAGGCCAGGGAAACGTTTACCACGGACACTCCGTCTTGGAGATGCATCAAGCGTCGACCGTCCACGTCGTAAAAAGGGCAGTGCATCCCAAAAAGTGGGAGCGAAAACAAGTCGCCTCCACGCGAAAGAAGATCCATCAATTTCATGCACACGACCCACAAACGTGGTGTGAATTTATTGATGGGGGAACTTTGTTGAAGTCGAAAATTGCACCCCAGTTGACCAAGTCAAAGTCAAAGTCAACCACAAGCCAGGTGGGCCCAAGCCCAGGTCAAGCGGGCCCATGCCCAGGTCAAGTCCGAACCTGAAGCGGCCGGCCCTCCCCCATGCCAAAATGAAATTATGTAGTAAATAATTTTTATGTAATTTTTTATGCATGAATGTAAATAAAATGGGAATAAACCCAAATTTTTTGTAAGCCCATGGCTTATGTGCAAAAAGAAATTGCACATGAGACATGGGATGGGCAAAATGCCATTTTGCAAAGCCCAAAGGGTTATATGTAAATAAGTAAGCCTATATAAGGCAACATGATGATGAATAAAGTAACACTTTTCATTCTCCCAAAAAACCTAAGGTTCTTTGTGCCTCCTGCTCCTTCTCCAAGGTTCTAAACCTTCTCATTTCTTTTAAATTAAATCAAGAGTTTTACTTTTTCTTTTCCAAAACTAAGTAGTTTTCCACCACAAAACCCACAAAGGGGAACTCAGATCTCCCATCAGATCTCAGAAAGGAGAGATCTTTAAAATCTCACATCTCTTGATCTTCAAGATCCGGCCAACAAAGGAAGAAGAAGGAGACCTATCTCCAGAAACCCCACTTTGGGGAAGAACTGGGGCTCAAGGGGAGAAGCCCTTCATCAGCTTCGAAACATCCTAGGAGTCTAACTCCATATATATATATATATATATATATATATATATATATATATATATATATACACTAAATATTTCTTTTCTGAAGCATAGCTTCTGGTTTTGGGACTAAAAGCCCCTTTTTCTCGCCGGCGCCCAAGCGCTCAAGCGGAAAGCGTCCATGTGTCGACACGTGGCGCGCTAGCGCTCGAGCGTAGAGCGCCCATGTGCCGACACGTGGCGCGCTGGCGCTCGAGCGCCCTGCCCTCAAGCGCAAAGCGCCCACTTGCCGACACGTGGCGCGCTTGTGCTCCAGCGCCCTGCGCCGAAGCGCAAAGCGCCCACATGCCGACACGTGGCGCGCTTGCGCTCAAGCGCCCAGGAAAGCGCAAAGCGCCCACATGCCGACACGTGGTGCGCTTGCGCTCCACCGCCCTGCGCTCCAGCGCCCAGCGCTCCAGCGCAAAAAGCCCATGTGCCAACACGTGGCGCGTTTGCGCTCAAGCGCCCAGCGCTCAAGCGCAAAGCGCCCACATGCCGACACGTGGCGCGCTTGCGCTCAAGCGCCCAACCACAAAGCGCCCACGTGCCGACACGTGGGGCGCTTTCGCTCAAGCTCCCAAGCACAAAGCGCCCACATGCCGACACATGGCGCGCTAGCGCTTAAGCGCACAGCAGCTAAGCGCACAGCGCTCAAGGCGCTGACCCCACGCGTTCTTTGGGCGCTTTTTCCATTTTTTTATATATACATGTATATATATGTATAGACACACACACATACTCCACTACAATGTCCCCCCCAAAAAATTTTGGGTCGGGGCGCTGCCCCGCACCCCGTAAGGGGGCTGCTAGGCCCATTGACCCCCAGCCCGCTATTCGGGTAGCAGGACCCCCGTAAAAACTCTACGGGGCCCCCTATATATCCAAAACCCCTTCAAAACACAACACTGCACATTGAGTTCGCATGAACAGTTTAACCCATTAATCGGAGGTTCCCTCACTCCAATGGAGAGGGGTAATTAACGGCAGCTTAGTCCTTAACTGCCGGAGATTCGGATCCCCACAATCATTAAACCCCGGCCTACCCTTGGCAGGGGGAATCTGTAATGCGCCTGACAAGCGCGCGTGTATTCCCATCTCAATGGGGTAACGAAAAACACCCTACATTCTGGAGAAAAGCAAAGGGTAAAAGAAAGAGTGCCAATGATGTATGCAACTTGGACAATCCAAAAGCCAGTGTTTCTAAGAAAGTTCGATTTATGTTGGTCACTAAGTCATAGTCTAGTGTCGGGCCATGGTCGATGCCAAAGAGAAAGAAAAGAAACACTCAGCGTGCACTCTAACCTAGATCAGAATGGACAATCGCTTTATCTAATATGGATGGCTCCCACTGTATCCTCGAATTCTCCTCCAAACCCAAAAGGAGAATTAGTCAGAATCACCCGAAGAGTAATCCTACTCATCAGTGGGAATCGGGATCCAACTATCATCGCATGATAACTTGATGGAAGCCACTCAAGTCACCACACTCCAGAAGGTATGCGCATGCCTGGCATGTTTCCTGTATGTTTGAAACTCCCGATATGATTTTTACCCCTAGGATCCAAGTAGCCTTGACAAGGTCAACAAGTCAAAGGGTCCCAGTCAAGTTCAACCCGTCATTATCTTGATTGTATTAGACCCACCTGCATAGACCCTTGGCAAGGTCGACAAGGTCGAACGACTGTCCTAACCAATCTACATTTGCTTGCGACAGAAAAGTATTACAGAGCTACCTCTCCTTATGCCTTGATATGGTCAACAAACGCAGCACGAATACTAAGCAATACTAATTTGAAATAACGGAGGGCTACGGCTGGATTTTGGCGAAAAACCTTTAACGTAATGAACTGTTGGAGATAGTGCCCTCAGAGTCAATTATTGGATCACAGGCACGTGATTGCAATGATTGAGGGAGGACCTATACCGGTAGGACAGTCTTACTCGAGATGATAGTATGCTATCGGGTTTATCTTTATCATTGTGTACTTCTTTAGGTGACCTTACAGGTCACTATTGCACGTTGATAGAGCCCCTAGGATTCTTGCTTGACTGCCAGCAGTATGAGGGCGATCATATATGTGGGAGCTGGGGTCTATAAGCACATCTTTAAAAGGTCCCTAGTCATGGGAGTTTTCGAGCCAGGGCATCGATACTCCAGAGTAGACTAGTGTATACAGTCGAGACCCCGACGAGGGGCGGTGGCCGGTCTCACAAGCCACTGGTGTCAGTTGGTTCACCTAAGATGTATACAGGTACTCATTGGGTTATGAGTACACCGGAAAGGACTCGCCGGGAACATGCTAGTTGGTGTTATACCTGACGTCAGATAGCAGTTCCCTGGTGACATGTGTACAGATTAGTTCAACGACCTGAGATCGTCATTTTTCTCGTGTGAGTTCCGATTGTACATTGATTACTACCCTATCACGCTCAAAGGAGACGTGCAAACAGGTTTTAGTTGGGTACAGTCCCGAGCCACATTGAGGCCGTGAGCGGATCTGCAGGGGTTCGTCTCTCCCGGTATTGGGGGTAAGGTCGCGCTGTTTCTAGGAGAGCCATTACACGAAGTCCTTGGCCAAGGCAGGAGATTTACTGGTAGGTATTCCAGTAGTATCTCTGGGTGTTCTGGGCTACACTCCGACACGACTTGTACCGCTTTTGGGGGTCTGGCTTTTACCAACCCCCTAGGCCCGCCATGCGATGCTCATAGACGAACGGACCGGACTGTACGGAAATTGTCACTGACAGGCTCAGTAGGGTGTCAGGATGAGTTCGCTCATCGACGTCCCTTTTCTTCAATACCTGGTAGCCCGTTACGTATGGCTAATATCTCTGACATGCTAGTGGTTAAATCCACAGCCAAGGAATTGACGAGTCTTTAGAGTCCCCCACAGACCGTTTTCTCAAGTTTCGGGCGAAACGCTGTAGAGGCCGTATGGAGATATGGCAGGGTTCGATCATGTACGTGCGGTTTTGCACGGATCATGATCGGACGGATAATACTAGTGGGCTTTGGTTTAAGCCGGATCCTAGTATTGTACAATGTAGATTTGTCTCATTGCGTTTGTATTCGGTCGCAATACAAATGCGGGATTGTATATACAGTCGCGGGGTTTTCCTGTAATTTATTACGTGGATCAGTTTTCTGAAATTTCCAGTCTGCTTTCCGTTTCGGCCATTTTCCTTTATATCTTTCCTTGGCTGAAAATTGGTGGAGGAGGGCTTATTTGCAATTGTGCAAATTAGGAATTTGGAGGGTTGTTTTTACAAGTAGTTGTTTCATGATGGCTCTTGTTTGACCTTGACTTCTATTTCTTCATCATTACTTGACTTTGTGTTGAGATGGTTGTTGATGGATTGTTGGACTTTGTTTGTGATGATTTCTTCTCATGATCACACATCATTCCTATTTGCATGATTGTTCCACTCTCTCACTCCTCTAATTCTCTTTTGGATGCTTGGCCGACCAAATGAAAAAGAGGGGGTCATTTTTGGTGTGAAAAAGTTGTTCTTCTCATATTATCTTGCACACACCAAAATTCCCTAGTTCATCTCCATAGTTCATTCCTCCACTAAAAGGCAACTTCCTCAACCCCATGAGACATATAGTTCCACACTATTCTACAGCACTTCTTGGGCACGTCGGCAAGCCAACTTCGTGCCCGAGTTGCCTCGGTCCAGAGGTGGGAGCCCGTAAAAGAACCCGGCGATGTGGTGCCCTTCCGAAGAGGAGTTGAAGACCTGAGATTCCGCGGGGAGATCGGGACGACGACGAAAAGACCGAAGGACACGGATCGCTCGGTATATCTCTCTACCCCTTCTCTAGTTAGCTAGGACTATGTTAATGGCCCGATCCGGGTTTTATAGTGCGCGGTGGTGCCGGTTCAAAAGTTAAAGAAAAGTACCGTTTCCGCATTTTGGCCTCGGATTGACGGCCGGGGCGCCGCCGTACACTTACATTGGTATCAGAGCCTCGCCATTTACCTAGTCTAGCTTGCTCTAACGTGTCTACAAGTTCGATCGAACGAATTTCCAAAAACCATATTTTCCATGCATCAGTTTCTGTCGAATTTTTCCAGTCGTCAAAAAAATATTTGGTACATTGGAAAATTACGTGCAGGGTTTTTTGAGAATTCTGTGAAAATTTGGTCGGCTGATATTACTGTAGCGCGGCGTATCAGCGGCCAAAACCACGTTTTGGCCGCGGAGCCACCGCCGTTTTGTGGCCAAACTGTACCAAATTTCTACAGTGGTTTTCTGACATGGAAATAAGGTATCTGGTATATTCTGTTTGGGCCCAAATGTTTTTGAGTGCTACAGTTGTGCTTGGGGCCCACTTCAGAAAATTCAGTCGATCGAAAATTTTAAACATGTTAGTTCACAGTATTTACATTATATCTGCGACCGTGAATGTCATTTGATTGGTAAATCATGTCTAACTGCTATAGCCCTTTTAGACGGATTTGCGAACGTGACATTCACGTTGATGTTCTGTGTTGTGCTGTGATGTTGCGGATTGGTCGTGGGGGATAGCCTGGATGCAATGGTAGTACAGTTTGGTTTTATATGCACATTTGATATTGCGGGGAGAGCATCTGACATGTGGACAGCCGTCACTACCTGTTTATATACTATTCTTTTGGGGCACGACCGGGCTGAGGTCGATGTACCCGTTGTATGTATATTTTACTTTATGTACTAGGATTACCCCAAGGTGAGGTGCACGGATAGCCAGGTTCTAGAGGGCATTGAGCCCGCATCTCATGGCATTGAGACGGAGAGGGCTTTACTCTAGAATTGGCGGGCTATTCGCCGCACTCTTAGGGGGGTACAGGTTGACCCAAGGAGGGGTGCCCAAGTTACCAGATTCCGTGAAGTGCTGGGTTGTCCATTCACGTTGCTGAAGGGGGCTGCCTCGCTTCAGGTTTTGCCGGGTAACTTGTCGCGCCCGTAGGGGTCAAGGATTTCATTGCACAGGCTATCCACACGACCAGGGGAACGTCGGGTTTCAGTAGCGGCTCCATGAAACCAGGGATCCCAGATATATGTATTGTTCTGTGATGCTTATTGAGCGAATATTATATATTGATATATATACTAGTAGATGTTGTATATGTTTTGCATCCGCGCTAGTCCAGTCCCCGCTCTGTCGTTAGTTAAGTAACCTAACGGGTAATGACGGGACCCAGTGGCGAATGCAGATGGCAAATACGTACATCATTATTTTCGTTCTTTATTGTTGTGATCAATTGATGGGACAGAGTTGATTCGGATCAATGCAAGCTAAACAAACATATTCTGATGTTGTTGGAACTTTTTTCAAAAGGCTGTTATTGCAAGGGCGTTCTCTTTTGTTTTGCACAGTGGTATTCGATTATGAATATCCAGCACCTCAGTCGACGAGGCAAGGGCCGAGATCCCTTCACAGGGAGTGACCCCTTGGACAGAAGTTTGCGTCAGGGCAATAACTTCACTATAGTCGTTTACTTTTGCTTTCCATCGTGGTATTCAGTTGGAATATCCTGCACCTCATTCTACGGGGAAAGAGCCGAGATCCCTTCACCGGGAGTGACCTCTTTAGCAAAGGTTTTCATCACTATCTTTATAAAAAGCTATCCGGTTCCTTCAACGATATCAAGTTCATTACGTTAAAAGTTTTCGCCAGAAACCATTCGTAGCCCTCCATCATTTCAGTTAAATATTCGGTATTATTCAAGCTATGTATTTTGACCTCACGCCACGGCATAGTGATTGGTAGCTGCCGGATATTTATTTATTGCATAGATAGAATGCGTTGGTTTGATACAGTCGTACTGCCGTTTTGGCCTACGTCAAGGGTAGGTACGGGTGGGTTCAAATTAACCTGGATAATGATGGGTAGAACTTGACATGTGACTTATGACATTTTGACTTCACGCGAAGGCCATAAGAGCATGGGGCAAAAATCACATCGGGAGTTTCTAAAGAAATTGAAACTTGCCAGATATGCGCATACCTTCTGGATTGTGATAACGTGAGAGGATTCTGTCACGTTATCATGCGATGATAGATAGATCCCGATTCCCACTGATGAGTTGGTTTACTCCTCGGGTGATCCCGACTAATTCTTCTTTCAAGTTTGGAGGAGAATTTGACGGTACAGTGGGAGGTTTCCTGATCAGATAAATTGATAACCATTCTGATCTAGGTTAGAGTGCAAGCTGAGTGTTTCTTTTCTCTCTCTCTTTGGCAGCGACCATGACCCGACCTTTGACTATGACTCAGTGACCAAGATTAACCGAACCTTCTTAAACACTGAATTTTGGATTGTCAGAGTTGCATACCTCATTGCCACTACTACTTTTACCCTTTTCTCCAGGACACCCCGTATTACTACAAACGTCCACTTCCATTGGATAAAACTATCGTATGGTTATATACGAACTCGAAGGAATTTATTCGAGAATGGTTTCTGGTTCCGGAGAAAACGAATAGGACTATTCAGTTTTCTTTTCCTTTTACTTTCTCTCAGGTTCCGCGTATTCCTTGGTTTAGGAGATAGTACACCTATTACACAAATTGGATAGTCTTCTTCCAGACCTTAGACTGGTGCCGAACGGTAGGGAATGAAGAAAACCAATTAGCCTAACGATGGTGTGCAGAAGGTATTAAGCAAATGTAAGTGCACGGCTGCGCCCCGGCCGTCAATCCGAGGCCAAAATGCCGAAACGATACTTTTCTTTAACTTTTGAACCGGCACCACCGCGCACTATAAAACCCGGATCGGGCCATTAATCTAATCCTAGCTAACTAGAGAAGGGGTAGAGAGATATACCGAGCGATCCGTGTCCTTCGGTCTTCTCGTCGCCGTCCCGATCTCCCCGCGGAATCTCCGGTCTTCAACTCCTCGTCGGTAGGGCACCACATCGCCGGGTTCTTTTACGGGCCCCCACCTCTGGACAAAGGCAACTCGGGCACGAAGTTGGCGAGCCGACGTGCCCAAGAAGTGCTGTAGAATAGTGTGGAACTCTATGTCTCATGGGGGTTGAGGAAGTTGCCCTTTTGATGGAGGTGAAGAAAAGAAATTTTTGAGGAGGAGCTACATGATTTTTGCAAAGCCAAAAGAACAATTTTTCCTCCCCAAAAAATTGGTACAGCCCCTCATACATGTGGCCGGCCAAGCTTCATCAAGAATGAGAAGAGGGAAAGTGAGCCCAAAGAATAATGCAAGAGAGAGGGAAAAAAGTGATGATGAGAAGAAATCATCACTAACAAAGTCCAACACTCCATCAACCATCATAACTCAAAAAGTCAAGCAATCATGAATTCAAATGAAGTCAATGGATGGTGCACCATCATGAAACCTATCATGAAGCAAAAGCCTTCTCAATTGTTAATTGCACAATTGCAAATAACCCCCTCCACCAAAATTCAGCCAAAGAAAGGAAACAAAGGAAAATGGCCGAAACGGAAAGCAAACTGGCAACTTCAGAAAATTGATCCCGTAATAAATTACAGGAAAACCCCGCTACTGTATACACATACCCGCATTTGTATTGCGACCGAATACAAATGAAATGAGACAAAATCTACACTGTACAATACTAGGATCCGGCTTAAACCAAAGTCCGCTAGTATTATCCGTCCGATCATGATCCGTGCAATACCGCACGTATCTGATCGAACCCTGCCATATCTCCATACGGCCTCTACAGCGTTTCGCCCTAAACATTGAGAAAATGGTCTGTGGGGGACTCTAAAGACTCGTCAATACTTTGGTTATGGATTTAATCACTAGCACGTCAGAGGTATTAGCCATACGTAACGGGCTACTAGGTATTGACCAAAAGGGACGTCGATGAGCGAACTCATCCTGACACCCTACTGAGCCTGTCAGTGACAATATCCGTACAGTCCGGTCCGTTCTCCTATGAGCATCGCATGGCGGGCCTAGGGGGTTGGTAAATGTCAGACCCCCAAACGCGGTACAAGTCCTGTCGGAGTGTAGCCCAGAACACTCTGAGATACTACTAGAATACCTACCAGTAAATCTCCTGCCTTGGCCAAGGACTTCGAGTAAGGGCTCTCCTAGACACAGCTCGACCTCACCCCCAATACCGAGAGAGACGAACCCCTGCAGATCCGCTCACTGCCTCCATGTGGCTCGGGACTGTACCCAACTAAAACCTGTTTGCACGTCTCCTTTGAGCGTGGTAGGGTAGTAATCAAAGTGCAGTGGGAACTCACACGAGACAAATGACGATCTCAGGTCGATGAACTAACCTGTACAAATGTCATAAGGGAACTGCTATCTGACGTCAGGTATAAGACCAACTAGCATGTTCCCGGCGAGTCCTGTCCGGTGTACTCATAACCCAATGAGCACCTGTATACATCTTAGGTGAACCAACTGACACCGATGGCTTGTAAAACCGGCCACCGCCCCTCGTCGGGGTCTCGACAGTATACACTAGTCTACTCTGGAGTATCGATGCCCTGTCTCGAAACTCCCATGACTAGGTACTTTTTAAGGATGTGCTTATAGACTACCAGCTCCCACGTATATGATCGCCCTCATACTGCTGGCAGTCAAGCACGAATCCTAAGGGCTCTATCAACGCGCAATAGTGACCTGTAAGGTCACCTAAATTAGTACACGATGAGAAAGATAAACCAGATAGCATACTATCATCTTGAGTAAGACTGTCCTACCGGTATAGGTCCTTCCTCAATCATTGCAATCACGTGCTTGTGATCCAATAATTGACTCTGAGGGCACTATCTCCAACAATCTCCAACTTGCACTCAAGGCTAATAATTGTGATGTCGCATACTCACAGCCCGTGTGATACCGAACACCCAACTCCTCTACTAATCAGTCTCACAAAACCCGTTTGCGAAACTATTGTGTTTGAGGAATAGCCTCAGTGAGTGGATCCGCCTTGATGTTTCTTTCTATGTCTTTCTTTATCTCAAGTTCGCAGAGAAAGCCATCTCCCGAAATGAGCAATACCTGTCTTAGAATGTGTCTGGATGTCTGATGGGAACTAGCTCATAAATGAACACCAAATCCAAACTTCTTAGACTATATCGTCAACTGAACTTAATCAGTATCCTGCGTCATGCCTCACTCAGTATCCCCTTGGACCACCTGTCCAAAATACTGCCCCTCGTAAGAAGGAAAACTATAACTCTGACAACCACTCTGTCATCCAGGTCACCGTGGAAGCCCGGAGTGATAACTGTCTCCCGAATGAGGCTGTCGTTATCATATCCCTAGAACATCCGCTTATGTTCTAAAACTGCTTCCGATCGTTTCTCCAGGATTGGATCAATATCAACATATTGCATCTCGTGCAAAAACAATATCTGGTGTGGTACTTGACATCTCATGATTGACTCAATTGGCTAAGCAAGTGATCTGCCAATCATGCACATCCCTATCCACTTTAGTCTGTAAGATACCTTTAAAGAGGGTGACTCCATCTCCTGTAGGTCCACTACCGTGCCTGGAGTCGTCCATTCTAAAACACCTTCAGAATGCTGCCTAAGTACCCTGATTGGGAAACTACCCAAATCTAGATCTAAAACCATAGATCCAGTAACCAGAATGTCTTGATATTATATTCAAGTCCCATGTGGAGAAACTACTGTGTGACAACCAAAGTATAACCGATCGTAGTATAGGAACATCACTTCATGCTCTGTGTATGTCATCCAAATACCAGGACATCACACCCTACAACCTTCTTAACAGATCCATCCTCTATTCTGATGAAGTCAAACCTATGACTGTTATATCATAAATAGATGATCTATCTCCGCTACATCTTCTTTAGTTTATAAATAGACATAAGCCACATGTCCACCAATGCTTCCGCTGCTCCCACTGACCATGACAACCCTCTGGCAAAGTCATATACACGTACACTTCTAAAGCTAATTTAGAACGACGCTATACTCATCCTCCTGCCGGGTCCGCATCCTGGAGCAACAGCAATGGAAAGTCTGGGTAAACAAGAACCTCCCTGCCACCGTCCTTGAGGCTACCGGAGTACCACTCGGGTGCCTGAGGTTACCTACCATATCTGCGGAGTGGCCAATGGAATGTCAAATCAGATTGAACCTTTAGGTTCTTATCAAACTTTCAGGAATCGTTTGCGGTTTTGGAATCACTTCCAGTTCTACCATACTCCCATTACTGTTTTCTGAAAAAATCCATTTTTATTTACAACTGTGGCGAGTCAAGAACAATATCACTATTGATCTTCCAGATGGTAGAAATTCAACCCTCGTCATTGCCTGGGTCAACCCACAAACAGCCATTACAGAAACGTGCCTTGAGTTATCCAGAGTCTGGTTTTAAGCATAAGCCGGACAACTCCCCGTACATTAACAATGTCAAGATATGAACTGTTCTATATCCAATACAGAAACTGTTGGATATAGTGCCCTCAAAGTCAATTATTGGATCGCAGGTACGTGATTGCAATGTTTGCGGAGGACCTATACCGGTAGGACAGTCTTACTCGAGATGATAGTATGCTATCTGGTTTGCCTTTATCAGTCGTGTATAGGTTCAGGTGACTGATCACGATTACACTTTGATAGAGCCCTTAGGATCTTGGTTGACTAACAACAGTATGAGGGCGATCATATAAGTGAGAGTTGGGTGGTCTATAAGCATATCCTTAATATTGTTCCATAGTCGTGGGAGTTTCGAGACAGGGCATCGATACTCCGTAGTAGACTAGTGTATACAGTCGAGACCCCGACGAGGGGCGGTGGCCGGTCTCACAAGCCACTGGTGTCAGTTGGATGACCTAAGATGTATACAGGTGCTCATTGGGTTATGAGTACACCGGACAGGACTCGCCGGGAATCTGTTACTTGGTATTATACATATCGTCAGATAGCAGTTCCCTGGTGACATGTGTACAGGTTAGTTCATCGACCTGAGGTCGTCATTTGTCTCGTGTGAGTTCCCACTGTGCTTTAATTTCTACCCTACCACGGCTCAAAGGAGTCGTGCAAACAGGTAGTTTTTGGGTACAGTCCCGAGCCATATGGAGGCACGTGAGCGGATCGGCAGGGGATTCATCTCTCCCGGTTTTGGGGGTGGAGGTCGCGCTGTGTCTAGGAAAGCCTTTACACCAAGTCCTTGGCCAAGGCAGGTGAGATTTAATGGTAGGTACTCCAGTAGTATCTCAGGGTGTTCAGGGCTTGTCTCTGACACGACTTATACAGCTATTGGGGGTCTGACGTTACTTGCCCCCTAGGCCGGATATGCGATACTCATAGACGAACGGACCGGACTGTATATACATTGTCACTGTTAGGCTCAGTAGGGTTTCCGGAAGAGTTCCCTCATTGGCCTCCCTTGAGGTCAGTCCATGGGCAGCCGTTACGCATAGCTAGTGCCGTTGACGGTTTGTGGTTAAACCCACTGCCAGGGTACTGACGAGTCATTAGAGTCCCCCACAGATAGTTTCCCAAGTTCGTGCGAAACGTTGTAGAGGCCGTATGGTTTTATAGCAGGGTTCGGAAAATGCACGTGCGTTTACGCACGTGTTATTTTTCGGGCAGATAATCCTGGTGGGCTTTGGTTTAAGCCGGATCCATGTATTATATAGAGTAGATATAATATCTTTGTCTCAGTTGCATTTGTATTCGGTCGTAATACAAATGCAGGTATATTTATACAGTTACGGGGTTATCCTGAAATTCGTTTCGGGATCACTTTTGGAAGTTGCCAGTTTCCAGTTTTCTATCAGCCGTCTTTTAACATTCGGTTAAAGACGGATTTATCTTTTCTTGAGATGAGTGTGGAAGGTTCTAGAAGTTTCTAGAAGAGGTGACTAGGTTAGAATGGTGTTGAGTTTTCATTGGTTGCTTTCTTTGTGTTCACACTTTGTGTTCATAGTATGTGTTCACACTTTGTGTTCACACTATGTGTTCACACTTTGTGTTCACACTAGAGATATTTTCTTATTGTCACCTCCCCCTCTCCTACACTCACCCCCCACCTCTATATATGTGGCCGGCCTGTTAGTTATATGTATGCCCTAGAGGCCATTACCGTACATTGGATGTATATTGTAGTGGATGCTGGGACATATATAGGTAGGACTTTCTTGCTCGACATGATAGTACGCTATCTGGTTGCTCTTTATCTTAACATGTATACTTTCTGTCTCTCTGATTACATGTTGATAAAGCCCTTAGGATGTGTACTCGACTTCCAGGACTATGATGAAGATCATACTAGTGGGGCCTGGGTAATCAATGAGTACATCCTTCATTGTTCCTTGTCGTGGGAAAATCGAAACGGGGCATCGATATTCCAGAGTAGACTAGCGTATATCTTCTCAACCCATGTGAAGGGCGATGGATGATCCCATATCCATTGGTGTTTGACATCAGAGATAGTATGCGGGTGCTCAGTGGAGACTGGGTACACTGAACGGGCTCACCGAGAACTCCCAGATGGTATTATACCTCACGTCAAATGGCAGTTCTCTGGTGACACTGGTACAGCTTAGTCTTTTGACCCGAGATCGTCATAAAGTCTTGTGTGTCTCCCACTGTGCTTTGATTTCCACCCTACCACGGCTCTACTGAGTCATGCAAACAGGTGGTTTTTGGGTATAGTCCCGATTCACATGGAGGCAATGAGCGATAGGAGGGGATTCGTCTCTCCCGGTATTGGGGGTGGATGTTGCGCTATGCTCGACTGGCCATAACAAGAAATCCCTGGCCAGGGTTGCAGTGATATACTGGTAAGAGTTATCAGTAGTTTCACCAATGTTATGGACCTCACGTCGGCTTGACTTATCATGCTACTGGGGTCTGACGTTTACCACCCCTAGGCGAGATATGCGACATATCAGACGAACAGACCGGACTGTATGGTAAGTGTTACTGGTTGGATTCACAGGAGTTTGAGCGGGCTTGCTCGTCGATCTTCTGATCGCTCAATACCCGGATGGCCGTTACGTTTAGCAGAGCGCTTGCGCCTTGTGGGTGTTTGATATGATCATCATCTGCTGCCGGCGTATTGACGAGTCTTTAGAGTCCTACACAGAGGTTTCCTGGCTCAAGCGAAATGAAATAGGAGCGCATATGAGATATGTGCGGGACCGAGAATAATGCGTGTATGTGATTCCGTATTCCATTCTCGCGATGAATGTATCGATTGGTTGTAAGCGATATAACCTAGTTATCGAATCGAAGATTGATTCGATAAGTCGATACATTGGATACTAGTCGGTTACATTCGACATGACCGGATCATTGAATCAAGTGTTGATTTAATGATTTACTGTATAATTATATATTTGATATATTACTTTGCATTAACTAGTATTGGTTCACTTTAAATGGATTTTCTCACTTGAAGTACACAAGTTGTATATGTGATATACTTTTGTGCACTTGTTTGTATCATGTTTGATGATACATGCTAACTTGAGTTTGAGTGTATGATTAAACCATGGTTAGGGTTTGTTTACTTATTCATTTATATATTTATTCATTTTGGAAAATAAAAAGAATGGTGGCTTATTTTGTTGTTTTGTTGAAACTTCTTGAAGTGTTGAAAGCTTGACCATTCTTGTTCTTTTCCTTAACCTAACCATTCAACCTAACCATAGTTCACTCTCTACACTTGACCATGGTTGGTATATTATAAGTATTCATATTATTTTCTATTTTGGATAATTCTTATCATATTCTTTCTTCTTCTTCTTCATCTTCAACAATGAAGAAAGCTTGCCTCCATCAATGGCAACTTGTGAAAATGAGTGAGAAATCCAATTCCAAAGTGAACCCACTTCCTATTTCTTCATCCTCTACCTCTTGCCAAGTACTATAGGGTGTTTTCTTCACAAGTTTCATGGCTTGGTGAAGTTGGAGCTTGATCTTGTGTTGCCTCGACGTAGATCATCTTCGGCATCGAAGCCGACGACCTAGCCCGCCCATTTCTCCGATGAAGCCGATGCTAGAGTCCGGGATCCGATATGGACAGCGAGGGGACTCCATTACGGAGCCATGGAGGTGGAGGACCGGATCTACAAAGGTTGTAGTCACTTTCCTTTAGCTATAAATTCGTTTACTTGCTTGCATCGCCTAACTATCTTGTTAACGATCCGTATTAGGGTTTGTAGGCACAAGGAAAAATTTGAATTGGGCATGTTTGATCTGTTGTGAGACTTCATTAGTGTGCCTAGGAACCCTACAGTGGTATCAGAGCCTAGCTAGAGCCTTAGGCGATGCGTAGACGGAGTTAGAAGTCCGATCGAACCGAAACCCTAATTCAAAGTTGCTCTCTGGACTTTTTTCAAAAACTGGGTTTTTTCCAGATTAAAAATATGCATAAATACCAGCAGATGATTAAAAGAATTACTGAGAAGCCCGTACTCCTGAGTCCATCAAAGCGCGGCGGAACCGCGACGTTAGCATGGCTAATGCGGCGGTTTCGCGGCCGTTTAGTCTCCTCTTGCATTGAAATTTGCACAGTAATTCCTACTTTACAGTTCTGGTTTTCCTGGGAATTTTTAATCTGAACTCAAGAGTTGAGTTTTCTGGGTTGTATTGGGGACTCGGTGTTTCGATCGGATTGTCTAATTTTGTCTGTGTGTTTTTCCGGGTAATTTTAGAATATGTTAAAAAGTTCGTCCAGATATAAATACCCACTTTTTTCCCTGCCGGGAAATTTCCAATTGTTGGATTTTTCCGTATTTTAACGACGTTCTAAGTAGTGCAAGTAACGCGATGGTCCCTCTAGAAGACAACAAACCTTAACTCGATTATGTGACCGTCTTGAACTGCCCTTTGAACCTTAGGGTTTGGGGCAGTACGGCGTGCCACATGTGAGGCGTTGGCTTGACCTTTCTACGGCTGGACCGTTGGTACTGAGGCACGAACTGAATGTTTTTTAGACTTATTTCATGTGTTGAGCTGTATCGGGAAAACTTGGGTGTTCGATTGTTCGATCGGAAAGTTTAACTTTTTCTATTTATCTGGAATGTGATACAATACTTGGAATTCACAAATAGTTATGAGATAACTGAATGAATGTTATAAACATAGCAGTTTAGTCTCACTTGATCGGTTGCCACGGAATTTTGTTGAGATCAAAAGTCCGTCGCAATCACGTAGCGTACGCGGATACTCGCCGGGTAAACTTAATAGACAGCCTCACTCCATAGCCCCGACCAAGTGACTGTAGGAGAACCCCGTCGCCGAAAGCATCCGTTCGGGTGCTCGCGGTAGTGGTGTTCCACCTTAGTGCACTTCGTCGACGGTATCAGGGGTGCGGCCGCCTACTAAAGTTTGCGACGAGCATTCGATCAGAATGTCGGGAATCCTGTTGAATTGCCCGACTTAATATTGAAAAGAGTTTTCGATAATGAGACTAAAATGCGGGGTTTATAATTGTTAGGCATGCGATGTCTAAGGAATTCATTTCATTAGGCATGCGATGTCTAAAGAGATTGCGGATTCCAACTGTCGTAGTTTTACACTTTCTTTTCTGTGACCGTAAGTGTAATATGTGATATCGCCGGTTTCGTTGCTATATGTCAACGACAATTGGGATGCGCATATTTACTTACGTTGATGACATGTGATGTTATGTGTTGCTGGATATGTTATATTGGATTGTCGTGTTTGAATAGCCGTGGGGTTTTATGTGAGACGAGTGTTTTTCATTTTCATTCATGTAAAAATTTGTATGTAATATTCTTTTATTGGGGCACTTCCAGGTTGCGGATGTTGTTACCATTTGTATATTATTTACTTTTCCGCATTAGGATTGACCCAAGGAGGGGAGCACAAGTAACCGGGTTCTGGGGTCCAGTGGGAGACCATCTCGAGGAGTCGAGTCCGGGTCTCCTAACCCTAGAATTGGTAGGGGTGCTTGCCGCTCTCGTAGGGGTCTAGGGGTGTGGGATTGGCTATTCATCACGACCGTGGAATCCGTGTTTTATACTGGCTCGTATTAAAAACACGGACATCCTAGTATATCCAATATTTCATATGATATTTTCTGCTGCGTTATCTGTGATGTGATCATGTGATTTGTTCAGATAGATAGTATATATAGTATATATGATATATTATATAGACGTTGCTTATGTTTTACACCCGTGCTAGCCCTGCCCCGCTCTGCCGTTAGTTACCTAACCTAACGGTGCAGACGGGACATCGAGGCGAATGCGGATGGCATAAGCGTACGTTATATTTATCTGTGATGATTAGGTAGACTTAAATGATGGGATATTCATTAATGAGATTAATGAAAGAAAATAAACCTAATTGATGTTGTGGAATCGAATTTCAAAATAAAACATGTAGCTACAGTTCTTGCTTTGCATCGCGGTGTTCATTATAGAACATCCTGCTCCTTATTCGATAAGGAAAGGACCGAGATCCCTTCACCGGGAGTGACTCCTTTAGCAATAACTGGCAGATGCTACAACTCTCGGTTTGTCTTTTGATTGCTTCTATAGTTTCTGCTTTGCACAGTGATATATATGATATATCCCGCACCTCATTCGACGAGGAAAGGGCCGACTATCCCTTCACCGGGAGTGACCCCTTTAGCAAAACTAGAAAAGCCTCAAAAACATTCCATTTAAAAACCATTTGATTCCGCAACGAGATCAAGTTCAAAGCGTTAAAGGTTTTCATAAAAACCATTCGCAACCCTCCGTCATTTTAGGAAGTAGAGTACTTAGTATTCGTGCTGTGTTTGTTGACCATAGTCAAGGCACAGTGTACGGTAGCTAAGTGATGTCTTCCTACACCGCATATGATGCGATTAGTTAGGACAGTCGCGTGACTTTGTTGACCTCAGTTAAGTGTCATGTGGGTGGGTCTAATTAATCACGAAATGACGGGTAGAACTTGACTAGTACTTATGATTTGTTGACCATAGTTAAGATCATAGGTGCTAGGGGTAAAAATCTTTATCGGGAGTTTCAAGTGTTGAAACTTGCAATGAGATTGAATACCTTCTATGTGATAGTTGGATCCCGACACCCACTGCGAGTAATTGTTACTCCTGTGAGAGTTTTGCACTTTGCAATTAGCGGATCAAGTAGGTGTTTGAAAGGTGTCAACGGGGTTACGCCTCTGGGAAAACGAGGTTTACTGTAACTAGGTCCGTGCGAAAGCACGGGGAACCTCCCTCAAAGTACCGACACTGGCCTGGCTGATAGATTGGCGAACTTGTAGAGTGTAATTAATCCCGGCTAGTCTTTCCTTTTAGGGTTTGAAGGAAGATTTGATAAAAACAGTGGGAGCCATCCTGATTAGATTAAATAATAACCAATCTGATCTTGCAAGAGCGCACGCAGAGTGTTTTCTTCTCTCTCTCTCCAGGTAGCGACCATAACACGCCTTAATCAAGATAATAATATGGATGTATTGAACGAACCCGCTTGTTATACTGAGCTGGGGTAAGTTGGTCCCGCTCCAACTTATAATTGTTATAAGACAGAGCAGGAAATAGGGGAATACCAGAATTCCTATGCCGCCCAAACGAAGAAAGTGCATATGATGCATCTCCTCCGGGTATGTTCATTACAAAGAACTGTTTCTCAGTATCCTCCGCATCTTGGGTATTTGATACCGGATCAGGATCCCAGATATGTAATCTGTTATATAGGGCTACAAAAAGGTAGAAAAACTGAAAACGGGTGATAAATTTCATGAGACAGAAAACGGGGCAAGTGTTGCAGCCAAGTCTGTTGGTCACTGTCACCCTGTATTACCAATACATTGATTTTGAACAAAAGCTATTAGATACCGAACCTGATATACAAAATCATATCAATCACTTTATTTATTAAAGTAATGATAAAATTTTGTATTGCTGGATAATGTTTTGAACATTTCCTATATCAAAAGTTGATCGGTTCAGGAACGTTATCTAAAAGCATTAACGTTCTAAATCAAACTACAGTTCCTAGTATACATAACACACACAAGAGGAAGAGTTCAGAAATGAACGAATCCTTCTTGAAGCATTGTAGACTAGGTCATATCAATGTGACCCGACTGGATGAAGTTACATTTTAGATGAATATTTAAATCAGTTTGAATTTACATCTTGTGAAACTTGCCAGTCGTGTCACAAAGAGTAGATGACCATAGCTCTGTTTATTGGAAACAGAGAAAGAGTTAGTAAACTCCTGGAACCGATACATGATGATGTATGTAGTGTCCCCTGTCTACACATGCCAGGACTGGTTCTTTATACATCATTATATTCTATGATAATCTCTCAAGATTCAGTCATATGTTCCTGTTGAAACATGAGTCCGAACCTTTTGAGATATTCATAGAATATAAGCAAGAAGTAGAGAACCAAAATACGGGTATAAGTATTATGTCCTATGATAAGATCAGGGAGGAGAATACTTATGCATGGAATCCTTGGACTATTCTAAAGGAAAATGAGATTCTCTCTTAGTATTACTCCTCTGAATACACCACAGCACAATGGTGTATCGGGGCGGAGCAATCGCACAATATTAGATATGGTGTGCTCTATGATGAGTATTACTGAGTTACCTATTTCCTTTTGGGGTTGTACACTTGAGAAGCTGCATACCTATTGAATTGGGTTCGAATCAAATCAGTGCCTACCACTCCATATAAGATATGGTATGGGAAGAGCCTATCTCTTAAGTAAGTTAAGATTTGGGATTGTCCGGCCTATGTCAAAAGCAAAGTCCGGCCTATGTCAAAAGCAAAGTCCGGACAAGATCGAGGAAAGGTCAGTTCTGTAGAACTGGAAAGGTTCCAGCTATACAAAACTGCAGCTGATGATTTGACAGAACCAAAGGATTCAATAGTCCCCGACGAACCTCAGCCTCTTCGCCGATCTGGTAGGGTTCCTCACCTGCCTGAGAGATACTTCGGTTTCTCGATGACAGTGGGAGCAAGGATTGCATCATGAGATGATGACCCAACTAGATTCGAGCAGGTCATCGAGAGTAGGGACTCTGTAAGAATGACTGGATGCTTAGCGATCTGAGATGGAATCCATGTACATCAACAAAGTATGGACTTTGATTGCGATATCTGAAGGGTTAAATCCCCATCAGGAGCAAGTATATCTTGAGAAGATTACTCGGTGTAGATGGAAAAGTTGAGACTTTCAAATCTAGACTTGTTAAAGGTTTTCGTCATCGACCAGGCGTGGATAATGATGAAACCTTTTCCAGTGCCTATGCTTAAGTCCATCCAGATCCTACTTTCCATTGCTACATACCATGACTACGATATCTGGTGGTTGAGTGTCATGACTATTTTTCTAAATACTGATTTAGAAGAGAACGTCTATAAGAACACAGCCAGAGGGCTTCGTAAATAGTGAGAGCAGAGGAAACATGTGCAAGTTGGTTTACAGAATAAAGCAGGCATCGCGGAGTTGGAACGTCTGTTTTGATGTGATAGTCGAAGTGTTTGACTTCATCAAAATGGTAGATGAACCTTGCATGAACAAAAAGGTAGTAGAGAGTAAGGTAGTCATCCTCGTATTGTACGTGGACAACATACTCTTGATAGAAAAGAGTTTCCTATACTACGATCGGTCGATCTCCTCTTATCACATGGATTCTCCAATAGGATAAAGATGATACCTCCTAAATCCTGAGATTTGGATCTATGAGATAGATCTAAAGGGATGTTAGGGTTCTTACTAGGTATAGTGAGATTGTATCAATCGATCCTGGGGAGAATCACTGGAAAAGTTCCACACTGATAAGCACGACTGAATGTCAGTCGCAGGCATTGTCTTTACCCTCGGTAAAGGGACGGTATGTTGGAAGAGTTCCAAACGAGATACCGTGGCAGACTAGACGATAAAGGCTGATAACATCGCTATTAAAGATACTACCAAAGAGGCAATTTGGGTGTATATTGGTTTATAAGATGAACTAGGTTCCTGCCATTGTATGACAATGGAAGTGTGGTTTTGTCCTTGGAACCCTGGTCCCATCAGTGACCCAGACATATTCTGAGGCAGCATCACCTGATCATGGAGATAGTTGATCTCCAGGGTGATCGAGGTTAGGAGAGTAGACTCAGAGGACAACACGGCGGATCCACTCACGAAGGCCTTTTCCCAAAGAGAGACTTTTAAGGGATGGTTGAGTATGTGATACTGCAACCACTGCTACAGATGGCCCTAGTTCAAGTGGGAGATTGTTAGTTATATGTATGCCCTAGAGGCTATTACTGTACATTGGATGTATATTGTAGTGGATGCTGGGACATATATAGGTAGGACTTTCTTGCTCGACATGATAGTACGCTATCTAGTTGCTCTTTATCTTAACATGTATACTTTTTGTCTCCCTGATTACATGTTGATAAAGCCCTTAGGATGTGTACTCGACTTCCAGGACTATGATGAAGATCATACTAGTAGGGCCTGGGTAGTCAATGAGTACATCCTTCATTGTTCCTAGTCGTGGGAATATCGAGACGGGGCATCGATATTCCAGAGTAGACTAGCGTATATCTTCTCAACCCATGTGATGGGCGATGGATGATCCCATATCCATTGGTGTTTGACATCAGAGATGGTATGCGGGTGCTCAGTGGGGACTGGGTACACTGAACGGACTCGCCGAGAACTCCTAGAGTGTATTATACCTCACGTCAGATGGCAGTTCTCTGGTGACACTGGTACAGCTTAGTCTGTTGACCCGAGATCGTCATAGAGTCTTGTGTGTCTCCCACTGTGCTTTGATTTCCACCCTACTACGGCTCTACTGAGTCGTGCAAACAGGTGGTTTTTGGGTACAGTCCCGATTCACATGGAGGCAATGAGCGATAGGAGGGGATTCGTCTCTCCCGGTATTGGGGGTGGATGTTGCGTTATGCTCGATTGGCCATAACAGGAAATCCCTGGCCAGGGTTGCAGTGATATACTGGTAAGATTTATCAGTAGTTTCATGAATGTTATGGACCTCACGTCTGCATGACTTATCAAGCTATTGGGGTCTGACATTTACCAACCCTAGGCGAGATATGCGACATATCAGACGAACAGACCGGACTGTACGGTAAGTGTTACTGGTTGGATTCATAGGAGTGTGAGCGGGCTTGCTCGTCGATCTTCTGATCGCTCAATACCCGGGTGGCCGTTACGTTTAGTAGACCGCTTGCGGCTTGTGGGTATTTGATATGATCATCATCTGCGGCCGGCGTATTGACGAGTCTTTAGAGTCCTACACAGAGGTTTCCTGGCTCAAGCGAAACGAAATAGGAGCGCATATGAGATATGTGCGGGACCGAGAATAATGCGTGTATGTGATACCGTATTCCATTCTCGCGATGAATGTATCGATTGGTTGTATGCGATATAACCTAGTTATAGAATCGAAGATTGATTCGATATGTCGATACATTGGATACTAGTCGGTTACATGCGACATGACCGGATCATTGAATCAAGTGTTGATTTAATGATTTAATGTATAATTATATATTTGATATATTACTTTGCATTAACTAGTATTGGTTCACTTTAAATGGATTTTCTCACTTGAAGTACACAAGTTGTATATGTGATATACTTTTGTGCACTTGTTTGTATCATGTTTGATGATACATGCTAACTTGAGTTTGAGTGTATGATTAAACCATGGTTATATGAATGGTTAGGGTTTTGTTTACCTATTCATTTATTTATTTATTCATTTTGTAAAATAAAAAGAATGGTTGCTTATTTTGTTGTTTTGTTGAAACTTCTTTAAGTGTTGAAAGCTTGACCATTCTTGTTCTTTTCCTTAACCTAACCATTCAACCTAAACATAGTTCACTTCTACACTTGACCATGGTTGGTATATGATAAGTATTCATATTATTTTCTATTTTGGATAATACTTATCAAATTCTTTCTTCTTCTTCTTCTTCATCTTCAACAATGATGAAAGCTTCCCTCCATCAATGGCAACTTGTGAAAATGAGTGAGAAATCCAATTCCAAAGTGAACCCACTTTCTATTTCTTCATCCTATACCTCTTGCCTAGTAGTATAGGGTGTTTTCTTCACAAGTTTCTTGGATTGGTGAAGTTGGAGCTTGATCTTGTGTTGTCTCGACGTAGATCATCTTCGGCATCGAAGCCGACGACCTAGCCCGCCCATTTCTCCGATGAAGCCGATGCTAGAGTCCGGGTTCCGATATGGATAGCGAGGGGACTTCATCACGGAGCCATAGAGGTGGAGGACCTGATCTACAAAGGTTGTAGTCACTTTCCTTTAGCTATAAATTCGTTTACTTTCTTGCATCGCCTAATTATCTAGTTAACGATCCGTATTAGGGTTTGTAGGCACAAGGAAAAATTTGAATTGGGCATGTTTGATCTGTTGTGAGACTTCATTAGTGTGCCTAGGAACCCTACACGGCCCTCCTCCTCCTCTCTCTCACTGACTTCATTTGGTTAAAAAGATTATGATAGTTTCGGTGTATGGAATTTCACAGCTCATTTCATTCCATTATCCGATTCCCACGGAAACTTCATTAACCGTTCGTCCATGGTTTTGGATGAAGCGAGACAAAGTATTCCACTCATTCTCTACATCAATCTTGGTCGTCTCTTTTAGCAAACTTGACGACCGAGTTGCCTCGAGTGAGAGGCGGGAGCCCGTTTAAAGATCCGATGACGTGGTGCCACCTAGACGAGGAGATCGGAGATCGACGAGATCGGAGCAGCCGCAACGGAGCGTGGGATGATGGTTGAAGAAAGAAGGGCTCGGATCGTTCGGTATAACCTTTCTTCCCTCTTCGTAGATTGTTAGTTTAGCGTTAATGGCAGATCCGGGTTATAGTTTGCGATAGCGCCAATTATAAACGTTTTTGTTCCGCATTTTGGCTTCTGAAAGACGGCCGGGGCGCTACCGTAGACTTACATGGTATCAGAGCCACGCCATTAAGCTTTACTAACTTGTGCTAACGCGTTTAAAACATCGATCGAACGGATTTTCAAAAATCGCAATTTCTAGTGTTAATGTTTCTGTTAATTTTCAAACTGGTCTAAAAATCATTTTGACCATACCAGAAAATCAAGCAGGGTTTTTGAGGAATACTGTAGAAATTCGACCAAGTGATTCCACTGTTCCGCCGCAGATCAGCGGTCCAAGCTAGGTTTTGGCCGCGGATCCGCCGCAGGAATGTGAGATCTATTGCTCAATTTTCTACAGTGGATTCTATGTTGGAAATTGTGGTTTCTGGAACTGTTTATTTGGGCCCAGGGTTTTTTACTGTACAGCAGATTTGCGTGGGGCCCACTTCGGGAAATGTAGTCGATCGAAATTTAAACGTGTTAGTTTACGGTGCTTACATTATATCTCCGACCGTGAATGTCATTTGATCGGTAAACCGCGTCTGATTGCTATAGTTCTTTTAGATGAGTTTGCGAACGTGACATTCGCGTTGATGTTCTGTGTTGTGCTGTGATGTTGCGGATTTGTCGTGGTGGATAGCAGTGTGCAACGGTAGTGCAGTTTGAGTTTATTTGTAAATTTGATATTGCGGGGCGAGCGTCCAACTTGTGGACTGCCGTCACTGCCTGTTGTATAATATTCTTTTGGGGCACGACCAGGTTGCGATCGATGTACCTGTTGTACTATTTTTCATTTCTGTACTAGGTTCTGCCCCGCGACGGAGTGCACGGATAGCCGGATTCGGGAGGGCAACGGGTCCGCATCTCATGGCTTTAAGAGGCAGAGGGGCCTCACTCTAGAATTGGCAGACTATTCACCGCACTCGTAAGGGGGTACAGGTTGACCCAAAGAGGGGTGCTCAAGTTACCGGATTCCGTGAAGTGCAGGGTGGTCCATTCACTTTGCTGTAGGGGGCTGCCTCGCTTCAGGTTTTGGCGGGTAACTTGCCGCACCCGCAGGGTTCTAGGTTTCATTGCACAGGCTATCAACATGACAGGGGAACGTCGGGTTTCAGCAGCGGCTCTGTGAAACTCGGGGATCCCAGATTATCTGTATTGTTCTGTGATGCTTATTACTTTTCTGTAATGTTGCATATTATCATGCCTGGAGAGTTTATTGTATATTGGTTTATATACTATTAGATGTTGTATATGTTTTACACCCGCGCTAATTCAGTCCCCACTCTGTCGTTAGTTAAGTAACCTAACGGGTGATGACGGGACCCAGCGACGAATGTGGATGGCATATACGTATATTTTATTTTCGTGCTTTTCTGGTGTGATTAATTGATGGGACTGCGTTGATTCTGATCAATGCAAAGTAAAACAAACCTGTTTGGATGTTGTTGGAACAATTTAAAAAGTGTTATTACAAAGATGTTTTCTTTTGTTTTGCATAGTGGTATTCGGTTGGAATATCCTGCACCTCATTCGACGGGGCAATGGCCGATATCCCTTCACCGGGACTGACCCCTTGGGCAGAAGTTTGCGTCAGGGTAATAACTTCACTATAGTCGATTACATGTTGCTTTGCATCGCGGTATTCAGTGGAATATGCTGCACCTCATTCCACGAGGAAAGAGCCAAGATCCCTTCACCGGGAGTGACCTCTTTAGCAAAGGTTTTCGCCACTATATTTTATAAAAAGCTATCAGGTTCCTTCAACGAGATCAAGTTCATTACGTTAAAGGTTTTTCGCAAAAAACCAGTCGTCGCCCTCCGTCATTTCTTATGGATAGTCAGTAATAGTCAAGCTATGTTTGTTGGCTTTCGTCAAGGCATAGTGTTTGGTAGTTGCTGGGGTATTCATTTGTTGCATAGATAGATGAGTTGGTTTGGGACAGTCGTATTACCTTGTTGGCTTTCTTCAAGTGTATGTACGGGTGGGTTCGAATTAACAAGATAATGACGGGCAGAACTTGACATGTGACTTATGATTTGTTGGCTTTCGTCAAGGTCATAAGAACATGGGGTAAAAATCATATAGGGGGTTTCTAAAGAAACTGAAATTTTCCAGGCATGCGCATACCTTCTGGAGTGTGATAACGCGAGTGGATTCCGTCACGTTATCATGCGATGAGAGTTGGATACCGATTCCCACTGATGAGTTGGTTTACTCTTCGGGTGATCCCGATTGATTCTTCTTTTAGGTTTGGAGGAGAATTTGACAGTACAGTGGGAGGTTTCCGGATTAGATAAATTGATAACCATTCTTATCTAGGTTAGAGTGCATGCAGAGTGTTTCTTTTCTCGCTCTCTCTTTGGCAGCGACCTTTGACCGACCCTAGACTATGACTTAGTGACCAAGTTGACCGAACCTTCTTAAAATACTGGCTTTTGAATTGTCTAAGTTGCATAAGTCATTGCCACTCCTTCTTCTACACTTTGTATTTCTCAGAACACCCGTATTACTACGGACATCCACTTCCATTGGATAGATCCATCGTATGGTTATATACGAATTCGAAGGGACTCCTTCGAGGATGGATCAAGGTTCAAGAGAAAAAGAATTGGCTTATTCAGTTGTCTTTTATTATCACCTTCCCTCAGGTTGCGAGGGCTCCTTGGTTTAGGAGAGTACACCTATTACGCTTATTGGATAGTCTTATTCCAAACCATAGGCAGGTGCCGAAAGGTAGGGAATGAAGAAAACCAATTAGCCTAAGTAGGGTGTACAGAAGGTAATATGTAAAGACAAAATAAAGGGATTAGAAAGAGGGCAAAGTAAGTTGCGACTGTTATCATTCACCACCAAACCACGTACTTCATCGCCACTCCTATTTCACCTTTAAAAGAATAAGGTTTTATTCAGTTGTCTTTTATCATCACCTTCTCTCAGTTGCGAGTACTCCTTGGTTTAGGAGGGTACACCTATTATGACTACTGGATAGTCTTCTTCCAAACCATAGGCTGGTGCCGAAAGGTAGGGAATGATGAAAACAAATTAGCCTAAGTAGGGTGTACAGAAGGTAATATGTAAAGACAAAATAAAGGGATTAGAAAGAGGGCAAAGTAAGTTGCGACTGTTATCATTCACCACCAAACCACGTACTTCATCGCCACTCCTATTTCACCTTTAAAAGAATAAGGTTTTATTCAGTTGTCTTTTATCATCACCTTCTCTCAGTTGCGAGTACTCCTTGGTTTAGGAGGGTACACCTATTATGCTTACTGGATAGTCTTCTTCCAAAGCATAGGCTGGTGCCGAACGGTAGGGAAGGAAGAAACCATTTAGCCTAACGATGGTGTACAGAAGGTAACGACTAAAGACAAATAAAGGGATTTTGGAGAGATGGCAAAGAAATATACAGTTAGAGTCATGAATTGGATTATGGAAGAGGCATTACTATGAATACCAGGATACCCCTACGAAACATTTTCATGTTTCAGTGCATTGTTAAAGGAAAACTGTTTTCCCGATTAGATACTTACTCCAGGGTGTGAATTCACCTGGTTTCATTCTCATATCTGTATGGTTTTACAGATGATGAGTGGGAGGAAGTTATTGGGAATTTGGTGATCGTCCTCATTATATCGGAATTCGTTGTAATTGGTGATATTTAAGGAAATCGCCAGGGTACAGTTTTCAACCTACGACGCACAGGTTTTTGAGTTATTCAACTCAGCGGACTTATACAGAGTATTGTATGTTGTCCAGTGTCCATATGGACAAAGGGGTAGGTCCTCGTACTATGTTCTGTTTACTTATAACTTCTCTAGTTTTTAGACAAGTATTTCGTAGAAATACAAGGTCTAAGTTTTAAGAAGTTGTGGGTATAAGAATAAAGTAGAGAACCAGATATCGCAAGTATCGGGATTCTTCAAAGAGATCGAAGATGTAGATTCTTGTGATTGGTATTCAGATGATAGTAAAAGTTTTGAGAAACTTGGTTCTCTTTCGGGTTATTCATAATTGGATGGATTCCTAAGTTGAGTAATGCTGATTAGCCTCTCTCCATTAAAGTTGATATGCACTGGAGACAGCTACATGATTAGAATCTGGTTCCTATTAAATAAGTGCCAAAGTTTCTATATTGGATATAGGTGAGTTGTCCGGCTTATGCTTAAAACCAGACTCTGGATAACTCAGGGCACGTTTCTGTAATGGCAGTTTGTGGGTTGGCCCAGGTTATGACGAGGGTTGACTTTCTACCATCTGGAAGATCAATAGTGATATTGTTCTTGACTCGCCACAGTTTTAGTAAAATGGATTTTTTCAGAAAACAGTAGTGGGAGTACGGTAGAACTGGAAGTGATTCCAGAACCGCAAAGGATTACGGAAAAATTTAATAGGACCAATAGATTCAATCATGTTTGACATTCCATTAGCCACTCCGCAGATTTGGTGGGTAACCTCAGACACCCGAGAGGTACGTCGGTAGCCTCAAAGACGGTAACAGGGAGGTTCTTATCTACCCATACATGACACTACTGTTGTTCCAGGCTATGAGACCCGGTAGGAGGGTTGTTGTGGTCAGTGGGAGGAGCGGAAGCAAAGTGGGCAAGTAGCTTATGTCTATTTACAGACTATAAAAGTTATAGCGGAGATTGATCATCTAATTTTGATGAGACAGTCATGGGTTTGACTTCATCAGAATAGAGGATGGATCTGTTAATAAGGTAGTAGGGTGTGATGTCCTGGTATTTGGATGACATACACAGAGTAGAAAGTAAAATTCCTATACTACGATCGGTTGTACTGTGGTCGTCACACAGTTGTTTCTCTAGACAGGATATGGATATAATATTTGACATTCTGGTTTCTAGATCTATGGTTTTAAATCTGGATTTGGGTAGTTTCCCAATGTGGGTACTTTGACAGTATTCTAATGGTTTTTAGAATAGATGACTCCTGGCATGGTGGTGTACCTGCAGGTGATGGAGTCACCCTCTCTAAAGGTGTCTTACAGACTAAAGGGGAGAGGGATGTGTATGATTGGCAGATCACTTGCTTAGGCAGTTGAGTCAAACATGAGATGTCAAGTACCACACCAAATGTTGTTTTTGCACTAGATGCAATAAGTTTGTATTAATCCAATCCTGGAGAAACATAAGGAAGTAGTTTTAGAACATAAGTGGATGTTCTACGGATTTGATGACGGCAGCCTCCTTCGGGAGACGATTATCATTCCAGGCTTCAAAGGTGACATGGATGACAGAGTGATTGTCAGAGTTATAGTTTTCCCTCTGACAAAAGGGGGCAGTATTATGGACAGATGGTCCAAGAGGATACTGTGGGAGGCAAGGTGCTGGGCACTGATTAGTTTCAGTGATTGATACAGTCTAAGAAGTTTGGATTTGGAGTTTATTTATGAACTAAGGTCCTATCAGATATCCAGACATATTCTAAGACAGGTATTACTTAATTCGGGAGATGGCTTTCTCCGCGAACTTGAGATTAAGAGTGACATAGAAAGAAACATCAGGGCGGATCCACTCACTGAGGCTATTTCTCGAACACAATAGTTTTACAAACGGGCTTTGTGAAACTGATTAGTACAGGAGTTGGGTGTTGGTTTCACACGGGCTATGAATACGCAACATCGCAATAATTAGCCTTAAGTGCAAGTGGGAGATTGTTGGATATAGTGCCCACAAAGTCAATTATTGGATCGCAGGTACGTGATTGTAATGATTGCGGAAGACCTATACCGGTAGGACAGTCTTACTCGAGATGATAGTATGTTATCTGGTTTGCCTTTATCAGTCGTGTATAGGTTCAGGTGACTGATCACGATTACACTTTGATAGAGCCCTTAGGATCTTGCTTGACTACCAACAATATGAGGGCGATCATATAAGTGAGAGTTGCGTGGTCTATAAGCATATCCTTAATAGTGGTCCCTAGTCGTGGGAGTTTCGAGACAGGGCATCGATACTCCGGAGTAGACTAGTGTATACAGTCGAGACCCCGACGAGGGGCGGTGGCCGGTCTCACAAGCCACTGGTGTCAGTTGGATCACCTAAGATGTATACAGGTGCTCATTGGGTTATGAGTACACAAGACAGGACTCGCAGGGAATCTGCTACTTGGTATTATACATATCGTCAGATAGCAGTTCCTTGGTGACATGTGTACAGGTTAGTTCATCGACCTGAGGTCGTCATTTGTCTCGTGTGAGTTCCCACTGTGCTTTGATTTCTACCCTACCACGGCTCGAAGGAGTCGTGCAAACAGGTAGTTTTTGGGTATAGTCCCGAGCCACATGGAGGCACGTGAGCGGATCGGCAGGGGATTCGTCGATCCCGGTATTAGGGGTGGAGGTCGCGCTGTGTCTAGGAAAGCCATTACACCAAGTCCTTAGCCAAGGCAGGTGAGATTTACTGGTAGGTACTCCAGTAGTATCTCAGGGTGTTCAGGGCTTGTCTCCGACACGACTTATACAGCTATTGGGGTTCTGACGTTACTAGCCCCCTAGGCCGGATATGCGATACTCATAGACGAACGGACCGGACTGTATATACATTGTCACTGTTAGGCTCAGTAGGGTTTCCGGATGAGTTCGCTCATCGGCCTCCCTTGAGGTCAGTCCATGGGCAGCCGTTACGCAGAGCTAGTGCCGCTGACGGTTTATTGTTAAACCCACTGCCAGGGTACTGACGAGTCATTAGAGTCCCCCACAAATAGTTTCACAAGTTCGGGCGAAACGTTGTAGAGGCCGTATGGTTTTATGGCAGGGTTCGGAAAATGCACGTGCGTTTACGCACGTGTTATTTTTCGGGCAGATAATACTGGTGGGCTTTGGTTTAAGCCGGATCCTTGTTTTATATAGAGTAGATATAATATCTGTCTCAGTTGCATTTGTATTCGGTCGTAATACAAATGCAGGTATATTTATACAGTTACGGGGTTATCCTGAAATTCGTTTCGGGATCACTTTTGGAAGTTGCCAGTTTCCAGTTTTCTATCAGCCGTCTATTAACATTCGGTTCAAGACGGATTTATCTTTTCTTGAGATGAGTGTGGAAGGTTCTAGAAGTTTCTATAAGAGGTGACTAGGTTAGAATAGTGTTGAGTTTTCATTGGTTGCTTTCTTTGTGTTCACACTATGTGTTCACACTTTGTGTTCACACTAGGGATATTTTCTTATTGTCACCTCCCCCTCTCCTACACTCACCCCCCACCTCAATATATGTGGCCGGCCCTCCTCCTCTCTCTCTCACTCACTTCATTTGGTTAAAAAGATTATGATAGTTTTGGTGTATGGAATTTCACAGCTCATTTCATTCCATTATCCGATTCCCACGGTAACTTCATTGACCGTTCGTCCATGGTTTTGGACGAAGCGAGACAAAGTATTCCACTCATTCTCTACATCAATCTTGGTCGTCTCTTTTAGCAAACTTGACGACCGAGTTTCCTCGAGTCAGAGGCGGGAGCCCGTTTAAAGATCCGATGACGTGGTGCCACCTAGACGAGGAGATCGGAGATCGACGAGATCGGAGCAGCCGGAACGGAGCGTGGGATGATGGTTAAAGAACAAAGGACTCGGATCGTTCGGTATAACCTTTCTTCCCTCTTTGGATATTGTTAGTTTAGCGTTAATGGAAGATCCGGGTTATAGTTTGCGATAGCGCCAATTATAAAAGTTTTTGTTCCGCATTTTGGCGTCTGAAAGACGGCCGAGGCGCTACCGTAGACTTACAGAAACAGAGGCACCAATTTAATTGAACCAGATTCAAATCATGCAACTGTCTCCAGTGCCTGTTAACTAAATGGAAATAGACCGATCTGCGTTACTCAACTTAGGAGTGCTTCCAATTATGAGTAACCTGAAAGAGAAACAAGTTTCTCAAAAACATTACTATTAACTGAATACCATACACAAGTATCTACATCTTCGATCACCTTGAAGAATCTCGATACTTGCAATACCTGGTTCTTAACTTTACTCTTATACCTATAACTTCTCAAAACTTGGACCCTGTGTTTCTACGAAACATCTTTCTAAAAACTAGAGAAGTTACAAGTAAACCGAATATTGTACGCGAACCAACCCCTATGTCCTCATGGACACTGGACAACATACAATACTCTGTATAAGTCCTCTGAGTCTTATAACTCATTCCCCGTGTATCTTAGGTTGAAAAACTGTACTTGTGGTTATGAAGAATTACACCGCTGATTAATACTCCTTACCTAACCATCCACTGATATAGGTAAATGTCATGGACATAATTTCAAAAAGGCATATCTCACTCTATAAAAATAGACGTACAGATACATCATTTTAAAATTGGTGCATAACAGCGGATATTCAAAACCAAAAATTTGTCGTCCGGCAAACAACCGAGGTGACTTCCTCAAATATCACCCATTACAACGAATCCCGATATAATGAGGACAATCACCTAATTCCCAATAACTTACTCCCACTCATCATCTGTAAAACCATACAGATGTGAGAATCATACTTGGTAAATACATACCCTGGAGCAAGGGCTGATGGGGAAATCAGTTTTCTTTTAACAGTACACAGCGAAACTGAAACATGTAAATGTTTTGAAGGGGTATCCGGGTATTCCTAGTAATGCTTTTTCCATTATCCAGATTCACAACTGTAACCGCATATTTCTATGCCATATCTCCGCATCCCTTCATATGTCTTTAGTCATTACCTTCTGTACACCCTCTTAGGCCAAATGGTTTTCTTCCTTCCCTACCGTTCGGCACCAGCCTATGGTTTGGATGAAGACTATCCAATAAGCGTAATGGGTGTACTGTCCTAATCCTAGGAGCACTCGCAACGCAAGGGAAGGTGAAGATAAAAGACACCTGAATATACCTTATTCCTATTTCTCCTGAACCAGAATCCATCCCCGAACTGGAACAAGTTCCTTTCGAGTTCGTATATAACCATACGATGGAGTATCCAATAAACTGTGGATCTTCACAGTGATACGAAGTGTTCTGGAGAAATTCAAAGGTGATGTGGGAGTGGCGATGAAATACTTGGTTTGGTCGTGAATAGCAGTCGCAATTTACTTAGCCCTCTTACTAATCCCTTGATACGCCTTTACTTAATACCTTCTGTACACCATCGTTATGTTAATTGGTTTTCTTCATTCCCCACCGTTCGGCACCAGCCTAAGGTTTGGAAGAAGACTATCCAATTTGCGTAATAGGTGTACTATCTCCTAAACCAAGTAGTACTCGCAACCTGAGAGAAGATAAAAGGAAAAGACAACTGAATAGTCCTATTCGTTTTCTCCAGAACCGGAAACCATCCTCGAATAAATTCCTTCGAGTTCGTATATAACCATACGATGGTCTTGTCCAATGGAAGTGGACGTTCGTAGTACTACGTGGTGTCCTGGAGAAAATGGTAAAAGTAGGAGTGGCAATGAGGTTTGCAACTCTGACAATCCAAAAGCCAGTGCATAAGAAGGTTCGGTTATTTTTGGTCACTGAGTCATAGTTAAGGGTCGGGTCATGGTCGCTGCCAAAGAGAGATAGAAAAGAAACACTCAGCGTGCACTCTAACCTAGATCATAATGGTTATAAATTTATCTGATCAAGAAACATCCCACTGTACCGTCAAATTCTCTTCCAAACCTGAAAGAAGAATTAGTCGGGATCACCCGAGGAGTAAAGCAACTCATCAGTGGGAATCGGGATCTAACTATCATCGCATGATAACATGACGGAATCCTCTCACGTTATTACACTCCAGAAGCTATGCGCATATCTGGCAAGTTTCAGTTTCTTTTGAAACTCACGATGTGGATTTTTGCCCCATGCTCTTATGACCTTAGCGTGAGGTCAAAATGTCATAAGTCACATGTCAAGTTCTACCCATCATTATCCAGGTAAATTTGAACCCACCCGTACCTACCCTTGACGTAGGCCAAAATGGAAGTACGACAGTCTCAAACCAACGCATTATATCTATGCAGCAGATAAATATCCGGCAGCTACCAATCACTATGCCTTGGCGTGAGGTCAAAATACATAGCTTGAATACTACCGAATATTTAACTGAAATGATGGAGGGCTATGAATGGTTTCTAGCGAAAACCTTTAACGTAATGAACTTGATATCGTTGAAGGAAATGGATAGCTTTATAAAAATATAGTGGCGAAAACCTTTGCTAAAGAGGTCACTCCCGGTGAAGGGATCTCGGCTCTTTCCCCGTAGAATGAGGTGCAGGATATTCCAACTGAATACCACGATGCAAAGCAAAAGTAAATGACTATAGTGAAGTTATTGCCCTGACGCAAACTTCAGTCCATGGGGTCACTCCCGGTGAAGGGATCTCGGCCCTTTCCTCGTCGACAGAGGTGCAGGATATTCCAAGTAAATACCACTGTGCAAAACAAAAGAGAACTTCCTAGCAATAATAGCTTTTTGAAAAATGTTCCAACAACATCAGAATAGGTTTTTTTTAGCTTGCATTGATCCGAATAAACGCAGTCCCATCAATCGATCACACCAATAAAGAACGAAAATAATGATGTACGTATATGCCATCCGCATTCGCCACTGGGTCCCGTCATTACTCGTTAGGTTACTTAGCTAACGACAGAGCGGGGACTGGACTAGCATGGATGCAAAACATATACAACATCTACTAGTATATATATATCAATATATAATATTCGCTCAAGACGTGATAAAATGCAACACACAGAAATGTAATAAGCATCACAGAACAATACAGATCTCTGGGATCCCCGGGTTTCATAGAGCCGCTACTGAAACCCGACGTTCTCCTGGTCGTGTGGATAGCCTGTGCAATGAAATCCTAGACCCCTACGGGCACGGCATGTTACCTGCCAAAACCTGAAGCGAGGCAACCCCTTCAGCAACGTGAATGGACCACCCAGCACTTCACGGAATCCAGGAAATTGGGCACCCCTCTTTGGGTCAACCTGTACCCCCTACGAGTGCGGCGAATAGCCCGCCAATTCTAGAGTGAAGCCCCCTCCGTCTCAATGCCATGAGATGCGGGCCCGTTGCCCTCTAGAACCCGGCTATCCGTGCACCCCACCTTGGGGTAATCCTAGTACAAAAAGTAAAATATGCATACAACGGGTGCATCGACCTCAGCCCGGTCGTGCCCCAAAAGAATAATATACAAACAAGCAGTGACGGCAGTCCACAAGTCGGACGCTCGCCCCGCAATATAAAATGTACATAAATAACCAAACTGTACTAACATTGCATCCAGGCTATCCCCCACGACCAATCCGCAACATCACAGCACAACACAGAACATCAACGTGAATGTCACGTTCGCAAATCCGTCTAAATGGGCTATAGCTGTTAGACAGGATTTACCGATCAAATGACTTTCACGGTCGCAGATATAATTTAAATACTGTGAACTAACATGTTTAAAAATTTTCGATCGGACAAATTTTCCAAAGTGGGCCCCAAGCATAACTGTAGCACTCAAAAACATCTGGGCCCAAAACGAATATACCAGACACACTATTTTCATGTCAGAAAACAACTGTAGAAATTTGGTGCGGTTTGGCCACAAAACGGCGGCGGTTCAGCAGCCAAAACGTGGTTTTGGCCGCTGTTCCGCCGCGCTACAGTAATATCAGCCGACCAAATTTTCACAGAATGCTCAAAAAACCCTGCACGTAATTTTTCCATGTACCAAATAATTTTTTGACGACTGGAAAAATTCGACAGAAACTGATGCATGGAAAATGTGGTTTTGGAAATTCGTTCGATCGAACTTGTAAACACGTTAGAGCAAGCTAGACTAGGTTAATGGCAAGGCTCTGATACCACAGTAAGTGCACGGCGGCGCCACGGCCGTCAATCCGAGGCCAAAATGCGGAAACGATACTTTTCTTTAACTTTTGAACCGGCACCACCGCGCACTATAAAACCAGGATCGGGCCATTAATCTAATCCTAGCTAATTAGAGAAGGGGTAGAGAAATATACTGAGCGATCCGTGTCCTTCGGTCTTCTCGTCGTCGTCCCGATCTCCCCGCTGAATCTCCGGTCTTCAACTCCTCGTCGGAAGGGCACCACATCGCCGGGTTCTTTTACGGGATCCCACCTCTGGACCGAGGCAACTCGGGCACGAAGTTGGCAAGCCGACGTGCCTAAGAAGTGCTGTAGAATAGTGTGGAACCCTATATCTCATGGGGGTTGAGGAAGTTGCCCTTTTGATGGAGGTGAAGAAAAGAACTTTTGGAGGAGGAGCTATATGATTTTTGCAAAGCCAAAAGAACAATTTTTCCACCCCAAAAAATTGTTACAGCCCCTCATACATGTGGCCGGCCAAGCTTCATCAAGAATGAGAAAAGGGAGAGTGAGCCCAAAGAATAATGCAAGAGAGAGGGAAAAAAGTGATGATGAGAAGAAATCATCACTAACAAAGTCCAACACTCCATCAACCATCATAACTCAAAAAGTCAAGCAATCATGAAGTCAAATGAAGTCAATGTATGGTGCACCATCATGAAACCTATCATGAAGCAAAAGCCTTCTCAATTGTTAATTGCATAATTGCAAATAACCCCCTCCACCAAAATTCAGCCAAAGAAAGGAAACAAAGGACAATGGCCGAAACGGAAAGCAAACTGGCAACTTCAGAAAATTGATCCCGTAGTAAATTACAGGAAAACCACGCGACTGTATACACATACCCGCATTTGTATTGTGACCGAATACAAATAGAATGAGACAAAATCTACACTGTACAATACTAGGATCCGACTTAAACCAAAGCCCGCTAGTATTATCCGTCCGATCATGATCCATGCAATACCGCATGTATCTGATCGAACCCTGCCATATCTCCATACGGCCTCTACAGCGTTTCGCCCGAAACTTTGAGAAAACGGTCTGTGGGGGCCTCTAAAGACTCGTCAATACTTTGGTTGTGGATATAACTACTAGCTCGTCAGAGGTATTAGCCATACGTAACGGGCTACCAAGTAATGACCAAAAGGGACGTCGATGAGCGAACTCATCCTGACACCCTACTGAGCCTGTCAGTGACAATATCCGTACAGTCCGGTCCGTTAGTCTATGAGCATCACATGGCGGGCCTAGAGGGTTGGTAAAAGTCAGATCCCCAAAAGCGGTACAAGTCGTGTCGGAGTGTAGCCCAGAACACCCTGAGATACTACTGGAATACCTACCAGTAAATCTCCTGCCTTGGCCAAGGACTTCGTGTAAGGGCTCTCCTAGACACAGCGCGACCTCACCCCCAATACCGGGAGAGACGAACCCCTGCAGATCCGCTCATTGCCTCCATGTGGCTCGGGACTGTACCCAACTAAAACCTGTTTGCACGTTTCCTTTGAGCGTGGTAGGGTAGTAATCAAAGTACAGTGGGAACTCACACGAGACAAATGACGATCTCAGGTCGATGAACTAACCTGTACACTTGTCACCAGGGAACTGCTATCTGACGTCAGGTATAAGACCAACTAGCAAGTTCCAGGCGAGTCCTGTCCGGTGTACTCATAACCCAATGAGAACCTGTATACATCTTAGGTGAACCAACTGACACCGTTGGCTTGTAAGACCGGCCACCGCCCCTCGTCGGGGTCTCGACAGTATACACTAGTCTACTCTGGAGTATCGATGCCCTGTCTCGGAACTCCCACGACTAGGGACCTTTAAAGGATGTGCTTATAGACTACCAGCTCTCACGTATATGATCGCCCTCATAATGCTGGCAGTCAAGCACGGATCCTTGGGCTTTATCAACGCGCAATAGTGACCTGTAAGGTCACCTAAAGCAGTACACGATGATAAAGATAAACCAGATAGCATACTATCATCTTGAGTAAGACTGTCCTACCGGTATAGGTCCTCCATCAATCATTGCAATCACGTGCCTGTGATCCAATAATTGACTCTGAGGGCACTATCTCCAACAGTAAAGACATATAAAGGGATTAGAAGGAGGGCAAAGTAAATTGCGACTGCTATTCACGGCGAACCAAGTATTTCATTACCACACCTACTTCACCTATGTATTTCTCCAGGACACTCCGTATCACTACGAAGATCCATATTTTATTGGATACTCCATCGTATGGTTATAAAAAAATTGAAAGGAACTCGTTCCAGTTCGGGGATGGATTCTGGTTCAGGAGAAATAGGAATATGGTTTATTCGGTTGTCTTTTATCTTCACCTTCTCTCGCATTGCGAGTGCTCCTAGGATTAGGATAGTATACACATTATGCTTATTGGATAGTCTTCTTCCAAACCATAGGCTGGTGCCGAACGGTAGGAAAAGAAGAAAACCATTTGGCCTAAAGGGGTGTACAGAAGGTAATGACTAAAGACATATGAAGGGAATTGGAGAGATGGCAAAGAAATATACGGTTACAGTTGTGAATTTGGATAATGGAAGAGGCATTACTAGGAATACCAGGATACCCCTACGAAACACTTCAATGTTTCAGTCTCACTGTGTACTCTTAAAAGAAAACTGATTTCCCAATTGGCCCTTGCTCCAGGGTATGTATTTACCAGGTATGATTCTCACATCTGTATGGTTTTACAGATAATGTGTAGGAGTAAGTTATTGGGAATTAGGTGATCATCCTCACTATATCGGAATTCGTTGTAATTGGTGATATTTGAGGAAGTCACCTGGGTTGCTTGTCGGACGACAAATATATGGTTTTGAATATCCGCTGTTACGCACCAATTTCAATTTATACATTTGTACGTCTATTTTATAGAGTGAGATATACCTTTTTGAAATTATGTCCATGACATTTACCTATATCAGTTGATGGTTAGGTAAGGAGCATTAAACGGCGGTGTAATTCTTCTTAACCATAAGTTCAGTTTTCAACCTACGAGGCACAGGGTTTGAGTTATTCAACTCAGGGGACTTATACAGAGTATTGTATGTTGTCCAGTGTCCATTAGGACATAGGGGTTGGTCCTCGTACTATATTCGGTTTAGTTATGACTTCTCTAGTTCTTAGACAAGTGTTTCGAAGAAACACAAGGTCTGAGTTTTGAGAAGTTATAGGTATATGAATAAAGTAGAGAACCAGATGTTGCAAGTATCGGGATTCTTCAAGGTGATCGAAGATGTAGATACTTGTGCATGTTATACAGTTGATAGTAAAGATTAAGAGAACTTGCTTCTCTTTCAGGTTACTCATAATTGGAAGTACTCCTAAGTTGAGTAACGCCGATCGGCCTCCTTCCATTTACTTAACATGCACTGGAGACAGCTGCATGATTTGAATCTGGTTCAATTAAATCAGTGCCTCTGGTTCTATATTGGATATAGAACAGTTCATATCTTAACGATGTTAAGGTACGGGGAGTTGTCCGGCTTATGCTTAAAACCAGACTCTGGGTAACTCAAGGCACGTTTCTGTAATGGTTGTTTGTGGGCTGACCCAGGCTATGACGAGGGTTGACTTTCTACCATCTGGAATATCAATATTGATATTGTTCTTGACTCGCCACGGTTTTTAATAAAAATGGATTTTTTCAGAAAACAGTAGTGGGAGTATGGTAGAACTGGAAGTGATTCCAGAACCGCAAACGATTACTGAAGATTTGATAAGAACCTAAAGATTCAATCTGGTTTGACATTCCATTAGCCACTCCGCAGATATGGTGGGTAACCTCAGGCACTCGAAAGGTACTTCGGTATGCCTCAAGGACGGTGACAAGGAGGTTCTTGTTTACCCAGACTTGCCATTGCTGTTGTTCCAGACTGTGAGACCCGGCAGGAGAATGAGTATAGCGTCGTTCTAAACTAGCTTTAGAAGTGTACGTCTATATGACTCTGCCAGAGGGTTGTCGTAGTCAGTGGGAGCAGTGGAGGCATAGTGGACAAGTGGCTTATGTCTATTCATAGACTTAAGCAGATATAGCGGAGATAGATCATCTATTTCTGATGTGACAGTCATAGGTTTGACTGCATCAGAATAGGGGATGGATCTGTTAAGAAGGTAGTAGGGTGTGATGTCCTGGTATTTGGATGACACACACTGAGTAGGAAGTAATATTCCTAAACTACGATCGATTATACTTTGGTCGTCACACAGTGGTTTCTCCACATGGGACTTGGATATAATATCAAGACATTCTAGTTACTGGATCTATGGTTTTAGATCTAGATTTGGGTAGTTTCCCAATCAGGGTACATAGAAAGCATTCTGAAGGTGTTTTAGAATGGAAGACTCCAGGCACGGTAGTGTACCTGCAGGTGATGGAGTCACCGTCTCTAAAGGTGTCTTATAGACTAAAGTGGAGAGGGATGTGCATGATTGGCAGATCACTTGCTTAGGCAATTGAGTCAATCATGAGATGTCAAGTACCACGCCAGATATTGTTTTTCACGAGATGCAATATGTTGATATTGATCCAATCCTGGAGAAACAATCGGAAGCAGTTTTAGAACATAAGTGGATGTTCTAGGGATATGATAATGACAGCCTCATTCGGGAGACAATTATCATTACAGGCTTCCAAGGTGACCTGGATGACAGAGAGGTTGTCAGAGTTATAGTTTTCCCTCTGACGAGGGGCAGTATTTTGGACAGGTGGTCCAGGCGGATATTGAGGGAGGCATGGCGCAGGATACTGATTAAGTTCAGTTGACGATACAGTCTAAGAAGTTTGGATTTGGAGTTCATTTATGAGCTAGGTCCTATCAGACATCCAGACACATTCTAAAACAGGTATTGCTCATTTCGGGAGGTGGATTTCTCCGCGAACTTGAGATATAGAGAGACATAGAAAGAAACATCAAGGAGGATCCACTCACTGAGGCTATTCCTCGAACGCAATAGTTTCGCAAACAGGTTTTTTGAGACTGATTAGTAGAGGAGTTGGGTGTTCGGTATCACACGGGCTGTGAGTATGCGACATCGCAATAATTAGCCTTGAGTGCAAGTGGGAGATTGTTGGAGATAGTGCCATCAGAGTCAATTATTGAATCACAGGCACGTGATTGCAATGATTGAGGGATGACCTATACCGGTAGGACAGTCTTACTCAAGATGATATGATGCTATCGGGTTTATCTTTATCATCGTGTACAGCTTTAGGTGACCTTACAGTTCACTATTGCACGTTGATAGAGCCCCTAGGATTCTTGCTTGACTGCCAGCAGTATGAGGGCGATCATATACGTGGGAGCTGGGGTCTATAAGCACATCCTTAAAAGGTCCCTAGTCGTGGGAGTTTTCGAGACAGGGCATCGATACACCAGAGTAGACTAGTGTATACAGTCGAGACCGCGACGAGGGGCGGTCGCCGGTCTCACAAGCCACCGGTGTCAGTTTGTTCACCTAAGATGTATACAGGTGCTCATTGGGTTATGAGTACACTGGACAGGACTCACCGGGAACTTGCTAGTTGGTCTTATACCTGACGTTAGATAGCAGTTCCCTGGTGACATGTGTACAGGTTAGTTCATCGACCTGAGATCGTCATTTGTCTCGTGTGAGTTCCCACTGTACTTTGATTACTACCCTACCACGTTCAAAGGAGACGTGCAAACAGGTTTTAGTTGGGTACAGTCCCGAGCCACATGGAGGTAGTGAGCGGATCTGTACGGGTTCGTCTCTCCCGGTATTGGTGGTGAGGTCGCGCTGTGTCTAGGAGAGCCATTACACGAAGTCCTTGGCCAAGGCAGGAGATTTACTGGTAGGTATTCCAGTAGTATCTCAGGGTATTCTGGGCTACACTCCGACATGAATTGTACCGCTTTTGGGGGTCTGAGTTTTACCAACCCCCTAGGCCCGCCATGTGATGCTCATAGACGAACGGACCGGACTGTACGGATATTGTCACTGCCAGGCACAGTAAGGTGTCAGGATGAGTTCGCTCATCGACGTCCCTTTTCGTCAATACCTGGTAGCCCATTACGTATGGCCAATACCTCTGACGTGCTAGTGGTAAAATCCACAGCCAAGGGATTGACGAGTCTTTAGAGCCCCCCACAGACCGTTCTCTCAAGTTTCGGGCGAAACGCTGTAGAGGACGTATGGAGATATGGCAGGGTTCGATCATGTACGTGCGGTATTACACGGATCATGATCGGACGGATAATACTAGCGGGCTTTGGTTTAAGCCGGATCCTAGTATTGTACAGTGTAGATTTGCCTCATTGCATTTGTATTCGGTCGCAATACAAATGCGGGTATGTATATACAGTCGCGGGGTTTTCCTGTAATTTATTACGGGATTAGTTTTCTGAAGTTGCTAGTCTGCTTTCCGTTTCGGCCATTTTCCGTTGTATCTTTCCTTGGCTGAAAATTGGTGGAGGAGGGCTGATTTGCAATTGTGCAAATTAGCAATTTGGAGGGTTGTTTTTACAAGTAGTTGCTTCATGATGGCTCTTGTTTGACCTTGACCTCTATTTCTTCATCATTACTTGACTTTGTGATGAGATGGTTGTTGATGGAGTGTTAGACTTTGTTTGTGATGATTTCTTCTCATGATCACACATCATTCCTTCTTGCATGATTGTTCCACTCTCTCACTCCTCTAATTCTCTCTTGGATGCTTGGCCGGCCAAATGAAAAAGAGGGGGTCATTTTTGGTGTGAAAAAGTTGTTCATCTCATATTATCTTGCACACACCAAAATTCCCTAGTTGATCTCCATAGTTCATTCCTCCACTAAAAGGCAACTTCCTCAACCCCCATGAGACATAGAGTTCCACACTATTCTACAACACTTTTTAGGCACGTCTGCTCCCCAACTTCATGCCCGAGTTTCCTCGGTCCAGAGGTGGGAGCCCGTAAAAGAACCCGGCGATGTGGTGCCCTTCCGATGAGGAGTTGAAGACCGGAGATTCCGCGGGGAGATCGGGACGACGACGAAAAGACCGAAGGACACGGATCGCTCGGTATATCTCTCTACCCCTTCTCTAGTTAGCTAGGACTATGTTAATGGCCCGATCTGGGTTTTATAGTGCACGGCGGTGCCGGTTCAAAAGTTAAAGAAAAGTACCGTTTCCGCATTTTGGCCTTGGATTGACGGCCGGGGCGCCGCCGTGCACTTACATGAACTTCATATCGTTGAAGGAATCCAAGTGGTTTTATAAATATATAGCGGTGAAAACTTTTTCTAAAGAGGTCACTTCCGGTGAAGGGATCTCGGCTCTTTCCTCGTCGAATGAGGTGCAGGATATTCCAAACTGAATACCCCTATGCGAAGCAAAAAGTAAACGACTACTGTGAAGTTATTGTGTTGACGCAAACTTTTACTCAAGGGGTCACTCCCGATGAATGGATCTCGGCCCTTGCCTCGTCGAATGAGGTGCAGGATATTCCAAACTGAATACCACGATGCAAAGCAAAAGCGTACGTCTATAATGTCAGTTTTTAAAAACTTGTTTCCAACAACATCATATATATATAGGTTTGTTTTACTTGCATTGATAAGAATCAACGCAGTCCCATCAATTAATCACACCAGAAAAGAACGAAAATAAAAAGTACGTATATACCATCCGCGTTCGCCACTGGGTCTCGTCATCACCCGTTAGGTTACTTAACTAACAACAGAGCGGGGACTGGGCTAGCGCGGGTGCAAAACATATACAATATCTACTAGTCTATATAAATATATATAACAATCATCCCAGGCATGATAAATGCAACATCACAGAAAAGTAATAAGCATCACAGAACAATGCAGATAACTGGAAGCCCCGGGTTTCCTTCGAGCCACAACTGAAAACCCGACGTTCCCCTGGTCGTATGGATAGCCTATGCAATGAACTCCTAGGTCCCTACGTGCGCGGCAAGTTACCTGCTAAAACTAGAAGCGAGGAAGCCCCCTTCAGCAAAGTGAATGGACCACCCAACACTTCACGGAATCCGGTAACATGAGCTCCCCTCCTTGGGTCAACCTATACCCCCTACGAGTGCGGCGAATAGCCCGCCAATTCTATAGTAAGGTCCCCTCCATCTCAACGCCATGAGATGCGGATATGTTGCCCTCTAGAACCCGGCTATCCGTGCCCTCCTCCACGGGGTAATCCTAGTACAGAAAAGAAAATAATATACAAGGGTGACATCGACCTCAGCCCGGTCGTGCCCCAAATGAATAATATACAAACAAGCAGTGACGGCAGTCCACATGTCGGACGCTCGCCCTGCAATATCGAATGTACAAATAAATCCAAACTGCACTACTATTGCACGCAAGCTATCCACCACGACAATCCGCAACAACACAGAACATCAACGTGAATGTCACGTTCGCAAACCCGTCTAAAAGGACTATAGCAATTAGACAAGGTTTACCGATCAAATGACATTCACGGTCACAGATAGAAATGTAAAGTACTGAAAACACACAATTAAAATTTTGATCGACTAAACTTTCCCAAAATGGCCCCAAGTGCTAAACCAGTAGTCAAATGAATCTGGGCCAAAACTATATATCACAAAAATCATTTTTCCACCAACTATGGCTCCAGAATAAATTTTGGTCACTGTAGCCACAAAAGGGCCGTGGAAGCGCCGCAAAATGCGACATTTGGCATCGATTCCGCGGTGTAATTTTGGAGTTAGGTCACTAAATTTTTTCTGTAGCTTTAGTTTTGCCTGCACGGATTTTAAGCTATACAGAAACATTTTTGGAGCACTTTCAGAAATCAACAGAAAAAAGGCAAATTGGAAAATTGATTTGGAAATTTTGATCGATCGAGATTTTAAGCATGTAAAAACTAGCTAGTAGGGTTTAATGGGTGGCTCTGATACCATTGTTGGGTTATGGGAGCGCCCCGGCCATCGAACCATGGCCAAATGCGGAAAAAAAATTTCTTAAAACCCGGCGCTACCATTACCCGATTAACAAGATCGAAACCATTAACCCTAAAACTAGCAAACCAAACACAAAGAGATAGAATGGTTATACCTAATGAACCAAGTCCTTCGGATCTTCAACCATCTCCAAGCTCCTAGTGATGCGGATCGACTTTGGTCGCCGGTCTTCCTTCATCTCCGATGATCCACCCGAGGGAAACGGCGCAAGCTCCAGGTTCGCCAAGCGGACCAACCGACTCTCCAAGGTTGCTAGTGGTGGAAAGTTGAGGTGTAGGATTGCGACACTATAATTTTCTCTCAAAATCAAATACTCATAGAGCAACCATGGAAGATTTGGAGGTGATGAAAGCATGGAAGGCATGAGCTAAGAAAAATGGCTAAGTGTTTTGGGTGTATCCTTTTTGTGTGAGCATGAGAGTAAGAGAGCACTAAGTGAATCACCAAATGAGCAAGCTTACCCCCACCAAAAATTTTGGCGGGCCCTCTCTCTCATGTCCTCACAAAATCTCATTGCCAAATTTCATTAAACAAATCAAGACCATACCAATCTCTACATTTCCAACCCATGCTTTGACTAAAAAACCATAGTCACCTTTCCACCTCATTATGAAGAAAAAATGATTTTTCTAAAAAGGAAAATAAATAATGAGGTGGCTAATCTTCTAGATGTCATTCCGTACAAATACGGAATACTTCTCGGTATATGTATCGAAATACACATACGCGTATTCGTACGAAAATACGAATAGCCAAGAGAGAAAACGAATAGTGAGCAATAATACTAGAATACATATATATAAATACATATGTAAATTATTAAATCAAACCTGATTTAACAATCTGGCTTAATGCTAAGCCGCTAGTATTATCAACCGTCCGATTAAAGTCAGTGCACATATTTAATCGAACACCTGTATATATCAACATACGTCACCTACACCATATCGCCTGAACCGAGAAAACCCTTTTTATGGGACTCTATAGACTCGTCAATACGCTGGCAGTGAGTTTAACCACAAGCACGTCAGTTGAACTAGCTGTACGTAACGGCTACCCAGGTATTGACCGAAAGGAAGGCCGACGAGAAAACTCATTGTTCAGTTGATAAAACTGCACACTTGTATTACATTTTTCCTACCATTTTCATATTAAAAAAGGACTATATTATAATATATTATACATATGAGGGTTTTTGTGTAAAAACATTATTTTCCATGTGTTAATATATGTTAATTATCATTTGGTAGGAAAATGTATGCAAATAATATTATTGATCTAATCCTAGTAGAACAAAGTCTACTAAAATCTTATTTGAGTTGTTGTGCAGAATATTTCCAAGTTGTTATGAAGGATTTAACAAACAAATCAATTTGTTGAAGAAAACTTGCCAAATTAAGAAGCAAAACTTGGAGACCAAGTCTGGAAGCAACCGAGAGAAGATTTCTAAATTCTAAAGATGCCTAGGATTGCCAAATGTCAAAATCAATGACCCAAAGAAAATTGATCAAAGATCTTATCCATTGAGCGTGGATCCGCGGCCAAACCCACCCTTGGGCCGCGGATCCGCCGCACTTTTGTGGAATTGGAAGGCAAGATTTTCTGGTGTGAATCCAAGCTATATTTTACCAAGTTTTCAACAATAAGATTCTGGCTTTGCACTATAAAAAGGCACCGAGAGCCTCTTGGAAAAATCATCAAGCCGAAGAGATCACGAAGCTCCCGACGCTCACGCATCCAGGCTGATCATCGACTGATCAATTACCTCCTTAGGAAAGATCGAGAAGCAACTAGTTGTAATCATTTTCTATGGATTAAAAGTGTAGTTTGAAGAAGTCGATTAATAAAGGTAGTTGTTTTATTTAATTGTTTTTTTTTACATTATGTTTTCCCTCTCTTTCTTTTCATCTTCTTCTCCCAACATGCGCGAGTAATTCTCCGCTTGTTAGGGTTCGTAGGATTAGGGTAGGCTAATGAACGATGAAAATAATTAAACCCTTTTTAAGTCCTATAAAGTTTAGGAACTTTATCAAAAAGAATCATTAACATCCTAATCGGGCGCGCTAGCAATTCTTTGCTAGTTCCGACCGCGATTAAAGATTAGATTAATGATTGTTTTGGTAAAGGCTAGATATGAACGGAGTTCCGTGTCGAGATGAGGGTTAAGAGTGGGATTCCTTTTCCCTCCAGAAACCCTAATCTACACGCATCACCATCGTTCTAGTTCTAAATCTATTAATGAATAAAAAGAGTAACTTTTAATTAATCGTCCATAACTACTAAATCCTAACGAGCCCTACAAGCCCTCTTATTATATTAACTACATCTTTAAAATAATCTAGATCTATATTTTACAATCTTGTTTAACGTAGATCTAGAAACCATTTTCACAAAATTCTTATTTCTTCCCCTCTTTCAACACATCTAAAGTAAGAGTAAAAGGTTCCACGTTTCCCAGAGGACGACCCGTACTCACCTCGATCTAGCTACTCGCGACACCGTTCTGATTGCGGTTAAAAACTACAAACAAACACACTTTTTCGAACCAATCAAATGGCGTCGTTGCCGGGGAAACGTGCGTAATTTTTTATTTTTACTATTTGTGTTGAATTCTTAGATGAGTCATATCATTATTAAAACAAAACTGCAAATTGTATATTTAACGATTATTGTGTGAATTTTTGCGAGAAAATCTGGAGTCACGGACTTGAGGAAACAGGAGATCTAGGGTTCACACTTCTCTGGTAAGATTCTAACCCCCTTCACTCTCCTCTAAAATCCAATAAAATCTATTTTCTGCAGGATTCTTTGCAAAATATCGCCGCTCAAAAATCTTTTTGCAAAATTTTGTTTTTCGGTTTGTTTTTGCATATTTTAATACGGATCTTTAAGGGGCAAGGACCAAATCAAGATTAGGTGGGGATTTCATCACCCTTCCTAAGCCCCTCAAATCACAAACCGAGCATACAGATCAACCCTTCATTAATTTAAAAAATATCTAGACCGGACTCTAAGGACTGTCGAGCTCAATAGGAAAAAGACTAGTATAGGCATCGGCCGTTTATCCTAACTGACATTGCGGTGTCTAGGCTAGTGGTTTTTAATTAGGCCCACTGTAGTGGTGGTTCCTTCCCACTTACCTGGCCGTACTTGTCCGTGAAGAGGCGGTTTGAGGTCCTATTTCTAGCCTTAGTTAGGAGCTGTCTAGCAGACCTAGGCGACCTTAGTTCTAGGGTTGTTTGTGCATCTTAGGGTGATTTGTCTTGAGTCCCACTTTTTCAAAACAAGCCAATTTTAAATCACACACACGCTGCCACTTGCACTAAACCCGCTTAGTGCATGCTCGGCTGGACACGGGATCCTAGTGCCCGTCTTGTCCGCGTTCCTGCTATCGACGCCGAAGTCGGTACTTCTTCATCTTCTTTTCCCCCACCACACACCTCATCAACCGTGATGGACGGCACTCCATCTAATTATAACACCACGCTGCCACCGCCCGCAGGTGAGCAGAATCCACCGCGCATCTCTCTCCAAGAGAGATGCTATCCTATTCGTGGTCCTCTTCCTACTTGTCTATCTCTTCCACCACCTAACGGGGATAATTTCGAAATTAAACCCCACTATATCAATCTGCTGCCCAAATTTCACGGGCTTGAGTCGGAAGACGCGTACGTTTTCATCACCAAATTCGAAAACGTATGCGCAATGATGGGTACTTCACAATTGACTTTCGATGCTATGCGCTTACGTCTTCTCCCATTCACACTGTGCGACTTGGCAGAAAAATGGCTTTATAATACTGCCGCACACTCTATCGCTAATTGGGATGAATTCGTCGTAGCATTTCTTAAGAAGTTTTACCCAAATCATAAGACTGCACATGTTAGGAGCGAGATCAACCAGTTCACCCAGCTTCCCAATGAACCATTTTGGAAGTGCTTTGAACGTTTCAAAGATCTGCTTGTCTAATGCCCCCATCACGGAATACAAAGATGGGATTTATGTCGGATTATATATGAGGGCATTAATCAAGAGACAAAGCAGATGCTTGAAACAATGTGTCAATGCAATTTCATGTCTAAAGATGACGGTAAAGAATGGAAATATCTGGAAGATCTCGCAGAAAGCACTTTGCAGTGGGAAAGCGTAAGACCACCTTCAACTAAGGGAGGTATTCACCAGCTCGATGTTTCTATCGCAGTGAAAGCCGAAATGGCAGCGATACAGAAGAAACTCGATGCTATTGAAAACAAGTTCTCAACATTCTCCCTAAATCAGGTCACGCTTCCTAAGACTGTATGTGGTTGCTGTTCGGATCCTTCACACTTAACGGAAGAATGTCCTATGAATGCATCGTTTCAAGCTAATGCTGCTTTTCAGCAGCGACCTAAAAATGATCCTTCTTCTTCCACATATAATCAAGGATGGAGGAATCATCCTAACTTTGCTTGGAATCAAAACCAACAAACTAATTATCAAAGACTTCCTCCACAGCAACCACAACCACAGAATCAGCCCCCCTTTCAGTCACAAAATTTCCAAAATCCGGCCAACATTTCTACACCACAAGTGGCCGGTAGTGACAACTCACTTGCACAAACTTTGGATATGTTCATGAAACAATCCATGCAAAATTCGGCTGAGATAAGGTCTTCTATTGATACCCTAACGAAAAACTCCTCCTCCCATGGTAAGAGTATTAAATCAATAGAAAACCAAATCGCACAGTTAAACGCCGCAATGAGTGCGAGAGAGAAAGGGAAACTCCCATCTCAACCCCTATCGAATCCTGGCCATTCACAAAGTCATAATGTGAATGCCATTACTACGTTGAGATCGGGGAGAGTGCTGAATAACCAAGTGGGTGAGCAGTTTGATGATAGTGACACATTTGATACCCCTTCTTCTTCTTCTTCTTCCCCTAATTCGTCTAGTCTCCCACCTTCATCCGAGCCTATTCTCCGTTTTCCCCAAGGCTCGAACCCTTCGCCCATTTCGCCAAATCTATCTAAGTCGATTCCCACTCCAGTTTTGGGATCGAATCCATCCCCACAGTCTTCTCCACAAACGTTGGACCCAAAACTTATTGATCAAGCACCTTATCCAAACAGGTTGAGGGGCAACAGACCAAGTCCACAAATGGAGAAGATTGTGGAAATTTTTAAGCAAGTTAACATAAACATTCCTCTCCTAGATGCTATTCAACAAGTTCCGTCATATGCAAAAATCCTAAAGGACTTGTGCACTAGGAAGAGAAAAGTTCAAGTACCTAAAAAGGTTTTCCTTGCGAGTAATGTGAGCACTACTTTTACACAACAACTACCCAAGAAACGAAAGGACCCCGGAAGTCCTACAATTTCAATTTCTATTGGGGGTAAAAATATTAATCGTGCTCTACTCGATCTAGGTGCTAGTGTTAACTTGCTTCCGTATTCTGTTTATGAGCAATTAGGGATCGGAGAGTTAAAGCCGGCGCATTGCACTCTTCAGATGGCCGATTGATCTATCACCCAACCTATGGGTGAGCTAGAGGATGTGTTAATCAAAGTCGGGGAATTCATATTTCCTGTGGACTTTATCGTTATAGATACACAACCTGTAGCAAACCCACGCAATCAAATTCCGGTGATACTCGGTCGACCCTTTTTGGCCACTTCCAACGCAGTAATTAATTGTAGAAACGGCTCTATGACCCTATCCTTTGGAAAGAAGTCAATTGAGCTTAACATTTACAAGTTGGGAAGTGAACCCTCCGAACCCTATGCTCATGTGTGTTCTGTCGAATTAATGGATGTCGACAGCAGCGAATTTGATCAACCTCATGATACAGACTCTTTTCATATGTTGTTGTTTGGCCCAACCATTTACTCTTCCACCGAATTGTCCGGGTCAACATCTAATGAGGAACTTTATATTGAGTCTGACGATCACCCCATTTTTTCTGATGACATTATTTTTCGGGGTATCGATGAAAGCTTTGAGGAAATTTTCGCTGATGAACTCGCATTTTTACAAGACACGGGTGTTGAGATGAATCAACTCCAAGATGAAGAAATTGGACCTCCACCCCCTCTTTTGGACAATCATGACAATGCGAGTAATCCATCATTACTATCACTGTGTCGTCTCTCCAAATTGAGACACAGTCCTTTTCCAATACACCTCTTGTCACCTCCCCACTTCTTCACGTCAATAGGTGACATGTTCTTCCACCAACCTTGGTGCTTCATCGATAAAATTTTTGAATGGTTGGTGTTGACCTTCGGTCTTTGCAAAGCTTGGCATTGACCAATAACCTTGACCCCCTCATGTGATTTTAAAAGATTAAAAATGTTTAACTCAAGTTTGGGGGAGGGATGGTATATTTTGGCTCTTGAAAGAAAATGATTTTTACAAAATTGTGAGCCTAAAATAAGTTTGGGGGAGGATTTTCACTTTCATATATTCTTGCCCCCATTAATAATTTCCTCCCAAGTCTACAGGTTGTTGAGCTTAACGGATGACATCAGTGAGGACACTGCTGTAAACAGGTTTGGGGGAGGTTTGTGCTTATTCACACATCAATTTGCATCATACTTTGCATAAGCACAACATTTTCAAAAATTTCAAAAATTTTCTTTTATAACAAAAGAGTAGAAAGTGAAAAATTACATCCAAAAGATAGGAATAGTTTAAGAAAACTTAGAAAATTAGAAGTTTTCTTACACGAACTGGAAATAAGTAGTTATGAGCTGTTGTCCCAAGGGTTAGTAAAATGAAGTCACTAATCTGAGGATAAAAATAAGTCTGAAAAATAGTTTCTATTCTAGAAGCCAAACATTTGAATGTTGATACCCTACAATATGCACCTACACACGTCTTGAAACTCGGGATAGTAGAGGATACCTTGAAATGCTCTTGTCTAAAAGCCAAAGTATGAAGGAAATGATGAAGAAAATATAAAAATGGTGAAAAGAAAAATGAACACTGGTTTTGTTATTGCCAAGGAAGCAATAAAAAAATATAGCGAGGGTGCCTCTTCACCTAATGCCCTAAGGCCAACTGGTCTGGGAGTCACTGCTAAGCCTTAGGTGGTGCAAGACGAGGAAAATATTATCACCAAATCTGCAAACACATGAGTAATCGGTCGGTTAGTACCTCAAGAAGTATTAACGGTCGCATGAAAATGTGTGAGCAGTTCTAAGTATTCATCAAATTAAAAAGTACTACGGTAGATGGACAAGAGTATGATAGCTTGAATTGAATTCTCTGAGTATAGGGATGACCATTTCACACACGTAGAGGTATATGATCAATGTTTGGATGAAAGGTAGGAATGAAGAATAAAGACGATGTTTTATTGAGGGATAATGTGATTTCTAACATCTTTTCATGACTATTAAGATAGGGCTCATGACAACTGAAAAGCTGGCATAGTTGGAAACTCTTCTTTTCAAAGTATTTCTTTTATGGTTCTTTTCTTTATATGTAAATTTCACCATCTTTCTTTTGTTATTGGATTTTGTGGGTATAATCCGCTGAAAACCCTCAGGAGACAACACTCCTCCTACTAGGGACACCTAGAGGTTTAACGGCTTGTTGCAAGTGCTCAGTGCAATCGTGTCTGCCTACGAAAGTGTGCTTAGTTTTCTCCTTTCTTTTTCTCCTCTTAAATAAACTAGTTTGCTCGGGACGATCAAAGATAAGTTTGGGGGTATTTGTTCAGTTGATAAAACTGCACACTTGTATTACATTTTTCCTACCATTTTCATATTAAAAAAGGACTATATTATAATATATTATACATATGAGGGTTTATGTGTAAAAACATTATTTTCCATGTGTTAATATATGTTAATTATCATTTGGTAGGAAAATGTATGCAAATAATATTATTGATCTAATCCTAGTAGAACAAAGTCTACTAAAATCTTATTTGAGTTGTTGTGCAGAATATTTCCAAGTTGTTATGAAGGATTTAACAAACAAATCAATTTGTTGAAGAAAACTTGCCAAATTAAGATGCAAAACTTGGAGACCAAGTCTGGAAGCAACCGAGGGAAGATTTCTGAATTCTAAAGATGCCTAGGATTGCCAAATGTCAAAATCAGAGAGCCAAAGAAAATTGATCAAAAGATCTCATCCATTGAGCGTGGATCCGCGGCCAAACCCACCCTTGGGCCGCGGATCCGCCGCACATTTGTGGAATTGGAAGGCAAGATTTTCTGGTGTGAATCCAAGCTATATTTTACCAAGTTTTCAACAATAAGATTCTGGCTTTGCACTATAAAAAGGCACCGAGAGCCTCTTGGAAAAATCATCAAGCCAAAGAGATCACGAAGCTCCCGACGCTCACGCATCCAGGCTGATCATCGACTGTTCAATTACCTCCTTAAGAAAGATCGAGAAGCAACTAGTTGTAATCATTTTCTATGGATTAAAAGTGTAGTTTGAAGAAGTCGATTAATAAAGGTAGTTGTTTTATTTAATTGTTTTTTTTTTACATTATGTTTTCCCTCACATTCTTTTCATCTTCTTCTCGCAACATGCGCGAGTAATTCTCCGCTTGTTAGGGTTCGTAGGATTAGGGTAGGCTAATGAACGATGAAAATAATTAAACCCTTTTTAAGTCCTATAAAGTTTAGGAACTTTATCAAAAAGAATCATTAAAATCCTAATCGGGCGCGCTAGCAATTCTTTGCTAGTTCCGACCACGATTAGAGATTAGATTAATGATTGTTTTGGTAAAGGCTAGATATGAACGGAGTTCCGTGTCGAGATGAGGGTTAAGAGTGGGATTCCTTTTCCCTCCAGAAACCCTAATCTACACGCATCACCGTCGTTCTAGTTCTAAATCTATTAATGGATAAAAAGGGTAACTTTTAATTAATCGTCCATAACTACTAAATCCTAACGAGCCCTACAAGCCCTCTTATTATATTAACTACATCTTTAAAATAATCTAGATCTATATTTTACAATCTTGTTTAACGTAGATCTAGAAACCATTTTCACAAAATTCTTATTTCCTCCCCTCTTTCAACACATCTAAAGTAAGAGTAAAAGGTTCCACGTTTCCCAGAGGACGACCCGTACTCACCTCGGTCTAGCTACTCGCGACACCGTTCTAATTGCGGTTAAAAACTACAAACAAACACACTTTTTCGAACCAATCACTCATCCAAACCCCTACTGAGCCTGTCAGTGACAATATCCGTACAGTCCGGTCTGTTCATCTAAGAGTATCACATATCGGGTCTAGGGGGTGGATAAAGTCAGACCCCTAACAACGCGATAATTCGTGTCGGTATGAAACCCATCACTACCTAAGAAACTATCGATCCTGGATCGGTAGTTCTCACATACCCCGGCCGAGGATTTCTAGTGATGGCCACCCGTGCACTGCGCGACATCAACCCCCATTACCGGGGGAGACGAATCCCTGACGATCCGCTCATTGCCTCCATGTGGATCGAGACTGTACCCAACTAAAACCTGTTTGCACGATTTCTTTGAGCCGTGGTGGAGTAGTAATCAAAGCACGGTGGGAACTCACATGAGACAAATGACGATCTCAGGTCGACAGACTAACCTGTACACATGTCACCAGGGAACTGCTATCTGACTATAGGTATAATACCAACTTGCATGTTCCCGGTGAGTCCGTCCAGTGTACTCATAACCCATTGAGCACATGTATACTATCTTATGTCAGTCCCCGATTCCCAGAGTACGCTAAATTGGGCACGTGACATAGCCAACCATGCTACCTGTGGGCAGGAAGTATCCATCCACAGTCACATTACGGCTGTAGAGATATCAAGAACAAAATATAACTATCAAATACATATCCATAAACCAAGATAACATGAGTCAAGAATAATAAAAATGCGGAAGCAAAAGATCCAATACAAAATAACTGGAATGTATGTCCCATAATGCGGGCTGACATCAGGAATAAAATGCAGAAAATAAAAGAAATAACTACTACTGAAACCTCACTGCTCAACCTGCTGGCTGAAGTACTCCTGCTCGGATCAGCTCGGTCTGCCTCTTTTGATTCTCCAACATCCCACGTATTACTCCAAGCATGGCGACTTCGTCAACACGCCTTTGGTACGTCTTCAGATTCTTGTCTGCCATATTCCTGAAATAAAAACACCCAAAGAGTAGCAAGATAACAGATTCAAATGTAGATCAAGACTAGAACTCCGAGTTACTTAAATAGAGTACCGAATTGTAACTATGCCGCGGTATCATAGCTACAATTACATAACTCCACCCATGTCGCCTAAGTTCTAGAGATAACAAGGAATTAGGTTTCGAGTCGATATGCAAAGAAAGTTTGCACACCGTAAAAGATATAATCAGGAAGAACATAGATTCAAGAACGGTAAAACGGCAAGGTGGCTGGACATGTTTCCTAAACACGGGTATTCTGATTCGTGTATTGGGTACAATACCCAACTACAAAAGAATCAACCCGACTAACTTATGGCTCTGATAACAAAATAACCATGTCACGCCCCGCTTCCCAGAGTACGCTAAATTGGGTACGTGACATAGCCAACAATGCTACCTGTGGGTAGGAAGTATCCATCCACAGTAACATTACGGATGTAGAGATATCAAGAACAAAATTTAACTATCTAATACATGTCCATAAACCAAGATAACATGAGTCAAGAATAATAAAAATGCGGAAGCAAAAGATCCAATACAAAATAACTGGAATGTATGTCCTATAATGTGGGCTCACATCAGGAATAAAATGCAGAAAATAAAAGAAATAACTACTACTGAAACCTCACTGCTCAACCTGCCGGCTGAAGTACTCCTTCTCGGACTGCAGCAAAGGTACGAAATCTGGGCCATGAAAAACTCAGACGTCAGCGCGTCATGTCATCAAGTAATAAAGTATAAACAGGGTAACAGGCAATGCAAATATAATCATGAATGATAAAGCAGGTGTAACAGTAATATAAATCAGGGAAGTGAAGGGTAGTGTGCAGTGAGTAAACTAAACTGTTCTATTGGGTTATCTACTCTCAAGTCCTTGAAATCAATTTGATGAATCATTGATGTAACTCAATAGTATCACATGCATGCCCGGGACCACGGTCTAAGACTCTCGGGCTGAAAACGAGACGTGCAGCTGTAAGTCCACGTTACCTCTCCCGATACTTACGGGCTTGCGGAAATGATTAAAAACGATTTTTCAAGAGGTGGTAACATGGACTCAAAATACGGATCTTTGTTAAACAACTACCTAACAACCTAACTAGAGTTTTATCTACTCGGTTAGGGTGCTATACCTTTCTTTAACTCCTTCGTCTTCAACTCTTTCCGGTGTACGGATCGGCCTCACCTCGTCGTCTCCTTGCGCCGAATATGGATCCACCTAAAAGCTTCTACATTTGGCTTCTTTTTCGAACTTGAAGAAACTAGAACACTTGGTTTGCTAAACCTTGTAAACTAGGATGAGTAGAGAAGTGATTTGGGTTTTCTTTTATCTCTAAGGCAATGTTTCTCAACTCATGAGAGGGTGTTGCCTTGAGCTATAGAGAGAGCAAGAGGAAGAGCAAGAGCAAGAGAGAGAAATGAAATGAGAGAATTAGTAACTCTTTTGCCATCTAAGCTCTTATAATCCAAAACCTGTTAGTTATATGTATGCCCTAGAGGCCATTACTGTACATGAGATGTATATTGTAGTGGATGCTGGGACATATATAGGTAGGACTTTCCTGCTCGACATGATAGTACGCTATCTGGTTGCTCTTTATCTTAACATGTATACTTGTTGTCTCTCTATTACATGCTGATAAACCCCTTAGGATGTATACTCGACTTCCAGGACTGTGATGTAGATCATACTAGTGAGGCCTGGGTAGTCAATGAGTACATCCTTCAATGTTCCTAGTCGTGGGAATATCGAGACGGGGCATCGATATTCCAGAGTAGACTAGCGTATATCTTCTCGACCCATGTGGTGGGCGATGGATGATCCCATATCCATTGGTGTTTAACATCAGAGATGGTATGCGGGTGCTCAGTGGAGACTGGGTACACTGAACGGACTCGCCGAGAACTCCCAGATGGTATTATACCTCACGTCAGATGGCAGTTCTCTGGTGACACTCATACAACTTAGTCTGTTGACCCGAGATAGTCATAGAGCCTTATATGTCTCCCACTATGCTTTGATTTCCACCCTACCACGGCTCTATTGAGTCGTGCAAACAGGAGGATTTTGGGTACAGTCCCGATTCACATGGAGGCAATGAGCGATAGGAGGGGATTCATCTCTCCCGGTATTGGGGATTGATGTTGCGCTATACTCGACTGGCCATAACTGGAAATCCCTGGCCAGGGTTACACTGATTTACTGGTAAGTGTTATCAGTAGTTTCATGCGTGTTATGGACCTTACATCGGCATGACTTATCAAGCTACATGGTCTGACGTTTACCACCCCCAGGGGAGATATGCGACATATCAGACGAACAGACCGGACTGTACGGTAAGTGTTGCTGGTTGGATTAATAGGAGTGTGAGCGGGCTTGCTCGTTGATCTTCTGATCGCTCAATACCCGGTTGGCCGTTACGTTTAGCAGACCGCTTGCGGCTTGTGGGTGTTTGATGTGATCACCACCTGATGACGGCGTATTGACGAGTCTTTAGAGTCCTACACAGAGGTTTCCTGGCTCAAGCGAAACGAAATAGGAGCGCATATGAGATATGTGCGGGACCGAGAATAATACCAGTATGTGATACTGTATTCTATTCTCGCGATTTGTATCATTGGACGGTTATATAAGATATAGCCGGGTTACCGAATCAAGTGTTGATTCGATACATTGATACACTTAATATTAGTCGGTTATATGCAGTATGACCGGATCATTAAATCAAGTGTTGATTTAATGATTTAATGTATAATTATATATTTGATATATTACTTTACATTAACTAGTATTTGTTCACTTAAGATTAATTTTCTCACTTAATGTGCACAAGTAGTATATGTGATATATTTTTGTGCACATGATTGTATCATGTTTGATGATACATGCAAACTTGGGTGTGTATGCTATACACCATGTTTACTTAATGGTTAAGGTTTCCATTACCTTATTTATTTATTTATTTATTTATTTATTTTGGTCAAATAGAATGGTTTCTTTCTTTGTCTTTATGCAAGAAGCTTCTTGATGCTTCATTCATCTTTGACAAAGTAACCATTTTGTTTTTATTCCTTAACCCAACCATTAGCCTAAACCCTAGTTTACTCTCTACAGGAGTTTACTCACCCATGGTTGCTAAATGATAGACATCACTTGATTTTCTTTTTGAGATAATTCAATTTATTCATTTTCTTTTCTTCTTCTTCTTCTTCTTCATGAAGAGAAGAAAGCTCTCTTGAAAATTTCCATGTGATGAATCCAAGTGAGAAATCCAATTCCAAAGTGAACCCACTTCTATTTCTTCATCTTCTACCACTTTCCATGTAGTAGAGTGTGTTATCTTCACAAGTTTCATGACCAAGTGAAGAAGGAGCTTGAGTTAGATTTGCCTCGACGTAGATCATCTTCGGCATCGAAGTCATTGACCTAGCCCGCCCATTACTCCGATGAAACCGACAATAGAGTCCGGGATTCCGATGATCGCAGCGGAGGGACGTCAAAACGGAGCTAGAGAAGTGGAGGACCGGATCTACAAAGGTTGTAGTCTTTTTCACTTAGTAGAAAAGTAGTTTGCTTGCTTAGTTTCGCCTTACCTCTAGTAACGATCTAGCATTAGGTTTCTTTGGCACATGGAAAATTTTGATTTTGGCATGGTTGATCAGTTGTAGAACCTCATGAGTCTGCCTAGGAACCCTACAGTGGTATCAAAGCCTAGCTAGAGCTTTAGGTGATGAGTAGACGATGTTAGAAGTCCGATCAAACCCGAAACCCTAATTGAAAACCCTTCTCTGTACAATTTTTCAAAACTGTGATTTTTGTGAATTAAAAATATGCAGAAAAACCAGCAGGCTTTTATAAGAAATACTGTGGAAAACATGCGCCTAAATCGATCAAGGCGCCGCGGAACCGCGGCACGAGCGTGGCTCGTGCCGCAGTTCAGCGGCCGTACAGTCACAATATTCTTTGATTTTTGCACAGTAATTTCTTTCTTTTATTGCTGTGTTTTCTGGGAATTTTTAATTCTTACTCAAGAGTTGAGTTTTCTGGGTTGTATTGGGGACTCGAAGATTCGATCGGATTGTCTAATTTTGTCTATGTGTTTTTCCGGGTAATTTTAGAATATGATAAAAAGTTTGACCGGATATAAATACCCACTTTTTCCCCTGCCGGGAAATTGCCAATTGTTGGAATTTTCCGTTGTTTAATAACGTTCTAAGTAGTGCAAGTAACGCGATGGACCCTCTAGAAGACAACAAACCTTAACTCGATTATGTGACTGTCTTGAACTGCCCTTTGAACCTTAGGGTTTGGGGCAGTACGGCGTGCCACATGTGAGGCGTTGGCTTGACCCTTCTACGGCTGGACCGTTGGTACTGTGGCATGAAGTGAATGTTTTTAAAACTTATTTCATGTGTTGAGCTGTTTCGGGAAAACTTGGGTGTTTGATTGCTCGATCGGAAAGTTTAACATTTTCTATTTATCTGGAATGTGATACAATATTTGAAATCCACAAGTAGTTAGGAGATAACTGATTTGGATGTTATAAACGTAGCAGTTTAGACTCACTTGATCGGTTGCCACGGAATTTTGATGTGATCAAAAGTCCGTCGCAATCACGTTACGTACACGGATACTCGCCGGTAAACTTAATAGATAGCCACGCCCTATAGCCCCGACCAGGTGACTGTAGGAGAACCCCGTTGCCGAAAGCATCCATTCGGGTGCTCGCGGCAGCGGTGTTTCGCCTTAGTGCACTTCGTCGACGGTATCGGGGGTGCGGCCGTCTACTAAAGTTTGCGACGAGCATTCGTTCTGGATGCCGGGAATCTTGTTGAATTGCCCGACTTTATATTGAAAAGTGTTTTCGATATTGAGACTAAAATGCGGGGTTTATAATTGTTTGACATGCGATGTCTAAGGAATTCATTTGTTAGGCATGCGATGTCTAAAAAGGTTGCGGACTCCAACTGTTGTAGTTTTACACTTTCCTTTCTGCGACCGTAAGTGTAATATGTGATATCGCCGGTTTCGTTGCTATATGTCTACGACAATTGGGATGGGCATATTTACTTACGTTGATGATATGTGATGTTATGTGTTGCTGGATATGTTATATTGGATCGTCGTGTTTGAATAGCCGGGGTTTTTTTTATATGAGATGAGTGTTTTTCATTTTCATTCATGTAAAAACTTGTATGTAATATTCTTTTATTGGGGCACTTCCATGTTGCGGAAGATGTCACCGTTGATGTATATTATTTACTTTTCCGCATTAGGATAGACCCAAGGAGGGAAGCACAAGTAACCGGGTTCTAGGATCCAGTGGGAGACCATCTCGAGGAGTCGAGTTCGGGTCTCCTAACCCTAGAATTGGTAGGGTTGCTTGCCGCTCTCATAAGGGTCTAGGGGTGTGGGATTGGCTATTCATCACGACCGTGGAATCCGTGATTTATTCAGGCTCAAAATAAAACACGGACGTCCTAGTATATCCAATATTTCATATGATATTTTCTGCTGCGTTATCTGTGATGTGATCATGTGATATGTTCAGATAAATATTGTATATAGTATATATGTTATATTATATAGACGTTGCTTATGTTTTACACCCGCGCTAGCCCTGCCCCGCTCTGCCGTTAGTTACCTAACCTAACGGTGCAGACGGGACATCGAGGCGAATGCGGATGGCATAAGCGTACGTTATATTTATCTGTGATGTTTAGGTGGACTTAAATGATGGGACATTCATTAATGAGATTAATGAAAGAAAATAAACCTAAAAGATGTTGTGGAATCGAATTTCTAAAATAAAAACAGGTAGCTACAGTTCTTGCTTTGCATCGCGGTGTTCCATATAGAACATCCTGCACCTTATTCGATAAGGAAAGGACCGAGATCCCTTCACCGGGAGTGACTCCTTTAGAAATAACTGGCAGATGCTACAACCCTCGGTTTGTCTTTTGATTTCTTCTATAGTTTTTGCTTTGCACAGCGGTATATATGATATATCCTGCACCTTATTCGATGAGGAAAGGGCCGACGATCCCTTCACCGGGAGTGACCCCTTTAGCAAAACTAGAAAAGCCTCAAAAACACTCCATTTAAAAACCATTTGACTCTGAAACGAGATCAAGTTCAAATCCTTAAAGTTTTTATTAAAAACCATTCGCAACACTCCGTCATTTTAGGAGGTAGAGTACTTAGTATTCGTGCTGTGTTTGTTGACCATAGTCAAGGCACAGTGTACGGTTGCTAAGTGATGTCTTCCTACACCGCATATGATGCGATTAGTTAGGACAGTCATGTGGCTTTGTTGACCTTAGCCAAGGGTCATGTGGGTGGGTCTAATTAATCACAAAATGACGGGTAGAACATGACTAGTGCTTATGATTTGTTGACCTTAGCCAAGGTCATAGGTGCTAGGGGTAAAAACCTTTATCGGGAGTTTCAAGTGTTGAAAATTGCAATGAGATTGCATACCTTCTATATGATAGTAGGATCCCGATACCTACTGCTAGTAATTGTTACTCCTGGGAGAGTTTTGCACTTTACAATTAGCCGATCGAGTAGGTGTCTAGAAAGGTGTCAACGGGGTTACGCCCCTGGGAAAACGAGGTTTACTTTAATTAGGTCCGTGCGAAAGCACGAGGAACCTCCCTCAAAGTACCGTCACTGGCCTGGCTGAAAGATTGGCGAACTTGTAGAGTGTAATTAATCCCGGCTAGTCTTTCCTTTTAGGGTTTGGAGGAAGATTTGATAAAAACAGTGGAAGCCATCCTGATTAGATAAAATAAATAACCAATCTAATCTTGCAAGAGCGCACGCAGAGTGTTTTCTTCTCTCTCTCTCCAGGTAGCGACCATATCACGCCTTAATCAAGATAATAATATGGATGTATTGACCGAACCCGCTTGTTATACTGAGCTGGGGAACGTTGGACCCGCTCCAACTTATAATTGTTATAAGACATAGCAGGAAATAGGGGAATACCAAGATTCCCATGCCGCCCAAACGAAGAAAGTGCATATGATGCATCTTCTTCGGGTGTGTTTAGTACAAAGAACTGTTTCTCAGTGTTCTCTACGTCCTAGGTATTAGATACCGGATCAGGATCCCGCAAATGTAATCCGTTACATAGGGCTACAGAAAGGTAGAGAACTGAGTACGGGTGATAAGTTTCATGAGACATAAAACGGGGCAAGTGTTGCAGCCAAGTCTGTTGGTCACTGTCACCCTGTATTTTCAAATACATTGATTCTGAACAAATGCTATTGAATACCGAACCTGATATACAAAATCATATCAGTCTCTTTATTAGTAAAGAATGGATACAATTTTGTATTGTTGGATAATGTTTTGAACATTTCCTATATCAATAGTTGATCGGTTCAGGTACGTTATCTAAAAGCATTGACGTTCTAAATCAAACTACAGTTCCTAGTATACAGAACACACATAAGAGGAAGAGTTTAGAAATAAACGAATCCTTCTTAAGGCATTATAGACTAGGTCATATCAAATGCGACCCGACTGGCTAAAGTTACATTTAGATGCATATTTAAATTAGTTTGAATTTACATCTTGTGAAGCTTGCCAGTCATATCACAAAGATAAGATGACCATAGCTCTGTTTAATGGAAACAGAGAAAGAGTTAGTGAACTCTTGGGACTAATACAAAGTGATGTAGGTAAGGTCCCCTGTCTACACATGCCAGAACTGGTTCTTAGTACTTCATTACATTCTCTGGTAATCTCTCAAGATTCAAATATATGTTCCTGTTGAAACAAAAGTCCGAAACTTTTAAAATATTCACAGAATATAAGTTAGAAGTAGAGAACAAAAAACCGGGTATAAGTATTATGTCCTATGATAAGATCAAGGAGGAGAATACTTGGGCATAGAATTCTTGGACTATTCTAAAGGAGAATGAGATTCTCTCTCAGCATTACTCCTCCGTATACACCACACCACGTCGGTGTATCGGGGCGGAGCAATCGCACCCTATATGATATGGTGCGCTCTATGATGAGTACTACTGAGTTACCTATTTTCTTTTGGGGGTTGTGCACTTGAGTAGCTGCATACCTATTGAATTAGGTTCGAATCAGATCACTGCCTACCACTCCATATGAGATATGTTATGGAAAGAGCCCATCTCTTAAGTAAAATAAGATTTAGGATTTCCCGGCCTATGTCAAAAGCAAAAACCGGACAAAATCGAGGCAAGGTCAGTTCTGTAGAATTGGAAGGAGTTCCAGTTATACAAACTACAGCTGATGATTTGATAGAACCAAAGGATTCAATAGTCTCCGACGAACCTCAGCCTCTCCGCCGATCTGGTACGGGTTCCTCATCCGCCTGAGAGACACTTCGGTTTCTCAATGACAGTGGGTGAGAGGATTGCATTATGAGATGATGACCTAACTAGTTTCGAGCTGGACATCGAGAGTAGGGACTCTGTAAGAATGGCTGGATGCTTAGAGATCTGAGATGGAACCCATGTACACCAACAAAGTATGGACTTTGGTTGCTATATCTGAAGGGTTAAATCCTCATCAGGAGCAAGTATATTTTGAGAAGATTACTTGGTGTAGATGGAAAAGTTGAGACTTTCAAAGCTCGACTTGTTGAAGGTTTTCGTCATCGACCAGGCATGGATAATGATGAAACCTTTTTCAAGTGGCTATGCATAAGTCCATCCGGATCCTACTTGCCACGGCTACATACCATGATTACGATATCTGGTGGTTGGGTGCCATGACTACTTTTCTAAATAATGATTTAGAAGAGAACGTCTATAAGTACACAGCCAGAGGGTTTCGTAAACAGTGGGAGCAGCGGAAACGTGTGCAAGTTGCTTTACGTAATAAAGCAGGAATCGTGGAGTTGGAACATCTGTTTTGATGTGGTAGTCAACGAGTTTGACATCATCAAAATGGTAGATGAACCTTGTATATACAAAAAGGTAGTAGAGAGTAAGGTGGTGATCCTCGTAGAGTACGTGGATATCATACTCTTGATAGAGAAGGAGTTTTCTATGTTACGCTCGGTCAATCTCCTCTTATCACAAGGATTCTCCAAATAGGATAAAGGTGATACCTCCTAAATCCTGGGATTTGGCTCTATGAGATAGATCTAAATGGATGTTAGGCTTCTCACTAGGGTTTAGTGAGATGGTGTCAATCGATCCTGGGGAGAATCACTAGAAAGGTTCTAGGGTGATAAGGACGACTGAATGTCAGTCGCAGGCATTGTCTTTACCCTCAGTGGAGGGACGGTATGTTGGAAGAGTTCCAAGCATTATGTCGTGGCAGACTAGACGATAAATGCTGGTGACATCGCTATTAAAGATACTACCAAAGAGGCAGTTTAGGTGTATATTGGTTCATAAGATGAACTAGGTTCCTACCATTGTGTGACAATGGAAGTGTGGCTTTGGACGAGGAACCCTGATCAGTCGAAAATATTGTATTTTTAACACGGCAATTTCCCTATCATTTGCACACATTTAGAAGTGTTCGGTATTCATATTTCACATATTAGCAAATCAGTCGTAAAATATCAGATTGCATGTGTAAGACTCTAAAACCGACATTTCTGAGGAAATTATGTGTTTATCATGGCATCGCATCATCCCTGTATTTGCGCAACACTTGTGTCGAGATTTGTGCAGGAAATGGCAGGAGCAAAGTCAAAAGAAGCTGATCAAAAATACACCAACTCCATGTTTTCAGATCTGGTAGCAATTCAAAGGGGAAAACACAATTCAACATATCACAAAAGGGCCCATATGTCAATACCAGAGAAGCCCAAAAGTTTCAATCCATGAAGCCTCTAAAGCGCCGCGGAACTGCGGCGGGAGCCAGCTTAGGCCGCGGAACCGCGGCGCTTTTGCCACGTCACCACTTGAATTTTGGTGCATAATTCTTCTCTCAGTGGCTACACCTCATTTTGACACGTCAAATTCCAGAATTCTCCAAAGTCTTCTGCCAGATCAGCAAGGCTAATCTTAATTAAGCTCCTAATAAACCATTTCTAGAAGCTCCCTCCTAACTAATCACATCTAGAAGCTTCCCCTCTAACTAACTTTTGGAGGGAAATTCAAATTTCCTCAACAAACTTTTGGAGGGAAACTTAGAATTTGAAATCCTAGATCTAGGGTTTAGATGTCTATAAATAGGAACCTAGATCTAAGGGTTGAGGCTAATCTTTAATCAATCTTTGGGTTCTTTATTAGTTGTTAATCTTTTAGTTAGCTAGTTCATTCCCTCTTACATCATCTTCTTCCTCAAGTCTAGTGACAAGGCTTGTGCGAAACCCTAACCCTAATTCCACTCCAAATTCAAGATCTTGAGTACCAATCAAGCAAGGAGCCCTTCAACCTTTTAGGAGCCGAGCCGATCTTTAATCGGGCAAGTGATCCAAGCCGATCCGCGACTCACGGAGACGAGCGAAGCCAAATCGACGATCGAGTTCTTCCTCTTGTAGTTCTTGAGCGAATGTAAGGAAATTGTTGATATAAATAAAAGGTGAAATTCTTGAATCTTGCTTTCTTTTAATTCTTGCATCATGATTCGATCTCAATTTATGATTGTAGTTCTTGTGATGATGTTTGAGTAAAACTCCGCTCGTAAAGGTGTCGAGACGATCAATAGAATGATGATGTAACAAATCTTGAAACGATTTTTAAGTCCTATGAGTTTTGTAAACCCTAGCAAGTTTAAGAATCGATGACCTAGTTTCGTTGCGATGCTTTCTTGATTGTTATCGCTCGAAATTAAGGATCTACGATCGTTTCTTGAAATTACTAGAGGCCAGAATGTGAATGATATCGGTGAAAGAACAAGGGATAAGATGAAACCCTAGTTTCACAAGAAATCCCTAATTCTTGTCGATCATCATCAATCTAGTGTCAATTTATCGAAGGATAAGAATACGTAATTGTAAGAGTACATCACATCTATAGATCCGATCGATTCCTACGAGCATCATTTCGATTCTTGATATTTGGTTTGGAAAAATCAAAAAATTATCAATTCTTGATTCTATAATTTTCTTGTTATTAGATCTAGTTTTTTTCTAATTCTTGAACTTCAAATTCAAATCTTGAATGGTTTTGTTTTCTTTTCTTTAAAGTTTCGACTCATCTAATTCAAAAGACGAACGATTACACTGTCCCTGTGGACGATCCGCACTCACTTACAATCTACATCCGACATCGTAGTTGATTGCGGTCAAATAATTTTTGGTTGTGATTTCTTTACAACTTTCATACTACACATCAAGAATTCTTTAACAATCAAATGGCGCCGTTGCCGGGGATAGTGCGCTAATTGTTCGTATTTTGAAATTTGGGTTGAAAATTTCATTCCATTATAATTTTTAGATCTAAACTCGCACAAACCCTAATACGTGTGTTGTGATTTGATTGCGAGGAAATCTGGAATCATTGGAGCTTGGATAAAAATTTTGTGAATATTCCAGAGAGCTAAAAGGAGCAACAGGAGCATTGTGATAAAAAAAAATTTGCAGAGATCTCTTCACACAACCGCGATTCCGTGGCCAATACCACCTTAGTGCGGTGGTTCCGCGGCAAGATTATTTCTTCACTGCACCAATTTTGCTCTGTAAGTCTCTATCTTTCTTATCTCCTCCTCTGTCTGCTCCAATTGACAATTTGCTGCAGGTTTCTTTGCAAATAATCGCTGCGCCGCAAAAGCAAAATAAAATTTGTGCGTGTTTTGATTCTTGGTTGTTTGCATAATTAATACGGAATTTAAGGGGCACGACCAAATCCAGATTAGGTGGGGAGTTCATTACCCTTCCCAAGTCCCAAAAATCACAAACTTGCATCCGCACTTACCCTCATTAATTAAAAGAAATCTATAGATGACTCTAAGGACCGTCGTGCTCACTTAGGACAGAAGAAGGCCGTGGGTAATTCATTGCTTATCCGCGTTTTCTTGTGGTGTCTAAGGCAAGTGTGACTAAGGCTAGTGGTTATTAATTAGGCCCACTACTTACGTAGTGGAGTACCTTCCCACTTACCTGGCACTTACCTGGCCATAGGGGGACAAAGAGGCAGTGGAGGATTTATCCTGCGACTTGTCTTTTGGCAGTTAGGAGCGGTCTAGAGTTTGACCTAGTTGACCACTAGATTCTAGGGTTTTTGTGTGTTGCATCATTTTTTTCAAAAATTCGTATCATTTTTTCAAAACAAACACCGCATTCATATCATTTCCCCTAATTATAAATTCACGCTGCCACTTGTACTAACCCTTTTTAGTGCAAGATAGGCTGGACACGGGATTCTAGTGCCTGTTAGTCCGCGTCCCCCGATCGACCCAAAAGTCGGTATTTCTACATTTACCTCTCTTTTACCCACCACCACACCCACATCGATTGATCCGTCTCCATCGAACTTCTTTTCCACTACTCTGCCACCGTCCGTTGGTGCGCAGAATCCACTTCGCATCTCTCTCCAAGAGAGGTGCTATCCAACACGAGGCCCCCTTTCCACCTGTCTTTCCATTCCACCAGCCAACGGGGAAAATTTTCAGATTAAACCCCAATACATCAACCTTCTACCAAAATTTCACGGTCTCGAGTCTGAAGACGCATACGTGTTTATCACGAAATTTGAAAATGTATGCGCAATGATGGGTACCTCACAGTTGTCTGTGGATGCTATGCGTCTTCGTCTTCTCCCATTTAACTTGTACGATTTAGCCGAGAAGTGGCTATATAACACTACCGCACATTCCATTTCAAATTGGGACGAATTCCTCAAAGCATTCCTTAAGAAATTCTACCCACATCAAAAGACAGCTCGAGTCCGTAGCGAAATCTATCAATTCACCCAGCTTCCAAATGAAACATTTTCAAAATGTCTTGAACGTTTCAAGGATCTGTTAGTCCAATGTCCACATCACGGCATCCCGAGATGGGAACTGTGCCGAATCATTTATGAGGGCATTACTCTTTACACAAGACAGACCCTTGAATCCATGTGTCAAGGCAACTTTATGACTAAGAATGATGGGGAAGCCTGGGAATTCCTAGAAGATTTCGCTGAAAAATCTTTACAGTGGGAGGGTGTGAGTCAATCGTCTAGGGATGGCAATGATATTTCCATAGGAATTAGAGCTGAAATTTCAGCTTTACAAAAGAAATTTGACGCTATGGAAAACAAATTTTTAGCTGCCGCCCTAAGTCAAATGTCACTCTCCAAAACTGTATGTGGATGCTGTTCTGATCCTTCTCATTTGACGGAAGAATGTCCGTTTCAAGGTCATGAGCATACCAATGCCGCATTTCAAAGACCTAGAAACGATTCATTTTCTTCCACATATAATCAGGGTTGGAAGAATCACCCAAATTTTTCTTGGAACCAATCACAATCTCAAAACACGGTTCCAACCCAACACAATTTCCAAAGGGTCTCTCCACCACAACAGCACCTACCACATCAATTGAGTCAGCACCCCTTCCAAGCACAAAACTTTCAAAATCCGGCCAACACTTTTGCACCGTCTAGTCCTTTGGAATTGACCGGTACAGATAATACCTCTGCACTAGCACAAACTTTGGATACTTTCATGAAACAATCCATCCAAGGGACGGCAAGTTTGCAATCTTCCGTCGAGAATGTGACGAAGATCATTATCTCTCAAAATGAGAACATCAAATTGATGGAAGAACAAATTGCACAACTAAAAGCCGAAATGCGTGCAAGAGAGAAAGGGAATCTTCCAGCTCAACCTTTACCTAATCCTGGCTATTCACATCATGTGGATGCACATACGTTGAGATCTGGAAGAGTGCTTGACAATCACGTTGGGGAAGAGTTTGATGATACAGAAAAATCAATCAATAACACCCCGGCTGAGACCTTTCCTCACACACACACTTCCAATTCTGACCCCAGTTCTTCTACCCCACCACCTTCTTCCGAGCCTATTCTTCGTTTCCCAAAAGGCTCGCCACTTTAGCCCACCTCTTTTAACCCTCCACAGACGATCCCCACTTCTATTTTGGGATCGGGTCCACACACACTTCCTTCTCCTATGATGGACCCAGCGCTTATTGCTAAAGCACCTTATCCAAATCGGTTTAGGGCTAACACATCGAGTCCACATATGGAGAAGATTATGAACATTTTTAAGCAAGTTAACACCAACATCCCTCTCCTAGATGTCATCCAACAAGTTCCGTCCTATGCGAAAACTCTTAAGAACTTGTGCACTAGGAAGAGAAAGACTCAAGTGCCCAAGAAGATTTTCATGGAAAAGACAGTAGACACAGCCTTTGCCCTGCAATTACCGTAGAAACGTAAGGATCCTGGACATCCTACGATTTCCATTTCTATTGTGGAAAAACACATCAACCGTGCTCTACTAGACCTTGGCGCTAGTGTTAACTTGCTTCCATATTCAGTTTATGAGCAATTAGGAATCGGAGAATTGAAGCCAACCCATTGCACTCTCCAAATGGCTGACCGATCTATCACCAAACCAAGGGGCGAACTGGAGGATGTGTTAATAAAAATCGGGGAATTCATATTCCATGTGGACTTTATTGTAATTGATACACATCCTGTAGCGAACCCACAGAACCAAATTCTGGTGATTTTAGGTCGCCCCTTTTTGGCCACTTCCAATGCTATTATCAACTGTCGTAAAGGTTCTATGACCCTATCCTTCGGGAACAGGTCAATTGAACTGAACATTTACAAGTTGGGAAGTGTACCCTCCGAACCAACTGCTCAGGTCTGTTCTGTCGACTTAATGGATGTCGACAGCAGCGAATTTGATGATCCTCCTGATATCGATCTTGACTCTTTTCATACGTTATTGTTTGACCCAACTATGTATCATACACATACGGACTCTTCCACCGAGATGACCGGGTCAACAATTAACACTGATTATGAACTGCTTTTAGAGTCTGAAGATCACCCCGCACTTTGTGATAACATTCTTCATCGGGGTATTGATGGAACTTTTGAGGAGATCTTCACTGATGAACTCGCATTTTTAAATGACACGGGTGTTGAGATGAATCATCTTCCAATCAATGAAATTGAATCTCCACACCTTCTTCTGAACTGTAAAAAGAATGCGAGTAATCCATCACATTCACTGCATCGTCTCTCCAATATGAGACGCACACACATTCTTTTCCACCACTTAACCTTTCCCCACTTGTTCTTCCACCAACCAGAGCACTGCATTGATAAATTTTTTGAATGGTTGGGGTTAACATTCGGTCTTTGTAAAGCTTGGCATCGACCACTAATTTTTGACCCCCTCTTGTGATTTTCAAAGATTAACATTGCATAAGTTTGGGGGGGTATATTTTTTCTAGCTCTTGAAAATAAAATTTTTACAAAATTTTCAGCCAAAAATAAGTTTGGGGGAGGTTCTTCACTTAAATATTTTGCCCCCACTAATAAATTCCTCCCAAGCTTACATGTTTTCGAGATTTAGCAGAAGGCAACAGTGAGGACACTGTTGAAAACAAGTTTGGGGGAGGTTTGTGCTTATTTTCGCATCATTTGCATATCACTTTGCATAAGCACAAAACATTTTTTTTTGAAAACCTATAAAAAATTTCAAAATATACAAATATTTTTGTATATAAATAAGGTAATAAAAGTTTAGATAGTGAAAAATTACATCCATGAGATTAGAAAAATTTAAGAAAACCAAGAAAATTAGAAGTTTTCTTATACGAACTAGTAATAAGTAGTTATGAGCCGTTGTCCCAAGGGTTAGTAAGATGAAAGACGTCACTAATCTGAGGATAAAACTATGTCTGAAAAATAGTTTCTATTCTGGAAGCCAAACATTTTGAACGTTGCTACCCTGCTATTCGCACTTACACACGTCTTGAAGCCTGGGATTGTAGAGGATACCTTGAAATGCTCTTGTCTTAAAGCCGATGTATGAAGGAAATAAAAAAAATGAATAAAAATATAAAGTGGTGAGAAAAATGGACACTGGTTTTGTTATCACCAAGGGCAATAAAAAAATGTATAGCGAGGGTACTTCTTCACCTAGTGCCCTAAGGCCAACTTGTCTGGGAGTCACTGCTATGCCTGAGGTGGTGCAAGACGAGGAAAATACACCAAGTAAGCAAGCACAGGAGTAATCGATCGGTTAGTACCTAAAGAAATATTAACGGTCGCATGAAAGTGTGTGAGCAACTCCGTCTAAATATTCATTAATTAAAAAGTAATGAGGCTGATGGGCAAGACTATGATAGCTTGAATTGAATTCGCCGGGTGTAGGGATGTCCTTTACACACACGCAGGGTGATATGATCGATGTTTGGAAGAAAGATAGGAATGAAGAATAAGACGATGTTTTATTGAGGGAGGACGTGATTTCTGACATTTTTTCATGACCATTAAGATAGGGCTCATGACAACCGAAAAGCTAGCTTAGTTGGAAACCCGAATTTTCAAGGCTTCTCTTTTACAATTCTTTTCTTTAAATGTAATATTCATGATCTTCCTTTTATTATTGGATTTTGTGGATGCAATCCGCTGAAAACCCTCAGGAGACAACACTCCTCCTACTAGGGACACCTAGAGGTTTAAAGGCTTGTTGCACGTGCTCAGTGCAATCGTGTTGCCTACGAAAGTGTGCTAGTTAGTTTTTCTCTTTCTTTATTTTCTCCATCTCTTTTTAATAAAACAGTTCGCTCGAGACGATCGAAAATAAGTTTGGGGGAATTTGATCAGTCGAAAATATTGTATTTTTTACACGGCAATTTCCCTATCATTTGCACTCATTTAGAACTGTTCGGTATTCATATTTCACATATTAGAAAATCAGTCGTAAAATATCAGATTGCATGTTTAAGACTCTAAAACCGACATTTCTGAGGAAATTGTGTGTTTATCATGGCATCGCATCATCCCTGTATTTGCGCAACACTTGTGTCGAGATTTGTGCAGGAAATTGCAGGAGCAAAGTCAAAAGAAGATGATCAAAAATACACCAACACCATGTTTTCAGATCTGGTAGCAATTCAAAGGGGAAAACACAATTCAACATATCACAAAAGGGCCCATATGTCAATACCAGAGAAGCCCAAAAGTTTCAAGCCATGAAGCCTCTAAAGCGCCGCGGAACCGCGGCGGGAGCCAGATTATGCCGCGGAGCCGCGGCGCTTTTGCCACGTCATCACTTGAATTTTGGTGCATAATTCTTCTCTCAGTGGCTACACCTCATTTTGACACGTCAAATTCCAGAATTCTCCAGAGTCTTCTGCTAGATCAGCAAAGATCATTAAGCAAGGATAATCTTAATTAAGCTCCTAATAAACTATTTCTAGAAGCTCCCTCCTAACTAATCACATCTAGAAGCTTCTCCTCTAACTAACTTTTGGAGGGAAGTTCAAATTTCCTCAACAAACTTTTGGAGGGAAACATAGAATTTGAAATCCTAGATCTAGGGTTTAGATGTCTATAAATAGGAACCTAGATCTAAGGGTTGAGGCTAATCTTTAATCAATCTTTGGGTTCTTCATTAGTTGTTAATCTTTTAGTTAGCTAGTTCAATCCTTCTTATATCATCTTCTTCCACAAGTCTAGTGACAAGGCTTGTGCGAAACCCTAACCCTAATTCCACTCCAAATTCAAGATCTTGAGTACCAATCAAGCAAGAAGCCCTTCAACCTTTTAGGAGCCGAGCCGATCTTCAATCGGGAAAGTGATCCAAGCCGATCCGCGACTCACGGAGACGAGCGAAGCCAAATCGACGATCGAGTTCTTCCTCTTGTAGTTCTTGAGAGAATGTAACGAAATTGTTGATATAAATAAAAGGTGAAATTCTTGAATCTTGCTTTCTTTTAATTCTTGCATCATGATTCGATCTCAATTTATGATTGTAGTTCTTGTGATGATGTTTCAGTAAAACTCCGCTCGTAAAGGAGTCGAGACGATCAATAGAATGATGATGTAACAAATCTTGAAACGATTTTTAAGTCCTATGAGTTTTGTAAACCCTAGCAAGTTCAAGAATCGATGACCTAGTTTCGTTGCGATGCTTTCTTGATTGTTATCGCTCGAAATTAGGGATCTACGATCGTTTCTTGAAATTACTAGAGTCTAGAATGTGAATGATATCGGTGAAAGAACAAGGGATAAGATGAAACCCTAGTTTCACAAGAAATCCCTAATTCTTGTCGATCATCATCAATCTAGTGTCAATTCCTCGAAGGATAAGAATACGTAATTGTAAGATTACATCACATCTATAGATCCGATCGATTCCTACGAGCCTCATTTCGATTCTTGATATTTGGTTTGGAAAAATCAACAAATTATCAATTCTTGATTCTATCTTTTTCTTGTTATTAGATCTAGTTTTTTTCTAATTCTTGAACTTCAAATACAAATCTTGAATTGTTTTGTTTTCTTTTCTTTAAAGTTTCGACTCATATAATTCAAAAGACGAACGATTACACTGTCCCTGTGGACGATCCGCACTCACTTACAATCTACATCCGACACCGTAGTTGATTGTGGTCAAATAATTTTTGGTTGTGATTTCTTTACAATTTTCATACTACACATCAAGAATTCTTTAACAATCAAACCCCAATCCCATCAGTGACCCAGACATATTCTGAGGCAGCATCACCTTATCATGGAGATAGTTGATCTCCAGGGTGATTGAGGTTAGGAGAGTAGACTAAGAGGACAACACGGCGGATCCACTCACAAAGGCCTTTTCCTAGAGAGAGACTTATACGGGATGGTTGAGTATGAGATACTGCAACCACTGCTATAGATGGCCCTAGTGCAAGTGGGAGATTGTTAGTTATATGTATGCCTTAGAGGCTATTACTGTACATGAGATGTATATTGTAGTGGATGCTGGGACATATATAGGTAGGACTTTCTTGCTCGACATGATAGTACGCTATCTGGTTGCTCTTTATCTTAACATGTATACTTGTTGTCTCTCTATTACATACTGATAAAGCCCTTAGGATGTATACTCGACTTCCAGGACTGTGATGTAGATCATACTAGTGGGGCTTGGGTAGTCAATGAGTACATCCTTCAATGTTCCTAGTCCTGGGAATATCGAGACGGGGCATCGATATTCCAGAGTAGACTAGCGTATATCTTCTCGACTCATGTGATGGGCGATGGATGATCCCATATCCATTGGTGTTTGACATCAGAGATGGTATGCGGGTGCTCAGTGGAGACTTGGTACACTGAACGGACTCGCCGAGAACTCCCAGATGGTATTATACCTCACGTCAGATGACAGTTCTCTGGTGACACTGGTACAGCTTAGTCTGTTGACCCGAGATCGGCATAGAGTCTTGTGTGTCTCCCACTGTGCTTTGATTTCCACCCTACCACGGCTCTATTGAGTCGTGCAAACAGGTGGTTTTTGGGTACATTCCTGATTCACATGGAGGCAATGAGCGATAGGAGGGGATTCGTCTCTCCCGGTATTGGGGTTTGATGTTGCGCTATGCTCGAATGGCCATAACTGGAAATCCCTGGCCAGGGTTGCACTGATTTACTGGTAAGTGTTATCAGTAGTTTCTTGCGTGTTATGGACCTTACATCGGCAAGACTTATCAAGCTACCGGGGTCCGACGTTTACCACCCCTAGGCGAGATATGCGACATATCAGACGAACAGACCGGACTATACGGTAAATGTTGCTGGTTGGATTCACAGGAGTGTGAGCGGGCTTGCTCGTTGATCTTCTGATCGCTCAATATCCGGGTGGCCGTTACGTTTAGCAGGCCTCTTGCGGCTTGTGGGTGTTTGATATGATCATCACCTGCTGCCGGCGTATTGACGAGTCTTTAGAGTCTTACACAGAGGTTTCCTGGCTCGAGCGAAACGAAATAGGAGCGCATATAAGATAAGTGCGGGACCGAGAATAATACCAGTATGTGATACTGTATTCTATTCTCGCGATTTGTATCATTGGACGGTTATATAAGATATAGCCGGGTTACCGAATCAAGTGTTGATTCGATACATTGATACACTTAATATTAGTCGGTTATATGCAGTATGACCGGATCATTAAATCAAGTGTTGATTTAATGATTTAATGTATAATTATATATTTGATATATTACTTTACATTAACTAGTATTTGTTCACTTAAGATTGATTTTCTCACTTAATGTGCCAAGTAGTATATGTGATATATTTTTGTGCACATGATTGTATCATGTTTGATGATACATGCAAACTTGGGTGTGTATGCTATACACCATGTTTAGTTAATGGTTAGGGTTTCCATTACCTTATTTATTTATTTATTTTGGTAAAATAGAATGGTTGCTTTCTTTGTCTTTATGCAAGAAGCTTCTTGATGCTTCATGCATCTTTGACAAAGTAACCATTTTGTTTTTATTCCTTAACCCAACCATTAGCCTAAACCCTAGTTTACTCTCTACATGAGTTTACTCACCCATGGTTGCTAAATGATAGACATCACTTGATTTTCTTTTCGAGATAATTCAATTTATTCATTTTCTTTTCTTCTTCTTCTTCTTCTTCTTCATGAAGAGAAGAAAGCTCTCCTGAAAATTTCCAAGTGATGAATCCAAGTGAGAAATCCAATTCCAAAGTGAACCCACTTCCTATTTCTTCATCCTCTACCATTTGCCATGTAGTAGAGTGTGTTATCTTCACAAGTTTCATGACCAAGTGAAGATGGAGCTTGAGTTAGAGTTGCCTCAACGTTGATCATCTTCGGCATCGAAATCATCGACCTAGCCCGCCCATTACTCCGATGAAACCGACAATAGAGTCCGGGATTCCGATGATCGCAGCGGAGGGACGTCAAAACGGAGCTAGAGAAGTGGAGAACCGGATCTACAAAGGTTGTGGTCTCTTTCACTTAGTAGCAAAGTAGTTTGCTTGCTTAGTTTCGCCTTACCTCTAGTAACGATCTAGCATTAGGGTTCTTTGGCACATGGAAAATTTTGATTTTGGCATGGTTGATCAGTTGTAGAACCTCATGAGTGTGCCTAGGAACCCTACAAAAACATCATAACAAAAATAGCAATCAAGTATTGTGTGATGGTTCAAGTCAAAATGGCTAATATCATTTCATGCACTCATTTTGCAAAAACAAACAAGCAAGCAAAAGTCTTTGCCATGAAATGATAGCCATTGTCATGATGATGGTCAACTAGTCCAACCTAGTCAACCGGTCAACAAAGTCAACAAAGTCAACCCCTCAACAACCATGTCACTGTAATCCTTAATTAATATTATTGTTAATTATATTTCTTATTCTCATTAGGGTTTAGCAAAAAGTCAATAGTCAACAGTCAACAACCCCAATGAGAATCCCCTGCCTCTGTCTCTCTGTCAACTGTGCATACACACCCGCATCCGCGTTCCGAGGAACATGAATACAAACGAGATAAAACCAATACCAAAATGTACACTAGGATCTGGCTTAAACCAAAGCCCGCTAGTGTTAACTGTCCGGACACCAAACGTGCACAAGTGCACGGATGTGACCGAACCCTGTAGCAAAACCATGCGACCTGCCGTAAAACCATGCGACCTCTACTCGTTTGCCAAAAGGCGAATAGCTTTCTGTGTGGGACTCTAAAGTCTCGACACTACGCTGGTAGTGGGTTTAACCACAGACCGCAAGCGGCACTAGCTGTGTGTAACGGACCCCAGGTAGATGCCGACAAGAAGACTGACGAGGTGAAACCCATCTGAACTCCTGCTGAGCCTGAATGTGACAATCTCTGTAAAGTCCGGTCTGTTCGTCTGATACATCACATGGCGGGCCTAGGGGCGGTAAACGTCAGACCCCTAATTGTGGTACAAGTCGTGTCAGAGTGTATCCAAGAACACCCTGAGATAGCACTGGAAACCTACCAGTATATCTCGCTTGCCCTAGCCAGGGACTACTCGTGTAATGGCTCTACTAGACACAGCGCGATGTCAACCCCCAATACCGGGAGAGACGAATCATTTCTAACCGTCACTGCCTCCAAGTGCTTCGGGACTGCACCCAACTACTACTTGTTTGCACGACTCCTTTGAGTCGTTGTAGGGTAGTAATCTAAGTACAGTGGGAACACACTCGAGGCGAAGTGACAGTGTCAAGTCAGCGGACTAAGCTGTACTGACGATAGGTACAGTACCAACCAACAGTTCCCGACGAGTCCTGTCCAGTGTACTCATAACCCAACGAGAACCCGCATACTATCTTAAGTACGACGTACTGACGGCTGTGGGACAGACCGTCTCCCTCACTGGGATGAGAAGCGCATACTCTAGTCTACTCCAGAGTATCGATGCCCTGTCTCGATAGTCCTACGTCTAGGGACCTGCATAAGGATGTGCTTATAGATTACCCAGCCCCCACTAGTGTGATTGCCATCACAACGCTGGTAATCAAGGAAAGATCCTAAGGGCTCCACTAATGTGTATAGGTGATATACTAAAATAAACACATGTACACATTGAAGTAGAAACAAACCAAGTAGCATACTACTATATTGAGAAAGATTGTCTATACAAGGTGATAATCCCAAGCTTCCATTAAGTAATATACAAACTAGTATGATACAGTAATGGCCTCTAGGGCATATACACTAACAATCTCCCACTTGCACTATGGCCATGTACTGGCGTATCGAAGACCTATCTTCTCGATCAGCCGCTCGAACTGAGTCTGGGGTAAGGCCTTTGTGAGTGGATCAGCAGTGTTATCTTCCGTAGAAACTCTCCGAACCTCGATCTCCTGGCGACCCACGATCTCCCTGATCAGGTGATACCGCCTCATGATCTGTCTGGACTTCTGATGGGACCTGGGTTCCTTTGCTAAAGCTATAGCCCCGTTGTTGTCGCAATACAGAGGTATTGGATCAACAATGGACGGAACCACCTGAAGTTCAGTTAAGAACTTCCTTATCCAGACAGCTTCTTTTGCGGCATCTGCAGCAGCGATATATTCCGCTTCCATCGTCGAGTCAGCAACGGTTTCCTGTTTGGAACTCTTCCAACACACCTCCCCTCCATTGAGGGTAAAGACATAACCCGACATGGACTTGGAATCATCCTTGTCACTCTGGAAGCTGGACTCAGCAAAGGCCTCGATCTGGAGGTCTTTTCCGCCAAACACTAAGAACATCTCCTTAGTCCTTCTCAGGTACTTAAGAATGTTCTTTACTGCTATCCAGTGTTTCTCCCCAGGGTTTTACTGATACTGGCTTACCACACTCAGTGCATAAGCTACATCTGGTCTAATACACAACATCGCATACATTATATAGCCTACCGCAGAAGCGTAGGGTATAATAGACATGCGATCCCTTTCCAAATCAATCTTGGGAGACATCTCTTTGGAAAGGGTGATCCCGTGACAAGCCGGTAGATTACCGTGCTTGGAATCTTCCATACTGAATCTTTTCAGAATGGTTTCGATGTACCTGGACTGTGAGAGTCCCAGTATCCTCTTGGATCTGTCACGATAGATCCGGATCCCCAGAATGTATGAGGCATTACCCAGTCTTTCTTGGAGAACCTGTGTGACAAGAACCCTTTGACAGATTGTAGCATAGGAATGTCATTTCCTATCAAGAGAATGCCATCCACGTATAAAACGAGAAATACTACAGTTCTCGCAACAAATCTACTATAGATGCATGGTTCATCTGGATTTTTGATAAAGCCAAATTCTTTGACCGTCTCATCAAAACAGATGTTCCAACTCCGCGATGCCTGCTTTAGTCCGTAGATGGACTTAAGCAACTTGCACACTTTTCCGCTGCTCCCACTCTGAATGAAACCCTCTGGCTGGTCCATATAAACACACTCCTCTAAATTTCCATTTAGAAAAGCGGTCTTTACATCCATCTTCCAAATCTCATAATCGTGGAAGGCAGCAATGGCAAGAAAGATTCGAATGGATTTCAGCATAGCTACTGGAGAAAAGGTCTCGTCATAGTCCAAACCAGGTCTTTGACGAAAACCCTTTGCAACCAGTCTAGCTTTATAGGTCTCAACCTTTCCATCTACACCAATCTTCCTTTTGAAGATCCAATTGCATCCTACGGGTTTTACCCCATCTGGAGCAACATCCAACGTCCATACTTTGTTGGTGTACATGGACTCCATTTCGGTCCGCATTGCATCCAGCCATTTTACCGAGTCAACGCTCTGAATGGCCTGCTTGAAGCTAGTCGTCTCATCATAATCAATGATGCAATCTTCTCTATCCCCGTCTATGAGAAAACCGTAGTATCTCTCGGGCGGATGTGACTGCCTACTACTCCTCCGGAGCGGCGTAGGAATGTCATTTTCTTTTGAACCCTCTGGTTCTACTAAGCTTTCAGTAATAGCTCGTGGTTCTGGAATTTCTTCCAGTTCTATTGCGCTCCCACTTATCTGATTCTCCAAAAACTGAGTTTCCAAGAAGTGGGCATGCCGAGAAACAAAAACCTTTTGTTCCTCTTCGCAATAGAAGAAATATCCCTTGGAGTTCTTTGGATATCCTACAAACTTGCACTGTACTGAGCGTGCCTCAAGCTTGTCCGCATGGTGCTTTTTGACAAAAGCTGGACTTCCCCATGTCTTAATATGATTAAGATATGGTCTCTTCCCATACCACATCTGATATGGTGTAGTAGGCACAGTCTTAGTTGGAACTCGGTTCAAAAGGTATGCAGCTGATTCTAGTGCATATCCCCAGAATGATCGCGGTTACTCAGCGTTACTCATCATGGACCGTACCATATCCAATAGGGTTCGGTTCCGTCTCTCTGATACACCGTTATGTTGCGGAGTGTATGGAGGAGTAAGCTGAGAGAGAATTCCATTCTCTTTTAAGTAATCCAGGAACTCGGCACTCAAGTATTCACCACCTCGATCCGATCTCAGTGTCCTGATACTTTTGCCGGTTTGTTTTTCTACTTCATTGTTATATTCCTGGAATTTTCCGAAGGCTTCGAATTTATGTTTCATTAAGAAGACAAAACCGTACCTTGAAAAGTCATCCGTAAAAGTAATGAAGTAAGAATAACCGCTTCGTGTAAGCATAGATATTGGACCGCACACGTCGCTGTGTACGAGTCCCAAGAGCTCGCTCGCTCTTACTCCGTGTCCAGTGAACGGAGTCTTTGTCATCTTTCCTTTGAGACAGGATTGACAAGTGGCATACGATTGATATTCGAATGGATCCAAATATCCTTCTGTATGTAACTTGGTCAACCTTCTCTCATTGATGTGACCCAGTCTACAATGCCATAAGAAAGTCAGATTTATTTCCGGAGACTTTCTTTTGTGTGTATCCTGGACATTGAAAATCTGTGGTTGGTTTAATACGTATATACCATTGCTTAATGTACCTGACCCAATCAGAACTTGATTAAGGTGAATGTTTACAACATTACTTACAAACGCAAATTCATAACCTTCTTTAGAAATCAAAGATACAGAAATGATATTACAAGTTGTGTTGGGTACAAAAAAAGCAATTACGTAAAACCAAAACATGTCCATCTGACATTCCCAGGTGATAGTCCCCCACGGCCTTAGCATCCATGCTAGCTCCGTTTGCAACTTTGAGGGTCATGTCACCGGCCTTCAAAAAACTACGGTTTCTTAACGCCTGCAAAGAATTACAAATATGAGATCCTGATCTGGTATCCAATACCCAGGAAGTAAAGTTTATTGATAGACAGTTTTCAATAACATACACACCTGAAGATGAAGTCGCAACTTGCTTCAGATCCTGTGTTCTGGCTTTCCATGCCCTGCAATCTATAGTCCAGTGCCCACTCTTATGACAGTAAAAGCACTCTTCCTTCCCCACAAGTTTCCCCGCTATCTTTGTTGCTTTTGCCTTTCCCTTCGTATCCACTTTACTAACACCACCCCTTGATTTGGCGGGGGTTTTCTTCTTCTTTCCCTTGGCTTTCGCCTTGGACCTAGAAGAGGAATATCCTCCTAGAAAAAAGTGGATGTTTCCCTACCTTTCTGTAGGGTGCCTTCTGCACTCCTCAGCATGTTGAGGAGTTCTGAAAGTTTAACTTCTTTTTCTTGCAAGTTGAAGTTCAGGATAAACTGGGCGTAAGAGGAAGGAAGGGACTGGAGAATCAAGTCCGTATAGAGCTCGTTCTCTAACGTGGTCCCAAGGTCCGCGAGCTCCTCAATGAAGCCAATCATCTTAAGCACGTGTTCCGCTACCGACTATCCGATGGCCAACCTTGCCGAAAATAGCTTCTTCGACACTTCGTATCATGCGATACGAGATTGCTCTCCATACAGTTCTTTTTGTATGGAGAAATATGGATTCGAGGTCCATATTCTCGTGCCTCCTCTGATGTTCGTTGTCCATAGAGGCAAGCACGAGGCACTTGGCCTTCACGCAATCGATTTCCCAGGACTTATGGATTTCCCTATCCGCGACGCTGGTTTTGGGACCTGGGACAGGGGGAGCTTTGGTGGTAAAGAGATACCCCAACTTGTCATAAGTGATTGCCATTTTGACATTCCTGAGCCAATCTTTGTAGTTTGGCCCTGTCAGTATGCTTTTATCTAGTAGTAACTTAAGTCTAGTCATGATGTTTGGTCGCTGCAGTTAGGAGAGAGAGAAGAAACACTTTAGAATGATGCTCTTGCAAGTTTAGAGTGGTTTTTAATTTGTCTAAACAGGATGGCTCCCACTGTCTCTCGAATCCCTCCTCAAACCAAAAAAGGAAGAATTAGTCAGGATCAATCTCACCGTACAATACTTGCTTAAATGTTCGGCCAGGCTGGTGTCGGTACTTCGAGGGAGGTTTTCCAACGCTTTCGCGAAGTTCCTTAATTAAATAACCTTTTTCCCTGTGGGCGTAGCCCCGCTAACACCTTTCTAGACACCTACTTGGTTTATAGCATTGATCGTTAAGTGAGAAATTTCCCGAGGAGTAGCATATACTCACAGTAGGATCGGGATCCAAATATCATCGCGTGACAAAACTGAAGGAATCCTACCAGAATCATCACACTCCAAATGGTATGCAGTGCTAGCAAGTTTCAGTTCTTTTGAAACTCCCGATGTGGATTTTTGCCCTATGCTCTTATGACCTTGACTTTGGCTAAAATATCATAAGTCACATGTCAAGTTCTACCCGTCATTCTCCTGGTTAATTTGAGCTCATCAGCATATACCTTTGACTTTGGCCAAAATGGTAGAACGACTGCCCCAAACCAACACATCTATCTATGGTGCACATGAATACCCAATAGCTACCAATAACTATGCCTTGAATTTGGCCAACATACATAGCTTGAATACTTATTGACCATTCATGTGAAACGACGGAGGGCTACGAATGGTTTTGGCGAAACCGTGAACGTAGTGAACTTGATATAATCGAAGGAACGAGATAACTTTTAAAAAGAGTGCCTTATGCTCCGCGTTTAAAAGTTATTTTTGAAAAGAAACCGAGTGGTTTTTGAAAGTGTTCCAACGAATTTTACTTGGTTTATTTTTCTTGCATTAATTCCATTGCATCCCATCATTTAATCCTACCATTGCAGAAAACAACCAAAATATGACGTACGCTTATGCCATTCGCATTCGCCACGGGGTCCCGTCATTACCCGTTAGGTTACTTAACTAACGACAGAGCGGGGGCTGGACTAGCGCGGATGTAAAACATAAGCAACGCCTAAATAATATCATACATAGATATATTGCAATGATAGCCATTTCAGATCATAGATGAACACATTGATATACTAGGAATCCACAATTCGTACGAGCCTGTAACGAAAAGCGGATTACACGGTCACGATGAATAGCCAATACCCCACCCTAGACCCCTATGGGTGCGGCAAAGTACCCGCCAAATATCCGAAGCGGAGCAACCTCCCTCAACGACCTGAGTAGGCCACTCGGCACTCCGAGATACCCGGTAGTTTGTGCACCCCACCTTGGGTCTATCCTAGGAGCAAAAACAGTAAAAAGAAATTATACAATGAAGGCTACAACCCTGACCCGGTTGTGCGGCCAAAAATAATATTACATCAATTTACATATTACATGAATTGAAAGATAAAAGGAAAAACTCTCATCTCACAACCCCCGGCTATTCATCCGCGACCATCCAATGAATTCATATACACATACCATCAACATTACAGATCACAGATATGTATAACCCCCACTAATCGACGTATAGCGATTAGCATACGTTCAATACATATAACACATCACAAATATATACCCGTCAGTTTAAGTCTTTAGAAGTTCGATCAAAATACGGATTTTCAAGCCCCAAAAACTAATTTTGCATTCTGGAAAATCTGGGCAGAAAAATCATATTCCAAAAATCCCAAAACCCCCAAATAAACAAACTGTGAGAAAAATCGCCCACGGCCGAGTCAACTCGGCCGCGGATCCGCGGCTGGAGCAAGCTCCTGCCGCGGTTCCGCGGCGTGTTGATCGACTCTGTGGACAATTTTTCTACAGTGAGTTTTAAAAACCCTGAGCCGAATTTTAAGGTAAGATTTATCATTTTTTGGACAGAAAAAAAATTCGGCAGAAAGTATACTTTTCGGGCGTGTTTCGCGGCTTTTTCTCGGATCGAATTTCTAGTTACTTTGCTAACATGTTAGATAGTGTTTAACCTCGCTCTGATACCACTGTAAGTCCACGTTACCTCTACCGGTACTTACGGTCTTGCGTAAATGATGAAAAACGATTTTTCAAGAGGTGGTAACATGGACTCAAAATACGGATCTTTGTTAAACAACTACCTAACAACCTAACTAGAGTTTTACCTACTCGGTTAAGGGGCTATACCTTTCTTGAACTCCTTCTTCTTCAACTCTTTCCGGTGTACGGATCGGCCTCACCTCGTCGTTTCCTTGCGCCGAAGATGGATCCACCTGAAAGCTTCTACCTTTGGCTTCTTCTTCAAACTTGAAGAAACTAGAACACTTGGTTTGCTAAACCTTGTGAACTAGGATGAGTAGAGAAGTGATTTGGGTTTTCTTTTATCTCTAAGGCAATGTTTCTCAACTCATGAGAGGGTGTTGCCTTGAGCTAGAGAGAGAGCAAGAGGGAGAGCTCAAGCAAGAGAGAGAAATGAAATGAGAGAATTAGTAACTCTTTTGCCATCCAAGCTCTCATAATCCAAAATCATCATAACATAAATAGTAATCAAGTATTGTGTGATGGTTCAAGTCAAAATGGCAATATCATTTCATGCACTCATTTTGCAAAAACAAACAAGCAAGCAAAAGTCTTTGCCATGAAATGATAGCCATTGTCATGATGATGGTCAACTAGTCCAACCTATTCAACCGGTCAACAAAGTCAACAAGTCAACAAAGTCAACCCCTCGACAACTATGTCACTATAATACTTAATTAATATTTTTGTTAATTATATTTCTTATTCTCATTAGGGTTTAGCAAAAAGTCAATAGTCAACAGTCAACAGTCAACAACCCCAATGAGAATCCTCTGCCTCTGTCTCTCTGTCAACTGTGCATACACACCAGCATCCGCGTTCCGAGGAACACGAATACAAACGAGATAAAACCAATCCCAAAATGTACACTAAGATCTGGCTTAAACCAAAGCCCGCTAGTGTTAACTGTCCGGACACCAAATGTGCACAAGTGCACGGATGTGACTGCGACCTGTCGCAAAACAATGCGACCTGTCGCAAAACCATGCGACCTCTACTCTTTTGCCTAAAGGCGAATAGCTTTCTGTGTGGGACTCTAAAGACTCGTCACTACGCTGGCAGTGGGTTTAACCACAGACCGCAAGCGGCACTAGCTGTACGTAACGGTCCCCAGGTAGATGCCGACAAGAAGACTGACGAGGTGAAACCCATCTGAACTCCTGCTGAGCCTAAATGTGACAATCTCTGTAAAGTCCGGTCTGTTCATCTGATACATCGCATGGCGGGCCTAGGGGGCCTAATAGCGGTACAAGTCGTGTCGGAGTGTATCCCAGAACACCCTGAGATAGCGCTGGAAACCTACCAGTATATCTCGCTTGCCCTGGCCAGGGACTACTCGTGTAATGGCTCTCCTAGACACAACGCGATGTCAACCCCTAATACCGGGAGAGACGAATCCTGTCTAACCGTCACTGCCTCCAAGTGCTTCGGGACTGCACCCAACTACTACCTGTTTGCACGACTCCTTTTAGCCGTGGTAGGGTAGTAATCTATGTACAGTGGGAACACACTCGAGGCGAAGTGACAGTGTCAAGTCAGCGGACTAAGCTGTACTCTTGTCACCTGGGAACTGATAACTGACGATAGGTATAGTACCAACCAACATTTCCCGATGTGTCTTGTCCAGTTTACTCGTAACCCAACGAGCACCCGCATACTGTCTCAAGTACGACGTACTGACGGCTGTGGGACAGACTGTCTCCCTCACTGGGATGAGAAGCGCATACGCTAGTCAACTCCGGAGTATCGATGCCCTGTCTCAATAGTCCTACGACTAGGGATCTGCATAAGGATGTGCTTCTAGATTACCCAGCCCCCACTAGTGTGACTGCCATCACAACGCTGGTAATCAAGCAAAGATCATAAGGGCTCCACTAATGTGTATAGGTGATATACTAAGATAAACACATGTACACATTGAAGTAGAAACAAACCAAGTAGCATACTACTATATTGAGCAAGATTGTCTATACAAGGTGAATATCCCAAGCTTCCATTAAGTAATATACAAACTAGTATGATACAGTAATGGCCTCGAGGGCATATACACTAACAGCCGTTAGGCACTAAATGGAAAAGGATACAGACCAACGATATCAGCAGCGTCGTCACGAGGCGGGCCTGGCCTCAAAAACTGATCAGTAAAAGCAAGCAACAGTCGAGTTACAAGTCAGGTTTCATCATTGATTTCCCCATACCCCCAAGTTATAAGTGTCAAGTCAGGTATTCCATAATCACGAACTAATCCCAACACAGGATCAGGTAGGTGCAGGTTTGTCTGGATGGACAACAGGAACGGTCCGTAAGGACTACATGTCAGGTTTGTTGGCATTAGACACAAGATTAGGTAACAGGTCAAGCCATGGTACATCAGGTCAAGTCAAGTAGTGTACGGTACCATGTCGGGTCAAGTAATATATGTGTAGCAAGTCATGTCAGGGTGTAAAAGATATCATGTGGGTGCTCATAATCAGCTACCATAATCATGGTCATAAATAATCCAGCATGGGTATCAACAACACAATTAATTGGCACATGTAATAGGTTAATCACTAAATGAAGATTTAACTAATTAGCCGTACGGTTATCAGTTGTGTTTAAAGGATGGTGTCAGCATTATATGAATACAATATGATAGATGTGAATGCTAAAAACCAGGTTAATAAGTATTGAGTAATCTAGGAATGCGACGACATGTATAATCTGTTCAATGGATGCAATTGTAATTAAACCGGTTAAAGATGCACACGGATGTCCGATAGGTTAATACTAGAGAAAAGGGGTAACACATCTATAAAATATTTGTGATCAAGTGGTCTAACATTTACAGGTGATTACTAGGTATAAACAATTAGATGTAACAATTAAGTTCCAAGTTCAAGATCAGAAAATATGTAACGGAACTTTATACGGTTAACTTGAAATCCAATACTTTCGATTCTATTTAGAGATTTAATAGCAAACTAAATAAATTAGCATATGAATAGTTTAATAGCATATAGCAAGTTTCACTTGCCTCGATGGGTCGTGATTGGTAGAGTTTTTGCGTGCTAAGTTTGTTACCGCAATCAAGACGGTTTCGCTTGTAGCTAGCCGGTTGAGTACGGGTCGACAACAGGGAGATGTGAATCTTTTTCTATGTGCTTTAACGAGTTAAGTCCAATTTTCCAGTTTGTTTTTAGATTACTTAAGTGCTAAAATGATATATATAGAGAGCTTGTTAGGGTTAGGATTAGGTTAGTTTGAGTTAGGAGTTGCTCACTTCTTTCATTGCCACTCTTAATATCGGTGTTACGGTAATCGGCAATGACGGGGATTAGCACGACTATGAACGAACTTGCGAGTATAAGCTAGGCTTTCCAACGCATAAGTTCTTCCTTTTGGTGCTTGTTCGTCCGTTCTTGGCGCTTAGCCTTAACCTCCGGTTAATTCAACCACAACCGGTCTCACTACGGAATCACCGCTATCATGTAGGATAGGGTGCCATAAGGAGCGGATTGTGGTTCAATTAACTGGAGTTCGATTTAAGATGTTGGGCAAGGAAAGAGTGAGAGAGATTTCCTTCACTCAAACTTTTCTTATCCTACCCTAACAAGTATGGAAACTACTCACCCATTACAAGAAAAATGAAAATAAAACAAAGGAGGAAGATAGAAAGAAAGAGGTTAGAAGATTACAACTAGCTATTTGCGACCTCACCTTGGCAAGGATCAAGCGTAAGAATCATGGTTGTTTAAGGATAAAGGAAAATCAAACAAGAAAGAAACAAACACAAACAACAACAACTAAGTTAACAAATGAAAATTACAAGCAATAATAGTTAACAAAATAAAAAGACAAGCATGGTAAGAACAAGAACTCCTTTATTCATTCTTCACTCACAAAAGCTCACTACAAGTTTTTTAATGGAGAAGAGATGAGAAAAGGAGGAAGAACAACAATATATAACCTAAAATATAAATACAAGATTATGGACCCTTGGCTTTGACAAGTTCTGGACTATTTATAGGCAGGAAACTGGAAACCTAGGGCAAAAATCTGCCTCCTCATAAAAAGACCAAAATACCCCTAAAAGCCCAACTGTTGCCGCCACCGTACGGCCGCGGTTCCGCGGCCTAAGCATGCTTAGGCCGCGGTTCCGCGGCCTAATAGAGGAGTTGGCTCCTCGGATTCGGTGGGGCCCCCTGGTCTGCTCTTGTCTGTAGTTTGGCATATGTTTTTTTCCGATAATCTTTCCAAATTTCTTCCAGAATTTTAGTGGATCAAAAGGTGATTGAATATGGATCTTTTTGTCATGATTTCCTCGAGCTCCGCGTAGATTTCTTGGATCTTCTGTTGCCATTGAGCCTTGTGCATGAAAATGACATTGATTTGCCATTTTGTCTCTTAAACTGGTGTGTGGCAACATACGGATAGAGAGCGGGGACCCGTGTTTTATCTGTGGTTGGCAGTAATCCGGAATTTGTCGTGTTTTTCCATGAATTTCACCGTTTAGGGCCGAGAACCTGTATCCTGCAATTGACTAGCAAGCACGGATCAAGAGTACCTACGGATATGCAATGTGATAAAAATTGGGCGGTATAAAAATGCAAAAATCTGATATGAACAAATACCCCCAAACTTATCATTTGCTCGTCCCGAGCAAAGCCAATTTATTCACAAAAAATCCTAACCTGACTTTCGCAGGGAACGCGATTGCACTCAGCATGTGCAACAAGCCGTTAAACATCTAGGTGTCCCTAGTAGGAGGAGTGTTGTCTCCTGAGGGTTTTCAGCGGATACTACCCACAAAATCCGGTCAACCTAGTTTTTGCAAAATTACTATGATTCAAACCCCTAAAGTTTTGTTTCAGAAAATAACAATTCTATTATCCTAAGTCTAGACTATCGAACCTTTATTTTTCACATCTCGCTTCTTATTTAACTTAAGATTTTATATGTCTTTACGTGTAGTGCAAATAGTGTCGTTAAGTTCCAGAAGGGTCGAATAAAGTCATCATGTCACACAATAAAGCCTAGATAAGAATTTTGAATGGATTACATAAGTTTTATAAAGAGTTAAGCATTTTTCAAGTTTCGTTTTCCAGTAAAGTTTCAACTTCAGAATTTCTATCTTCCTAAACAGGAAACTAGGTCTTATTTTTCACTCCACCTTTTTCTTGTTTTCATTTCATACACACCTCTGTGATCGTGCAATAGTCTTTATCATAGAATAAAACCTTCATATCTCCGCTAGAAATATTTTTATAAAAACCTGTCTTTTGTCAAGATTATTCTCACACAAAGAACCGTTAGGAATTTTAACTCGGAGTGAACACTTGCTTAACTTTGTTTTAATCTGGACTTTCTAGGCTTCTTAGCGAGCTTTGGGCCAATGCACCCAAACCAGTTGGTTTTAGGGCATTAGGTGTAAAAACACCCCAGCGGACTTAATTACTCAAGTTACCTAGTCCCCAAAAAGAAAAGACAATTTAGCGTGAAAATCGTGATGATTCAATGCGAACGGAGATATAACCGGTAGTTCAGTTATTTTTTTGGATAAAAGACGTGTTTAGTGGGTTAGGTGTGTAATCATTCGAATCAAGTTTCAGATGGGTTATTTTTCAGACTTAGTTCCAATTAAGGCATCAATAACATTCCCTTCATATTCACTTCACTTCATAAACTATTCTTGATATTACTTATTTCAGAACAAACCTATTTGATCCTCAGAAAATCATTGATTCATTTAAAAGTTTTTAGACATAAAAGACTCGTCATCTAATTTCCAAAACTCACGACACGTGTAGTGTGATGTAAAGACGTATATCAGCTATAGTCAACTTCAAAGAAGATTTATCTTTCAGGTTTTCAAAATCTAAACATAAGATTTAGTTATTCTTATTTTATCAAACAAAACCGTCGAAATGTTGAATCAGAGTCCTCCCACTAGCTAACTTGACAGAAAAGTTTTTATGTTTTTAGAAAATTTTCAGATTTTTATGGATTTTAATATGCAGATGCAAAATATACATATGAATGCGAAGGTTAGAAATGCGTACCGAGCGTACCCCCAAACTTAAACTGGACAGTGTCCTCACTGTCATTGCATGAGGAGATCATTTGAAGGGTCAAAATTGTCGGTTAGATATACACAATATTTTTTTTATGTTTTTAAAGAGTAAAAAATGGAAAAGAATATCCACAAATAAATACAAAATGGTATATACATACCCCCAAACTTATTTGGAACAGTGTCCACTGTTCTTGGCTCGATAACCGATGTTTGGTGGTAGGCAGAGGAAGATTATGTAGGGTAAACCGGCTCCTGTAAGACCAGGAGCTCCTCTGTTGGTTCGGCGCTAAGGTACGGTTTTAGTCGGTGTCCATTTACTTTGAAAAATGAACCGTCCTTTGGATTCTCCAAATCCACAGCGCCCTGCGGATACACATTCCGCACAAAATATGGCCCTTTCCAGCGAGATCTGAGCTTTCCTGGATGGAAGTGTAGTCGGGTGTCGTAAAGCAGTACCTGTTGACCAGGTACGAAAGTTTTGCGTAAAAGGTGTTTATCGTGAAACACCTTCGTTCGGTTCTTAACGACAACCGCGTTATCGTAAGCCTCATCCCTAAGCTCGCTCAATTCGTTCAGTTGCAGCTTCCGATGGGTGCCCGCATCTTCGAGAGACAGATTCAGTTCTTTTATCGCCCAAAATGCGCGATGCTCTATTTCGACAGGTAGGTGGCAAGCCTTTCCGTACACAAGCCGATAGGGAGACATGCCAAGATCGGTCTTATAAGCGGTTCGAAATGCCCAAAAGGCATTAGTGAGTTTCAGCGACCAATCCTTACGGTACTTGGAAACCGTTCCAGTATCTGCTTGATTTGCCGATTTGAAACTTCGGCCTGCCCACAGGTTTTGGGGGGGTAGGGCGTAGATAGCTTATGATTAATGGAATATTTCCACATCAAGACCTCGAAAGTCTTATTGCAGAAATGAGTTCCATTGTCGCTAATGATCGTTCGGGGGTGCCCAAACCGTGAGAAAATGTTTTCTTTAAGAAACCTAACGACAACCTTGTTGTCGTTAGTCCGGCTGGGCACAGCCTCGACCCATTTAGAGACGTAATCAACAACGAGAAGGATGTATAAGTTCCCGAAAGAGCTGGGAAACGGCCCCATGAAATCTACCCCCCAAACGTCGAAAATCTCCACAACCAAGATTGGTTGGAGCGGCATCTCGTTCCTCCGTGATATCCGGCCCAAGTGTTGGCACCGGGAGCAAGTCTTGCAATAGTCATGAGCGTCTTTAAAGAGTTGTGGCCAGTAGAAACCACATTGCAAGATCTTCTCAGCTGTCTTTCTGGGGCCAAAATGCCTGCCACATGCTTGATCGTGGCAAAATGACAGCACACTCTTGAATTCCTCGTCAGGGACACACCGACGAATAATCTGGTCGGGACAGTACTTGAACAGATAGGGTTCGTCACAGTAAAAATGTTTTACTTGGGAAAAGAATCGAAGTCTGTCCTGACTTGACCATTCAGTCAGTAATAACCCTGTGGCTATATAATTCAAAATATCTGTGAACCAGGGTTCGCGAGATACTGTCAAGAGCTGTTCATCCGGAAAAACGTCGTTGATCGGAAGTTGAGGCGACGGCGAAGAAAGAAGTCGTGAGAGATGGTCGGCGACCACGTATTCACATCCTCTTTTGTCCTTAATGACAAGGTCAAATTCTTGAAGCAAGAGGATCCAACGTATTAGCCGAGATTTTGCATCATTCTTCGCAAAAAGATGGCGCAGAGCAGAATGGTCTGTGTAGACAATGACTGGAGAGCCGATGAGGTAGGGCCTGAACTTTTCTAAAGCAAGTACAACAGCTCAGAATTCCTTCTCAGTTGTTGTATAATTATGTTGGGCGTCATTCAGGGTCCGGCTAGCATAATAGATTACGTGTGGCATCTTGTTGATGTGTTGTCCAAGGACCGCACCAATGGCAAAGTCGGATGCGTCGCACATAATCTCAAATGGGTGCGTCCAGTCAGGTGAAGAAAGAACGGGAGCAGAAGTGAGTGATCTTTTTAATGACTCGAATGCAGTCACACAGCTCGAGTTGAAGTCGAATGGCGTGTCCTTGGCCAGCAAAAGAGTCAAGGGCCTAGCAATCTTGCTAAAGTCCTTGATGAACCGTCTATAAAAACCGGCATGGCCAAGGAAGGCTCGGATGTCTCTGACGCATCTGGGAGGAGGGAGATTGGAAATGACCTCAATCTTCTCTTTGTCAACCTCTATGCCATTTTGCGAAATGATATGTCCTAAGACAATAACTTCGCGCACCATGAAGTGGCACTTCTCCCAATTCATAGTGTGCTTCTTGTCCTTACATTGGGTAAGGACAGCGTCAAGATGCAGCAAACACTCGTTGAAGGAATCGCCGAAGATGGAGAAATCATCCATGAAGATCTCCAGGAATTTCTCCACCATGTCTGAAAAGATTCCCATCATACACCGCTGGAAGGTAGCGGGCGCATTGCATAACCCAAAGGGCATGCGACGATATGCAAACGTGCCGAAAGGACAAGTGAATGTGGTCTTGTCCAGGTCTTTTTCGGCGATGGGAATCTGATTATAGCTGGAGTAGCCATCAAGAAAGCAGTAGTACTCGTGTCCAGCCAATCGTTCAAGCATTTGGTCAATGAAAGGCAGTGGAAAGTGGTCCTTCCGCGTAGCGGCGTTGAGTTTTCTGTAATCGATGCAGACTCGCCACCCAGTTTGGGTGCGAGTAGGGATTAACTCATTCGCCTCGTTAGTAATGACCGTTATGCCTGACTTCTTGGGGACAACGTGAATGGGGCTAACCCACTGGCTATTAGAGATAGGGTAAATGATACCACTATCCAGACACTTCACGATTTCTTTTTTCACAGCCTCCTTCATGACCGGGTTAAGTCTCCTTTGAGGATCTCTGGCTGGTTTGGCATCATCCATCAGATGAATGTGATGTTCAGCGATCAGGGGACTAATCCCCTTGATGTACGCCATGGACCAGCCAAAAACTTGCCTATCGTTGTGCAAGACCGAAAGAAGGGCTTTCTCTGGAGCTAGAGAAGCCGAGATGATAACAGGGAGGGTCTCGTTCTCACCCAAGTAAGCGTACTTAAGGTGAGACGGCAAAGGCTTGAGTTCGAGTGTTGGAGGTGAAACGATTGAAGGCAAGATTGGTGAAAAGGTCTCGAACTCAAAAGATTCCAGCAAAGGTTCAAAACGAGTGTAAGCGACCGAGTTGGATGGTTCAGGTAACTCATCCGGAAATTCGAAGGATTCAAACTCTGGTTGTGAGCGGCTAAGATCGTTAGAGAATGTGAAACACTCGTAGTCGTTGTCGGGCGCAGAAACAGCAGCAGGTTCGAAGTGGAACGCAATAGTGGCGTTAAGGTTATCGTGATCGAACAAAAACTCCTCGAATTCACACTCTTTAGGGGTAATCTCCTTGATTGAGCAAACGTCCAGTATATGAGCATTAGGTTCGGAGGCTGATTCCTCAACCTAAAAATGGTGAGTTCAATTGTCAAGTTTCCAGAAGAGAGGTTCATCGAACCATTGTGACAATTGATCACAGCATTTGAGGTTGCAAGGAATGGGCGACCAAGTATCACCGGAATTTGATTCCAGGGGTTAGCTACAGGCTGTGTGTCTAATATAATGAAGTCAACGGGGAATATGAAGTCCCCGACTTTGATTAACACATCCTCTAGCTCACCCCTAGGATGGGTGACGATCGGTCAACCATTTGGAGAGTACAATGTGTGGGTTTCAGCTCTCCTACGCCTAATTGCTCGTATACTGAGTACGGAAGCAGGTTAACACTGGCACCAAGATCTAATAGTGCGCGGTTGATGTTCTTATCCCCAATGGTAATAGAAATCGTAGGACAGCCAGGGTCCTTCCGTTTTTGTGGTAAAGATTGGGTAAGAGCATCACTCACAGCACTAGCCAAGAAAACTTTCTTGGGTACCCGAGACTTCCTCTTTTTCGTGCATAAGTACTTTAAGATTTTCGCGTAGGACGGGACTTGTTGGACAACATCTAAAAGAGAAATGTTAATGTTAACCTGCTTAAATAACTCCAGAATCTTCTCCATTTGTGGGTTTTGTTTATTGGACCTCAACCGGTTTGGAAATGGAACGTTTTTAAAAGTGGTTGAGTCCAATGCTTGTGGAGGAGATTGTGGAGTTGGAACGGATCCCAGAGCTGGTGTTTTCGTGGAGTGAGAAGTGGGTCCGTTCAGAGCAGAAGAAGAAGAAGAAGAAGAGCCTTTTGAAGAATGAAGAATAGGCTCAGAAGACGAGGAAGGAGAAGAAGAAGAAGAAGAAGAAGAAGCGGCCGGGGTGTCGTTATCCTCCATTGTTGTGCCGATGTTGTTGTGCAGCATCCTTCCTGATCTCAACGTAGTCACAGCACTCACATTATGGTTCTGTTGTTCAAGAGCAACATCTACATTTTGTGGGTGACCGGGATTTGGGAGTGGTTGAGATGGAAGCTTCCCCTTTTCTCGCTCGCTTAACGCCGCATTCAGATGTGCAATCTGGGCTTTGATGATCTTGATGCTTTGCCCGTGTGCAGCAGTGTGTTGCACCAAAGACTGAATAGACGACTGGATGTTGGCGGTGGATTGTGTCGATTGTTTAACGAATGCCTCCAGACTTCGTTCTAGCGAGGAAACCTTATAGTTGTTTGACGGAACAAAGTTGTTTTGTGGAAAAGAATTGTTGGGTGCAATGTTGTTCGTCTGATTTTAAAAAGATTGGGGTTGGAAGGGCTGCTGAAACTATTGTTGAGTTTATTGTTGCGCTTGTTGTTGCGGAGGAGGTGGCCTCTGGAAATTGTTGCCTTAGAATTGATTATGATTCTGATTCCAGGCGAAATTGGGGTGGTTCCTCCAACCGGAATTGTAGGTGGAAGAGTATGGATCATTCCTCGGTCGTTGCTGAAATGCAGCATTAACCTGATCCTGTCCTTGAGATGGTGGGTTGTAAGGACACTCTTCGGTTAAGTGAGAAGGATCGGAACAACAAGCGCAAATGGTACGAAGGGGAAGAACAGGATAAGAAAATTTTCCCTCTATCGCTTCAAGTTTTCTTGTTATTGCATCCATTTCAGCTTTCATCGCAATAGAGATATCAAGTTGGTGAATTCCTACCCTAGACTTACCGGTAGAAGTGGAGGTAGAAGAAGAAGAAGTCGGTCTGGTGCTCTCCCATTGTAGCGTTTGTTCCACAAGGTCGTTGAAGAATTGCCACGCTTCCTCGTCAGATTTCGATAGGAAGTGGCCCTGAAAAATGCTTTTCAACAACTGCTTGGTTGCTGGGTTCAGGCCCTCATATAGGGTTTGGTAAAGTTTCCATCTCTCGATACCATGATGAGGACACTGAACAAGAAGGTCTTTATACCGATCAAAGCACTTCCAGAAGGGTTCAGAAGGAAGCTGAGAGAATTGGTTGATTTCGTCACGGATCCTTGCGGTTTTATGATTCGGATAAAATTTCTTGAGAAACGCTTTCATAAACTCGTCCCAACTGGTTATGGAGTGGGAAGCGGTGCTATACAGCCATTTTTCAGCGAGATCGCATAAAGTGAACGGAATGACCCGTAGCCGTATAGCATCGCCCGACGGCTTTGTGGTTTTCATCATGGCACAAACATTTTGGAACTTGTTGATGAAGATATAGGCATCTTCAGATTGAAGCCCATGAAATCGCGGAAGCATGTTAATGAAGTGGGGCTTAATTTCAAAGTTATCCCCATTGGCCGGTGGAATAGAAAGACAGGTGTGAAGTGCAGAACGGGTGGGATAGAAACGATCCTGGAGCGCGATTCGCTGCGACGCTACAACAGGTGGTGGTGGTGGGTTAGTTGCCTCCGTAGGAGGTGGAGTCAATGAGATGTTTGCGTTAAATCCTGACATCGCGGAAGAAGAGGTTGGTGAAGGTGAAGGTGAAGATGTATGAACAGAATTCCGGTCAACGTCGGAGTTGGCCGGCAAAGGTAAGGTTGAAAAAGGCGTGGACGGAGTTTCGACGTCTGAGTCGACCGCGTAGTCGGTAGCGACTAACGTAACGCGGACTAGGCGGGCGCTAGTGTCCCGAGTCCAAGCGGACATACACTAAACGAGTTTAGTATAGTCAAAGCGGAGAAGGTGAGGGTAAGAAAACGTCAATGGAGAAATACGATGGGTGGTGGGTGAAAAAAAAATGGATTCTGGCGACAAAGGGCAAGTTTTTATAAAAGTTTTTGGATTTCTGTTTTTTTTAGAAAGAGATTTACAAAAATATGTACGGACTTGCGGCTTCAAGCAATCACAAACAAGATATGCACAATCAAACCTAGATCTAGGGTCACCTAGGTCAGCTAGACAGCTCCTAACTGTTCCAAAGGGCTAGAAATAGGACCTCAAACCGCCTCTTCTCCGACAATTGCGGCCAGGTAAGTGCCAGGTAAGTGGGAGGCTCCCCACTACGTAAGTAGTGGTCCTAATTAAGTAACCACTTGCCTTGGACACACTTGCCTAGACACCGCAAAAGTCAGGATAGGATAAACGGCCGATGCCTGTAACTAGTCATCTGTCCTATTGAGCGTGAAGTCCTTAGGGCTGAGTCTAGTATTTTTTAATTAACAATGGTCAATGCATATGCTTTTGTGATTTCTGGGGTCCTGGGAAGGGTGATGAAATCCCCACCCAATCTGAATTGGTTTCAAGCCCCTTAAAGTCCGTATTAATAAATGCAAAGAAGTAACAAATCAACTGCAAACAATTTTTATTTTAGAGCGGCGCAAAGAATCCTGCACAAAAACAGTTTATTGGAAGGGGAAGAGAGTTTGTGCAAAGAATGCTGCAGAAAACACAGTTTAGTGGAGTCCAGAGGAGTGGGGGAAAGAAAAGGAGGACTTACATAAATTTTGGCACCCTGAAGGCACTAACTGACCGCGGTTCCACGGCCTAAGCTAGCTTTGGCCGCGGTTCCACGGCGATGTGGTGGGCTTGGGCCTTCAATTTTCTGGGTTGGGTTCTGTTGAGTGTCATCTTCCTATTTGGAGCTCCCGAATTGTGATTTGCTCACTGGAGCTGCTCCAGAATTTTATAGTAGACCGTTTGCTTCGTTTTGATCCGTCGCGGTGTGGCCGCGAGATGTGGGTCTAACTTCCCACGTCTTTGGCACTAAACTCGAACTTTGTATTATCCTGCACACTTTCACAAAAACTAATCAAAAATAACAAGATGGTTTTTTACAATGTATTTTTTTGTTTTGTTTTTTCGGTTGTATTTATATTCACAAATTTACCCGAAATTACACAAAGAAATAAACTATCGTCACCCCGGCAACGGCGCCATTTGATTGGTAGAGTTTTTGCGTGCTAAATTTGTTACCACAATCAAGACGGTTTCGCTTGTAGCTAGCCTGTTGAGTACGGGTCGTCCGCAGGGAGATGGGAATCTTTTTCTATATGCTTTAACGAGTTAAGTCCAATTTTCCAGGTTTGTTTTTAGATTACTTAAGTGCTAAAATGATATATATAGAGAGCTTGTTAGGGTTAGGATTAGGTTAGTTTGAGTTAGGAGTCGCTCACTTCTTTCGTTGCCACTCTTAATATCGGTGTTACGGTAATCGGCAACAACGGGTATTAGCACGACTAGGAAGGAACTTGCGAGTATAAGCTAGGCTTTCCAACGCATAAGTTCTTCCTTTTGGTACTTTTCCGTCCGTTATTGGCTCTTAGCCTTAACCTCCAGTTAATTCAACCACAACCTGTCTCACTACGGAATCACCGCTATCATGTAGGATATGGTGCCGTAAGGAGAGGATTGTGGTTCAATTAACGGGAGTTCGATTTAAGATGTTGGGCAAGGAAAGAGTGAGAGAGATTTCCTTCTCTCAAACTTTCCTTATCCTACCCTAACAAGTATGGAAACTACTCACCCATTACAACAAAAATGAAAATAAAACAATGGAGGAAGATAGAAAGAAAGAGGTTAGAAGATTACAACTAGCTATATGCGACCTCACCTTGGCAAGGATCAAGCGTAAGCATCATGGTTGTTTAAGGATAAAGGAAAATAGAACAAGAGAGAAACAAACACAAATAACAACAACTAAGTTAACAAATGAAAATTACAAGCAATAATAGTAAACAAAATAAAAAGACAAGCATGGTAAGAACAAGAACTCCTTTATTCATTCTTCACTCACAAAAGCTCACTACGAGTTTTTTAATGGAGAAGAGATGAGAAGAGGAAGAAGAGCAACAATATATAACCTAAAATCTAAATACAAGATTATGGACCCTTGGCTTTGACAAGTTCTGGACTATTTATAGGCAGGAAACTGGAAACCTAGGGCAAAAATCTGCCTCCTCATAAAAAGACCAAAATACCCCTAAAAGCCCAACTACTGCCGCTACCGTACGGCCGCGGTTCCACGGCCTAAGCATGCTTAGGCCGCGGTTCCGCGGCCTAATAGAGGAGTTGGCTCCTCGAATTCTGTGGGTCCCCCTGGTCTGCTCTTGTCTGTAGTTTGGCATTTGTTTTTTTCCGATAATCTTTCCAAATTTCTTCCACAATTTTAGTGGATCAAAAGGTGATTGGATGTGGATCTTTTTGTCATGATTTCCTGGAGCTCCGCGTAGATTTCTTGGATCTTGTGTTGCCATTGAGCCTTGTGCATGAAAATGACATTGATTTGCCATTTTATCTCTTAAACTGGTGTGTGGCAACATACGGATAGAGAGCGGATACCCGTGTTTTATCTGTGGTTGCCAGTAATCCGGAATTTTTCGTGTTTTTCCATGAATTTCACTGTTTGGAGCCAAGAACCTGTATCCTGCAATTGACTAGCAAACACGGCTCAAGAGTACCTACCGGTATGCAATGTGATAAAAATTGGGCGGTATAAAAATGCAAAAATCTGATATGTAAAGGTCGCGATACGGAAAACGGAACGTTACGCGTCGGCGGGAAAAAGTCGCGACGCGCGCACGGTACACAGAATGAACCCAAACGAGGAACAGTGGGGTGACACGGGTCGGAGGTCCTCGCTGAGTCGTCGGGAAACGTCGCCGGCACGGTCGGATTCCGGCAACCACAAAAAACAGTAAACATCAAGTTTTTCAAGAACTATAGGAAGAAAAGAATAGGAGAAAGGAAGGAGTAAGGAGGGGAGGATGCTTACCCTGATTTGCAGAGGGGTCGTGGGGGTCGATGGCGTTAACGGAGTTCCGGCAAGATCCCTGCAGAGACCGCCGGCAGTTAAAGAAAAACCAACCGAGAACATAAAGAATTGGAGAAGAAGAAAGAAGGAGGAAAGAAGGAAGAAGGTGTAGAGATAAGGCTCGTTGGGGTGTACCAAGGCTAGGGCACGGGGACGAGGTCACCGGCGGCGGCTACCGGCGGTGCAGAAGCGTGCAGGGGCGTGGCTGCTTGGTGCAGGGTGCTTGGGAAAGGAGGGAAAGGTGGCGAAGGTGATGAGCGGCGAGGAAAGGCGATGGTGGCCTCGGCGGTGACACGGTGGCGAGGGCACGACGGCGGTAGGGTTTTCTGGGGATGGGTTTCTGTGTTTAACGAAGACGAAGGAAGAATAAATATAAAGAGAGAAGAAGAGAGAGAGAGAGAGAGAGAGAGAGAGAGATGCGGGGAGAGAGAGAGAAGAGAGAGAAAGAGAAGTAGAAAAGAGAGAGAAGGGTAAAGCTGTGGGGCCCGGGGAAATGGTGAAACGTGATTGGCTAAGGGAAAAAAATTGTGAAAGATTTATGGGGTTTGATTGGATGGGGAAAGAATAGGTTTGGGGATTAAAAAAATTTAGAAAGATTATCTGGTGTGAAAGAAATCTAATTTCGTTGGTTTAAAATTTGATAATAGGCTGAGAAAAATACTTTGGCTGATTTTAAAAAATTTAGAAAATAGGATTTGGCGGAAATACAAAATATTTCAGAATCGTGCCCGAGTCAGGTCCAAAAATTTGAATTTGAAATATGAAAAATATTGGCAGGTTCCAAAAATTAAAATGAAGGATTTTATAATTAAAAAGTGTACCCCCAAGAACGGACGCACGTACGTGCGCGTAGCTATCCAAACACGTCCGTTTCACTGAACGGGACGAGAACACGATGCAAGGACGCTACCACTGGGTTAGGGGTGTCAAGCAGGCCATGTCAATTATTTTTAATTTATTTTAAGTGACTTAAATTGTTATATGCAAGAATATGAATTGTCGGGGTAAATTATAACTAGTAACTGTCAAAGCATAATTAATGAAATAAATACCACACACCACACATATGGTAACAGAAATTTGTAGAACTGGACTCGGTTGTTACATTATACCCAAATACAAAAAGAATTTCATCCTCGAAATTCCAAGAATACAAAAGATAGACGACAAACAACTACAAGAAAAGATGAGGAAACTTCTGCCGGATTTCATCTTGTCGTTCCCAAGTGGACTCTCCATGTGAGCGATTACCACAAGAAACAAGTAGAAGAGGGATAACCTTGTTCTTAAGAACCTTTTCTCTTCGATCCACAATTTCAATCGGTCGCTCCTCAAAAGTCAAGTCTTCTCGTACCGTCAGCTCCGAATGATCCAACACATGTGTTTCATCTCGAACGTACTTACGGAGTTGAGATACGTGAAACACATCGTGCACATTCGCCAAGGACTGTGGTAACGCCAAACGATACGCTACCTCGCCAACACGCTTCAAGATCTCAAAGGGTCCAACAAATCGAGGAATGAGCTTTTCTCGACTTCCAAAACGAATCACCCCTCTAGTCGGTGATATCTTCAAGAATACCAAATCACCCACGGCGAACTCTAGAGGTCTTCTCGACGTATCTGCTCAACGCTTCTGTCGGTCTTGTGCTGCTTACATATGGTTCTGGATAGCGTTAACCTTCTCAACTGTCTGCACAACCAAATCTGGCCCCAACAATCTTCGTTCACCGACATCGTCCCAACAAACAGGTGAACGACACTTGCGACCATACAAAGCTTCGAATGGAGCCTTCTGAATAGTTGTCTGGAAATTGTTGTTGTAAGAAGACTCCACCAAATGCAGATGATCCTCCCAAGAACCCTTGAAGTCCAACATGCACACTCTCAACATATCTTCAAGAGTTTGGATCGTTCTCTCCGATTGGCCATAAGTTTGAGGATGATAAGCTGTGGTAAACTTCAATCGTGTCCCCAAACTTTCCTGTAAGCTCCGCCAAAAGTGTGATAAGAACCGAGTGTCACGATCGGACACGATACTTACCAGTACTACATGCAATCTTATAATCTCCTGCATGTACCGCTCCGCCAAAGTCTCTGTTGATTGACCAACCCGGAAAGGAATGAAATGAGCTGCCTTGGTCAATCGATCCACAATCACCCATACTGCATTATTGCCTTTTGGACTCCGCGGTAGAGCTGTCACGAAATCTTGGTTATATGTTCCCACTTCCACTGTGGAATCGAAAGTGGTTGCAACAAACCAGCAATCCTTTGATGTTCAGCCTTAACTTGCTGACACACCAAGCACTTTGCCACAGAGCGAGCAATCTCCCGTTTCATGCCTTCCCACCAGAAATGCTGTCGTAAGTCTCGGTACATCTTCGTGCCTCCTGGATGTACGGAATAAGCTGAACTGTGTGCCTCCTTCATAAGCTCTTCGCGAATATATCCCTTTGGCACACACAAACGGATACCATATCTCAACGAACCATCTTCATGGATCGGTAAATCTGTTCGAAGTCCAGCTTCAACCTGTTCTCGAAACTTTCGCAATCTAGGGTCCTGCGGTTGCACTTCTTTAATATTCTCGATCAACGACGAATGTACTTGCAGCTGCATCAACTGTCCCGAAGAATGTTGTAGCACAACCTCCAAATCAAATCTTTGAAAGTCATCAATGAGTTCCTTCTGCGCAGTCAACATCTGAATTGCTGGTAACCGACTGAGCGCATCCGGTACGACATTAACCTTCCCCGGATGGTACTTAAGATCAAGATCGTAGTCAGCCATCAGCTCTAACCATCTACGTTGCCTCATATTAAGTTCCTTCTGTGTGAACACATACTTCAAGCTCTTATGATCCGTGAAAACTTCGACCCTTTCGCCCAAAAGGTAGTGTCTCCAAATCTTCAAAGCGAAGATCACAGCCGCAAGCTCCAAGTCGTGAGTTGGGTAATTCATCTCATGGGTCTTCAGCTGTCTTGATGCGTACGCTACAACCTTCCTATGCTGCATCAAAACACATCCCAATCATTTTCCAGATGCGTCGCTGTGAATCACCAATCCTCCGGAACTGTCTGGAACGGTCAGAATAGAGGCGGTTATCAATCTTTTCTTCAACAACTCAAAAGCTGACGCACACCTATCCGTCCACACAAAAGGTACCTCCTTGCGCGTAAGCTTGGTCAACAGCTCTGCCAGACGAGCAAAGTTCTCCACAAATTTTCTGTAATACCCGGCGAGTCCAAGAAAACTTCTTATCTCCGCAACATTCTTTGGAATCGGCCAATCACGAACTGCTGCAATCTTTTCGGGATCGACGGCGATTCCATCGCTAGACACAACATGCCCCAAAAACTTTACTTCCTCCAGCCAAAACTCGCACTTGCTCATCTTCGCATACAATTTCTCTTGTCTCAACGTCTGCAGTGCGATCTTCAAATGTCCTGCATGCTCTTCAATACTGTTCGAATAGACCAGAATATCGTCAATGAACACCATAATAAACTGGTCCAAGAATGGTGAAAAGATTCGGCTCATCAAGTCCATGAATATCGCCGGTGCATTCGTTACTCCGAAGGGCATCACTAAGTACTCGTAATGTCCATACCGAGTTCGGAACGCCGTCTTACAAATATCTTCTGCTTTCACTCAGACCTGATGATATCCGGACAGCAAATCCAGCTTCGAGAATACCCTCGCGCCACTAAGCTGCTCAAATAGTTCGCCAATGCGAGGGATCGGGTACTTGTTCTTAATAGTCATCCGATTTAATTCTCGATAGTCGATGCACATCCTTCTTGTGCCATCCTTCTTCTTGACTAAACGAACCGGAGCTCCCCAAGGCGAGTTACTGCTTCGAATCCAACCGTTCTCAAGCAATTCAGCAACCTGTCTCTTGACTTCTTCAAACTCCACTTGTGCCATTGGATAATACGCTTTAGATACTGGCGCTGCACCAGGAATAAGATCAATCACAAACTCCACGTCTCGCTTTGGCGGTAATCCCAATATATCTTCAAACACGTCCATAAAATCGCGAACAACAGCTGGCGCTTCACTTTCATCAACCTCCATTGCTGCAAGAATATTAGTCGTCGGCCTAGCCTTAAACTCGACTGGCCCGACAGAACTGCTTCCTCCAGTGAAGATAAACTCGGGATGTCCGGGAATCTGGAAAATTACTTTCTTTGCCCTACAATCAATGTGAGCATGGAAAGTGCCAAGGAAATCCATTCCCAAGAAGACTTCGTAGCTGCCTGTATCAATCACTAAGAAATCTGCAAAAAGCTCCCGTCCGCAAACAAGAACTGCACAATCTTTACATTCTCTACTAGATATGATTTTCCGATTCCCAGTGTGTATGTCCCAGAAACTAGACAGGGTCGTGCAGGTAATCGAGTGTGTAGCTATAAACTTGGACGACATAAAACAATGGGATGCACCAGAATCAAATAACGCTAATGCGGGAAAACCATGAACGAGTAGAATACCTGAAACAACTTCTCCCGAAGCCTTAGCTTCCTCAGCTGTCAAGGTAAAAGCTCGAGCCTGATTAGGTCCATGAGTCAGCTGCTTCTGTCCCTGAAATGGTTTCTGCGGAGGCTTCTGAATATCATCCCTTGTGTGAAGCTTCGACGGACAAGAATTAACAGTATGATCTGCCGATCCACAAACCAGACAAAGTCCCCGCATCCTGCGACATTCCCTTTGCAAATGTCCGGGTAAGTAGCAATAGCTGCAAACCACGTGCTTCCTCTGATCAACGACAGCAGGCTTCTTCATCGGTGTTACACGACGGTCCACTGGAATACCTCTGCATCCATGAGTTCGGTTTGGTACAAATGCCGTCTTCCTTACCGCAACCACTGTCTGTCATGAACTCCTAGTCTTCCCAGATAATCTCTGTTGTTCTCGGGCTGCCGTAAGTACCTGTGTGACAGTGGTCAAACCCATGGAGACAATCTACCTCTGGATGTCCACATCTAAACTGCGCAGGAACCTCCTTGCCCTGTCTGCATCTTTGGCAACTAAAGGTCCAGTGAATCTACTGAGCCGTGTCCACTCGGCTGCATGTACATCTACGGGTGCACCATTCTGCTTTAGACTGATGAACTTCTCTTCCATTTCCTCCCGTGCAGTCCGCGGAAAGAACTTCTCCAAGAAACTCTTTGAAAAATCCGCCCACTTAATCGGTTTGGGCAAGCGGGTCTCCTCTACAAGCCACCATTCACGGGCGTAGTCCACTGACAGAATGCGCACCACATCCACCCTTTTATCATCTGGGATCTGCACCGCAATAAATAAGTTTTCCGTGTCAACTAGCCACTGTTCCGCTGGCAACAGCTCCTCCAAACCAGGAAATACAGACGGACCCAAACGCCAGAAATCTTCTACGGTCCCCACACGATGTACTGGCGTAGCCCCAACATTGTTCACGGACTGCTGAACGGTCCGCAAACCTTCCTGAAACGATTCAGCTTGCTGCTGGATCGGCTCGGTCTGCCTCTTTTGATTCTCCAACATCCCACGTATTACTCCAAGCATGGCGGCTTCGTCAACACGCCTTTGGTACGTCTTTAGATTCTTTTCTGCCATATTCCTGAAATAAAAACACCCAATGATTAGCATGATAACAGATTCAAATATAGATCAAGACTAGAACTCCGAGTTACTTAAATAGAGTACCGCATTCTAACTATGCCGCGGTATCATAGCTACAATTACATAACTCCACCCAAGTCGCCTAAGTTCTAGAGATAACAAGGAATCAGGTTTCGAGTCGATATGCAAAGGAAGTTTGCACACCGTAAAAGATATAATCAGGAAGAACTTAGATTCAAGAACGGTAAAACGGCATGGTGGCACGACATGTTTCCTAAACACGGGTATTCCGATTCGTGTATTGGGTACAATATCCAACTACAAAAGAATCAAGCCGACAAACATATGGCTCTGATACCAAAAGAACCATATCAAGCCCCGCTTCCCATAGTAAGCTAAATTGGACAGGTGACATAGCCAACCATGCTACCTGTGGGTAGGAAGTATCCATCCACTGTCGCATTACGGCTGTAGAGATATCAAGAACAAAATATAACTATCTAATACATGTCCATAAACCAAGATAACATGAGTCAAGAATAATAAAAATGCGGAAGCAAAAGATCCAATACAAAATAACTGGAATGTATGTCCCATAATGCGGGCTCACATCAGGAATAAAATGCAGAAAATAAAAGAAATAACTACTACTGAAACCTCACTGCTCAGCCTGCCGGCTGAAGTACTCCTGCTCGGACTGCAACAAAGGTACGGAATCTGGGCCATGCAAAACCCAGACGTCAGCACGTCATGTCATCAAGTAATAAAGTATAAACAGGGTAACAGGCAATGCAAATATAATAATGAATGATAAAGCAGGTGTAACAGTAAAATAAATCATGGCAGTGAAGGGTAGTGTGAAGTGAGTAAACTAAACTGTTCTATTGGGTTATCTACTCTCAAGTCCTGGAAATCAATTTGATGAATCATCGATGTAACTCAATAGTATCCCGTGCATGCCCGGGACCACGGTCTAAGACTCTCGGATTGAAACCGAGACGTGCCGCTAGGCACTAAAAGGAAAAGGATACAGACCAACGATGTCAGCAGCATCGTCACGAGGCGGGCCTGGCCTCAAAAACTGATCAGTAAAAGAAAGCAACTGTCGAGTTACAAGTCTGGGTTTAATCATTGATTTCCCCATACCCCCAAATTATAAGTGTCAAGTCAGGTATTCCGTAATCAAGAACCAATGCTAACACAAGATCAGGTAGGTGCAGGTTTGTATGGATGGACAACAGGAACGGTCCGTAAATTGGAATTAGACACAAGATTAGGTAACAGGTCAAGCCATGGTACATCAGGTCATGTCAAGTAGTGTACGGTACCATGTCGGGTCAAGTAATATGTGTGTAGCAAGTTATGTCAGGGTGTAAAAGATATCATATGAGTTCTCATAATCCTGGTTATAAATAATCCAGCATGGGTATCAACAACACAATTAATTGGCACATATAATAGGTTAATCACTAAATGCAGATTTAACTAGTTAGCCGTACGGTTATCAGTTGTGTTTAAGGGATGATGTCAGCATTATATGAATACATTATGATAGATGTGAATGCTAAAAACCAGGTTAATAAGTATTAAGTAATCTATGGATGCGACGACATGTATAATCTGTTCAATGGATGCAATTGTAATTAAACCGGTTAAAGATGCACACGGATGTCTGATAGGTTAATACTAGAGAAAAGGGGTAACACATCTATAAAATATTTGTGATCAAGTGGTATAACATTTACAGGTGATTACTATGTATAAAAAACTAGATGCAAGAATTAAGTTCCAAGTTCAAGATCAGAAAATATGTAACGGAACTTTATAAGGTTAACTTGAAATACAATACTTTCGATTCTATTTAGAGATTTAATAGGAAACTAAATAAATTAGCATATGAATAGTTGAATAGCATGTAGCAAGTTTCACTTGCCTCGATGGGTCGCGATACGGAAAACGGAACGTTACGCTTCGGCGGGGAAAAGTCGCGACGCGCGCACGGTACACGGAATGAACCCAAACGACAAACAGTGGGGTCACACGGGTCGGAGGTCCTCGCTGAGTTATCGGGAAACGTCGCCGGCACGGTACGAATCCGGCAACCACAAAAAACAGTAAACATCAAGTTTTTCAAGAACTGTAGGAAGAAAAGAAGAGGAGTAAGGAAGGAGTAAGGAGGGGAGGATGCTTACCCTGATCTGCAGAGGGGTCGTGGGGGTCAATGGCGTTGACGGAGTTTCGACAAGATCCCTGCAGAGACCGCCGACAGTTAAAGAAAAACCTACCGAGAACATAAAGAATGGAAGAAGAAGAAAGAAGGAAGAAGGTGTAGAGATAAGGCTCACTGGGGTGTACCAAGGCTAGGGCAAGGGGACGAGGTCACCGGCGGCGGCTTCCGGCGGTGCAGAAGCGTGCAGGGGCGTGGCTGCTTGGTGCAGGGTGCTTGGGAAAGGAGGGAAAGGTGGCGAAGGTGAAGAGGGTGACGAGCGGCGAGGAAAGGCGATGGTGGCGTCGGCAGTGACACGGTGGCGAGGGCACGACGGCGGTAGGGTTTTCTGGGAATGAGTTTCTGTGTTTAACGTAGACGAAGGAAGAAAAAATATAAAGAGAGAAGAAGAGAGAGAGAAAGAGATGGAGAAAAGAGAGAGAAGGGTAAAGCTGTGGGGCCCTGGGAAATGGTGAAACGTGATTTGCTTAGGGAAAAATTTGTGAAAGATTTATGTGGTTTGATTGGCTGGGGAATGAATAGGTTTAAGGATTAAAAAAATTTAGAATGATTATCTGGTGTGAAAGAAATCTAATTTCGTTGGTTTAAAATTTGATAATAGGCTGAGAAAAATACTTTGGCTGATTTTAAAAAATTTAGAAAATAGGATTTGGCGGAAATACAAAATATTTCAGAATCGTGCCCGAGTCGGGTCCAAAAATTTGAATTTGAAATATGAAAAATATTGGAAGGTTCCAAAAATTAAAATGAAGGATTTTATAATTAAAAAGCATACCCCCAAGAACGGACGCACGTACGTTCGCATAGCCATCCAAACACGTCTGTTTCACTGAACGGGACGAGAACACAATGCAAGGACGCTACCACTGGGTTAGGGGTGTCAAGCAGGCCATGTCAATTATTTTTAATTTATTTTAAATGACTTAAATTATTATATGCAAGAATATGAATTGTCGGGGTAAATTATAACTAGTATCAGTCAAAGCATGATTAATGAAATAAATACCACACACCGCACATATGGTAACAGAAATTTGTAGAACTGGACTCGATTGTTACATCTTAGGTGAACAACTGACACCAATGGCTTGTGAGAGCGGCCACCGCCCCTCGTCAGGTTCTAGATAAGTATACACCAGTCTACACTGGAGTATCGATGCCCAGTCTCGGTACTCCCACGACTAGGGACATTTAAAGATGTGCTTATAGACCCCCATCTCCCACTATGTGATCGCCTTCAGAATGCTGGTAGTCAAGAATGAATCATATGGGCTCTATCAACATGTACATGATGATAAAGACAAACCATATATCATACTATCATCTTGAGTAAGACTGTTTTATCGATATAGGTCATCCCTCAATCATCATGATCACCTGTCTGTGACTATGATAATTGCCTTGAGGGAACTATATCCAACAGTTTAACTTCTATGTAAGAAAGTTATACCTCAAGTATCAAGTCCTTCTTCTTCTTGTACTCCTCCTTCTCTTCATGAGCTCCTTGAAGGATGTACGGGTCGCGCCTTCTCATCGGCCTTCTCGAGTCAAAGAAGATCCACCCGAGAGTGTCAACTAAGAGCTCATATCTCTAAGATGAGGTAACTAGGGTACCTAGTGTGCTAATCTAAGTATCCTAGAGGATGTAGAGAGTGATTTTGGATAGATTTGTCTCAATAACCCTATGTTTCTCAACACATGAGACAATTAGGGTTTGAGGAAGAAGAAGAGAGAGAGTATTTAAGATAATAATGAAATGAATATGGCTACTTGTGATCACTATGAAACATGCCAAAATATCTCACAAAATATCTCACAAAATATCACAAAATAAATAAGTCAACCCTTGCCTCAATAGTCATCCATGAGTCACTAAGTACCCGTGCTTCAATCATCACAAAATGACACCTCATACCTCCACCTCATTAACCATTTAACCTAAATGGTAATAGAAGTAATGAAGTGTTTTCTTCTAGAAGCACGGTTGAACAAATTACAAGAATACCCCTTACCGTTTAAACATACCCGTATCCGTATTCCAAAAAATACGAATACAATGAGATAAAACGAATCCAATAATCTAATACTAGGATCCGGCTTAAACAAAAGCCCACTAGTATTATCCGTCCGAAAATGATCCGTGCACAAGTACACGTATATGTTAGAACCCTATCGTAAAACCATACGACCTCTACATTGTTTCGCCCAAAGCAAGGAAACCCGCTTTGTGGGACTCTAAAGACTCGACAGTACGCTGGCAGTGGGTTTAACCACAAGCACGTCAGCGGTACTACCTGCACGTAACAGCTACCCAGGTATCTATCGATAAGAGGGCCGATAAGCAAACTCATCTGAACTCCTACTGAGCCTATATGCGACAATCTCAGTACAGTCCGGTCTGCTCGTTTAAGAGTATCGTATATCGGGCCTAGGGGGCGATAGCCATCAGGCCCCTAATAGCGCAATAATTCATGCCAGAGTAGAGCCCAAAAACATACTGAGAAACTACTGGACTACCTACGAGTAAATCTCGCTTGCCTCGGACAGGGACTTTTTGTAATGGCTTTCTGAACACAGCGCAAAATCAATCCCCAATACCGGGAGAGACGAATCCTATCTATCCGCCACTGCCTCCAAGTGCTTTGGGACTGCACCCAACTACTACCTGTTTGCACGACTCATCAGAGCCGTTGTAGGTTAGTGTTCAGTCGAAAATATCGCGCATTTGATATGACATTTTCCTTACTTTTCTTAAATATCTAAAGGTGTTTATTATAAATATGACACATGTGAGGGTTTATCTGTAAAAATACTATTTTCATATGTTTATATATATTATAATTAACATTATTAAGGAAAATATATGCATATAATATTTATATAATATTTTGATAATTAAAATATAAATATCATATCAAATATCCTTAATCAATATTCTTAAAATAAAATATCAAATAAAATGGTAAGAATAATATCTCCAAAATACCAAATATTACTAACATTATTCATTGAGATATTGTGCAGAAATTATATCAGGATTGGAATCAAGGAAATCCGAGATATCGAGATCAAATCTGCCGAAATATTGAAGTAAATCATGAAATCAATTATGGCAGAGAATTAGAAAAGATTTCCAAAATCCAGATATTCAAAAGATCACCACATGTCAACAAAATAGCTCCAGATGTTTGAAGCAACGAGGATACCAAATGGCCGCGGTTGCGCGGCAAAAAGCATATTATTGCGGCGGATCTGCGGTTCATTCAGGGAGTTAGGGTTTTGGATTTTTATGTTAGGATCGTCTCAACAAACCCTAATCTATGGAATCTAGGGATTGCAACATCTGTGACTATAAATAGAACAAAGAGCCCCTCTTGTAAGTTCATCAAACCGAAGAGATCACGAAGTCAAAGTCGACTCACGCATCCAGGTTGATCAATCAGCTGTTCATCTACCTCCTTCAAGATAGATCGAGAAGCAAACTAGGTTTTGTATTCCACTTTATAATGGAATAAAAAGTTTAATTAATCAGGTTGATTAATAAAGGTAGTTTTTTTATTCTTATCACATTTATTTTCTATATTTACATTATGATCTATATCCGTTCTTCTTCTTTTATCTCCACCATGCGCGAGTAATTCTCCGCTTGGTAGGGTTCGTAGGATTAGGGTAGAACAATGGATGAGAAAATATTTTAACTTCTTTTAAGTCTTATGAAGTTTATAAACTTTAGCAAAAGAATCGTTAACGTAATTATCGGGCGCGCTACCAATTTATTGCTAGTCTCGACCGCGATTCGAGATCAGATTAACAATTGTTTTTAAGGGCTAGACATGAATAGAGATCAAAGAAGGGACAAGGGTCAATAGTGTGGAAACCTTAGTTTCTTCCAAGAACCCTAATCCTCATTCATCACTATCTAGTTTCAAATCTATCATTAGATAAAAAGAGTAATCTTTATTATTCATCCATGACTACTGAATCCTAACGAACCCTATAGGCCTTCTTTATATATATATATATATATATATATATATATATATATATATATCCTTATTTAAACTAGATCTGTATTCTACATCCATGTTTAACATAGATCTAGAAACTATTCTCCAATATTCTTTATTCTTTTATTCTTCCTCTTTTCAATTAACACGTCTAAAGTAAGATTAAAAGATTCCATGAATCCCTGAGGACGACCCGTACTCTTCTCGGCTAACTACACGTGGCACCGTTATTGATTGCGGTTATTACATGTTGGGGCCTCACCTGCACGTGCAAACACGTATGTATTAGAAATGGAATCGTTTTAAGAAAATGGATGCACACGCGATCTCGGTCGCATTTTAAATTTTATAAACCGCAAGTGCACGGCGCGTTGTAGCAAGCCGGTAAGTACGGGTCGATCCGCAGGGAATTGTGTATTAGCTTTTGTTGTTTAAGGTTCAACAAATAATGAATTGGTTGGTTTGTCACAAAAATATAAAACACGAAAACAAAGAAAACAAGTTAAGAAAGAAATGGCTGTGGCTTTGGCTCGGATGGTCGAATCGCGACGATTCCTTCGACGCTCCCTTGCTCATGAGTTGTCCGTCCTTGTGTCGATCCTGGCGTAAAGCATGACTTGTCAAGGCGGTTGCGAAGCACAAGTCATCAAGTTGTCGATATTCAATGCAAAACACAAAATGGGTATTGTTCACTTACCGTTTGTATGTCCAAGCTTGAGGTATCAACACTAAGAACAACGGTTAGCAAGCATACGACAAGATCAAAAACACAAAGTAGCAAGTGAGAGCAAATAGTTTTAGTGTTAACTTTGCTAAGGGTTTGTGATAGTATAGGGTATATGAAAACCGAGGTTTTGTCAAGCACTTGGTCACAAAATACTGTATCTAAACTTAGCAAATTTAACACCAAATTGATTTTAACTTAAACATTCTGAAATGGGGAAAGGGAGTTAGTATGGTATATGAAGAGGTTACAAAGTAATCATGGCTTCAATATACCATATCACATCAATACATATACAATCCTTAAATTAGAATCATAAATATAAGCACATTAAACATGAACAAGAGGAGGAGGAAGGCAAAGCCTTTCATCTAATTTCCTCACCATGACCACAACCAAATAAATTAGTTACACATAATGAAAAGAAAGAAAGAAACAAAAGAAGCAAATAAACAAAACAATAACAATATTATTAACACTTGAAGAAGTTTAGGTACAAGATATTGGTAACTTGTTCAACCTACATAATGAAGCTCTCAAAAAGAAAGCTTCAAGAGGGAAGAAGAAAAAAAAACCAAGATGAAGCCCACTCACTCTCAAGCTAAACAAAAACAAGAAAAATACTATAGAATATGTGCACCCCCTCTCTCTAATCTGCTCTGGTATTTATAGGCTTCAAAATATAATAAACAAACAATATAGAGTAGATGATGTGATGCCTGTAAAGTGCCAGCAGAAAAATGGGGGATAAAGGATCTAGGGGGCCAGCATCGCCGGAATTATTGGGGGGACCGCCGGTCTTGTTATGGTGAAAGTGGCTCGTTTTGGCATGGTGAACTCTAGTCCTCTCTAATATCATCCTGGTGCTGCTTGATCTATGTATAAACTCATGGTTACAACTCAGGGATTTTGGAGGGAAACCTGATGCTACATGTCACATCAAAACTTTTAGCATTTAACTCATGTCATCATCCCACACGTGCCCACTTGCATAAATTGTACAATGGCAGCCCCCATATGGTTAATGTCCCAAAAGAGCTAGTGCACACTTGTATTGTGTTGGACCAAAATTGTGTGCACACATTTATTGCAAAAGAGTTCTTGAATATCGGTCGGTTTTCTATTCTGATTGCAGTGTCGGCTCCCAAACACTATATCCGTGTTATTGAGTTTGTTTCCAGTGTTTTATCACGAAAACCTATAATATTTAATTACTGAGCAGACAATGATTAATAGTACCGATAAATAAAAAAATTGATAATGAATGAGTGGTATTAAAATACAGTTTTGTGAGATGAAAAAATACCCCCAAACTTATCATTTGCTCGTCCTGAGCAAAACAAAAAATCCTAGCCTTACTTTCGCAAGGAACACGATTACACTGAGGACGTGCAACAAGCCGTTAAACCTATAGGTGTCCCTAGTAGGAGGAGTGTTGTCTCCTGAGGGTTTTCAGCGGATTACAACCACAAAATCCAGTCAAGTTAGCGTTGCGGAGAAACTGTTGATTCTAATCTTATGGTTAAGAATCAAATCTAGAAATTCTATTATCCAAGTCAGAAACGTCAAACCCTATTTTTCACTCCTCACAATTTGTTTAAAATAAGCTTATACGTGTCTTTACGTGATTGTGCGGATAGTGTCCACAAGTTTTTAAGAACTTGATTAAGGTCATCATGTCATAAGTACGGACCAGGATAAACTTCTAAAGGATCACAAGAGTTTGAAAAGGAGCTAAGATTTTCTCAATTTTTTTGTTCTCAAGTTAGGTTTGAAGTCAGAATTTCTATCTTTTTTAACAGAGAACCTAAGTCTTATTTTTCACTCCTACCATTCACCTGTTTTTGTTCATACATAGCCAAGTTATCGTGCAAACGTCTTTTATAAATATACCTTCATATCTTCGTGAAAAAAAAATTTTAATAGAAAACTCGTCTCCACCAAGATTATTCTCCCACAAAGAAGCATGAGGACTTTTAACTCGGAGAGAACACTTGCTTAGCTTGCTTTATTTTGCGATTGGAAACTTAGCGAGCTTTGGGTCAATGACTCCCAAACCGGATGGTTTTAGGGCATTAGGTGTAGAGACACCCCAAGGACTTAATTACCCAAGTTACCCAGGCAATAAGACAAAAGACTCATTTTATTTAAAATATTCTGAACTTTGTTAAAACGGAGATATAGCCAGCATTTCTTTTACATCCGAAGACGTTACATGTGGATAAGATGTGTAATTACTCCAACAAGATTCCAGATGGGTTATTTTTCAGACTTAAAATGTAACATTTCAGAAAAATAAAATATTATTTTTCGGGAATTTTATATTTTAATAATAAAATATTGAATATTTTAATAAGGCGGTATTATTAAATACCGATAAAATAGGAAAAATTATGGAAAAATTATGGAAAATTCTAAAATATGGTATTTTATGGTGTTATGCCATTTTTAAGTTTTTATGATTAATTATATGCTAATTTAGTGCTAATCGCGATTAAAAATCGCTAATCTGATTTTTGGCATTTTTGTGCAAAACATGCACCTACCATTTCTACACTTGTGTTGCATTTGCTTCTTTGCCTTCTCTTCATTTTAGCATGGTTGCTTAGGGTTTACCATTGTGTGAGAAGGAAATAAATAGAAAAGGAAAAGTGAAGTATGATGAAGAGAGAAAAAGAGTAAGTGAGGGTCAACCCTTTTGTTGTGAGCCATCCCCATCATTTTCTCAACCCATTTTCTCTCTCCCTACTCTCATGTGATGCTGCTACTGCCCTTCCCCTCTTCCTCCTCCCTCTTCATTCCCCCCAAAACACCATGGATCCAACTCCAAAATCCTATTCCCATTTCACAAAAATTGTTCCCAAGCTCACTAGCTACACATTGGACCTAGAAAGAGAGGATTTTGAGGACTTTGAGCAACTCAAGAAAATTCTTGAGTTACCAAAGGAGGTGATTTCTGCACCATTAGAGTAGTATTTTGATTCCTTTTGCATCTATACTTGTTTCATGTCGATATTGTGTGTTTTGATGAACTTTGGAAATTTCAAGTTCGGGTTTAGGGTTTGATTTGAAATCAATGATGAATTGAGGTGTAATTAGAGACTATAACCCCTGTTGTGATGTTATATTAGACTAAAACAGAGACTAGAACCCGGAATACGGATTTATGAAAACGATATCGGGAAAAACTGTAATTCTGTGAGTGTTTTTGGAAATCTGCTAACACCCGAGCCACCTGAAAATTATTTTGGATTGACAGTGAGATGTGCAGGAGACTAGGAACCATCACCAAAAGCCCTAGCCCTTACCCCCTTCTTCAAGCCGCCAATTAATCCCTTCTTGCCGCAATTTCCGGCCAGATCATGGGTTCTGGGGTCCGTTCTTGTTCTGTAGCTTTATGCCCTATAAAATAGACCCTTGGCATATGCAGCTTTGACTGATTCCATATAGGGTAGAATCTGGGGTAATTTTCATGTGTTGGCGCATGGTTTATGACTTGTTTTAGCATGGATTTTGGTATTTGGTGATTCGTTTCTGTCGGGCGGCGCTTCAACGTCAACGACAAAGGGTTATTGGTCATGTTGCATGCGAGACTATAGGTTTTTACCAATGAGAATAGCGTGTGCCATTTTGGTTTTCCGATGTGATTTTAATGTGCTTTTGCGATTGTGTTATCTTTGCAGGTACCCTACGTGATGTCGAGGCTTTGAAGATGAAGATGGCGACATTGGCATCGGCACACAAGAAGCAAGGTGAGTAGATTTGTATCTACGGGAAAAAGTAGGGTGGATGGCGTATAGCACCCCCGCAGTTCGTGGTGATGTATACGAATACGTATACACACATATATTTATTATATGTTGTTTGAGTTGATTGATGATAAAGATGGATTTTTGGTGTTCTTGGATTGGTTTAGTGGTAGTTGTGAAACCCTAGAGTAGTGGTTGCACCAACACACACGCACGCACATACTTGCATACATTATTTCTTTCACATGTGCGTATATGGGAATATATTTTCATGTGTATATTTACACATGGGTATGGGACTATGGGTTCATATACTGGATTTGAGGATAGTACTTAGGATTTGAGATGAGTCGATGAGATTTGATTTGAGGCCGTGAGATCGGTGATTTGACAGGGTTAATAATTGAGATACGACATAAAGTTGTAGCGGGTCCTTTGATGTAGTGTTTCACACACGTGCATGCATACGTAGGTGGTATCAGTATTGCACTAGACATAGATCAGTACCCGGATTATGATCTTTGATAAAGGGGATAACAGATGAATAGTGTGATGAATGTGATATTGACCCGTACCCAGATTTGGGATGCCGTACGACGAATTTACGTACGAGCTATATATTGATGATTGATCCGCACCCTTGACTTGGGAATGTCTGATTATAGATATTGTATCGGATGTGATATTATTGAGGCGGGATTACCGACTAATATATATATATATATATATATATGTATCAACTCAGATGTTAGGCGGTTTCCTTACCTTCAGTTAGCCTGTTAGATCAGCCATATAGTTTAGTGTAGTTGTTAGACTAGATTTGATTCCTACCTATTTCAAAAACTAACGAATCGTGGGTATTTTAAAAGAAAGGTCAAGGGATTCTACGGATATTTCAAAGAACGTACCTTTTCTTAAAAACGCTGTAGCCCTTATTTTCAAAACACCGCGATTCGTATTATTTCAAAAGGCACTGCTGTATGACCTATATTTATATTAAATGCAGATTAGTTATCGTTGTGTCTAGTATTCAGCTCCCGCACATTATTGCTGTTCACTCCGCATCGCATACTTGTATTGTGATTCATATACTATTATTGATATCATGCTGTTAGGACACCAGCACCATTACCGATGATGCGTATGTTCCACGTACACTTACTTGCCGGCTCACCCACAACATCATCAGTAATTGCCATGTCACGTACACTTAGAAAATACCATAACATTGACATAGCTTGTTAGCTAATAGTTTCGACATGATATTAGCATACTTGCCTTATATGCCAGTTTAGACATTGCAGTTATTATTTGCTACTTCATGCATATTGTTATTCACTGTTATGCCGCATTCATGGATTTTTGTTCCTACATTCACGGTTTTTCGTGCTATTGGTGATTTGGATTCGGATTTTCATGAGATTTCTTGGATTTGGGCGAAAACCGCAGAAACATATATAAATTTCTTCTCTCTCTCTTTTTAAAATGAAAAGTGCGGTTTTCCACTGATGTATAAGTCGTCCACCATGAGTTTGCTGATGGATTTCGAGACCCGATTCGAGGAGTTGGATGAACCGTCTCGGGTACACGGTGGACCCGGTATAGTACCATAGGGCGAGAAGGTCGCAGATGATGGCGTTGAGCCTGGCAGGGGAAGATTGCCTACCTGTGATTTTACCCGACGCGTCGGATATCCGGAGGATACCGTCGTGGTCTTGTGATAGATGTTAGGGGCCGGTCTAGACTGACGGCGCCCTAGATAGTGAGATTGAGACACTGAGATTTTGAGATATTGAGGTACTGATATTTGATGATACAGGCCAGTTCGGATAGCCGGAGCCTGAGATTTTGAGACATTGGGATTTATGTTTTGTGTCGATGCTAGACACTGTTTATACTGATTTCATTTATGATACCTAGTTTTAAAAATACAGAAATCTCACTAAGTTATGAAAGCAGTTTCTTCATTTACATGTATTCTGTTTTCATGCATTCATACCTCATCCATATGATATATTGCTACCTGAGGCACTGACACGAGCACATGGGATTACACTTGGGTTAGATATTTACCCTTGCCACCTTTTCATGCTCCAGACTGGTCATTTTGAGGATTATATATATATAGTGATCGTATGACCTAGGATTGCGTTATTCACGCGATTTCTGCTCTTAGATGTTTTCTACTCACGAATTGGAAACTCACCCCCGTTGTGCCGCAGTTTCTTGCAGGTTTTGCCGTACAGGTTTCATTACGGCTTTGCTGGCACTACGTCCATTTCCGGGTGATTTGCTAGTAGGTGGGTTCACTTGCATCGTGACCATCATTATACTTTGTCACGACCCGAAAGTACGGAACATGACCGACACTTAAACTATGAAACGTGTCGAGGTGTACGTAATCTAAGTACCGGTCATGTTCCGTACTTTCGGGCCGTGAAAAAGTTGGTATCAGAGCGTTAGGTTTTACCTTCGGAGCGTAGGATGACCCTTGGTTGATGGAGTAGGTAGCTTGAGTAGAGTGACGTACCGTACGTATGTTCCGCGGCATATTTATGATACGCTACTCCCCTTAAGAAGCCTTATGATATACATTTCTTTGCTCAGTATTATATTCATTCATGATCTAGCCTCATCGGTACTAGTTATGGTTTTGCTGCCACGATTACGGGCAGGGAGTGCTACGGCTAGAGTTGCGGTCAGCACGATCTCGTTATGAACGAGGACTGACCAGGGCGTGATTCCGACGACACACGATTGTAGGGATGTATCTTTTTATTGTGTTTTTGCGCCACGAGCGTTGGATTGATCATTGTATGAGATTACTCGGACGTGCAGATCAGCACCAGAGGACTAAGCCACTGATAGAGCCCAGCCAGATTTTGATGACCGTTGAAATATTGCTTATTCATGACGATTGAGGCATTGTTCAGCATGCAGACGAGTGAGCTAGTTATTGCTGCGAACGTCGTGATATCGCCCCAGATGTTGGAGCTATTGCAGTACGAGTTGTACTAAGAGGTGATAGAAGATCGCTAGTCATCGAGGATGAATGACTAGGACATGTGGTTCATTCGCCTACCCCGATGCGAGGTCATCAGATAGATTGATTCCAGCTAGAGACGACTTCACGCGGATACGTTGAGAGTCGACAGAGACGATCGAATGCCAGAAACCTATTATTCCAAGTTTAAAGTATTCGAAAAGACTTGCAGGCAATTCTATGGACCATCTAGAAGAATGAAACCCTAACTCGATATAATGACCGTGTGAAACCCTTTGAACCTCAGGGTTTGCGGCAGTTCCGCAGCACCATTAGTTAGGCTTTTTTTTTGCCCTTCTATGGCCGTACCACCGATGCTGTGGTATGTACTCGATACTATTAAACTGTACCCAAGATGTTGAGCTCTTGGGGGATTAGGAGGTTATGACGAATCAATCGGATGGTTCGAATTCGTTTGGATGCTAGGTGGTGAGATGCCTTCTTGGGAAACTCCAGATACGAGGATAGTCGTTGGAGCTCAGTCCATGCAGCCGCGATGAGACGAGTCCGAAGCAGTCGACATTATAGGAAAGTGGAGTAAGAGGTTCGTATGAGATCTTGATGAGACGACGTTCCACTCCGCCGACGTCTGAGATGTGATACGCATGCCGAGGCATTGTACTTGGATATACCTTCCAGAAGGAGTCGCGATGAGTATGCAGCCGTTCCGGAATAAGAAACAAGTATAGTAATGGACGATGACTTCCGGACAGTTCGGCAGAGACGAGATTTGGGAGAGACCCCGACAAGACCTTTCTCGAATAAATTACGAGAAGACTTGGACCGAGGATTGGTCATATTACGCACACCAGCAGGCCAGAGTTCATGATCGTCGACGGGACATGCTATGAGTGACCACGACAGTTGGCCAGAGAGTCTTAGAGGATGTGCTTGAGCGGGACTATTCCTCCATATTTGATTTCAGTGTTTTGGGCGATCTATTCGCATGATTGATTTTGATGATTGAGTTTCATGATATTTGTTTTCATGCACCATGGTTGCACCTACTGGGTATTTACGATTTTTGCACAGTTGTTGCACTTGATATCGTTTTCGTGCCTTGGGTTCTCATGTTTATGATTTATGGGTTTCATACACTTAAGTTGATTTTGTGCACTTAGATGCACTGGACATCGATTTCGATGGTGATGCTCGATATTTGTTTTGTGCACCTTGTGCACCTGATTGGATTTTGTGCATGTTAGGCGCTTGATATTGGATTTCATGATTTCGTGCATGATGGATGCACCTGATTTGGGTTTTCACGCATGTTGGGTTCATGTTATGAGGTGCGATTTTGCTGCACACACATGCAGTAAATCGAGATTCTTCGTGCATGTCAGATGCACCTGTTTTTGCTGTTAGGCACACCTGTTGCCCTTGACAGATGTTTCGTGCACACCCGATGCACTTAGATGTTGTTTCTGTGCGCATGTATGGCACACATATGGATGTTGATTTCCGTGCGCACCAGACGCACGAAGTATTCATATGCACATTTTGGGGTTGATTTCTTATGGGGCAGTATGTTTTTGTGATGTTTTATTATTGTTTTCGTACTGAGCAGGACGAGTCAGATGACGGTACCTAAGTATATTTTGCATGCATTCATAGATTTCAAAGGGATTTCCAAAAAGCGAGCTATAGTCTCAGTATTTATCTACGTGTCTTATATGACACGAAACGTTTAAAACAAGGAAACCCTTCAAAATTGTTTCCAAGACGGCGGGACGTACATATTAAACAAAAGATATATACGTATATGTTTATTTTCTTACGATAGACGTCCGCCACTGTGCAGTGTTATGCGCATTGCACAGCGACTTTAAAAGATTTGGCATGCATTTTCTTCAGATATTTACATGTATAGATTTGATATTTACAGGTATAGTTCCGAGTTATATCATATTGGTTTTGCTTTGGATTTGGCATTCGTGTCTTTACCATGACTCCTATGATTGCGAGATTCTTGATGGAGTTTTGATTTCGAGTTATCTACTCATTCTTCATGCGCGTGTATTACGCTATGAAGCGTTTTGCGTATTGATGATTTCGGAGCCCCGACGACTTGGACTTTTACTGAAATGTTTTAGAATTTGAGGGGTTTAAATTTAAATTCGGTGACCGAATTTCTTTAAGAGGGGAAGATTGTAACATTTCAGAAAAATAAAATATTATTTTTCGGGAATTTTATATTTTAATAATAAAATATTGAATATTTTAATAGGGCGGTATTATTAAATACCGATAAAATGGGAAAGAATTTGGAAAAATTATGGAAAATTCTAAAATTGGGTATTTTATGGAGTTATGCCATTTTAAAGTTTTTATGATTAATTATATGCTAATTTAGTGATAATCGCGATTAAAAATCGCTAATCGAATTTTTAGCATTTTTGTGCAAAACATGCACCTATCATTTCTACACTTGTGTTGCATTTGCTTCATTGCCTTCTCTTCATTTTAGCATGGTTTCTTAGGGTTTACCATTGTGTGAGAAGGAAATAAAATGAAAAGGAAAATTAAAGTATGATTAAGAGAGAGAAATAGTAGGTGAGGGTCAACCCTTTTGTTGTGAGCCATCCCCATCATTTCCTCAACCTATTTTCTCTCTCCCTCCTCTCATGTGCGGTTGCTGCTGCCCTTACCCTCTTCCTCCTCCCTCTTCATTCCCACAAAAACACCATGGATCCAAATCCAAAACCCTATTCCCATTTCACAAAAATTGTTCCCAAACTCACTAGCTACACATTGGACCTAGAAAGAGAGGATTTTGAGGACTTTGAGCAACTCAAAAAAATTCTTGAGTATTTCGAATCTTTTTGCATCAATACTTGTTTCATGTCGATATTGTGTATTTTGATAAACTTTGGAAATTTCAAGTTAGGGTTTAGGGTTTGGTTTGAAATCAAAGATGAATTGAGGTGTAATTAGAGACTACAACCCCTGTTGTGATGTTATGTTGGACTAAACCAGAGACTAGAACCAGAAATACGGATTTATGAAAACGATATCGGGAAAAACTGTAATTTTGTGAGTGTTTTTGGAAATCTGCTAACACCCGAGCCACCTGAAAATTATTTTGGATTAACAGTGAGATGTGGAGGCGACTAAGAACCATCACCTAAAGCCCTATCCCCTACCCCCTTCTTCAGGCCGTCAATTAATCCCTTCTGGCCGCAATTTGCGGCCAGATCATTGGTTCTGGGGTCCGTTCTTGTTCTGTAGCTTTATACCCTATAAAATAGACCCTTGGCATATGCAACTTTGACTAATTCCACATAGGGTAGAATCTGGGGTAATTTTCATGTGTTGGCGCATAGTTTATGACTTATTTTAGCATGGATTTTGGTATTTGGTGATTTATTTCTGTCGGGTGGCGTTTGAACGTCAACGGCAAAGGGTTATTGGTCGTGTTGCATGTGGGACTATAGGTTTTTACCTATGAGAGTAGCGTGTGCCGTTTTGGTTTTCCGATGTGATTTTCATGTACTTTTGCGATTGTGTTATCTTTGTTGGTACCCTACGTGGTGTCGAGGCTTTGAAGATGAAGATGGTGGCATTGGCATCGGCACACAAGAAGCAAGGTGAGTAGATTTATATCTACAGGGAGAAGTCGGGTGGATGGCGTATAGCACCCCCGCAGTTCGTGGTGATGTATACGAATACGTATACACACATATATTTATTATATGTTGTTTGAGTTGATTGATGATAAAGATGGATTTTTGGTGTTCTTGGATTGGTTTAGTGGTAGTTCCGAAACCCTAGAGTAGTGGTTGCACCCACACACACGCACGCACATACTTGCATACATTCTTTCTTTCACATGTGCGTATATGGGAATATATATTTATGTGTATATTTACACATGGGTATGGGACTATGTGTTCATATACAGGATTTGAGGATAGTACTTGGGATTTGAGATGAGTCAATGAGATTTGATTTGAGGCCGTGAGATCGGTGATTTGGCAGGGTTCGTAATTGAGATACGACATGACGTTGTAGCGAGTCCTTTGACGTAGTGTTTCACACACGTGCATGCATACGTAGGTAGTATCAGTATTGTACTAGACATTGATCAGTATAGGGATTATGATCTTTGATAAAGGGGATACCAGATGAATAGTGTGATGAATGTGATATTGACCCGTACCCAGATTTAGGATGTCGTACGACGGATTTACGTACGAGCTATATATTGATGACAGATCCGCACTCTTGACTTGGGAATGTCTGATTATAGATATTGTATCGGATGTGATATTATTGAGGCGGGATCACCGACTAATATTAATATATATATATATATATATATATATATATATATATATATATATATATATATATCGACTCTGATGTTAGGCGGTTTGCTTACCTTAAGTTAGCCTGTTAGCTCAGCCCTATAGTGTAGTGTAGTTGTTTGACTAGATTTGATTCCTACCTATTTCAAAAAATAATGAATCCTGGGTATTTTAAAAGACAGGTCAAGGGATTCTACGGATATTTCAAAGAACGTACATTTTCTTAAAAACATCGTTGCCCTTATTTTCGAAACACCGCGATTCGTATTATTTCAAAAAGCACTACTGTATGACCTATATTTATATTAAATGCAGATTAGTTATCGTTGTGTCTAGTATTCATCTCCCACACATTATTGTTGTTCGCTCCGCATCGCATACTTATATTGTGATTCATATACCATTGTTGATATCTTGCTGTTAGGACACCAGCACCATTACCAATGATGCGTATGTTCCATGTACACTTACTTGCCGGCACACACATATCATCATCGGTAATTGCCATGTCACGTACACTTAGAAAATACTATTATATTGACATTGCTTGTTAGCTAATAGTTTCGACATGATATTAGTGTACTTGCCTTATATCCCCGTTTAGACATTGCAGTTATTATTTGCTACTTCATGCATATTGTTATTCACTGTTATGCCGTATTCATGGATTTTTATGCCTACATTCACGGTTTTTCATGCTATTGGTGATTTGGATTCGGATTTTCATGAGATTTCCTGGATTTAAGGGAAAACCGTAGAAACATATATAAACTTCTTCTCTCTCTCTTTTTAAAATGAAAAGTGTGGTTTTCCCATGATATATGAGTCGTCCACCATGAGTTTGCTGATGGATTTTGAGACCCGATTCGAGGAGTTGGATGAACCGTCTCGGGTACATGGTGGACCCGGTATGGTACCCCGGGGCGAGAAGGTCACAGATGATGGCGTTGAGCCTGGCAAGGGAAGATTACCTACCAGTGATTTTACCCGACGCGTCGGATATCCGGAGGATACCTTCGTGGTCTTGTGATAGATGTTAGGGGCCGGTCTGGACTGACGGCGCCCTAGATAGTGAGATTGAGACACTGAGATTTTGAGATATTGAGGTACTGATATTTGATGATACAGGCCGGTCCGGATAGCCGGAGCCTGAGATTTTGAGACATTGGGATTTATGTTTTGTGTCGATACTAGACACTGTTTATGCTGATTTCATTTATGATACCTCGTTTTAAAAATACAGAAATCTCACTAAGTTATGAAAGCTATTTCTTCATTTACATGTATTCTGTTTTCATGCATTCATACCTCATCCATATGATATATTGCTACCTGAGGCACTGACACGAGCATATGGGATTACACTTGGGTTAGATATTTACCCTTGCCACCATTTCATGCTCCAGACTGGTCATTTTGAGGATTATATATATAGTGATTGTATGTCCTAGGATTTCATTATTCATGCGATTTCTGTTTGTAGATGTTTTCTACTCACGAGTTGGCAACTCACCCCCGTTCTGCTACAGTTTCTTGCAGGTTTTGCCGTACAGGTTTCATTACGTCTTTGATGGCACTACTTCCATTTCCGGGTGATTTGCTAGTAGGTGGGTTCACTTGCATCGTGACCATCATTATACTTTGTATATTATTATTCTGTTGTATTTAGAAGCTCCATCAATCAAACATGAGTTTATTTCAGAGATAGAGACCCGTGCCGTTTATTCTTTCGACCTTAGAGTCGCGCGTTGTATTTCTATGGATTTCATGCTGTTTTGAGTTTCCTTTTCTGTTGTGATCCTCGCCCTTCGGCGTTGTATATTATATTGCTTGCGTGGTTGTGACCGTCGATTGACGAAGAGCTAGCTCCCGCTTGGGGATGCCTTTATTCATTATATATGCTTTATCAGGTTTTTGTACCCGTTTAGGGTCAGTATTTACAAAGGAAACTCTGCCGAAATTTTTAGAAAAGGCTTGTGATTTTTAAAATGCATATTTCGGCGTATGTTGCAAACTATTTGATTTAAAGATGGTTTTTCCTTCACTCTACTACTTTTCTTGGTTTGGATTTCTGGGTTTTCGGCTTACTTCGATTACGTACACCTCGACACGTTTCGTAGTTTAAGTGCCGGTCATGTTCCGTACTTTCGGGTCGTGACATAAAACTTCTATTAAAACCTCAATAACATCATTCATATCTTCTTCACCTTATGAACTATTCTTGATATTACTTGACTCAGAACAAACCTGTTTGATCCTAAAAAGGTTTACCAATTTTAAAAGTTTGAGACATGTCAGACCTTTCATCTAATTCTCAAGAACATATGACACGTGTAAAGTGATATAGAAGACGCATAACAGCTACTGTTAAACTCAAAGGAGGGTTATCTTTTGGGTTTTCAATCTCTCAGAAAGGATTCAGTTGTTTCTATCTTATCAACCAAACCGTCAAACTTTGAGTTTAAGTTACCCCGCTAGCTAACATGAAAAAGTTTTTAAGTTTTTTGAAGTTTTTTTTTCAATTTTTATGGGTTTTTTTAATATGTATTCAATGCAGAATATACACATGATGCAGTGCTCACCCCCAAACCTGAGTTTTACGATGTCCTCATTGTTGCCCCCGTCTCCGGTAGCTAGACTTAGACATCAGGGTGAGATTTTTATTTAAAGAAAAAGAAAAAACCTAAGACTAATTACAGCATATACAAGTTAAAAGATTGGGTTATTCCATAAATTAATACCAGCCGTTTAAAATTTTTGTTTATATAATGCAAGGGCTGGTAAAAGAATATGTATATAAAAAAGAAAAGGAAAAAGAATGTGTTAGTTGTTAGTGAAAGGAATGGGTGTGTGTCAGTAGGGATCAGAAGACGTTTAAGGTGAAGATGAAGTTTTGAAGAGGCAGAAGAATTGTTTCCTGGATGAATTGAATGTTCAAAAAGCACGTGTTGAGTTCCAATGTCAAGTTCGTGTAAAAACTGAAGTTCATCCGCAAAAAGTTCAGAAAAGGAAAGGTTCAAAGGATGATCCCACATTGTCCCTAACTAAAACTCACAAAGAATATCAAGTTCATCCGCTAATAATTCCTCAAAACTTTTCCCGAAAGAATATTTATCAAGACTGCCTTCCTCCTTATAATCCTGCACAATCCTACACTCACTGCTATAGCTCACAATTCCCAATACGAGTTCTCCCCCATCGCATTCACAAATGGGTAAGTATATGTCATCTAAAAAAGTTGGTTCCCACTCTAACGTTTCATCCGAAACAATATCAACTAGTGATACAAAAATTGTGGGTTCCTGATCATTGATTTCCTTTAATGATTTATCCCAACCATACCCGTCAAATTCACAAGCTTCCTCCTCTAAAATTGGAATGCAAAAATCAGCCGGTTCATGAATTTCTTCTTCAAGTAATATTTCAGTTAAATCAACCTCAAAATCACAAGTGACAGGAGGTTCAGTGGGTACCTGAAGGTTAGCGGTGGACTGACTTAGAGGGTTTTCCTATGTGTCCTGACAACACTTAATCAATTCATTTGCATCATCATCAATGAAATCATCAAAATTCATTTGATTGTTTATCTCACTCGGGTGACTTCCTAGATAACAGATACTTACACCATGTGGTTCTAATTGACTGCGTTCACACTTTAGAATCCTCACATCTACATGCTATTCAATTCTAGCCAAAGATTGAGCTTGAGCGTGAAACAATTGATCAGACTGCTGTATCAACCGGACTAGCGTCGCAGCTGTTTAATTCTCGACCGCAATCATTACCTCAATACCCTTTTCTAAAGCGGTCAACCTAGTATCCATCTCACTATCATTCCCTAATGATGGCTCAATTGTTTCAGGTTGGAAGGGTTGTGAAGGTGGTGATGCTAAAGCTGTTACCCTGTCGACCTCTTTCTCTAAATTTTCAATCATTTGATCTAGGGTTGAAGTGGGACTGTGTACAAGAGTGTTAGGTAGGTGATCATCATCAAACTATGGGACGGTTGGTTACCCCCTAGAAAAGGACAATTTTCATGAATGTGGGAAGAATCGTGGCAATTTGAACAAAAGAATTGGGACTGAGTATAAATAAAGGAATAAGAATCATGGAAAATTGAATTGAATTGTGTATTACCCATATTAACAAGAATTCAAAAATATCACAAAAAAAAAGAATATCATATCCCTAACAGTCTATGTTATGCTAAGTCAACTAGACCTACTCAAGAACCTGATTGTCAAAGTGTCGAGAAACGGGCTCAAGATATACGGATCACGAACCCAGGTAAGTGCAGAGATAAGGGGAGGTTTTCCAACTCTTTCACGAAGTTCCTTAATTAGAATAACCCTTTCTCATGAACACTTGCCTAAACACCCCGTGACCGATATAACGTTAAGCGGTGTTCTAAACACAGTTAAGTTCTCCTAATGAGCGCGAAGTCCTTAAAGTTAGAGTTATAATTGATTTTAAATTACTGTGGGTATGCAAGAATGCAGTTTTTTGATTTGTGGGCTACGGAGAAAGGTGATGAAATCCTTTACCGTATCTTGTTTGGTTATGCCCTTAAGATCCGTATTAAGATGCAAATGCGCAAATCAATAAAAAAATTTAAGAAATCAATCAATTAAACAATTCTTTTTTCATTTAGGCTTAAGCGCTGCAACAAATACGGGTAAGTTCTCTATGCAATTGGTGGCAAGTTTGTGCGAATAATCCTGTAGAAGATAGAGTATTGGAATGTATCGGATTTGAGCGAAGGTGTTATAAATACATACCGATGTGATTTGGGTTAAGAAACCCCCTTTGAAGTGATTACGGTTATTTGAATGTTCGCTTGCGCGGGTCAAACTACCCAGATCTTTGGCACTATACTTCACTAACTTCTTGCACTGGAATTTGAAGCTTGCTCCGCACGATCGCTGGTCGTAATTCCATAAAAATCTGTAAATGTCGGAAAATACGATATTTAGGCGTCAAAAAGCGATATATCTGCCCCAATTCTTGCACACTGAAAACTATAAAAATCAAACAATACCACTAGAATACCAACAAGTCACTAGACATCACACAAAAAGAAAAAACCAGAAATCCCACTTAGGACCCAGTGGCGCCGGATTTTTGAGCGATGTCGCCGGTCTAATGAAGTCTAATGGTGCTCGAATTTTGGGTGTAATCTCTAGGCTATATTAGTATTCTACTAGTATATTTTGATTTTTTAATTTGATTACAGACTGATAGCAGGTCTGAAGGACAGAGAACAAAGTAAAAAGAATGTTTATTGTGTTAGTTTTGAAAAAATTTAGTTAAAAGTTAGTGAGTTAGTACGAATCAGAAATAACAATTCGTAATGACTACCAACTCCCCGGCAACGGTGCCAAAAACTTGTTGGGGCCTCACCCGCCCGCGCAAACGCGTATGTTTTGGAAATGGAATCGTTTTAAGGAAATGGATGCGCACGCGAGCTGGGTATCGTTTTAAAAGTTATAAACCGCAAGTGCACGGCGCGTTGTAGCAAGCCAACAAGTACGGGTCGATCCGCAGGGAATTGTGTATTAGGTTTTATTGTTTAAGGTTCAACAAATAGTGAATTGATTGGTTTGTCACAAAAATATAAAACACGAAAACAAAGAAAACAAGTTAAGAAAGAAATGGCTGTGGCTTTGGCTCGGATGGTCGAATCGCAACGATTCCTTCGACGCTCCCTTGCTCATGAGTTGTCCGTCCTTGTGTCGATCCTAGCGTGAAGCATGACTTGTCAAGACGGTTGTGAAGCACAAGTCATCAAGTTGCCGATATTCGACGCAAAACACAAAACGAGTCCATATTATTCACTGACCATTTGTATGTCTAAGCTTGAGGTATCAACACTAAGCACAAGGGTTAGCAAGCATACGACAACATCAAAATCAAAAAGTAGCAAGTGAGAGCAATTAGTTTAAGTGTTAACTTTGCTAAGGGTTTGTGATAGTATAGGGTATATGAAAACCGAGGGTTTATCAAGTACTTCGTCAGAAAATACTGTATCTAAACTTTGCAGATCTAACACCAAATTGATGTTAACTTAAATACTGTGAAATGGGAAAAGGGAGTGAGTATGGTATATGAAGAGGTTACAAAGTAACCATGGTTTCAATATACCATATCACATCAATACATAAACAATAATTAAGTTAGAATCATAAATATAAGCACATTAAACATGAACAAGAGGAGGAGGAAGGAAAATCCTTTCATCTCATTTCCTCACCATAACCACAACCAAAGAAATTAGTTACACATAATTAAAAGAAAGAAAGAAGCAAATAAACAAAACAATAACAATATTATTAACACTTGAAGAAGTTTGGGTACAAGATATTGGTAACTTGTTCAACCTCCATAATGAAGCTCTAAAAAAGAAACCTTCAAGAAGGAAGAAGAAGAAACACTCACTCTAAAGTTAAACCAAAACAAGAACAAAACTATAAAATATGTACACCCCCTCTCTCTAATCTGTTCTGATATTTATAGGCATCAAAATAGAATAATCCAACAATATAGAGTGGATGATGTGATGCCTATAAAGTGCCAGGAGAAAAATGGGGGGAAAAGGATCTAGGGGGGCCGGCGTCGCCGGAATTATTCGGGGGGCCCGCCGGTCTTGTTGTGGTGAAAGTGGCTCGTTTTGGCATGGTGAACTCGAGTGCTCTCCAACATCATCCTGGTGTTGCTTGATCTATGTATAAACTCATGGTTACGACTCAGGGATTTTTGAGGGAAACATGATGCTACATGTCAGATCAAAACTTTTCGCATTTAACTCATGTCATCATCCCACATGTGCCCACTTGCATAAATTGTACAAAGGCAGCCCCCATATGGTCTATGTCCCAAAATAGCTAGTGTACACTTGTATTGTGTTGGAACAAAATTGTCTGCACGTATTTATTGCAAAAGAGTTCTTGAATCGGTCGGTTTTCTGTTCTGGTTGCAGTGTCGGCACCCAAACGCTATATCCGTGATATTGAGTGTGTTTCCAGTGTTTTATCACGAAGACCTGCAATTTGTAATTACTGAGCAGACACTGATTAATAGTACCGATAAATAACAAAATTGATAATGAATGAGAGGTATTAAAATGCAGTTTTCGGAGATGAACACTACTACACTCTAAAATAGAATCAATCAAATGGCGCTGTTGCCGGGGATACGTGCGTAATATTTTTTTTCTTACTATTCGTGTTGAATTCTTATTCGATCAATATCATAAATAAAACAAAACAGTAAATTTTGTATTTAACGATTAGTGTGCGATTTTTGCGAGCTAATCTGAAGAAAAAAGAACGAGGAAATCAAGATTCAGAGACTTTCAGAGATGTCCAGAGGAGCATAGGATGGCACAGGAGCAATTATTTTCAAACGATCCCACCATGTCGCGGCGTAACCGCGGCAACAAGGGCATTTTGGCGGAGGAACTGCGGCGGTCTTGAGGGATCGTGCATCCAAAATTCTCTGGTAACTTTCCTGCATCTTTCTCTCTCCTCTGAAAAATCTAATAATATATTTTCTGCAGGATTCTTTGCAAAATATCGCTGCTTAAAAAAACTCTTTTTTAGTGTTTTGTAATTGGTTTGTGCATATTTTAATACGGACATTAAGGGGCAAAGACCAAATTCAGATTAGGTGAGGATTTCATCACCCTTCTTAGGCCCCACAAATCATAAAACGAGCATCCGCATCTCCCTACATTAATTAAAAAAATTTTAGACCAAGAATCTAAGGACAGTCGCTCTCAATAAGGACAGAGGAAGGTTGTGGGTAATCTATCGCTTATCCGCATTTCTTTTGTGGTGTCAAGGAAAGTGTGTCTAGGTAAGTGGTGATATAATTAGGTCCACTATTTTCGGTGATTCGTATAGCGGATACCTTCCGCTTACCTGGCACTTACATGGCTACAAGAGCGATAAGAGGTTGTAGAGGATTGATCCTCTGGCCTGTCCTTTGGAAGTCTAGGAGCGGTCTAGAGACTTGACCTAGGTGACTTTAGTTCTAGGGTTGATTGTGCATTTTTGTGTGATTTGTCTCACGTCCGACATTTTTCAAAACAAACAAATTTTAAATCACACACACGCTGTCACTTGCGCTAAACCCGCTTAGTGCATTCTTGGCTGGACACGGGATTCTAGTACCTGTCTTGTCTGCATTTTGGCTATCGACTCCGAAGTCGGTACTTCTTCATCTTCTTTTTCCCCTCCACCCACCACATCGACTGAGATGGACGGTTCTCCATCAGATTATAACACCACCCTGCTACCACCCGTCGGTGCGCAGAATCAACCGTGCATTTCCCTCCAAGAGAGATGTTATCCTATACACGGTCCCCTTCCTACCTGTTGTCACGACCCGAAATAGCTCGTGACTGGCCCATGAATCATAAGAAGTCTATAGGACCCCATCTAATCCAAGTAAGCCAAAGCCCAAAAATCTAAAACCATTTTAGATAATATATGAAGGAAAAATAGTTTAAGAAGTGAAGAAAACATGTTTTAAAAGCATGGTTTTTAAATAAGTAAGCCGAATGTGCATTTTTAAAAGTATAGTCTTTTCTGAAAATTTCGGCAGTGTTCCCTTGTAAATACTGGCCCCGAACGGGGTACAACAAGAATAATATATATATGCAAAGATAAAAGGCATCCCCAAGCGGGAGCTAGCTCTTCGTCAATCGACGATCACAACCACGCAAGCAATATAATATACAACGCCGAAGGGCGGGGATCAAAACTCAGAAAGAACTCAAAACAGCATGAAAACCGTAATACTACAACACACGACTCCAAGGTCGAAATAATACATAACTGATTTTTAAGTCTGAAACAATACACAAGTTTTGGTTGATGGAATTACTAGATAAAACTGAATAATACAATATATAGGTACACAAGTATGCCATGCAAGGGTCATATCCTGAATGCAACAGTACTACAGTGTAGTGACATGGCAATTATCGATGATGAAGTGGGTGAGCCGGCGAGCAAGTGTACGTGGAACATATGCATCATCAATAATGGTGCTGGTGTCCTAACAACATGGTTTTAATATAGCAATAAACACCTTTACACATGCAAAGCGATGCTAATAGCATGAATATGCGGAAATCGAATAATCAACGCAACAGTGAAGAATCTACATCAATATGTATATGTCATGAAGTTATGCCATTTGAAATAAGACGAATCGGTTTTTTTTTGTAAAATAAGGGGGCTACAGTGTTTTTAAGAAAAGTTGCGTCGTTTGAAAATATCCGTAGAATCCCTTTTTCCTGTCTTTAAAATATTCCTGAGTCGTTAGTTTTGGAAATATGTATGACTCGGGTCTACTCTAACATCTACTATGCAAACTATAGATCTAACTATCAAGTCAATCGGGAGGGGTATGAAAACCATATAAATCTGAGTCGATATATATATAAATAAATATAATAGTCGGTGATCCCGCCTCAATAGTATCACATACGATATAATATACATCATATAATATCCTCGAATCATGAGTGCGGATATATCATCAATATAAAGCTCGCACGGTAAATCGTCGTACGGCATCCCAATAGCTGGGTACGGGTCACTATCACATTCATCTCATCAATTATCTGGTATCCTTATCATCATATCACATGATCTGGGTACTGATCTAAGTCTAGTACAATCGACACCATCTATATAAATATGAATGCATGTGTGAAACACATGTCCGAAGGCCCGCTAAAAATCTCATGTCGTATCCCAAATACGAATCACCTCATATCGCCGATCTCACGGCACCATGCCCAAACTCTTCAACTCATCTCCAGTATCATACACTATCCTCATCATCATGATATAAGTATAGCAATAAGTATGTGTGTGCGTGTGGATGTAAACCTATTCTAGGGTTCGCGACTAGGAACTACATTAGTTTACTTCTAACCCTAATCTATCCATATCACACCTAACACATCTCAAATATCCACGGCACTATAAGCTATCATAAATATATATAGTGTATATAGTATACTAGACATCGAACTGTAGGGGTGCTATACGCCATCCACCCGACTTCCCCCGTAGATATAATCTACTCACCTTGTATCTTGCGTATCGGTGTCGAGATTGCCACCATCATCTTCATCGCCTCGGATCACCGTGGGAGTACCTACATATCACACGTGTCGCATCACATTAAAACCAAATCGAAACTAAAACGACACGCGAAAACAAACACGATACGCTAAAAGGCCTATAGGTTAGAACCTATGGGTACGCTTTCAAAACCATCAAACGACCCTCGATCTCGTCGTGGAAACGTCAAGTGATCGAGGTAAAACACAGATATATAAATCCATAATTCAAAATACGGAATACGGAAACATGAATCAAAACAGCAACTCAGGAAAAAGGGTCCCAGATTTCACCCTAGGTCAAATTGGACAATTTTGCACATGCCAGGGGTCTAATCTATAGATGTAGGAGATACAGAACCAAAACGAGGCAAATCCACCCTGTTCTGGATGCAATTTCCGGCCATGGGGAATAAATCTGCGGCCATATCAGGGAGTTAGGGGATGGGGTCTTTGTGATAGCTTCCTGGGTGACTGCACATCTCACTGTCAATCCAAAATAATTATCAGAGTCTCGGGATGATAGCAGATCCCATATAACCTTTACAGATTCCACAAATCTTCCGATATCAGTTTCTAAATCTGCATTTCGGGTTTCATGTTTCAGGTTTGGGTCTTAATTCAAGCACTAAGGTATTCATGTAGCCTCTACTGAGCTCAATTTCACATCACAACCCAAAATTCCCTCAAAGCCTAACTAGGTTTTTCCTATGTCCACCAAACTACCCGATATCGATTCAATCTTAATATGGGGTTAAAAGTGTAAGTCTACGGTAGCGCCCCGGCCGTCTACAGACGCCAAATGCGGAACAAAAACTTTTTAACTGGCGCTATCGTATACTATAACCCGGATCTGCCATTATTGCTAAACTAACAAACTGTAAAGAGTGTAGAAAGGTTATACCGAACGATCCGAGTCCTTCGTTCTTTAACCATCATCCCACGCTCCGTTGCAGCTGCTCTGATCTCGTCGATCTCCGATCTCCTCGTCCAGGTGGCACCATGTCAACGATTCTTTAAACGGGCTCCCGCCTCTGACTCGAGGTAACTCGGTCGTCAAGTTTGCTAAAAGAGACGACCAAGATTGATGTAGAGAATAAGTAGAAGACTTTGTCTCGTTCCGTCCAAACCTATGGACGAACGGTTAATGAAGTTTCTAATTGATTCGGGTGATGGAATGAAATGAGCAATGAAATTTCCATACACCCCAAAACTATCATTATCTTTTCACAACCATTATTTTTATCAAGTGAGAGAGAGAGAATGGGAAGGGGCCAGCCATCTTATATAAGGTGGGGGGTGAGTGTAGGAGAAGGGAGGTGACCACAAGAACAAATATCATGTGTGAACACAAAGTGTGAACACAAAGTACGAATACATTAAATGCAACCAATGAAACATCAACACCATTCAACCTAGTCAACTCTTCTAGAAACTTCTAGAACCTCCACACTCATCTCAAAAAAAGATAAATCCGTCATTAACCGAATGTTAAAAGACCACTGATAGAAAAATGGAAACTGGCAACTTCCAAAAGCGATCCCGAAACGAATTTCAGGATAACCCCGTAACTGTATAAATATACCCGCATTTGTATTACGACCAAATACAAATGCAACTGAGACAAAGATATTATATCTACTCAATATAATACTCGGATCCGGCTTAAACCAAAGATGACCAGTATCATCTGCCCGAAAAATGACACGTGCGTAAACGCACGTGCATTTTCCGAACCCTGCCATAAAACCATACGGCCTCTACAACGATTCGCCCGAACTTGGAAACTGTCTGTGGGGGACTCTAATGACTCGTCAGTACCCTGGCAGTGGGTTTAACCACAAACCGTCAGCGGCACTAGCTATGCGTAACGGCTGCCCATGGACTGACCTCAAGGGAGGCCGATGAGGGAACTCATCCGGAAACCCTACTGAGCCTAACAGTGACAATGTATATACAGTCCGGTCCGTTCGTCTATGAGTATCGTATATCTGCCTAGGGTGCTAGTAACGTCAGACCCCCAATAGCAGTATAAATCATGTCGGAGTGTAGCCCAATAAGACCCTGAGATACTACTGGAGTACCTACCAGTAAATCTCCTGCCACGGCCGTGGGCTTTGTGTAATGGCTCTCCTAGACACAGCACGATCTCGCCCCCAATACCGGGAGAGACGAATCCCCTGCCGATCCGCTCACGTGCCTCCATGTGGCTCGGGACTGTACCCAAAAACTACCTGTTTGCACGACTCCTTTGTGTCGTGGTAGGGTAGAAATCAAAGCACAGGGGGAACTCACACGAGACAAATGACGACCTCAGGTCGAGGAACTAACATGTACACATGTCACCAGGGAACTGCTATCTGACAATAGGTATAGTACTAACTAGAAGATTCCCGGCGAGTCCTGTCCGGTGTACTCATAACCCAATGAGCACCTGTATACATCATAGGTGATCCAACTGACACCAGTGGCTTGTGAGACCGGCCACCGCCCCTCGTCGAGGTCTCGACTGTATACACTAGTCTACTCCGGAGTATCGATGCCCTGTCTCGAAACTCCCATGACTAGGGACCACAATTAAGGATATGCGTATAAACTACCCAACTCTCACGTATATGATCGCCATCATACTGTTGGTAGTAAAGCAAGATCCTAAGGGCTCTATCAAAGTGTAACATGTAATCAGTCACCTGAACATGTACACGACTGATAAAGGCAAACCAGATAGCATACTATCATCTTGAGTAAGACTGTCCTACCGGTATAGGTCCTCCGCAATCATTGCAATCACGTACCTGCGATCCATTAATTGACTCTGAGGGCACTATCTCGAACAATCTCCCACTTGCACTTAAGGCTAATTATTGCGATGTCGACTACTCACAACCCGTGTGAAACCGAACATCCAACTCCTCTACTAATCAGTTTCACAAACCCGTTTGTAAAACTATTGTGTTCGAGAAATAGCCTCAGTGAGTGGATCCGCCTAGATGTTTCTTTCTATATCTCTCTTAATCTCAAGTTCGCGGAGAAAGCCATCTCCCGAATTGAGCAATACCTATCTTAGAATATGTCTGGATATCTGATGGGACCTAGTTCATAAATAAACTCCAAATCTAAACTTCTCAGACTGTATCGATCACTGAACCTAATCAGTATCCTGCACCAAGCCTCTTACAGTATCCTCTTGGACCACCTGTCCATAATACTGTCCCTCGTCAGAGGAAAAACTATAACTCTGACAATCACTCTGTCATCCATGTCACCTTTGAAGCCTGGAATGATAACCGTCTCTCGAAGGAGGCTGTCGTCATCAAATCCGTACAACATGTACTTATGTTCTAAAACTGCTTCCTTATGTTTCTCCAGGATTGGATTAATACAAACTTATTGCATCTAGTGCAAAAACAACATCTGGTGTGGTACTTGACATCTCATGATTGACTCAGTTGCCTAAGCACGTGATCTGTCAATCATGCCCATCCCTCTCCCCTTTAGTCTGTAAGACACCTTTAGAGAGAGTGACTCCATCACCTGCAGGTACACCACCATGCCAGGAGTCAATTATTCCAAAAAACCATTAGAATACTGTCAAAGTACCCACATTGGGAAACTACCCAAATCCAGATCTAAAACCATAGATCTAGCAACCAGAATGTCAAATATTATATCCATATCCTGTCTGGAGAAACAACTGTGTGACGACCACATTACAACCGATCGTAGTATAGGAATTTTACTTCCTACTCTGTGTATGTCATCCAGATACCATGACATCACACCCTATTACCTTCTTAACAGATCCATCCCCTATTCTGATTGAAGTCAAACCCATGACTATCACATCAAAAATAGATGATCTATCTCCGCTATAACTGCTCTAGTCTATAAATAGACATAAGCAACTTGCCCACTATGCTTCCGCTGCTCCCACTGACCACAACAACACTCCTACCGGGTCTCATAGCCTGGAACAACAGTAGTGTCAAGTCTGGGTAGATAAAAACCTCCCTGTCACCGTCCTTGAGGCTACCGGAGTACCTCTCGGGCGTCTGAGGTTACCCACCATATCTGCGGAGTGGCTAATGGAATGTCAAACCTGATTGAATATATAGGTCTTATTAAATTTTTCGTAATCGTTTGCGGTTCTGGAATCACTTCCAGTTCTACCATACTCCCACTTCTGTTTTCTGAAAAAATCCATTTTACTAAAACTGTGGCGAGTCAAGAACAATATCACTATGGATCTTCCAGATGGTAAAATATCAACCCTCGTTATAGCCAGGGTCAACCCACAAACAGCCATTACAGAAACGTGCCTTGAGTTGTCCAGAGTCTGGTTTTAAGCATAAGCTGGACAACACCCCGTACCTTAACATCTTTTAAGGTACGAACTATTCTATATCCAATATAGAAACTTTGGCACTTATTTAATTAGAACCATATTCTAATCATGCAGCTGTCTCCAGTGCATATCAACTTAATGGAAAGAGGCTAATCAGCATTACTCAACTTAGGAATCCATCCAATTATGAGTAACCTGAAAGAGAAACACGTTTCTCAAAACCATCACTATAATCTGAATACCAATCACAAGAATCTACATCTTCGATCTCTTTGAAGAATCCCGATACTTGTGATACCTGGTTCTCTACTTTATTCTTAAACCCACAACTTCTCAAAACTTAGACCTTGTATTTCTACGAAAAACTTGTCTAAATACTAGAGAAGTCATAAGTAGACAGAACATAGTATTAGGACCTACCCCTTTGTCCTGATGGACACTGGACAACATACAATACTCTGTATAAGTCCGCTGAGTTTAAGCAACTCATAACATGTGCGTCGTAGGTTGAAAACTGTACCTTGGCGATTTCCTCAAATATCACCAATTACAATGAATTCCGATATAATGAGGATAATCACCTAATTCCCAATAACTTGCTCCCACTCATCATCTGTAAAACCATACAGATTTGAGAATGAAACCTGGTAAACACATACCCTTGGAGTAAGTATCTAATCGGGAAAACAGTTTTCCTTTAACAATGCACTGAAACATGAAAATGTTTCGTAGGGGTATCCTTGTATTCATAGCAATGCCTCTTCCATATTCCAATTCATGACTTTAACCGTATATTTCTTTGCCATCTCTCCAAATCCCTTTATTTGTCTTTAGTCATTACCTTCTGTACACCATCGTTAGGCTAAATGGTTTTCTTCCTTCCCTACCGTTCGGCACCAGCCTATGGTTTGGAAGAAGACTATCTAGTAAGCATAATAGGTGTACCCTACTAAACCAAGGAGTACTCGCAACTTGAGAGAAGATGATGATAAAAGACAACTAAATAATACCTTATTCTTTTAAAGGTGAAATAGGAGTGGCGACGATGTACGCGGTTTGGTCGTGAATGATAACAGTCGCAATTTACTTTGCCCTCTTTCTAATCCCTTTATTTTGTCTTTAGTTATTTCCTTCTGCACACCCTAGTTAGGCTAATTGGTTTTCTTCATTCCCTACCTTTCGGCACTTGCCTATGGTTTGGATTAAGACTATCCAATAAGCGTAATAGGTGTACTCTCCTAAACCAAGGAGCCCTCGCAACCTGAGAGAAGGTGATAATAAAAGACAACTGAATAAACCAATTCTATTTCTTCTGAACCTTGATCCATTCTCGAAGAAGTCCCTTCGAGTTCGTATATAACCATACGATGGATCTATCCAATGGAAGTGGATGTCCGTAGTAATACGGGGTGTTCTGAGAAATGCAAAGGGTAAAAGAAGGAGTGGCAATGACTTATGCAACTCAGACAATCCAAAAGCCGGTATTTTAATAACGTTCGGTCAACTTGGTCACTGAGTCATAGTCTAGGGTCGGTCAAAGGTCGCTGCCAAAGAGAGAGAGAAAAGAAACACTCTGCGTGCACTCTAACCTAGATCAGAATGGTTATCACTTTATCTAATCCAGAAACCTCCAACTGTACTGTCAAATTCTCCTCCAAACCTGAAAGAATAATCAATCGGAATCACCCGAAGAGTAAACCAACTCATCAGTGGGAATCGGGATCCAACTCTCATCGCATGATAACGTGACGGAATCCACTCACGTTATCACACTCCAGAAGGTATGCGCATACTTGGCAAGTTTCAGTTTCTTTAGAAACTCCCGATATGATTTTTGCCCCATGCTCTTATAACCTTGGCTTTGGTAAAAATGTCATAAGTCACATGCCAAGTTCTACCCGTCACTATCTTGTCAATTTGAACCCACCCGCACATGCCCCTGGCTTTGGCAAAATGGCAGAACGACTGTCCCAAACCAACTCATCTATCTATGCAACAAATGAATACCCAGCAGCTACCAAACACTATGCCTTAACTTTGGCTAAAATGCATAGCCTGAATACTACTGAATACCCAAAAGAAATGACGGAGGGCTACGGCTGGTTTTTGGCGAAAAACCTTTAACGTAACGAACTTGATATCGGTGAAGGAACCTGATAGCTTTTTAAAATATAGTGGCGAAAACCTTTTGCTAAAGAGGTTACTCCCGATGAAGGGATCTCGGCTCTTTCCTCGTCGAATGAGGTGCAGGATATTCCACTGAATACCGCGATGCAAAGCAACTTGTAATCGGCTATAGTGAAGTTATTACCCTGACGCAAACTTCTGCCCAAGGGGTCAGTCCCGGTGAAGGGATATCGGCCCTTGCCGCGTCGAATGAGGTGCAGGATATTCCACTGAATACCGCTATGCAAAACAAAAGGAAACGTCTTTGCAATAACACTTTTTAAATTTGTTCCAACAACTGTAAACAGGTTTGCTTTACTTTGCATTGATCAGAATCAACGCAGTCCCATCAATAATTACACCAGAAAAGAACGAAAATAAAATGTACGTATATGCCATCCGCATTCGTCACTGGGTCCCGTCATCACCCGTTAGGTTACTTAACTAACGACAGAGCGGGGACTGGACTAGCGCGGGTGTAAAACATATACAACATCTAATAGTATATAAACCAATATACAATAATCGCTCCAGGCGTGATAATATGCAACATTACAGAAAAGTAATAAGCATCACAGAACAATACAGATAATCTGGGATCCCCGAGTTTCACAGAGCCGCTGCTGAAACCCGACGTTCCCCTGGTCGTGTGGATAGCCTATGCAATGAAACCTAGACCACTACGGGTGCGGCAAGTTACCCGCTGTTCCCCTCCGAACGGCGGCCGAGACGTTAGGATGTCCTGCCTGAGATTCGGGGCAGATGCCAATAGGTGCTATCCGTCTGCCTCTCCGAAGATGCCAAGTCGATCCATGGCACCATGTATCGGAGGTTTAGACGGATGCGGCCGATGTAGAAGACTTCGTCAGATTCCCCCTCGTTTGAGGGGTTTTTGATTGTGGGGACGCTCTTCCCTGCAGGCGCAAGCCCCTGCAGTTAATTACGCTACCGCGTCGCGGTAACAACTTTCTCCTTCTCCAGATGGTCACTTCATGTCGTGTGTTTTGTTTTATGTTTTCCTGCCCGTGGATCGTTTACGGAGACCGAGTTATGTCGTCGCCCATAGGGCGTGGACTAGTCCAAATCCGTATCTTCTTAGGTTTGGGTTTGGGGGTTTGGTTTGAGGATACGCTAGCTATGCTTGAGGCTAAGATCAACTCAAACATTTGTTAAGGACACATTAGTCTAGTTTAAGGCTAAGATCAACTTAACAGGATCGTTTAGATCCGACAAAGGAGTGTTTGGACTCTATTGTTCCAATTTCAGGACATAGTAGTCCGTCGTATGTGTGGCCGTCGGGACCCGTCACCTCTCTGACGACGTTGAAGGATTACAACGACGAATGTCAGAGGAGTTCAGAGATGTACCCTCGAGCCAGAGTTAATTAGGGGGATTCATAGTCCAATCTGTTTGAGGGTTTAAGGACGCGTTAGCCATCTTTGAGGCTAAGATCAACTTAAACAGGACCGTTTAGATCCGACGAAAGAGCATATGGAGGCTCTATGGTTCTAGTTTAAGGACATCGCGGTCCATGGGTAGTTTAAGGACATTGCGGTCCGTGGCTAGTTTAAGGACATTGCGGTCCATTAGTAGTTTTAAGACATCTCGGTCAATTGGTAGTTTTAAGACATCTCGGTCAATTGGTAGTTTTAAGACATCTCGGTCAAGGTTAAGGACGTCATAGTCCATGGGTTTAAGGACTCCACAGTCCGGTATGTGCTCTGGATGCTTCACACGGGTTCACTGCCGTGCTAGGCGAGGACCAGGCTCCGCTCTGGATGCTTCACACGGGTTCACTGTCGTGCTCTGCGAGGACCAGGATCCGCTCTGGACGTTTTCCGCGGGGTTAAAGAGTGATGTTATCCGCGTTACACGTAACCAGGAATTTTGCATTATGCATGGGTTTAAGGACCCCACAGTCCATATCAAGAATGTTCTTCGGGACCCGTCACCTCTTTGAAGACATTGAGAGATTACAATGCCAAGTATCAAAGGAGTGAAGAGATGTACACTAGAACCGGGGTGGATTAAATAGTCCCTGGCCCAATTTGGTTCAAGACTGATCAATTATGTTATGAGCCTACCGGCCCAGTTAATCACAAATCGAGGACTTATGGCCAGCTTGGGCTAAGTCCAGTCAGGTCTGGAATATTGACTCTTTGTTGGTCCATTGAGGGAGAATGTTTGCCTCTATCCCTCTAGCCAATTGGGCCAAAGCCTAGTGTTAAACACTTCAGAGCAATCAGTGTTGAACACTGGGAATAAGGTTGATAAGTTAGTGTTCAACACTAAGAGATAATTGGTGTTAAACACCAGCCATAAGGCTTTTTCAAATTAGTGTTAAACACTAAAACAGATCAGTGTTGAACCCTGCCAATAAGGCTTTTTTTTTAATCACGGTTGAATGCTAAGGCCCAACAGTGTTTTGACGCTGGGTTTGAGAGTTCCAATTTAGTGTTGAACACTAAGGCAAAAGGGGTCACGTAGCAACACGTGAGAGCGCCCTCTTTTCAATAGTTCTGCTGAGATTACTGCATCTTTCAGAGCATCACGTGTCAGCACGTGACGGGCATTCATATGCTCATTTGTTAGAGCTTTTATTAAGGGTCACGTGGGTCACGTGAGGGACAGTCTCAAAGGGTTTTCTGCAGATCTCTTGGGGGGTCACGTGGTGGCACGTGACCCTGCCTCTATGTGTGTCGTTTTTAGAGGATCTGTTGATCTTTTTTCAGGAATTAAATTCCTCGGGCCTTTAATTTTCAAAGGAATAAATTCCTACTTCCTTTTGCAGATTTATATTCTGAAACAGAGTTGAATTCTGAATTTTCTGTAGGAATTAAATTCCTCATATATGTGAAGAACTGGATAGGGTTAAACCCTAATGAAAGCTTTTAAGGAGCTAAACTTCCCGTTTTAAAGAATTATGATTAAGGGAATCAAATTCCTGCTGTTTCAACAGAACTATGTTCTTAATCAGGGTTAGACCCTGCTTCTTTTTATTTTGAAGGAATTAAATTCCCATGATACAGGGTCGAGCCCTAATTTTATTTTAAAGGAATTGAATTCCTATAGTTCTGCGAGAATTAAATTCTCATGCTTGCATTCCTTCTCTATGTTTTGGATCTGCATGGCAGGATCTCGACCCATTGAGAATTAAATTCTCAACCTTAAGGGGAGATGTGCACTTTGCAGATCCTCCATCAAAGAGAGAAGAAATGTGTTCTTCTGTTTTATATATATTAGAGTTAAACTCTATTGAGAATTAAATTCTCTTTCTTTCCGAAAGCCTTCCCTTTCTTACCTAGGGTATTTTGCAGAAGATCCAAGTCTTTTCCAAGTATCAAAGCTTTTCTCCTTTTTTCTTTCTCTGCGCGTGTATCTCTTTTCTCTGTGTCTTTTGGCTCCTATTTATAGGAGAAGCAGCCGAATGAATTAGTTTTTTGATGAATCTTCGCTGAGAGATTTGATTTGCATCCATCATTCGTTTTGGGCCTTTGGATTATTGGGTGAATTTTATTCACCATTGGATTTTAAATCCAGAGATTCTCCTTTGTTATTTTGGTTAGATTTAAGGGGGAAATCTTTCCAAACCCGAGATTTTCCATAGATAGACGATATTTAATCATCTCTAAATCTTTAATTTGATTGGTCCTAGATACTCACTTTCCTCTGGAAGGATTCAAATTTCCTTCAGAATTTAATTTTGCTGTCAACATGGGCTTTGAAAGCCGGTCACGTGTGACCACGTGACCCATGGTCACGTGCGGACACGTGACCCCCTTTTTTGGAATGAAGGATCCTCTTTCTTTCTGCGTTCTGCCTTCTTCTGCTGCTTAGCCGTCACGTGTTACCACGTGACCCCTGGTCATGTGTGAGCACGTGACCCCTGGTCACGTGTGAGCACGTGACCCCTGTCTGGCACTTCTTTCCTCGGTTCAATTGGAGAGCGAGTTTGCTGCTTTGAACGTCACGTGTCGACACGTGACCCTGGTCACGTGGGAGCACGTGACCTCTTATGAAGTTCTTTTGCTTGACTTTGCTCAGCGAATCGATGTGCGCTTTTCTGCACTTCATAGGTCACGTGTCAACACGTGACTGCTGGTCACGTGTAAGCGCGTGGCCCCTTTTTGAAGCTTTTCTCAGAAGCTTTCCTGATTTTAAATAAGGAAACAAATGCCCCCACAGCGTTGTTCTCACGTGTCAGCATGTGAGTGCAACGCTGTCTCCTCTCGCGACCGTTGGATCTGCTTTGGGGAGTAGGGTAGACGAAACGTCTTTTCAGAAGCGTCTTCACTTTTTCATCCTTTTCTTTTCGAATCTTTCTTTTAAGAGTTTGATTCTCGTTCTCAGGGCTTAGTTTTCTGTTGTGTTTGTGCAGGGCCGCTTTATCTTCCAATCGAAGGCTAGTGCTCAAGTATTGCCCATGCAGGGATCTGCTTGATAGGGACGTTTCATTTCCCTTACCTGATTCCAATGCGTCGTTGGATTTCATTTCCAATGCTCTCCCCTTCTTTCCGGGCTTTGAGAGTAGTCCCGTCATGCACAACATTTTTGTGCATAGCATTAAATGTTCCCCTATATAACTTGAACCCTATGCCTTACTTCTTTTCTTCACTGAGAAACCCATTCATACCTTAAGGTGGTCATCTTTGAGAACCCGATCGATCGCCATGGCTTGCAATCATCCCCATGCTCGTCGGCAACCATGGGAGGTGCCCCTTGAGGAGATAATTCCTCGCTTCGCTGCGAGGCTGGCGGATCCCCTACTCACCGACGCTCAATGTGACACGGTGATGTACGAGCTACTGACCGGTCGGGGCTCTCCTCTTCCCATGGGCTCCATTTGGCTCCGGATGATCCTCATGTCTGTGCTTGCCGATATACCCCCTCATCCGGCGGAGATGACTTCGGCGATCCTCGACGCGGCGGAGGACAAGCTTGAGTGCTTTCATGAGGCTTGTCTGATCACTCAAGCTCTGAAGGATCACTCAGTTCATTTACTGAGTCAGATAAGAGGTCGTCGGGCCGTCATGTCTGCTTTCGCTGATGGGCACGGCTCCAACCGGTGGGAAGCGACTCCTCGCGAAAACCGTCGTTTTGACGTGCTGGAGAAAGCAGAGAGGGAGCTGGAGAATTTTGTGTTTTGCTTTGTTAACCCTTGCATTTCTGATCCCTTGTTTGGTGATCTTTTCCCAGTAGTGTAGTATGTTTGAATCAATGTACTCCTTTTATCATTGGCGGTTTGCATGCTTTCTGTTGAATTTCCATGTTTGTCAGATAGTCGTACCGCATGTCTTGCTTGCGTAAACGAGCTGCATGTTTTTCTCATGGGAATTTTTTTTAATTGCGAGCACTATCGTTGCGTTGCATGCGCGTCAGTGCCTCGGGTAACATTTCCTTTTAAACATTCACACCGCTGCAAATGCGCGCTTGGTGGGATACAGATCAAAAACTTTCCTTGTTATCTCCCGTATCAGGTGGCTTGCACTGGCCTTAGATTGAGTATTGTTGTCGAAGGGAGGTTTATAAATGAAGACATATTTTTCTCTTTAATGGTGTGTCCCCTTTTTATTTTTATTGAATGCATTCTGTGGATATTCTACCTTGATCTCCTTGCAGGACAGTGATGGTTCAGGATTCAGGGTTAAGCTCTGCTTCCTAAGACTTCTGCGTTTTACAAGCCCCGAGGGTCTCATAAAGAGTTTTCCTCCCGGCCGTGAGGACTTGTAAGTGCTGGATGCGATTACCCTTGTCCGTGTTTTACGGAGTCAGGGGTTTCTCCAGATATTGTAGTTTAAAGACGTTGCGGTCAAGGTTAAGGACCTCATAGTCCGTGGATTTAAGGACTCCACAGTCCGATGTTAGTTTTAAGACATCACGGTCAAGGTTAAGGACCTCATAGTCCGTGGATTTAAGGACTCCACAGTCCGATGTTTGGTTGCAGGGACCCTTCACCTCTTTGAAAACGTTGAGGAATTACAACGCCAGGTATCAAAGGAGCGAAGAGATGTACCCTTAAACCAAGGCGGTATCCGTAGGGAATCGGGGTGGTTGATCGTTAGTTTTAAGACATCACGGTCGAGGTTAAGGACGTCATAGTCCGTGGATTTTAAGGACTCCACAGTCCGGTATTTGCACTGGATGCTTCACACGGGTTCACTGCCGTGCTTGGCGAGGACCAGGCTCCGCTCTGGACGTTTTCCACGGGGTCAAAGAGTGACGTTATCCGCTTTCCACGTAACCAGGAAGTTTGCACTAGATGCTTCACACGGGTTCACTGCCGCGCTCGGCGAGGACTAGGCTCCGCTCTGGATGCTTCACACGGGTTCATTGCCGCGTTCTGCGAGGACCAGGATCCGCTCTGGACGTTTCCCACGGGGTCAAAGAGTGACGTTATCCGCGTTCCACGTAACCAGGAAGTTTGCACTAGATGCTTCATACGGGTTCACTGCCGTGCTTGGCGAGGACTAGGCTCCGCTCTGGATGCTTTCCACGGGGTCAAAGAGTGACATTATCCGCGTTCCGCGTAACCAGGAATTTTGCACTAGATGCTTCACACGGGTTCACTGCCGCGTTAGGCGAGGACTAGGCTCCGCTCTGGATGCTTTCCACGGGGTCAAAGAGTGACATTATCCGCGTTCCGCGTAACCAGGAATTTTGCACTAGATTCTTCACACGGGTTCACTGCCGCGTTAGGCGAGGACTAGGCTCCGCTCTGGATGCTTTCCACGGGGTCAAAGAGTGACATTATCCGCGTTCCGCGTAACCAGGAATTTTGCGCTAGATGCTTCACACGGGTTCACTGCCGCGTTAGGCGAGGACTAGGCTCCGCTCTGGATGCTTCACACGGGTTCACTGCCGTGCTCTGCGAGGACCAGGATCCGCTCTGGACGCTTTCCACGGGGTCAAAGAGTGACATTATCCGCTTTCTGCGTAACCAGGAAGTTTGCACTAGATGCTTCACACGGGTTCACTGCCGCGTTAGGCGAGGACTAGGCTCCGCTCTGGATGCTTCACATGGGTTCACTGCCGTGCTCTGCGAGGACCAGGATCCGCTCTGGACGCTTTCCACGGGGTCAAAGAGTGACATTATCCGCTTTCTGCGTAACCAGGAATTTTGCACTAGATGCTTCACACGGGTTCACTGCCGCGTTAGGCGAGGACTAGGCTCCACTCTGGATGCTTCACACGGGTTCACTACCGTGCTCTGCGAGGACCAGGATCCGCTCTGGACGCTTTCCACGGGGTCAAAGAGTGACATTATCCGCTTTCTGCGTAACCAGGAATTTTGCACTAGATGCTTCACACGGGTTCACTGCCGTGCTCGGCGAGGACTAGGCTCCGCTCTGGATGCTTCACACGGGTTCACTGCCGTGCTCTGCGAGGACCAGGATCCGCTCTGGACGTTTTCCACGGGGTCAAAGAGTGACATTATCCGCTTTCCACGTAACCAGGAAGTTTGCACTAGATGCTTCACACGGGTTCACTGCCGCGTTAGGCGAAGACTAGGCTCCGCTCTGGATGCTTCACACGGGTTCACTGCCGTGCTCTGCGAGGACCAGGATCCGCTCTGGACGTTTTCTACGGGGTCAAAGAGTGACATTATCCGCTTTCCACGTAACCAGGAAGTTTGCACTAGATTCTTCACACGGGTTCACTGCCGCGTTAGGCGAGGACTAGGCTCCGCTCTGGATGCTTCACACGGGTTCACTGCCGTGCTCTGCGAGGACCAGGATCCGCTCTGGACGTTTTCCACGGGGTCAAAGAGTGACGTTATCCGCGTTCCACGTAACCAGGAATTTTGTCGATTGTATCCGCATTTCACGGAATGGAGGTTTGACTCTTGGTGATATGTATATCGCCGAGCCATGGAGCTGGGGGTTGCCGCCGTTCCGTTTCGCTTGATGTTGTGTCTGCTGACACGAGACGAACGTCGAAATGATCTCTAGGCTATCTGTGAACCGTCGAGATTTGGCTTCTCCTTATGATGAAACTCGGGGGAGGAGTATGATCCCTTCTTTGATTGCGCTCCTGAATTGCACACAGGGATAGATGTAACATCACCTGCAGGGTGCGGATTTCACTTTTATTTTATTTCTTTTTGCGCGATGCTCTATCATTTCTGCTTTTCATATTGCGAAAATTGCGATTGCCCACTCATTTCGGCTATTTGTTTCATTTTCACTCGCTGTTTTTTTTTATTGCGAGCTGCCCCATCATTTCGGCCATTTTGTCATGCATACATTTTTACTTGATGCTTTTTATTGCAAGTTGCCCCATCATTTCGGCTATTTTGTGATGCATGTGTGGCTCGCTAGCATTTTTGCTGCAAGCTCGGATTTTTGGATACCGGTTTCAGCATCAGCACCGCTACAACTGGAATGTTGCCAGGAGCGAATCATCATTTGCCTCTGTCGATGTTTGAACAAAGGTGGCTTAGTAAACAGGGTTAAGGGTCCTGCCGACCAAGGCTTTTGACTTTATGAGCCGTAAGGGTCTCACAAAGGTGTTTCGCCTTACAAGTCGTGAGGATCTTGCAGGTGTGTTTTCTCCTTAAGGATCGTGAGGATTCTTAAGTGCACGTTCTCTTGTAAGTCGTAAGGATCTTACAAAGAGGATTTTCTCCTTATAAGTCGAGATGACTTACAAGGGTTGTTCACCATATGGATATATCCCCAGTCACGGGTGGGACTTTGTTAGGGAAATGTTTATTCGCGCCCGTGGATTGTATACAAGGGTCAGTATGAGCCGCTTGTAGGGCAATATCGAAGGTTGTGGGGGATTCGCTTAAGAACAGGTTTAGGTTTCTGTAACTTAAGACTTTCAAGTCTTATGAGCCGTGAGGGTCTAATAAGAGAATTCTCCTTACGAGTCGTGAGGATCTCGTAAGTGTATTTTCTCCTTAGGAATCGTGAGGATCCCTAAGCGTGTTGCTCCTTTGTGAGTCGTAAGGATCTCACGCGGGTGGTTTCTCCTTACAGGGTCGAGAGGACCCTATAAGTGTCTTTTAACGAGGTTGGGCCCTTTCGGGTTTTCACAAACACTCGCCGGTAGTCCCGCTGTTTTTACTCACGGAGCCCTTTTGGGTTTTCATCCGTGCCCATTTTGCTTTATGGACATACCGTTTTCTTTTCTTTTTTTTTTAATCGTTTCATTTTTTTATTTTTCTTCCTTTTCTCCCTTCTTTATCTCGTCAGCCTAAGGATGCTGCGGCAGTAGTTTAGGGACGTTTCGGTCCGTCGTTAGTTTCAGGACGTTTCGGTCCATTTTTTGTTTAAGGACATTTCGGTCCATCGTTAGTTTAAAGACGTTTCGGTCTGTTGATAGTTTAAGGACGTTTCGGTCCGTTGATAGTTTAAAGACGTTTCGGTCCGTTGATAGTTTAAAGACGTTTCGGTCCATCGTTATGGGAAGGCCAGCTACTGCTTGTAAAGCCTGAGCCTAGGAAGATAGCGAGCGGACATAGTCGTCGTCATCTACCGTTGACCCAGGCTGTGGCTCGCTAAGCATAGTATTTCTTCAAGAAGCGGCCGTTTATTGGCCTGAAAGGCCTTTCACCGTGCATGTCCACGAGTAGATAGGCTCCACCCTGGTAGACCTGGTCTATGATGTACGAGCCTTCATAGTTTGGCTCGAATTTCCCTCGCTTGGCACGATTGGGGATCATAGGTCTTTTGACCACCAGCACGATTTCGCCTTGGCGGAATGCCCTTGGCCTGGTCAATCATTCGTACGAGCGCGTCATCTTTGCTTTGTAGGCTTCTAGATGTTGTTGCGCTATGAGTCGGGTTTCATCGAGGGCATCAAGCTCCTCAAGTCGAAGGTGAGTATTTTCTTCGTCGGTCAGTTCGTGGTGGACTGCCACTCGTAGAGAGGGTAACTCTATCTCGAGGGGGAGTACTGCTTCCGTCCCAAATACCAACGCGTATGGCGTTGTGTTCGTGGCCGTCTTGAATGTAGTTCGATAAGCCCAAAGGGCTTCCTGCAGCCTTTCGTGCCAGTCTCTCTTATTCCGGGAAACGGTCTTTTTTATGATCTTCGTCAAGGTCTTATTGAAGGCCTCGGCCAGACCGTTAGCTCGTGGGTTGTAAACTGAAGAATACCTCCAATCTATACTGTGCTGCTGTGCGAAGCGGCTAATCTTATGGCTTCTGTAGGCTGGCCCGTTATCGGAGATAATCCGCCGTGGGGTTCCAAACCGGTAGATAACGTGCGTCTTGAAGAAATGGAGGATATTCTCCGTCTTCACTTCCCTCAGTGGTATTGCTTCTACCCATTTGGAGAAGTAATCAGTTGTCGCCAGGATGAAACGATGTCCCCGAGATGATGCCGGCTCAATAGGGCCGACTATGTCAGTTCCCCACATTTCGAATGGCCAGCTGGCCACCGTTGGGTGTAGTGGATTTGGATGTTGGTGGATAAAGTCTCCATGAATCTGGCATGAGTGGCATTGCTTCGCATACTCGAGGCAGTCCTGGATCATCGTGGGCCAGTAGTAACCCATCCGTTTAATTTTTAACTTCATCTTTGGGCCTGCTTGGTGAGAACCGCAAAGTCCGTCGTGAACTTCTTGGACGACCCTTCTCGCTTCGTCAGGTCCTAGGCATCTCAGCCACAGAGAATCGAATGACCTCTTGTATAGAGCATCGTTGACGAAGGCAAATGATAGAGCTCGTTTCATGAGTTGATGCCTCGAGGATGTATCTTTGGGCATTAGGTGGGACTTAAAGTAGTCTATGAAGACTTCCCTCCAGTCCTCGGCATTCTCGTGGTCTTTTATTTGCAGGGTCATCTGCTCGGTCGCTCCCTCTTTATGTAGTTCTGGAGATAGTTCTGCCGGGATGAGCACTCGACGGCTTTGTACCACGATTCTGACATCATCGAGGTTCTCGTCAGCCAGTTCTTTAGCGAGTTTGGCCATCACGTCTGCTTTGCTGTTCTCCGCGCGCGGTATGTTCTCTAAAACATAGGAGGGAATTTGGGCCAACAGTTGTTGCACCCTTTGGCCGTACTTTACCAACTCCGGTTTGCACGTTTGGTAGTCACCGTTTACTTGACTAACGACTAGCTGAGAGTCTCCATATATAAGGAGGTCTTCAATTCCCATGTTGATGGCGATTTCGAGGCCTGCTATCAAAGCTTCATATTCAGCCTCGTTGTTTGTCCTCGGCTCTGTCAAGGAGAAGGCGAAGCGCATTATCCCTCCTTGTGGGGTAGCAAAAATGAGGCCTATCCCCGATTTGATCATTGGGATACCTTGCTTTTGTTTCTTTACGGAGGACGCTCCATCGAAATAGAGTTCCCATCGGGTGCTACCGCCGCCAATCGCATCAAATGCATGCTCGTCCGGCAAATCACAGTTCAGAGGAGAATCGGCCGGTATCGGGTGCTCAGCGAGGAAATCGGCAATGGCCTGACCTTTCACTGCCTTGAGAGGTTGATATGTTATCGAGAACTCCATCAAGAGCAGGGCCCATTTAGCGAGTCGTCCCGTCAATATGGCTTTTGACATCAAGTATTTAAGGGGGTCCACCTTTGAAACAAGACGGACTTCATGCGCCAACGCATAGTGCCTGAGCTTTGTCGTTGCGAAGATTAATGCCAAGCAATGTTTTTCAATGGGAGAGTAATTGCTTTCTGCCCCCAGTAGAACTCGACTTAAGTAGTAGAGTGCTCTCTCTTTCCCCTGATCGTTCTCTTGCGCCCATAATGCGCCCAAGGAACCTTCGAGGGCGGTTGTATAAAGAACGAGGGGTTTTCCCTTGACCGGTGCAGCCAATACCGGCGGGTTCTGCAGGTACTACTTGATCTCGTCTAGTGCACCTTGGCATTTTTGATCCCAGACGAATGGGGTTCCCTTCTTCATCAGGTGACTGTAGGGGCGGCATTTGCCTGAAAGATTTGCGATAAATCGCCGGATGTATGCGAGCTTCCCTTGGAGAGACCGCAACTGTTTGAGGGTTCTTGGCGGAGGCATCTCCATGATTGCTTTAATCTTAGACGGATCTATCTCAATACCTCGGTGTCGGATGACGAATCCCAGGAATTTTCCCGAGGAGACTCCAAACGCGCACTTGAGGGGATTCATCTTCAAATTATATTGCCGAAGGCGTTGAAACACAGTCTCCAGATGCTTTAAGTGATCTTCGTATGACATACTCTTTACTACGAGGTCATCGATATAGCACTCGACGATGTCATGTATGAGGTCGTCGAAGATCTTTGTCATGGCCTTTTGATAGGTAGCGCCGGCGTTCTTTAGACCAAAGAGCATAACCCTGTAGCAAAATACACCCAAAGGGGTCCGGAAAGCGGTGTGCTTCTGGTCTTCGGGATGCATCTTTATCTGATTGTATCCTGAGGAACCGTCCATAAAGGAGAAGACCTCGTGAGTGGACATGTTATCTATCATCAGCTCGGTTACCGGTACTGGGAAATCATCCTTTGGACAGGCTTTATTGAGATCCCTGAAATCCACGCATATACGTACCGTCCCATTCTTCTTCATTACTGGGACGATATTGGCGATCCATTCGGGATATTGGACTTCTTGAATAAACCCAGAGTCGATCAGCTTCTTGACTTCGGCGTTGATGCTCATCTCAAGCTCAAGTCGCATCCTTCTTGGCGCTTGCTTGACTGGCTTGATATCTAGGGATATTGCTAATTTATGCACAGCAACTTCCGGATCTAATCCAGGCATCTCGGAGTAGTTCCACGCGAAGCAGTCTTTATGCCGTAGAAGCACGTTCTTTAACGCGGCCACCTTTTCTTCAGAGAGTAGCTCGCTGACAAATGTCGGTCGCGGGTCATTCGCCGATCCCAACTCAATCTTCCTGAGGTTATCTGCAGTAGTATGTATACCGTCTTCCAGCTCTTTCGGAGCGGGCGGAAATTCTGAGATCACCTCATCATCGCTGTTTTCAAAGCACCGGGGAAGGTCATCTATGTTCTCGGGCTCTTCTTTTAATATGGTAATCGTATAACAGGTGCGAACCCGCTCCCGAGACTGAGGTGGATCTGGTTCTGCTCTTGCGGCCTTGGGCTTGTGTTTTCGTGGCGGTGTTACCCTCCAGCTGTTGGATAAAGCGAATCTGCCCCGTCGGTACTGGTCTTCGACCCAGTTCTTGAAGGTGACGCAGTCTTCGGTAGGATGTCCTATGGCTTGGTGATAAGAGCAATAGCTCGAACGAGAAGTCTTGTTGGTTTGCTCAGGGTGTTTAGATTCTGGAAGCGTGATCATCTGATGTTTTAGGGCGAGCTTGAGTAACCTTTCCGTCTTATCTCGGGGGAAGGAGTACGCTCGACCCCTCTTTCCACTTCTCGACTTATTCCCGTCTCCGTATCGGGCCTTTTGCATGACGGGTCGATAAAGCTGAGCATTCTTGCCTTTCGCAGCCTGTTGAAATAGACGTTGCGTCCTGGCCTTCTCGTAGATGGCCATTTCGTGGTTGGGGTCTTCCCGACCTTTCTGACCCACTTTCCTGATAGGCTTGTCCATTCGTTCTAGAAATGACGGACTCGGCGCCTCAATCGCGTGGTCTGGTTTTGATGAGGGGTCGGCCTTTCCTGACATGGCGTCCTCTTCTTCATCAAAGGTATATATGGCGTAGCTACTGTGGGCTCGTTCCCGTTTTCCGGCTCTCCCGTATCCAGGCCCGAGTGTTTCCATTTTTCCATTAGGCAATTTGCGTTGAGTCCCAGGGATATCCCAAATCTTGTTATAGAACCGAGCCTGCCGAACAGTTTGTTTTAAGGGTACTCCTTGGCGCTTCAATATCTTCTTTAACCCGTCTGTATAGTATCTAGGCAGACGGATAGGTTGGATCCTGTCAAGTGTAGCATCCACGCCATGCCAGATCTCTTTCTCTACTTTCGACTCTGAGGATCGATAGAACAAGATCATCTTCTCACCCCTTCGCCTGGGAGGGACGCAAAACGTTTGCAGCTCTTGCACACTGTGAGCTTGAAGCGTGTCGAGGTCCTTGTAGTGTTCTCGCGGTACCATGGTGATTTGCAAGTTATGGTCATCGCCAGGAGGTGCTTGCATTGAAAGCCGATTGGAGAATACGGCATTGACCTCATCTTCTGAATCACTTCCGAAGACCAGTATGGGGGTGGGCGTCCTCCGGTTGTTGCGTTGAGATGGCCCTGTATAAACTATCTCTTCCTCTTCTTCGGTATCGCTTCCGAAAATAGGGATGGTGGCGGCGGCTTTGTCCTCCGAGGCGCGACACCTTTCTGTATCTTCGAAGTCAGGCAAAAATTATTTCGCATCTTCGTATTTGCGGACTTCGTTCACGAAAAATGGGTTCAACTAACCTGTTACGGTGTACTCGAAACCATCCTTAAAGTACTTCATACACTGATGTTGTGTAGAAGGGACGATGTTGTACTCGTGTAACCAAGGACGGCCGAGCAAGGCATTGTAGCAGGTCTTGGCGTCAATGACATGGAATTTGATGTCTGTGACGAGAAGCCCGAAGCGTAACGTTAGTATCACGGACCCGAGAGTCCGTGACGATTGTGAGTCGAAACCGGAAATAGTAATTTTGTCCCGGGCGAGATGTTGCACACTCATGCAGATTTCCTTCAACACCCGAACATTAAGGAGATTGACGGATGATCCATTATCCACCAGGATCTTGCCTATCTTGATGTCATGGCAGTATCCGGAGACATATAGGGGGCGGTTATGGTCGTACGTCCCGAGGAGGAGGTCTTCATCACCGAAAGTGACGTCGGCCGTATGCACTTCCTCCAGTTCGTCCTTCATCTTTTCAGTGGCGAGGAAGGCTTGGAATTGCTTAGGTTCTTGTAATGCCTTAATTAGTGAGTCCCGTGCTTCTTTTGATAATAGGAGGGCGTCGAGAATGCTAAGCTGAGAAGGTAGCTTCCTTAGATGCGCGAGGATGTTATAGTCCACCTTACTCCTCCTAGGAGGGTCTCTGGCAGCCAGTTCTTTCGCGACTTGGTCATCCAAAGTGATATCTTCAGTGACCTTTTCCTTTCCCTTATCTTTTCTGTTCGTAGGCCCGAGATTCTTTTCTAGGAGTGTGCGATTGCGCAGCTGAGTGTTTCCGCAGGCTTCCGATTCCTCATCTTTCCCTAACGCGGGTTCTTCAAAGAGAGGGCCCAGAGTCACTTCTTCATCAGAGTCGCTCCCAAAGGTGAGAACTTGTGACCCCCCGGCGTTAACCATGTAACAGTTGCCAGTAGTTCTGTTGTGCCCTTCGACAGTACTTCTTCGCTCCCGACGGCTCTTGCGTTTCATGCGCTTAAAATGTTGCTGACGAGTAACATATCCTTGCCACCATATTTTAAAGGCGTCGCACTCCTCCGTGGGGTGTGAGATTCTCCGATGATATGCGCAATAATTAGGGTGCCTCTCTGCCTCATCGTGTGTATTTCCTTCCGAGGGTGGTAGCTTCATCCCTATTGACATGGCTTTGGCAAACCTTTTCCTCGTCTTGAATATCTTTTTGTCTACTTTGGACGCCTTTTGATCTGGCGGGGGTAGTTCAACTCTTTCATTCAGTCGCCTGCATTTGGTTCTTTCTGACGCTGCCATCTCACGCTCCTGATCCGCTTTACTCTTTAGCCGAATCTCGTCTAGAAATGCATTGATCATTTCATTTGTCAGCCACGCACGCTCTGGTTCAGGTTCTTCCTCTAGCTTCTTAGTGTCAGGATTTTTCTCATCATCGGTAAACGAGTGGGAGATTACGTTACAACTCGCCACATACTCTTCGGATTCATCCGATAAGCCCTCTTCATCATCTTCCTCTTGAAAGATGTGGTTGAGGAACTCTTGCAGTGTGACAGGGGTTCGCGCCTTTTGATTGTATTCTTCCAGCGCGTCGATCTGCTTTTGCAATTTCGTGCGCTCGTCTCCAAGCTTCGCGGGCTTCCTGGATTTCTTCTTCTTTTTCTTCGAAGCTTTTGACGGCTGGGCATGAGTATTTGGGCCCTTATCACGAGTCTTCTTAGTTGGGCGGGGCTTCAACATCCCTTCGATAATTTGAGGTTCAAGAAGGTCCTTCCACTCGATCGCAGGGCACGCATGAAGGTCTCTCAGCATCCTTTTGGTTTTCGTTGATAGCACGACCTCCCATGGAACTTCTTCGATAAAGGAGCAGGTTGCCCCCGGTGTATCGGCCTTTTTAGGAGTGTGCGGTTGTGGTGGGTTCACCTTCCACTTTTCGGATAGTACGAACTTCCCCTGGAGGTATTGATCTTCGATCCATCCTTTGAAGACGAAGCAATCTTCAATCGGATGGCTTACCGTTTGATGGTAAGGGCAATAGTTGGGGTTATTCACCTCGGTGGGTTGTGGCGGTCGCCTTGGATTTGGTAGGTTTATACGTCTGTTGCGTATTGCCAGCTCATATAACCGTTTTGTCTTGTCTCGTGGGAACGAGTAGGGACGCTTCATCTTTTTGTTATAATATCGGCGTCTTTCTTCCAATTGATCTGCCGATTTCGGGGCGTCAGGTTGCTGTTGGGCATTCGCGACAAAAGTCGCCCTTCCTTTACCCTTGTCATTCCGGGGTTCTGGCTTCGGGGCAGGTGGTCTATGACCCATCTGGTCCATCTGAGCCAACTTGTCGATTAAAGTCTGGAATGTGGTTGGCTTAAAGAACATCATAAACTGGGAGATAGTTGCGTGGGGGTCTAGGGTTCCCACGAACATACCCACTGCGGGTGCTTCCTCAATGCGTTGCTCGCATCTCAACCACAAATTCCGCCAGCGTATAGCTTACTGGACCCAGGTTTCGCCTGGCTTTACCCTGGCGTTAATCAAAGCAGTCATTAGAGTGCGCTCGCTGGCACTTGCGAACCGCTGAGTGAATAACAACTCCATTTGAGCGAACGTTTTGATGGAATCGTTCGGGAGTTCCGAATACCATTCGAACGCTGTTTCTGATAAGCTGCCAACGAACTGACGGAGTAACAGTTTATCATCCCCGCCGGTGTTACCGCAGAGGGCCCGGAACTGGGCTACATGTTGATGAGGATTGCCGGTCCCCTTATACACATGGAATTTCGGTATCGTATAGCCTTGCGGGTATTTGATTTGATCGTACCAGCTTGGATACGGCCGTCCCGTTTTCACGACTTGACCAGCTGCCTCAGTCGCATGATGGACCCAGATTTGCTGGGCTATGTAGTCAGCCAAGTCAGCTTTAGAGATTGTCTCCTCCCTGGCCGTAGAGAGGGCCGGCGGTGGATTTGACGTTTCTCCTCGATCATCTTCCAGAACGATTGGGGGATCCTCAATGGGTGGGTCCTGTTGGATCATCATTCCTATCATATCTTGGAAGAGAAGGCCCATGTGCTGTATATTAGCCGCTTATTCAGCAGCCTCTTTGTCCTTTTTCTCCAATGTCCGGCGAAGGAACTCAGCGTCGGTTTCCTCCTCTCGGCGCGCGTCTGAGGATGTTTCTGGGCTTTCTTTTGGCCCGTTAAGTGCAGCCATAACACTCATCATTTCCTGCATCTTTTGTTGTTGTTCTTGGGCTCTCGTCACGGATCGGGTCAGCGGTCGGTGGCCCGTAGAAGTGCGGTTCTCCTCCTTTCCAGAGACCATGTAAACAGTGTGCACCACCGTGCCCCCAGACTTAGGGTGTTTGGGCTCAGTGCTTTTAGCTGTTGTAGCATGTCGCGGGATCTTCTCTGGCTTCCTCCTTTTATAAGTCATGGAGGTTGAGGGGTCCGTTGAGGTGGGCGTCCAGACAGCCTTTTGGGGTTTAGCCTGACGACCGGCTTCCAATTGGATTTTTAGCTTCTTGTGCTGGCGGGAGAAGTTTGGATCGATGATTGAGTCTCGGGCCTGCCGCCAAGCCTTATAAATTTTAGAGGATAGCCGTTGAGGAGATCGGGGCTGTTCTGATTTTATTTCCACAACCTTTTCTGATGGGGGAGGAGACCTCTTCAGCACTGCAGTAGGGGAATTCCTTAGCACCTTATTTAGAATTTCGAAGCTGTTCCCAGTTGGAACAGCAGCATTAACTTCTACCACCGGGGCTGGTGGAATCAATCCAGAGGGGGAGTTGCCCCCAGCCTTCCTTATTCGGCGCCAATGACGACGTCGAGCGCGACGAGCAGACGGCGTAGAGTCAGCTATAAGAATGGTTTCGTCTTGCCCCCTGTGTGGGTGGGGGGTCGTTGTTGGTGTTAGCCTGTCAAAGACCGATGTCCTCTGTGCAGCGGGGGCGGGAGTCGAAGCTGTTAATCTTGTGAAGATCGATTTCTTGATCGGGGAAACCGCCTTGGCGATTTCGGAGGCAGGAGCGGCCGCTTTCTTAGAAGCAGCCTTCTCTGAGATTGTAGGCCCCATGATGAGTTCACAAGATTTCTGGCCCAATCTAGAGAAGACCGAGGCGTTGACGTTGGGCGACTTGTTGAGGGGAGCCACGGCAGGGGTAAGACGATCAAAGACCGACTTCCTGAGAGTTTCCTTTGTCAGCACCGGCGCCACGAAGCTTGATGGGGGGAGCATAGTCCCAAAGAACAATCCGGTAGTGGCTTGAGTCACTTGGTCCACCGGCATTGTGAACAACGAAGCAGCTTGGGGTCCATAGGCTATACCTCCTGGCGAGGTAGAGCGTTGGTCGCAATTGCAGTTTGAGCAGTTGAAGGACTTTGCGGAAGTAGCAGCCATCGATCCTTTGTTTTCTGCAATAGGCAAGACGCCAATTCTTAGTATCTTGAAACCCAAGGGCAATCATTGGCGAACCGCGATTGGTTCGCGAATCACGACACACGAAGTGTGGAGTGGAAAGAGGAAAAGGTCCCATCGGGCGTGCCAGAATCTGTTCCCCTCCGAACGACGGCCGAGACGTTAGGACGTCCTGCCTGAGATTCGGTGCAGATGCCAATAGGTGCTATCCGTCTGCCTCTCCGAAGATGCCAAGTCGATCCATTGCACCGTGTATCGGAGGTTTAGACAGATGCGGCCGATGTAGCAGACTTCGTCAGATTCCCCCTCGTTTGAGGGGTTTTTGATTGTGGGGACGCTCTTCCCTGCAGGCGCAAGCCCCTGCAGTTAATTACGCTACCGCGTCACGGTAACAACTTTCTCCTTCTCCAGATGGTCACTTCGTGTCGTGTGTTTTGTTTTATGTTTTCCTGCCCGTGGATCGTTTACGGAGACCGAATTATGTCGTCGCCCGTAGGGCGTGGACTAGTCCAAATCCGTATCTTCTTAGGTTTGGGTTTGGGGGTTTGGTTTGAGGATACGCTAGCCATGCTTGAGGCTAAGATCAACTCAAACATTTGTTAAGGACACATTAGTCTAGTTTAAGGCTAAGATCAACTTAACAGGATTGTTTAGATCCGACAAAGGAGTGTTTGGACTCCATTGTTCCAATTTCAGGACATAGTAGTCCGTCGTATGTGTGGCCGTCGGGACCCGTCACCACTCTGACGACGTTGAAGGATTACAACGACGAATGTCAGAGGAGTTCAGAGATGTACCCTCGAGCCAGAGTTAATTAGGGGGATTCATAGTCCAGTCTGTTTGAGGGTTTAAGGACGCGTTAGCCATCTTTGAGGCTAAGATCAACTTAAACAGGACCGTTTAGATCCGACGAAAGAGCATATGGAGGCTCTATGGTTCTAGTTTAAGGACATCGCGGTCCATGGGTAGTTTAAGGACATTGCGGTCCGTGGCTAGTTTAAGGACATTGCGGTCCATTGGTAGTTTTAAGACATCTCGGTCAATTGGTAGTTTTAAGACATTTCGGTCAATTGGTAGTTTTAAGACATCTCGGTCAAGGTTAAGGACGTCATTGTCCATGGGTTTAAGGACTCCACAGTCCGGTATGTGCTCTGGATGCTTCACACGGGTTCACTGCCGTGCTAGGCGAGGACCAGGCTCCGCTCTGGATGCTTCACACGGGTTCACTGCCGTGCTCTGCGAGGACCAGGATCCACTGTGGACGTTTTCCGCGGGGTCAAAGAGTGACGTTATCCGCGTTCCACGTAACCAGGAATTTTGCATTATGCATGGGTTTAAGGACCCCACAGTCCATATCATGAATGGTCTTCGGGACCCATCACCTCTTTGAAGACATTGAGAGATTACAATGCCAAGTATCAAAGGAGTGAAGAGATGTACCCTAGAACCGGGGTGGATTAAATAGTCCCTGGCCCAATTTGGGTCAAGACTGATCAATTATGTTATGAGCCTATCGGCCCAGTTAATCACAAATCGAGGACTTATGGCCAGCTTGGGTTAAGTCCAGTCTGGTCTGGAATATTGACTCTTTGTTGGTCCATTGAGGGAGAATGTTTGCCTCTATCCCTCTAGCCAATTGGGCCAAAGCCTAGTGTTAAACACTTCAGAGCAATCAGTGTTGAACACTAGGAATAAGGTTGATAAGTTAGTGTTCAACACTAAGAGATAATTGGTATTAAACACCAGCCATAAGGCTTTTTCAAATTAGTGTTAAACACTAAAACAGATCAGTGTTGAACCCTGCCAATAAGGCTTTTTTTGATCACTGTTGAATGCTAAGGCCCAACAGTGTTTTGACGCTGGGTTTGAGAGTTCCAATTTAGTGTTGAACACTAAGGCAAAAGGGGTCACGTAGCAACACGTGAGAGCGCCCTCTTTTCAATGGTTCTGCTGAGATTACTGCATCTTTCAGAGCATCACGTGTCAGCACGTGACGGGCATTCATATGCTCATTTGTTAGAGCTTTTATTAAGGGTCACGTGGGTCACGTGAGGGACAGTCTCAAAGGGTTTTCTGCAGATCTCTTGGGGGGTCACGTGGTGGCACGTGACCCTGCCTCTATGTGTGTCGTTTTTAGAGGATCTGTTGATCTTTTTTCAGGAATTAAATTCCTCGGGCCTTTAATTTTCAAAGGAATTAAATTCCTACTTTCTTTTGCAGATTTATATTCTGAAACAGAGTTGAATTCTGAATTTTCTGTAGGAATTAAATTCCTCATATATGTGAAGAACTGGATAGGGTTAAACCCTAATGAAAGCTTTTAAGGAGCTAAACTTCCCGTTTTAAAGAATTATGATTAAGGGAATCAAATTCCTGCTGTTTCAACAGAACTATGTTCTTAATCAGGGTTAGACCCTGCTTCTTTTTATTTTGAAGGAATTAAATTCCCATGATACAGGGTCGAGCCCTAATTTTATTTTAAAGGAATTGAATTCCTATAGTTCTGCGAGAATTAAATTCTCATGCTTGGATTCCTTCTCTAAGTTTTGGATCTGCATGGCAGGATCTCGACCCATTGAGAATTAAATTCTCAACCTTAAGGGGAGATGTGCACTTTGCAGATCCTCCATCAAAGAGAGAAGAAATGTGTTCTTCTGTTTTATATATATTAGAGTTAAACTCTATTGAGAATTAAATTCTCTTTCTTTCCGAAAGCCTTCCCTTTCTTACCTAGGGTTTTTTGCAGAAGATCCAAGTCTTTTCCAAGTATCAAATCTTTTCTCCTTTTTTCTTTCTCTGCGCGTGTATCTCTTTTATCTGTGTCTTTTGGCTCCTATTTATAGGAGAAGCAGCCGAATGAATTAGTTTTTTGATGAATCTTCGCTGAGAGATTTGATTTCCATCCATCATTCGTTTTGGGCCTTTGGATTATTGAGTGAATTTTATTCACCCTTGGATTTTAAATCCAGAGATTCTCCTTTGTTATTTTGGTTAGATTTAAGGGGGAAATCTTTCCAAACCCGAGATTTTCCATAGATAGACGATATTTAATCATCTCTAAATCTTTAATTTGATTGGTCCCAGATACTCACTTTCCTTTGGAAGGATTCAAATTTCCTTCAGAATTTAATTTTGCTGTCAACATGGGCTTTGAAAGCCGGTCACGTGTGACCACGTGACCCATGGTCACGTGCGGACACGTGACCCCCCTTTTTTGGAATGAAGGATCCTCTTTCTTTCTGCGTTCTGCCTTCTTCTGCTGCTTAGCCGTCACGTGTTACCACGTGACCCCTGGTCACGTGTGAGCACGTGACCCCTGCCTGGCACTTCTTTCCTCGGTTCAATTGGAGAGCAAGTTTGCTGCTTTGAACGCCACGTGTCGACACGTGACCCTGGTCACGTGGGAGCACGTGACCTCTTCTGAAGTTCTTTTCCTTGACTTTGCTCAGCGAATCGATGTGCGCTTTTCTGCACTTCATAGGTCACGTGTCAACACGTGACTGCTGGTCACGTGTAAGCGCGTGGCCCCTTTTTGAAGCTTTTCTCAGAAGCTTTCCTGATTTTAAATCAGGAAACACCCGCCAAAACCTGAAGCAAGGCAGCCCCCTACATCAAAGTGAATGGACCACCCTGCACTTCACGGAATCCGGTAGCTTGAGCACCCCTCCTTGGGTCACCCTGTACCCCCTACGAGTGCGGCGAATAGTCTGTCAATTCTAGAGTGAGGCCCCTCTACCTCTCAAAGCCATGAGATGCGGACCCGTTGCCCTCTAGAACCCGGCTATCCGTGCACTCCGCTGCGGGGTAAAACTAGTACAGAAATGAAAAATATGTACAATGGGTACATCGACCTCGACCCGGTCGTGCCCTAAAAGAATATTATACAACAGGCAGTGACGGCAGTCCATATGTTGGACGCTCGCCCCGCAATATCAAATGTACAAATAAATCCAAACTGCACTACCATTGCACACTGCTATCCACCACGACAAATCCGCAACATCACAGCACAACACAGAACATCAACGCGAATGTCACGTTCGCAAACCCGTCTAAAAGAACTATAGCAATCAGACGCGGTTTACCGATCAAATGACATTCCCTGTCGGAGATATAATGTAAGCATTGTAAACTAACATGTTTAAATTTCGATCGACTAAATATCATGAAGTGGGCCCCACGAACATCTGTTGAATAGTAACAAAATCTGGGCCCAAAAGATATATACCAAAAACCCCAATTTCCAGACAAGAACCCACTGTACAAATTTGGGGCTACGATCTCACATAATGGCCGCGGATGCGCGGTCAAACCCTTGGTTTGACCGCGATTCCGCGGCGGTTTTGAACGATCACGTGCTCAAATTTGTACGGTGTACTTAGAAAAGCCTGCTGAATTTTCTGTGATGTGTAAAATTAATTTTGGAAGCCTTTAAAAATCGACAGAAACTCAGAATGGAAATTTTGCAGTTTTTGATATTCGGCCGGATCGATGTTTTAAACGCGTTAGCACAAGTTAGTAAAGAAAAATGGTGAGGCTTTGATACCACTGTACGTCTACGGTAGCGCCCCGGCCGTCTACAGACGCCAAATGCGGAACAAAAACTTTTTAACTGGCGCTATCGTATACTATAACCCGGATCTGCCATTATTGCTAAACTAACAAACTGTAAAGAGTGTAGAAAGGTTATACCGAACGATCCGAGTCCTTCTTTCTTTAACTATCATCCCATGCTCCGTTGCGGATGCTGTGATCTCGTCGATCTCCGATCTCCTCGTCCAGGTGGCACCACGTCAACGATTCTCTAAACGGGCTCCCACCTCTGACTCGAGGCAACTCGGTCGTCAAGTTTGCTAAAAGAGACGACCAAGATTGATGTAGAGAATGAGTAGAAGACTTAATTCATTCCGTCCAAAGCTATGTACGAACGGTTAATGAAGTTTCCAATTGATTCGGGTGATGGAATGAAATGAGCAATGAAATTTCCATACACCCCAAAACTATCATTATCTTTTCACAACCATTTTTTTTATCAAGTGAGAGAGATAGAAGGGGAAGGGGACGGCCATCTTATAGGAGGTGGGGGGGTGAGTGTAGGAGGAGGGAGGTGACCACAAGAACAAATATCATGTGTGAACACAAAGTGTGAACACATAGTGTGAACACAAAGTATTAATACATTAAATGAAACCAATGAAACATCAACACCATTCAACCTAGTCACCTCTTCTAGAAACTTCTAGAACCTTCCACACTCATCTCAAGAAAAGATAAATCTGTCATTAACCGAATGTTAAAAGACGGCTGATAGAAAACTGGAAACTGGCAACTTCCAAAAGTGATCCCGAAACTAATTTCAGGATAACCCCGTAACTGTATAAATATACCCGTATTTGTATTACGACCGAATACAAATGCAACTGAGACAAAGATATTATATCTACTCAATATAATACTCGGATCCGGCTTAAACCAAAGCCGACCAGTATCATCTCCCGAAAAATGACACGTGCGTAAACGCACGTGCATTTTCCGAACCCTGCCATAAAAGCATACGGCCTCTACAACGTTTCGCCCGAACTTGGGAAACTGTCTGTGGGGGACTCTAATGACTCGTCAGTACCCTGGCAGTGGGTTTAACTACAAACCGTCAGCGGCACTAGCTATGCGTAACGGCTGCCCATGGACTGACCTCAAGGGAAGCCGATGAGCGAACTCATCCGGAGACCCTACTGAGCCTAACAGTGACAAAGTATATATAGTCCGGTCCGTTCGTCTATGAGTATCGCATATCTGCCTAGGGGGCTAGTAACGTCATACCCCCAATAGCAGTATAAGTCGTGTCGGAGTGTAGCCCAATAACACCCTGAGATACTACTGGAGTACCTACCAGTAAATCTCCTCCCACGGCCGTGGGCTTTGTGTAATGGCTCTCCTAGAACAGCACGATCTCGCCCCCAATAGCGGGAGAAACGAATCCCCTGCCGATCCGCTCACGTGCCTCCATGTGGCTCGGGACTGTACCCAAAAACTACCTGTTTGCACGACTCCTTTGAGCCGTGGTAGGGTAGAAATCAAAGCACAGTGGGAACTCACACAAGACAAATGACGAGCTCAGATCGATGAACTAACCTTTACACATGTCACTAGGGAACTGCTATCTGACAATAGGTATAGTACTAACTAGTAGATTCCCGGCGAGTCCTGTCCGGTGTACTCATAACCCAATGAGCACCTGTATACATTTTAGGTGATCCAACTGACACCAGTGGCTTGTGAGACCGGCCACCGCCCCTCGTCGGGGTCTCGACTGTCTACACTAGTCTATTCCGGAGTATCGATGCCTTGTCTCGAAATTCCCACGACTAGGGACCACAATTAAGGATATGCGTATAAACTACCCAACTCTCACGTATATGATCGCCATCATACTGTTGGTAGTAAAGCAAGATCCTAAGGGCTCTATCAAAGTGTAACATGTAATCAGTCACCTGAACATGTACACGACTGATAAAGGCAAACCAGATAGCATACTATCATCTCGAGTAAGACTGTCCTACCGGTATAGGTCATCCGCAATCATTGCAATCACGTACCTGCGATCCAATAATTGACTCTGAGGGCACTATCTCCAACAAAAAGTAATGCAAAAACTAAGCCAATGGTTTTGTAAATACCTCATTTGGCAACTCAAGAAAATTCTTGAGTTGCCCCAAGTGGCCAAAATACTTGCTTTCTTGGTCCAAAACGCTTCTCTTGAGCTTGTGCACACTTTTTGTGAAATGGGAGTGGGGTTTTGATGTTATATTCATGGTGTTTGATGGTTTGAAGAGGGGAGGAAGTGAGGAGCAAGAGCAGCAGCAGCAACATGAGGGAGAGGGAGAGAAATGAGTGAAGAAAAGAGAAGAAATGGCTAAGTCAAGCACCCTCACCTACTCTTTCTCTCTCTCACCATACCTCATATTATATTCCATTTCCTTTTCTTTTCTTTTCTTTGACCCAATTCCTTCTCACACCAATAGTAACACCAAAACAACATGGTAGAAATGCACAAGTGCAAGCAAAAATAAAAAATGATATGTGCATGTTTTGCACAAAAATGCTAAAAATACGATTAACGATTTTTAATCGCAATTAGCACTAAATTAGCATAAAACTAATCATAAAAACTTTAAAATGGCATAATTCCATAAAATACCTTATTTTAGAATTTTCCAAAATTTTTCCAAAATTTTACGCATTTATCGGTATTTAATTATACCGAAATATTAAAATATTCATTAAAATAATTTTAAATTATAAAAATTCCCAAAATAATTTTTTTAAAAAAATGTTACACTTGTCTATCCCTTCCATCAGCCAATGGGGATAATTTTGAAATTAAACCCCACTCCATCAACTAGTTGCCCAAATTTCATGGGCTTGAGTATGAAGACACATACGTTTTTATCACCAAATTCGAAAACATATGCGCAATGATGGGTACGTCACAACTGTCTGTGGATGCTATGCGCTTACGTCTTCTCCCTTTCACTATGTGCAATTTAGCAGAAAAATGGCTTTATAACACTGCAACACACTCTATTACCAATTGGGATGAATTCGTTATAGCATTCCTTAAGAAATTTTACCCCAATCATAAGACCGCCCGTGTTCGGAGCGAAATCAACCAGTTTACCCAGCTTCCCAAAGAACCATTTTGGAAGTGCTTTGAACGGTTTACGGATCTTCTTGTCCAATGTCCTCATCACGGAATAAATAGATGAGATCTGTGCCGAATTATATATGAGGGCATTACTGTAGCGACAAAGCAGATTCTTGAAACCATATGTCAATGCAATTGCATGTCCAAAGACGATGGTGAAGCTTGGAAATTTCTGGAAGATCTCGCTGAACACACTTTGCAGTGGGAAAGCGTTAGACCATCATCTAGGGGAGGTATCCATCAACTCGATGTTTCTATCGCAGTAAAAGCCGAAATGGAAGCAATGCAAAAGAAACTCGACGCTATGGAGAACAAATTCTCATCAATCTCCCTAAACTAGGTTACACTTCCCAAGACCGTGTGCGGTTGCTGTTCTGATCCATCACATCATACGGAAGAATGTCCTGTGAATGCACCGTTTTAAGGTCAAGAACACACTAATGCTACTTTTCAGTAGCGACCTAGAAACGATCATTATTCTTCCACGTACAATCAGGGATGGAAGAATCATCCTAATTTTTCTTGGAACCAAAACCAAACCCAAAATCAAAACCAGTTCCAAAGCAATTATCAAAGGCCTCCTCCACAGCAGCAGCAGCCACACCCATAGAGTCAGCACCCTTTTCAATAGCAACCTTTTCAAAATCCGGCCAACAATTCTACACCTTATAATAATTCTTTCTAAACTGCCGGTAACGAAACTCATCTTCACTTCGAACGAAGCGTGGATATGTTTATTAAACATTCCATGCAATCGACGGATGAAATAAAGTCTTCTATCCGAGCATTTACACAGACCACCACCTCCCACGGTGAAAGTATAAAATTGATAGAAGCACAACTTGCACAAATAAATTCCGCGATGAGTGCGGGAGAAAAAGGGAAACTTCCATCTCAACCCATACCGAATCCCGACCACTCACAAAGTCATAATGTGAGTGTCTTTACCACGTTAAGATCGGGGAGAGTGTTGAACAATCAAGTAGGTGAACAGATTGATGATGAGGAATCAATTGAAACCTTGGATTCCACTTCTTGCTCTATTTCGTCCAGTCTCCCATCTTCTTCCGAGCCTATTCTCCGTTTTCCCCAAGGCTCGAACACTTCGCCCACTTCCTCGAGTCAACCTAAAATGATCCCCACTCCAATTCTTGGATCGATTCCATCCCCACAAACTTCTCCACAAAACATGGACCCAAAACTTATTGATAATGCTCCATTTCCAAACAGGTTGAGGGCCAACAAACCTAACGCACAAATGGAGAAGATTGTGAAAATGTTTAAGCAAGTTAACATAAATATCCCTCTCCTAGATGCTATTCAACGAGTTCTGTCTTATGCAAAAATACTTAAGTATTTGTGCACTATGAAGAGAAAAACTCAAGTGCCGAAAAAGGTATCCATTACAAGAATCATGAGCACAACTTTTACCCAACAATTGCCTGAAAAACATAAGGACCCCGGTTGTCCTACAATATCTATAACTATTGGGGGGAAAGCATCAATCGTGCTCTACATAACCACGGCGCTAGTGATAACTTGCTTCCATAGCAGCTAGGTATATGAGAGTTGAAACCTGCCCAATGCACTCTCGAGATGGAAGACCGATCTATCGCCCAACCTAGGGATGAGCTAGAAGACGTGTTAATCAAATTCGGGGAATTCATATTCCCTATGGAGTTTATTGTTTTAGATACACAGCATGTGGAGAACCCACGTAATCAAATCCCGGTGATACTCGGTCGACCTTTCCTAGCGACTTCCAACGCTGTCATTAATTGTCGTAACGGTTCTATAAACTTATCCTTCGGGAAGATGACAATTGAGCTTAATATTTACAAGCTAGGAAGTCAACCATCTGAACCTTCTGCTCATTTAATCGATGTCCGTTCCATCAACGAGATAGCTTCCGACAGCTGCGAAGCTGAAGTACTTTGCTATGATGATCTCGACAACAACAGTGCGACATTGTTTGATCTGGAAAATTATTATTGTGAGGATATCTTCGATGAGTCCATCCCCGAGTTCGAATCCTTTGACTTGTCGCAAAAGTCTATAGTGCTTTCCGAGTCAATATCCTACGCAAGTTATGAACCTCTCAGGGAGTCCGAGTATCATTCCCTTACCCCACCTTCTATCGTCTCTCCGCCGACACTAGATCTCAAACCGCTACCTTCTCATCATAAATATGCATATTTAGGTGACAATGAGTCTTTTCCTATGATCATATCCACTTCTCTAGCTTTATAGCAAGAGAATGCACTTTTGACAGTATTGAGATCAAATCGGCAAGCATTTGGTCGGACAATGGCTGACATCAAAGGGATTAGTCCTTTGATTGTTGAACGTTATATACATCTGATCGATGAAGCCAAACCAATCCGAGACCCACAAATACGGTTAAATCCTGTTATGAAGGTGGCGGAAAAGAAAGAAATCATCAAGTGCCTAGATAGTGGTATAATTTACCCAATATCTGATAGCCAATGGGTAAGTCCTATTCATGTGGTCCCTAAAAAGTTTGGCATCACGATCATAACAAATGAGGCTAATGAGTTGATCCAAACATGCACCCAAACTGGGTGGCACGTATGTATTGATTACAGAAAACTCAATGCCGCGACGAGGAAAGATCACTTCACTCTACCTTTCATTGACCAGATGTTAGAACGATTAGCTGGACATGAATACTATTGTTTCTTGGACGGATACTCCGGCTATAACCATATCTCCATCGCCGAAAAGGATCAAGATAAAAAAACATATACTTTTCCTTTCGGTACTTTTTCTTATAGATGCATGCCCTTTGGGTTATGCAACGCTCCCGCTACATTTCAGCGGTGTATGATGGGGAGATTCTCAGACGTGGTCGAGAATTTTCTGGAGATATTTATGGACGATTTCACCATATTTGGAGACTCCTTTGAAAAATACCTACGTCATCGTGACATGATTCCTACCCGATGTAAGGATATGAACTTAACTTTAAATTGAGAAAAATGCCATTTCATGGTCCAAGAAGGTATTTTCCTTGGACATATTATTTCACGAAAAGGCATTAAGGTAGACAGAGCTAAAATTGATGTCATCCATAACCTTCCTCCTCCCAAATGCGTCAAAGATATACGATTCTTCCTTGGTCATGCAGGATTTTATAGGAGATTCATTTAGGACTTTAGCAAAATTGCTAGACCCTTAACTCTTCTCTTGGCCAAGGATACAACATTTCACTTCGATTCGGATTAAGAGGCTGCTTTTGAATCGCTTAGAAGTTCTCTCACTACAACCCCCGTTCTATCATCTCCGGATTGGACTACCCGTTCGAGCTTATGTATGATGCATCAGATTTTGCTATTGGTGCAGTCTTAAGACAGCGCATTGAAAAGATGCCATATGTAATTTACTATGCAAGTAGGACCTTAAACGATGCTCAAATTAATTACACAACTACTGAGAAAGAACTCTTGGCATTTGTATTTGAATTAGAAAAATTCAGGCCCTACTTGATTGGCTTGGCAATAGTGGTTTACACCGATCACTTAACCCTACGACACCTTTTATCGAAGAAGGATGCTAAGGTCAGGCTAATATGTTGGATCCTACTGTTACAAGAATTTGATCTTGTCATACGAGACAAGAGTGGATGTGAAAACGTTGTAGCCAACCATCTTTCACGCATCAATTCTTCACCAACGTTGACCGTGCTAATAAATTACTCCTTCCCAGACGAACAACTCTTGAACGTATCCTGCAAACCTTGGTTCGTGGATATTGTGAATTATCCAGCGACGACACTTATCTATGCGATTGGTCGAAACAAGACAATTTTCGATTTCTATCCCAAGTAAAACACTTTTACTGGGATGAACCTTATTTGTTTAAGTATTGTCCCGATCAAATCATTCGCAGTTGTGTCCCTAACGATGAATTCAAGAGTGTATTGTCTTTTTATCATGATCAGGCATGTGGCGATCACTTTGGTCCACGTAAAACGGCGGAGAAAGTTTTGCAATGTTGCTTTTATTGGCCAACATTGTTTAAAGATGCATATGATCATTGAAAAACTTGTCATCGGTGTCAACACATGGGTCGGATTTCACGAAGAAATGAGATGCCGCTCTAACCTATCTTTGTTGTAGAAATATTCGATGTTTGGGGTATTGATTTTATGGGCCCTTTTCCCAACTCTTTTGGGAATTTATATATCTTGTTAGCGGTTAATTACGTCTCGAAATGGGTGGAAGCAATACCGTGTCGCACTAATAACAACAAGGTTGTCATTAAGTTCCTTAAAGAAAATATCTTTTCGCGATTCGGACACCCTCGCGCTATAATTAGCGACAACGGGACACATTTTTGTAATCGGTCTTTTGAGGCTTTGATGCGGAAATATGCTATCAACCACAAATTTCTACGCCCTATCATCCCCAAACAAGCGAGGCAAGCTGAGATCTCAAATATGCAAATCAAACAAATTTTGGAGAAGACGGTTTCTAAAAACCGTAAAGATTGGTCAACCAAATTGACGGATGCTCTTTGGGCATTTCGCACCGCTTATAAGACCGGTCTTGGTATGTCTCCATACCGCCTTGTGTTTGGGAATGCATTTCGATGTTTGGGATATTGATTTTATGGGCCCTTCTCCCAACTCTTTTGGGAATTTATATATCTTGTTAGCGGTCGATTATGTCTCAAAATGGGTGGAAGCAATACCGTGTCACACTAATAACAACAAGTTTGTTATTAAGGTCCTTAAAGAAAATATCTTTTCGCGATTCAGGAACCCTCGCTCTATAATTAGCGACAACGGGATGCATTTCTGTAATCGGTCTTTTGAGACATTGATGCGGAAATATTCAATCAACCATAAACTTTCTAAGCCCTATCATCCCAAAATGAGCGGGCAAGCTGAGATTTCCAATAGGCAGATTAAATAAATTTTGGAGAAGACGATTTCTAAAAACCGTAAAATTGGTCAACCTAATTGACGGATGCTCTTTTGGCATTTCGTACTGCTTATAAGACCGATCTTGGTATGTCTCCATACCTCCTAGTGTTTGGAAAGGCATGACACCTTACTGTCGAGATCGAACACAAAGCAATGTAGGCTATTAAAGAACTTAACTTTGATTTTGATCAAGCCTGCAGCTATCGGAAGCTGCAATTAAATGAGCTAAGCGAACTCCGTGATGAAGCATATGATAATGTGGTTATAGTAAAGAACCGGACTAAAGTGTTCCACGATAAAAACCTATTTTGAAAAACCTTCACACCCGGACAACAAGTCCTTCTTTACGATTCCCGTCTTCAACTTCATCCGGGTAAGCTAAAATCTCGTTGGAAGGGACCTTTTGTGGTGCGGTATGTATGCCCGCAAGGGGCAGTAAAAGTTGAAAATGTTAAAAATGGTTCAATTTTTAAAGTAAACGAGCATAGATTGAAACCGTATTTTTCTGCTGACCCAGCGGAGGAGCTCCTGTTTTTACAAGAGCCGCTTTATTATAACTAAATTTCCTCCGCCCCACCTCCATGTTTCGGTAACATTGTCTCATTTTATGAATGGAGGTGAGTGAAAAGGACTTAACTGAATATCTGTGCGTGCCAAAGCATAAGTTGGGTGGTAGTTTTCATTTAACTATTATTATACCCCTATTACTTTCTCTCCCCAAGTCTACAGGTCAATGCGCTCAAAGAACAACATCAGTGAGGACACTGCTGAAAACAGGTTTCGGGGGGGAGGTTTGTATTCACTGAATTATCTTTTGGCACTAGGCACTATACAAAATTTTCTTTTGATAATAAAAGATTAGAAAGTGAAAAATTAAATATGAATGATAGGAATAGTTTGAGAAAAGTAAGACAGTTAGATATTTTCTTAAACGAAGCTAGTAATAAGTAGTTATGAGCCGTTGTCCCAAGGGTTGGTAAGATAAAGGAAATTGCTAATCCGAGGATAAAAATAAGTCTGAAAAATAGTCCCTATTCTTTAGGCCAAACATTTGAACGTTGATACCCTACTATACGCACTGTCACGCATCTCGAAACTTGGGATAGTTGAGGATACCTTGAAATCTCTTGTCTAAAAGCCTTGGTATGAAGTAAAATAAAAAAAATGGTGAAGAAAAATGAACACTGGTTTTGTAATTATTAAGGAAGCATAAAAAAAATATAGCGAGGGTGCTTTATCACCTAGTGTCTTAGACCAACTAGTTTCGGAGCCACTGCTAAGCCTTAGGTGTTGCAAGACGAGGAATTACGCCTTAATAACACGAGCATATTTGTAATCGTTCGGTTAGTACCTCTAGAAGTATTAACGGTCACATGAAGAATGTGTGAGCAATTCCATCTAAAATATTCACCGACCATAAAGTACTAAGGAGGATGGGAAAAAGTATGATAGCTTGAATTGAATTCTCTAAGTGTAGAGATGTCTTTTACACATGCGTAGGGGTATATGATCAATGTATGGAAGAATGATAGGGAGGAAGACTAAAGGAGATGTTTTATTGAGGGATGATGTGATTTCTAACATTTTTTCACGACCATTAAGATAGGGCTCAAAGCAACTGAAAAACTAGTGTAGTTGGAAACTTTTCTTTTCAAGTTCTATCTTTTATAGTTTCTATCTTTATATATAACTTTCACCATCTTTCTTTTATTATAGGATTTTGTGGGTGTAATCCGCTGAAAACCCTCAGAAGACAACACTCCTCCTACTAGGGACACCTAGAGGTTTAACGGCTTGTTGCACATGCTCAGTGCAATCATGTTGCCTACGAAAGTGTGCCTTTAGATTTTCTTTTTCTTTTTCTCCCTCTCTTGAATAACTAGTTTGCTCGGGACGGTCAAAGTTATGTTTGGGGGTATTTGTTCTGTCGAAAATATCACGCATTTGATATGACATTTTCCTTACTTTTCTTAAATATCTAAAGATGTTTATTATAAATATGACACCTATAAAGGTTTCTCTATAAAAATACTATTTTCATATGTTTATATATTATAATTAACATTATGAAGGAAAATGTATGCATATAATATTTTTGTAATATTTTGATAATTTAAATATGCATATCATATCAAATATCCTTAATTAATAATCTTAAAATATAATATCATATAAAATGGTTAGGATAATATCTCAAAAATACCAAATTATACTAAAATTATTTTTTGAGATATTGTGCAGAAATTATATCAGGACTGGACTCAAGGAAATCCGAGATATCGAGATCAAATCTGCCGAATTATTGAAGTAAGTCATGAAATAAATTCTGGCAGAGTCTTAAAGAAGATTTCCGAAATCCAGATATTCAAAAGATCACCACATGTCAACAAAATAAAAGCTCCAGAAGTTTGAAGCAACGAGGATACCAAATAGCCGCGGTTGCGCAGCCAAAAGCATATTATTGAGCCGGATCCGCGATTCATTTAGGGAGTTAGGGTTTTGGATTTTTTTGTTAGGATCGTCTCAACAAACCCTAATCTATAGAATCTGAGGATTGCAACTTCTGTGACAATAAATAGAACCCATAGCCCCTCTTGGAAGTTCATCAAACCGAAGAGATCACGAATTCCAAGTCGACTCATGCATCCTGGTTGATCAATCAGCTGTTCATCTACCTCCTTCAAGATAGATCGAGAAGCAAACTAGGTTTTGTATTCCACTTTCTAAAGAAATAAAAAGTGTAATTGATTAAGTTGTTTAATAAAGGTAGTTGTTTTATTCTTATCACATTTATTTTCAATATTTACATTATGATCTCTATCCGTTCTTCTTCTTCTATCTCCATCATGCGCGAGTAATTCTCCGCTTGGTAGGGTTCGTAGGATTTTGGTAGAACAATGGATGAGAAAATATTTTAGCTTCTTTTAAGTCTTATGAAGTTTATAAAATTTAGCAAAAGAATCGTTAACATACTTATCGGGCACGCTACCAATTTATTGCCAGTCTCGACCGCGATTCGAGATCAGATTAACAATTGTTTTGTTAAGGGCTAGACATGAATAGAGATCAATGAAGGGACAAGGGCCAAAAGTGTGGAAAACCTAGTTTCTTCCAAGAACCTTAATCCTCATTCATCACTATCTATCTAGTTTTAAATTTATCAACAGATAAAAGGAGTCATCTTTATTAGTCATCCATGACAACTGAATCCTAACGAACCGTACAAGCCTTCTTCTAGTATATATTCTTATTTAAAATCGATATGTATTCTACATCCGTGTTTAACATAAATCTAGAAACTATTCTCCACTATTCTTCCTCTTTTCAATCAACACGTATACAATAAGATTAAAAGATTCCACGAATCCCTGAGGACTACCGGTACTAATCTCGGCTAGCTACACGCGACACCGTTATTGATTGCGGTTACTACTACACTCTAAAATAGAATCAATCAAATAGTAATCTAAGAATAGTGGGTACACCCTCAAGGTGAAGTAGCAGTGTCAAGTCAACGGACTATGCTGTACTCATGTCACCTGGGAATTTCTACCTGACGATAGGTATAGTATCAACCAACAGTTCCCTATGAGTCCGTCCAGTGTAACTCTTAACCCAATGAGAACCTGCATACTATCTCAAGTACGACATACAAATAGCTGTGGGACAGAACATCTCCCATGCTGGGATGAGAAGCGTATACACTAGTCCACTCTGGAGTATCGATGCCCTGTCTTGATAATCCTCCGACTAGGGACATGTATAAGAATGTGCTTATAGAATACCCAGCCCCCACTAGTGTGACTGCCATCACAACGTTGGTAGTCAATCAAAGATCCTAATGGCTCTACCAATATGTATTAGCGATATGCTAAAAGAAACATATACACATATTAAGATAGAAACAAACCAAGTAGCATACTACCATATTGAACAAGACTGTCATAAAATCCGTGTATATCCCATGCTTCAAAAATGTAATATACAAAATAGTACTATAAAATAATGTCCTCTAGGGCATATATCACTAACAATCTCCCACTTTCACTAAGGCCATCTGTTGGCATATCGCAGACCTATCATCTCGAATAGCCTCTCGAACTGTGTCTTAGTAATGACCTTTGTGAGTGGATCTGCAGTGTTGTTCTCCGTATCAACACTCCATACCTTGATCTCCCGGCAATCCACGATCTCCCTGATTAGGTGATACCGCCTTAAGATATGTCTAGACTTCTTATGGGACCTGTGTTCCTTCGCTAAAGCTATAGCCCCATTGTTGACACAATACAAAGGTATTGGATCAACAATGGACAGAACCACCTAAAGTTCTATTAAGAACATCCTTATCTAAACTGCTTCTTTTGCGGCATCACATGCGGCGATATACTCCGCTTCCATCATCGCGTCAGCAACGGTGTCCTGCTTGGAGCTCTTCCAACAGACCGCCCCTCTATTAAGGGTAAAGATATAACCCGATATGGACTTGGAGTCATCCTTGTCACTCTGGAAGCTAGAGTCAGCAAAGGCCTCGATCTAGAGGTCTTTTCCACCGTGCACCAAGAACATCTCCTTAGTCCTTCAAAGGTACTTGAGAATGTTCTTTACTGCTATCCATTGCTTCTCCACAGGGTTTGATGCTTAGTGCGTAAGCAACATCTGGTCTGGTACACAACATCGCATACATTATAGAGCCTACAGCAGAAGCGTAGGGTATAGTTGATATGTGATTCTTTTCCAAATCAGTCTTGGGAGACATCTCTTTGGAGAGGGTAATTATGTGACAAGCCGGTAGATTTCCGCGTTTTGAATCTTCCATACTAAATCTTTTCAGTATGGTGTCGATGTACCTAGACAATGAAAGTCCGAACATCCTCTTAGATCTATCATGATAGATCTGGATCCCCAAAATGTAGGAGGCATCACCCAGGTCTTTTATGGAAAACCTTTGTGAAAAGAATCCTTTGACTGGTTGTAGCAAAGGAATGTCATTTCTTATCAAGAGAATTTCATCCACGTACAAGATGAGGAATACAACAGTTCTTGCTACAATCATATTATAGATGCATGGTTCATCTGAATTTTTGATAAAGTCAAATTATTTTAGCGTCTCATCAAAATAGATGTACCAACTCCGCGATGCCTGCTTTAATCCAGAAATGGATTTAAGCAACTTGCACACTTTCTCGCTGCTTCCACTATGAATGAAACCTTCTAGATGATCCATATAGATGCACTCTTCAAAATTTCTGTTTACAAAAGCGGTCTTTACGTCCATCTGCCATATCTCATAATCATGGAAGGCAACAATGGCAAGAAGGATCCGAATGGATTTGAGCATAGCTACTGGAGAAAAGGTTTCATCATAGTCCAAACCAGGTCTTTGACGAAAACCTTTTGCAACAAGTCTAGCCTTATAGGTTTCAACCTGTCTATCTACACCAATCTTCTTTCTGAAGATCCATTTGCAGCCTACGGATTTTATCCCTTATGGAGCAATGTCCAAAGTCCATACTTTGTTGGTGTGCATGGACTCCATCTCGGTCCGTATTGCATCGAGCCATTTTATCGAGTCTCCGCTCTGAATGGCTTGCTGGAAGCTAGTTGGCTCATCATTGTTAAGGATGCAATCCTTTCTATCCCCGTCTATGAGAAAACCGTAGTATCTCTCGGGTGGATGAGACAGCGTACTACTCCTGCGGAGTGGCGCAGAGATGTCCTGTTCTTTTGAAACTTCTGGTTCCACCATGCTTTCAGTAATAGCTTGTGGTTCTGGAATTTCTTCCAGTTCTATTGCGCTCCCACTTATCTCTTTTTCTAAAAATTGATTTTCCAAAAAGTGGGCATGACGAGAAACAAAAAACTTTTGTTTCTCTGCGTAATAGAAAAGATACCCCCTTGAGTTCTTTGGGTATCCCACAAACTTACACAGTACTGAGCGTGCCTTGAGCTTTTCCGCATGATGCTTTTTACCAAAAGCTAGACATCCCCATATCTTCAGATACTGAAAATAGAGTTTCTTCCCACTCCACTTCAGATATGGTGTGGTCGGCACAGTCTTGGTAGGAACCTTGTTAAAAAGATATGCACCTGATTCTAGTGCATATCCCAAGAAGAATCGCGGTAACTCAGCGTTACTCATCATGGAACGTACCATATCCAATAAGGTTTAGTTCCACCTTTCCGATACACCGTTGTGTTTTGGTGTGTATAGAGGAGTAAGATGAGAGAGAATTCCATTCTTCTTTAAGTAATCCAGGAACTCAGCACTTAAGTATTCACCACCTCGATCAGATCTAAGTGTCTTAATACTTTTCCCGGTTTGTTTTTCTACTTCATTCTTATATTCTCCGAATTTCTCAAAGGCCTCGGATTTATGTTTCATCAAGAAGACATGTCTATACCTTGAGAAATCATCCGTAAAAGTAATGAAATAGGAATAACCACTTCTTGCATGTGTAGACATTGGACCGCACAGTTCGCTGTGTATAAGTCCCAAGAGCTCGCTCGCTCTTACTCCGTGTCCAATGAATGGAGTCTTTGTCAACTTTCTTTTGAGACATGGTTGACAAGTTGCATAAGACTGATATTCGAACGGATCCAAATATCCTTCTTTATGTAACTTGGTCAACCGTGTTTCATTAATGTGACCCAGTCTACAATGCCATAAGAAAGCTTGATTTAATTCTGGAGACTTCTTTTTGTGTGTGTTCTGGACGTTGAAAACTTGTAGTTGGTTTAATACATATATATCGTTGTTTAGTGTACCCGACCCAATAAAACCATGATTAAGGTGAATGTTTACGACATCGCTTACAAATGTAAAATCATAATCTTCTTTAGATAACAAAGATACAGAAATGATATTACAAGTCAAACTAGATACACAAAAAAAGTTGAGTAAAACAAAAATATGTCCACTTATCAATCCTAAGTGATATTCCCTTACGGACACACCATCCACGCTCGCTCCGTTAGCAACCCTGAGGGTCATATCACCCTCCTTCAAAACTCTGCGGCTTCTCAGTGCCTGCAAACAATTACAGATATGAGATCCTGATATGGTATTCAATACCCAGGAAGTAGAGTTGATTGACAGATAGTTTTAAATCACAAACACACCTGAAGCCGAAGCCACAACCTGCTTCGTACCCTTGTTCTGGGATTTCCAGGCCCTGCAATACTTCTTCCAATGGCCCTTCTTGTGCCAGTAGAAGCATTCTTCGTTCCTTACCGTCGGCCCCCCAACTTTTGCCTTGCCCCTTCCCTCTACCTTACTAACACTGCCTTTTGGCTTGGTGGGGGCCTTCTTCTTCTTCCCCTTGGCTTTCGCCTTGGATATAGAAGTGGAAGATCCCCCAACAAACAGAGAGGCTGTCTCCTTGGACTTCTGCAGGGTTCCATCAGCGCTCCTCAACAAGTTGAGGAGTTCTGGATGTGTAACTTCCTTTCCTTGAATATTAAAATTCAAGATAAACTGGGCATAGGTAGAGGGAAGGGACTGTTGAATCAAGTCTGTATACAGCTCGTTCTCCAACTTGGTCCCCAGGTCTGCGAGCTCTTCAATCATGCAGATCATCTTAAGGACATGGTCCCCTACAGATGACCCGATAGCCAACCTCGCTTAAAATAATTTCTTTTAGGTCTCGTATCTTGCGATACGAGATTGCTCTTCATATAAATCTTTGGTATGGAGGAAGATGGATTCAAGATCCATCTTCTCGTGCAGCCTCTGGTGTTCATTATCCATAGAGGCCAGAACGAGGCACTTGCCTTTGGCACTGTCAATTTCCCATGTGTTACGGATCTCTTTATCCGCGACACTGGAATCTGGACCTGGGACGGCAGGGGCTTTAGTAGTAAGAAGATAGCCCGGTTTGTTATATGTGATGGCCATTTGGAATTCCTGAGCCAATCTTTATAGTTTGGCCCCGTCAATATGTTTTTATCTATAAGTAACTTATGGCCGGTCATCTTGGTCGCTGCAATTATGAGAGAGAGAAGAAACACTTTAACATTTTAGATTGGTTTTTAGTTTATCTAAATAGGATGGCTCCAACTGTTTCTCGAATCCTTCCTCAAACCATAAAAGAAGAATTAGTCAGGATTAATCCCAACCTACAATACTTGCTTAACCTTTCAGCCAGGATAGTGTTGGTACTGTTAGTCATATGTATGCCCTAAAGGCCATTATTGTACATGATTGTATATTATAGTGGATGCTTGGACATATATAGAGAGGACTTTCTTGCTCGACATGATAGTATGCTATCTGGTTACTCTTTATCTTAACATGGACACTTGTTTCATTATACTGTCTCTCTTATACATGTTGATAAAGCCCTTAGGATGTGTACTTGAATACCAGGACTATAATGCAGATCATACTAATGGGGTCAGGGTAGTCCATAAGTACATCCTTTAATGGTTCCTAGTCAAGGGAGTATCAAGACAGGGCATCGATATTCCAGAGTAGACTAGTGTGTACGTTTCTTGACTCTGTATGGGACGATGGTTGATCCCATAGCCATTGGTGTTTGACATAAAGATTGTACACATGTGCTCATTAGGGAATGGGTACACCGAACAGGACTCGCCGAGAACTCCTAGTTGGTATTAAACATATCGTCAGATAGCAGTTCTCAGATGACACAAGTACATGTTGGTCTGTAGACCCGAGATCGTCATAGAGTCTTGTGTGGTTCCCACTGTGCGTTGATTTCCTCTCTACCACGGCTCAAAGAAGTCTTGCAAATAGGTGGATTTGGGTACAGTCCCGAGTCACATGGAGGAATTGAGCGATAGGAGGGGTTTTCGTCTCTCCCGGTATTGGGAGTTGATGTTGCTTTATGCTCGATTGGCTATAACAGTAAGTCCCTGGCCAGGGCTGATGAGATTTACTCTTAAGTTTTATCAGTAGTTTCTTGAACCGTTATGAGCCTTACATCGGCATGACTTATCAAGTTATCGGGGTCTGACGTTTACCACCCCCAGACTCGATGTGCGACATATCAGATGAAGAGATCGGACTGTACGGTAGTGTTACTTGTAGGATTAATGGGAGCTTGGACAAGCTTTCTTGTTGATCTTCTATTCGCTCAATACATGGGTAGCCGTTACGTCCAGCTAGTACCGCTGACGGCTTATTGGCACTGATATGATCATTGCCTATTCCTGGCGTATTGACGAGTCTTTGGAGTCCCACACAGAGGTTTCATAGCTCAAGCGAAACGAAGTAGGGCACATATTTGTATGAGTTACCGTATTCTAATCTCGCGATATATTTTATCGATAGGTTGTATGTGATATGACCGGGTTATTGAATCAAGTTTTGATTCGATAAATTGATATACATATAAAATATATTAGTCGGTTATATATGATATAACCGGATTATTAAATCAAGTGTTGATTTAATAATTTGATATATAATTATATTTATTTGATACATTAATATTGTTGCGCCACGGCAGCGCCCCGGCCGTCTATCCGAGGCCAAAATGCGGAATCAATTTTTTTTTTCTTATCTTTAAACTGGCGCTACCGCGGACAATATACCCGGATCGTAACCATTAACCGATACTAGCTAACTAGAGATGGGGTGAGAGATATACCGAGCGATCCGTGTCCTTCGGTCTTCTCGTCGTCGTCCCGATCTCCCGCGGAATCACCATTCGTCGTCTTCTCGTCGAAAAGGGCACCACGTAGCCGAATTCTTTTACGGGCACCCACCTCTGGACCGAGGCAACTTGGGCAAGAAGTTAGCTAGCCGACGCGTCCAAGGGTACTGTAGGTTGTAGTGTAGAAAACCTTGTCTCTTTTGAGGTTTGGTTTCCTTTAATTGAGGTATGAGCAATAGACTTTGGAGTGAGGTGGATGAATTTCTGAAGGATGCAAAAATGATATGAACAAATTTTCTCTCATCAAAAATGAGCCCACCCCTCTCCCAAATTATGGCCGGCCCCTATAGGAAATATGGTTGAGAGAAAAACAAGAAGGGAGGTGATGGTAGGAAAAGTAAGAGGTGACCACATCCAAGGCAAACCTCACATCAACTCCTAATCAACTCCAATCCATTCTAATCACCATTTATTGCACCATCATGAGAACAAGAAAAGCAAAGATGCTTTATCAATCATACTGCCTCATAATACAATAAACTCCTCCATAATAAGTTATTTGCAAACTTGCAAATAACCCCCTCCATCGAAAAGTCCGGCCGTGAAGGAACAAAGGAAAACCGGCCGGAACGGAATGCAAACTGGCAACCTCCAAAAACTGATCCCGTAATAAATTACAGGAAAACCCCGCTACTGCATATACATGCCCGCATTTGTATTCCCACTGAATACAAATGCAAAGAGACAAAATCTACACTGTCTAATACTAGGATCCGGCTTAAACCAAAGCAGGCTAGTAAAATCTGTCCGATCACGATCCGTGCAATACCGCACGTATCTGATCGAACCCAGCCATATCTCCATACGGCCTCTACAGCGTTTCGCCCGAAACTTGAGTAACTGAGTGTGTGGTGGACTCTAAAAACTCGTCAATACTATGGCTGTGGATTTAACCACTAGTACGTCAGAGGTATTAGCCATACGTGACGGGCCACCAGCTATTGACCAAAAGGGACGTCGATGAGCGAACTCATCCTGACACCCTACTGAGCCTGTCAGTGACAATATCCGTACAGTCCGGTCCGTCCGTCTATGAGTAGCTCATGGCGGGCCTAGGGGGTTGGTAAAAGTCAGACCCCCAAAAGCGGTACAAGTCGTGTCGGAGTGTAGCCCAGAACACCCTGAGATACTACTGGAATACCTACCAGTAAATCTCCTGCCTCGGCCGAGGGCTTTGTGTAATGGCTCTCCTAGACACAGCGCGACCTCACCCCCAATACCTGGAGAGACGAACCCCTGCAGATCCGCTCACTGCCTCCATGTGGCTCGGGACTGTACCCAACTAAAACCTGTTTGCATGACTCCTTTGAGCCGTGGTAGGGTAGTAATCAAAGCACAGTGGGAACTCACACGAGACAAATGACGATCTCAGGTCGATGAACTAACCTGTATACAAGTCACCAGGGAACTGCTATCTGACGTCTGGTATAATCCCAACTAGCATGTTCTCGGCGAGTCCTGTCCGGTGTACTCATAACCCAATGAGCACCTGTATACATCTTAGGTGAACCAACTGACACCAGTGGCTTGTGAGACCGGCCACCGCCCCTCGTCGGGGTCTCGACTGTATACACTAGTCTACTAATGGAGTATCGATGCCCAGTCTCAGAACTCCCACGACTAGGGACCATTTAAGGATGTGCTTATAGACTACCAGCTCCCACGTATATGATCGCCCTCAAACTGCTGGCAGTCAAGCAAGAATCCTAGGGGCTCTATCAACGTGTAATAGCGACCCGTAAGGTCACCTAAAGCAGTACACGATGATAAAGATAAACCAGATAGCATACTATCATCTTGAGTAAGACTGTCCTACTGGGACAGGTCCTCCCTCAATCATTGCAATCATGTGCCTGTGATCCAATAATTAACTCTGAGGGCACTATCTCCAACAATCTCCCACTTGCACTCAAGGCTAATTATTGTGATGTCGCATACTCACAGCCTATGTGATACCGAACACCCAACTCCTCTACTAGTCAGTCTCACAAAGCCCGTTTGCGAAACTATTGCGTTCGAGGAATAGCCTCAGTGGGTGGATCCGCTGTGATGTTTCTTTCTATGTCTCTCTATATCTCAAGTTCGCGGAGAAAGCCATCTCCCGAAATGAGAAATACCTGTCTTAGAATGTGTCTGGATGTCTGATGGGACCTAGCGCATAAATGAACTCCAAATCCAAAATTCTTAGACTGTATCGTCAACTGAACACAATCAGTATCCTGCGCCATGCCTTTCCCTCAGTATCCACCTGGACCACCTGTCCAAAATACTGCCCCTCGTCAGAGGAAAAACTATAACTCTAACAACCACTCTGCCATCCAGGTCACTTTGGAAGCCTGGAATGATAACCGTCTCCTAAAGGAGGCTGCCGTTATCATTTCCCTAGAACATCAACTTATGTTCTAAAACTGCTTCCGATTGTTTCTCCAGGATTGGATGAATATCAACTTATTGCACCTACTGCAAGAACAACATCTGGTGTGGTACTTGACATCTCATGATTGACTCAATTGTCTAAGCAAGTGATCTGCCAATCATGCGTATCCCTCTCCCCTTTAGTCTGTAAGACACCTTTAGAGAGGGTGACTCCATAACCTGCACGTATACTACCGTGCCAGGAGTCGTCCATTCTAAAACTCCTTTAGAATGCTGTCTAAGTACCCAAATTGGGAAACCACCCAAATCTAGATCTAAAACCATAGATCTAGTAATCAGAATGTATGATATAATATCCAAGTCATGTGTGGAGAAACCACTGTGTGACGACCAAAGTATAACCGATCGTAGTATAGGAATATCACTTCCTACTCTGTGTATGTCATCAAATACCAGAACATCACACCCTACTACCTTCTTAACAGATCCATCCCCTATTCTAATGAAGTCAAACCTATGACTGTCACATCAGAAATAGATGATCTATCTCCGCTATATCTGCTTTAGTTTATAAATAGACATAAGCCAACTGTCCACCAATGCTTCCGCTGCTCCCACTGACTATGACAACCCACTTGCAGAGTCATATAGACGTGCACTTCTAAAGCTAGTTTAGAACGACGCTATACTCATCCTCCTGCCGGGTCTCACAGTCTGGAACAACAGTAATAGTAAGTCTGGGTAAACAAGAACCTCCCAGCCACCGTCCTTGAGCATACTGAAGTACCTCTCGAGTGCCTGAGGTTACCCACCATATCTGCGGAGTGGCCAATGGAATGTCAAACCAGATTGAATCTTTAGGTTCTTATCAAATCTTCAGTAATCGTTTGCGGTTCTGGAATCGCTTCCAGTTCTACCATACTCCCACTACTGTTTTCTGAAAAAAAAATTACATTTTTGTTAAAACTGTGGCGAGTCAAGAACACTATCACTATTGATCTTCTAGATGGTAGAAAATCAACCCTCGTCATAGCCCGGGTCAACCAACAAACAGCCATTGCAGAAAACGCGCCTTGAGTTATCCGGAGTCTGGTTTTAAGCATAAGCCGGACAACTCCCTGTATCCTAACAATGTTAAGATATGAACTGTTCTATATCCAATATAGAAACAGAGGCACTGATTTAAATGAACCAGATTCAAATCATGCAGCTGTCTCCAGTGCATGTCAACTAAATGGAAGGAGGCCGATCAGCGTTACTCAACTTAGGAATGCTTCCAATTATGAGTAACCTGTAAGAGAAGCAAGTTCTCTTAATCATTACTATCAACTGAACACCACAAGTATCTACATCTTCGATCACCTTGAAGAATCCCGATACTTGCAACTCTTGGTTCTCTACTTTATTCATACACCTAAAACTTCTCAAAAATTTAGACCATGTGTTTCTACGAAACACCTGTCTAAGAACTAGAGAAGTCATAAGTAAACCGAATATAGTACGAGGACCAACCCCTCTGTCCTAATGGACAGTGGACAGTGGACAATATACAATACTCTGTATAAGTCCTCTTGAGTCTAGTAACTCATTCACTATGTGGCGTAGGTTGAAAACTGTACTTATGGTTAAGAAGAATTACACCGCTGTTAAATGCTCCTTACCTAACCATCCACTGATATAGGTCAATGTCATAGACATAATTTCAAAAAGGTATATCTCACTCTATAAAAATAGACGTACAGATATATCAATTTGAAATTGGTTCATAACAACGGATATTCAAAACTATATATTTGTCGTCCGGCAAACAACCCAGGTGACTTCCTCAAATATCACCAATTACAACGAATTCCGAAATAATGAGGATGATCACCTAATTCCCAATAACTTACTTCTACTCATCATCTGTAAAACCATACAGATATGAGAATCAAACCTGGTAAATACATACCCTGGAGCAAGTGTCTAATTGGGAAATCAGTTTTCTTTTAACATTACACAGTGAAACTGAAACATTGAAATGTTTCGATGGGGTATCCCGGTATTCCTAGTAATGCCTCTTCCATTATCCAGATTCACAACTGTAACCGTATAATTCTTTGCCATCTCTCTAAATCTCTTTATATGTCTTTAGTCATTACCTTCTGCACACCCCTTTAGGCCAAATGGTTTTCTTCCTTCCCTACCGTTCGGCACCAGCCTATGGTATGGAAGAAGACTATCCAATAAGCATAAAGGGTGTACTGTCCTAATCCTAGGAGCACTCGCAATGCGAGAGAAGGTGAAGATAAAAGACAACCGAATGAACCTTATTCCTATTTCTCCTGAACCAGGATCCATCCCCGAACTGGAACAAGTTCCTTTCGAGTTTGTATATAACCATCCGATGGATTATCCAATAAACTGGGATCTTCTTAGTGATACGGAGTGTCCTGGAGAAATACAAAGGTGATTTAGGATTGGCGAAGAAATATTTGGTTTGGTCGTGAATAGCAGTCGCAATTTACTTCTTACTAATCCCTTTCTTTGTCTTTACTTAATACCTTCTGTACACCGTTTAGGCTAATTGGTTTTCTTCATTCCCTACAGTTCGGCACCTGCCTATGGTTTGGAAGAAGACTATCCAATTTGCGTAATAGGTGTACTATCTCCTAAACCAAGGAGTACTCGCAACCTGAGAGAAGGTAAAAGGAAAAGACAACTGAATAGTCCTTTTCGTTTTCTCCAGAACCGGAAACCATCCTCGAATTCCTTCGAGTTCGTATATAACCATACGATGGTTTTGTCCAATGGAAGTGGACGTTCGTAGTAATACGGGGTGTCCTGGAGAAAAAGGTAAAAGTAGGAGTGGCAATGAGGTCTGCAACTCTGACAATCCAAAAGCCAGTGTTTAAGAAGGTTCGGTTAACTTGGTCACTGAGTCATAGTCTAGGGTCGGGTCAATGGTCGCTGCCAAAGAGAGAGAGAAAAGAAACACTCAGCGTGCACTCTAACCTAGATCATAATGCTTATCAATTTATCTAATCAGGAAACCTCCCACTGTAACCTCAAATTCTTCTCCAAACCTGAAAAAAGAATTAGTCGGGATCACCCGAGGAGTAAACCAACTCATCAGTGGGAATCGGGATCAAACTATCATCGCATGATAACTTGACGGAATCCACTCAAGTCACCACACTCCAGAATGTATGCGCATGCCTTGCAAGTTTCAGTTTCTTTAGAAACTCCCGATGTGATTTTTACCGCTAGGACCCAAGTGACCTTGACACAGTCAACAAATCAAAGAGTCCTAGTCAAGTTCAACCCGTCATTATCCTGGATTGCATTAAACCCACCCGTACGAGTCCTTGACACAGTCAACAAGGCTGCACGACTGTCCTAACCAATCCCATTAATATGCTACAAACAAACACTACTTAGCAACCGCACACTACGTCTTGACACAGTCAACAAACGCAGCACGAATACTAAGTAATACTTATAAGAAATGACGGAGGGCTACGTCTAGTTTTTGGCGAAAAACTTTTAACATAATGAACTTGATATCGTTGAAGGAACTGCATAGTTTTTTATAAAAATATAGTGACGAAAACCTTTGCTAAAGAGGTCACTCTCGGTGAAGGGATCTCGGCTCTTTCCCCGTAGAATGAGGTGCAGGATATTCCAACTGAATACCACGATACAAAGCAAAAAGTAATCGGCTATAGTGAAGTTATTACCCTGACGCAAACTTCTGTCCAAGGGGTCACTCCCGGTGAAGGGATCTCGGCCCTTGCCTCGTCGACTGAGGTGCTGGATATTCATAACCGAATACCACTGTGCAAAACAAAAGTGAACGTCCTTGCTATAACAGCTTTTTGAAAAATTGTTCCAACAACATCAGAATAGGTTTGTTTAACTTGCATTGATCCGAATCAACACAGTCCCATCAATTGATCACTCCAATAAAGAACGAAAATAATGATGTACGTATATGCCATCCGCATTCGCCACTGGGTCCCGTCATCACCTGTTAGGTTACTTAACTAACGACAGAGCAGGGACTGGACTAGCGCGGATGCAAAACATATACAACATCTACTAGTATATATAACAATATATAATATTTCGCTCAAGGTGTGATAAAATGCAACATCACAGAAATGTACAGCATCACAGAACAATACAGATATCTGGGATCCCCAGGTTTCACAGAGCCGCTTCTGAAACCCGACGTTCCCCTGGTCGTGTGGATAGCCTGTGCAATGAAAATCCTAGACCCCTACGGGCGCGGCAAGTCACCTGCCAAAACCTAAAGCGAGGCAGCCCCCTTCAGCAACGTGAATGACCACCCAGCACTTCACGGAATCCGGTAACTTGGGCACCCCTCCTGGGTCAACCTGTACCCCCTACGAGTGCGGCGAATAGCCCGCCAATTCTAGAGTAAAGCCCGCTCCGTCTCAATGCCATGAGATGCGGGCCCGTTGCCCTCTAGAGCACGCCTATCCGTGCACCCCTCCGCGGGGTAATCCTAGTACAGAAAGTAAAATATACATACAACGGGTACATCGACCTCGACCTGGTCGTGCCCCAAAAGAATAATACAAACAGGCAGTGACGGCAGTCCACATGTCGGACGCTCGCTCCGCAATATCAAATATACATATAAAACAAAACTGTACTACCACTGCAACCAGGCTATCCCCACGACCGATCCGCAACAACACAGCACAATCACAGAACATCAACGTGAATGTCACGTTCGCAAATCCGTCTAACCGGGCTATAGCAGTTAGACAGGATTTACCGATCAAGTGAAATTCATGGTCGCAGATATAATGTAAATACTGTGAACTAATGTGTTTAAACTTTTCGATCGATCAAATTTATCGAGTGGGCCCCACGCATTACTGTAGAACTTAAAGAGAGTCTAGACCCAAAAAGAATATTCCAAAAACCCTATTTTCAACCCAGGAGCTCACTGCAAAAATTTGGTCCAATGAATAGTAAAAATGGCCGCGGAACCGCGGCAAATACGTGGGTTTGGCCGCGGTTCTGCGGTGGAATAGTAAGATCACGCGACCAAATTTACACAGAATGCTTAGAATTGCCTGCACATGTCACTGCAATGTACTGAAAAATTTTTGGAGCCAAAAAAAATTTCGACAGAAAACTATGCAAATGAAAATGGGTTTTCGGAAACTCCGTTCGATCGAACATGTAAACACACTAGAACAAGCTAGGCAAGGTTAATGGCGTGTCTCTGATACCATGTTGCGCCACGGCAGCGCCCCGGCCGTCTATCCGAGGCCAATATGCGGAATCAATTTTTTTTTTCTTATCTTTAAACTGGCGCTACCGCGGACAATATACCCGGATCGTAACCATTAACCGATACTAGCTAACTAGAGATGGGGTGAGAGATATACCGAGCGATCTGTGTCCTTCGGTCTTCTCGTCGTCGTCCCGATCTCCCGCGGAATCACCATTCATCGTCTTCTCGTCGGAAAGGGCACCACGTAGCCGGATTCTTTTACGGGCTCCCACCTCTGGACCGAGGCAACTCGGGCGCGAAGTTGGCTAGCCGACGCGTCCAAGGGTACTGTAGGTTGTAGTGTAGAAAACTTTGTCTCTTTTGGGGTTTGGTTGCTTTTGATGGAGGTATGAGCAATAGAATTTGGAGTGAGGTGGATGAATTTGTGAAGGATGCAAAAATGATATGAACAAATTTTCTCTCATAAAAAATGAGCCCACCCCTCTCCCAAATTGTGGCCGGCCCCTATAGGAAATATGGTGGAGAGAAAAACAAGAAGGGAGGTGATGGTAGGAAAAGTAAGAGGTGACCACATCCAAAGCAAACCTCACATCAACTCCTAATCAACTCCAATCCATTCTAATCACCATTTTTTGCACCATCATGAGAACAAGAAAAGCAAAGATGCTTTATAAAATCATAATGCCTCATAATACAATAAACTCCTCCACAATAAGTTATTTGCAAACTTACAAATAACCCCCTCCAACGAAAAGTCCGGCCGTGAAGGAACAAAGGAAAACCGGCCGGAACGGAATGCAAACTGGCAACCTCCAAAAACTGATCCCGTAATAAATTACAGGAAAACCCCGCTACTGCATTACATGCCCGCATTTGTATTCCCACTGAATACAAATGCAAAGAGACAAAATCTACACTGTCTAATACTAGGATCCGGCTTAAACCAAAGCCGGCTAGTAAAATCCGTCCGATCACGATCCGTGCAATACCGCACGTATCTGATCGAACCCTGCCATATCTGCATACGGCCTATACAGCGTTTCGCCCGAAACTTGAGTAACTGAGTGTGTGGTGGACTTTAAAGACTCGTCAATACTATGGCTGTGGATTTAACCACAAGCACGTCAGAGGTATTAGCCATACGTGACGGGCCACCAGCTATTGACCAAAAGGGACGTCGATGAGCGAACTCATCCTGACACCCTACTGAGCCTGTCAGTGACAATATCCGTACAGTCCGGTCCGTTCGTCTATGAGTATCGCATGGCGGGCCTAGGGGGTTGGTAAAAGTCAGACCCCCAAAAGTGGTACAAGTCGTGTCAGAGTGTAGCCCAGAACACCCTGAGATACTACTGGAATACCTACCAGTAAATCTCCTGCCTCGGCCGAGGGCTTTGTGTAATGGCTCTCCTAGAAACAGAGCGACCTCACCCCCAATACCGGGTGAGACGAACCCTTGCAGATCCGCTCACTGCCTCCATATGGCTCGGGACTGTACCCAACTAAAACCTGTTTGCACGACTCTTTTGAGCTGTGGTAGGGTAGTAATCAAAGCACAGTGGGAACTCACACGAGACAAATGACGATCTCAGGTCGATGAACTAACTTATACACAAGTCACCAGGGAACTGCTATCTGACGTCTGGTATAATCCCAACTAGCATGTTCCCGGCGAGTCCTGTCCGGTGTACTCATAACCCAATGAGCACCTGTATACATCTTAGGTGAACCAACTGACACCAGTGGCTTGTGAGACCGGCCACCGCCCCTCGTCGGGGTCTCGACTGTATACACTAGTCTGCTAATGGAGTATCGTTGCCCAGTCTCAAAACTCCCACGACTAGGGACCATTTAAGGATGTGCTTCTAGACTACAAGCTCCCACGTATATGATCGCCCTCATACTGCTGGCAGTTAAGCAAGAATCCTAGGGGCTCTATCAACATGTAATAGCGACTCGTAAGGTCACCTAAAGCAGTACACGATGATAAAGATAAACCAGATAGCATACTATCATCTTGAGTAAGACTGTCCTATTGGGACAGGTCCTCCCTCAATCATTGCAATCACGTGCCTGTGATCCAATAATTGACTCAGAGGGCACTATCTCTAACAAATATATATTAACTAATATTAGCTCACTAAAGAATTTATTCTCTTGATGTATATATATATATATATATGTTGATATATATATATATATATTTATGGGATATATATATATATATTTGTGTATATATATATATTATATATTATTGTGTCATGCTAGATGATACATTAGACATGGGTTTATGAGACTCATACCACACTAAAGATAATTTGGGTGATTTAATTATTAAGGGAAAAACTAAAATTAGGTGGAAATTAGTATGGCTTAAGATGCTTGTGGAAGCATGTAGAAGCCTTGACTAATTCCACTAATTTTGCTTTCCTCTAGATATTTTATAACCCAACCATTATCTTTAGCCATGGTTAACTCTCTACAGATATCTATGAGATATTTTCTTCACCAAGGTTCACTACTTGATCATCTTCTTCTCCTCTCTTGAATTTTTCTAGAGTTGAAAAGAAAAAGAGAAACAAAATTCTAAAGTTAGAAAACTTCCTACTTCATTAATCAATACCAAATTAGCCCTTTAGTATAGGTTGTTTTCTTCACTAATTCCTTACTTAGTGAAAAGGTAGCTTGAGTTAGAGATTTCTCAAGGTGGATCATCTTCGGCCTCGAAGATCCTTAAGCAAGCTTGTTTCTTTCGCCTAGTGGAGACTAAGAAGAGTTAGGGGGACCACTACTTGGAGATAAGTGACTACTACTTGGAGCTTTAGAAGTGAAGCACCGGTCTACAAAAGTTTTATTCCTTGTTCACTTAGTGTAAATCTTGTTTACTAGTTTAAAAACCCTAATTCTCTAGTTCATTTCTAGGATAGCATGCAATAGCACACTAGATTTTTTCAAATTGTATACTTGATGCTTCTAAAAACATAGTAGTGGTGCTAAGGCATACTTTCATGGTATCAGAGCCAGGCTAGAGGATTAGGAGTGGTCTAGATGAAGTTAAAGTGTTCGATCGACTTTTCGAAACCCTAAAATCCTAGTTTCTGGAAATTTTTTCTAAAGTTAGGAATTTTTAGATTAAAAATTCTCAGAAAATCATGCAGGTTATTCGATGGAGCCATAAGAAGTTCGACGACATGATTCCATCATATTGCCGCGGAACCGCCGCCAAACACATGGTTTAGCCGCGGTTCCTCCGCAGTAATGAGGAATTTTTGGGTCTCCTTTCTTGTGCTTCTCCATCTTGTTATTTTTCACTCTCCGGGAATTTTTAATGAGTCTCAAGTGTTGAGCTCTCTTTGATTTGTGGGTGTTTATGATATTGATCAAAATGTTTAACATCGTCAAGATATATCTGATATGTGATACAATATTTGAAAATCCACAATAATTAGTTTTGTGAAAACTAGTTAATGTTTTTTAAATCTAGCAATTTAGTCTCTTTTGATCGGTTTCCACGGAGTTTCGATTGGGATAAAACCCCGTCGCAAACGCGAACACTCGCCGGGTAACACTAGTAGATAGCCATGCCCTATAGCCCCGACCAAGTGACTGTAAGAGAACCCCGTTGCCAAAAGCGTCCCCTCGGGTGCTCGCGGCCACTGTGTTCCGCCTAAGTGCACTTTGTCGACGGCATCGGGGGTGTGGACATCTAATAAAGTTTTCGACGAGCATTCGATCAGGTAGTTGGGAATCCTATTTAATTACCCGACAGGTTATTGAAAAGTGTTTTCAATTTGAGACTGAAATGCCAGATTTATAATGTTAGGCATGAAATCCGGAGTACGAGATATTCCGAGTTTATGATGTCTAAGGTGTTTGTGGATTCAAATTATTGTAGTTTTCATTTTCTTTTCTGCGACCATAAGTGTAATATGTGGTGTATCGCCGATTTCGTTGCTATACGTCAATGACAATTGGGATACGCATATTTACTTACGTTGATGACATGTGATGTTCTGTGTTGCTGTTATATGATTATTGGATCGTCGTGTTTGAATAGCCGGGGGGTTTTGCGTGAAATGAGAGTTTTTCATTTTCATTCATGTAATAAATTTGTATGTAATATTCTTTTATTGGGACACTTCCGGGTAGATGTGTTAGTTATATGTATACCCTAGAGGCCATTACTGTACATGAGATGTATATTGTAATGGATTATTAGACATATATAGGGAGGACTTTCTTGCTCGACATGATAGTATGCTATCTGCTTGCTCTTTATCTTAACATGTACATTTATTGTCTCTCTATTACATATTGATAAAGCCTTTAGGATGAGTACTTGACTACCAGGATTATGATGCAGATCATACTAGTGGGGCAGAGGTAGTCGGTAAGTACATCCTTCAAATGATCCTAGTCGTGGGACTATCGAGACAAGGTATCCATACTCCAGTGTAGACTAGCGTATACGCTTCTCAACCCATGTGATAGGTGATGGATGATCCCATATCCATTGGTGTTTGGCATCAGAGATGGTATACGGGTGCTCAGTGGAGACTGGGTACACTGGACGGACTCGCCGAGAACTCCTAAATGGTATTATACCTATCGTCGGATAGCAGTTCTCTGGTGACACTGGTACAGGTTAGTTTGTATGTCACTGTAAGTGTACGGTAGCGTCCCGGCCGTCTTTCAGACGCCAAAATGCGGAACAAAAACTTTTATAACTGGCGCTATCGCATACTATAACCCGGATCTGCCATTAACGCTAAACCAACAAACTACAAAGAGGGTAGAAAGGTTACACCGAACGATCTGAGTCCTTCATTCTTTAACCATCATCCCACGCTCCTGTTGCGGCTGCTCCGATCTCGTCGATCTCCGATCTTCTCGTCCAGGTGGCACCACGTCATGGAATATTTAAACGGTCTCCCGCCTCTGACCCGAGGCAACTCGGTCATCAAGTTTGCAAAAAGAGATGACCAAGATTGATGTAGAGAATGAGTAGAACACTTTGTCTCACTTCGTCCAAAGCCATGGACGAACAGTTAATGAAGTTGCCTTTTGGAATGATATGAAATGAGAAATGAGCTATGAAATTTCCATACACCAAATCACATAAACTTTTTAATTAACAACCATCTCTTTTCTACCAAGTGAGTGAGTGAAGAGGAGGGGAGGGGACGGCCATATATAGAGGTGGGGGGTGAGTGTAGGAGAAAGGGGGGTGACCACAAGCAAAGCTTCTTACAAAAGATCTTAGCAAGAACAAGAATCATTAATGCAAAAGAATGAGTCACTAATACACCTCATCAACTCATTAAAGAAAACAATGAGACACTAACCTAGTCACCTCTTCTAGAACCTTCCACACTCATGACTCACCCAAAGAAAGATAAATCCGCATTTAACCGAATGTTAAATACGGCTGATAGAAAACTGGAAACTGGAAACTTCCAAAAGAGATCCTTAAACGAATTTCAGGATAACCCCGTAACTGTATAAATATACCCGCATTTGTATTACGACTGAATACAAATGCTACCGAGACAAAGATATTATATCTACTAAGTATAATACATAGATCCGGCTTAAACCAAAGCCCACCAGAATTATCTGCCCCAAATATGACACGTGCGTAAACGTACGTGCATTTTCCGAACCCTGCCATAAAACCATACGGCCTCTACAACGTTTCGCCCGAACTTTGGAAACTATCTGTGGGGGACTCTAATGACTCGTCAGTACCCTGGCAGTGGGTTTAACCACAAGCCGTCAGCGGCACTAGCTGTGCGTAACGGCTGCCCATGTACTGACCTCAAGGGCGGCCGATGAGCGAACTCATCCGGAAACCCTACTGAGCCAAACAGTGACGATGTATATACAGTCCGGTCCGTTCGTCTATGAGTATCGCATATCCGACCTAGGGGGCTGGTAACGTCAGACCCCCAATAGCGGTATAAGTCGTGTTGGAGACAAGCCCTAAACACCCAGAGAAACTACCGGAGTACCTACCAGTAATTCTCACCTGCCTTGGCCAAGGACTTGGTGTAATGGCTTTCCTAGACACAGCGCGATCTCCACCCCGAATACCGGGAGAGACGAATCCCCTGCCGATCCGCTCACGTGCTTCCATGTGGCTCGGGATTGTACCTGAAAACTACTTGTTTGCACGACTCCTTTGAGCCGTGGTTGGGTAGAAATCAAAGCACAGTGGGAACTCACACGAGACAAATGACGACCTCAGGTCGATGAACTAACCTGTACACATGTCACCTGGGAACTGCTATCTGACGATATGTATAATACCAACTTGCAGGTTCCCGGCGAGTCATGTCCGGTGTACTCATAACCCTATGAGCACCTGTATACATCTTAGGTGATCCAACTGACACCAGTGGCTTGTGAGACCGGCCACCGCCCCTCGTCGGGGTCTCGACTGTATGCACTAGTCTACTCCGGAGTATCGATGCCCTGTCTCGAAACTCCCACGACTAGGGACCAGAATTAAGGATATGCTTATAGACTGCCCAACTCTCACGTATATGATCGCCCTCATACTGTTTGTAGTCAAGCAAGATCCTAAGGGCTCTATCAACGTGTAATCTTGATCAGTCACCTGAACTTATACACGACTGATAAAGGAGAACCAGATAGCATACTATCATCTCGAGTAAGACTATCCTACAGACATTGGTCCTTCTCAATCATTGCAATCACGTGCCTGCGATCCAATAATTGTCTTTGAGGGCACTATATCCAACAATCTCCCACTTGCACTTAAGGCTAATTATTGCGATGTCGCATACTCACAGCCCGTGTGATACCGAACACCCAACTCCTCTACTAATCAGTTTCACAAAGCCCGTTCGTAAAACTCTTGTGTTCGTGAAATAGCCTCAGTGAGTGGATCCGCCCTGATATTTCTTTCTGTCTTTCTTATTCTCAAGTTCGCGGAGAAAGCCATCTCTCGAATTGAGTAATACATGTCTTAGAATATGTCTGGATATCTGATGGGACCTAGTTGATAAATGAACTCCAAATCCAAACTTCTTAGACTGTATCGATAACTGAACCTAATCAGTATCCAGCACCATGCCTCCCACAGTATCATTTTGGACCACCTGTCCATAATACTTCCCCCTTCGTCAGAGGGAAAACAATAACTCTGACAATCACTCTGTCATCTATGTGTAACCCTTCGAAAATCGTTTAGGCAGTTTTTCGGTAATCGGCTAATTTTTCGGCTTTTTCCGTAAAAAGTCAAAATAGGTATTTTTCATTATAGACTTAATTATACAAAATTTAAATAAGATATTACTATAATTTTGTCACTAAAATGTCACTTATAATTTTTCTAGTTAAATAAATTTTTTTCGTAATTAATTATTTTTTTTATTATTTTAAGTTTCTAAAAATACATTTAATTAGTAATAAATACAAATTTAATTAGGTAAATTACACACTTAGGAACCATTATAAACTAAAATTAAGTATTAACAAAAATTTTACAAAAACTTTCTAAGATTTGTTGTTTCATGGCAAAAAAATGAATGAAAAAGGGTTTTTTTTTGTGAAAATTTGATGTGATGGACATTAATTGAGCTTGGGAATGACTTTTTGTGTAGAAATTTCTACACAAATCTCTCACAACTCACCCCTCCTAGCTCTGGCCGAGCTATTCAGCTGCTGCACCCCACTTTACCTTCTCATTTTTCCTTCAAATTCTTACAAAAATCAATGAAAATCCACAAAAATACACCATTTTCTTCATAAATTCAAACCATAATCCTTGTCCACCTCTTTCCAACCCTAATTTGTTTTAAAACAAGGTGAAAGGAGGCATCTTTCTAGGTCAAGTGCAACTTGGGGTTCACTTGGGAGGTATAAATCCTAAACTAGTTGTTAAATTTGTAGTTTAAATAAGCTAGTTTAGTGTTTTAAAGTGTTAATTTTATTGTAATGGTTGGTTTTTTTTGAAATTCAAGAGAGGTGGAGATGCCCTAAGTAGGGTTTGAAGTTGAATAAGTGTGTTTAGATTAGTTTTGTGGCCATATAGTGTATTAGGTTGGATGGTTATACGATGTAGCGATCGCTACACCGTTAAATCACGACAATTTCATCGATATTACTATGCTACTTGCTTACTAGTTTTTCTAAAATTTTAGGAGGTGATCTAATTGTGTTATTTTGGCAATATAATTAGCTTCGTATACGACTATTAGTGTGCGCGAATGCGGGGTTTTGTCTAGTCGGGTTTTAGTTTTGTCGATTTCCCCGAAATGACGATTCTAGTTAAAGGATTGCGATTTTCGTGCGTTTTTCCGCGCACCGAGTGCATGCTATGATTAATTCGAGAGCGTTGATAATTATATGTTGTGACTTGAATTGTGTTAGGTTTTGTAATCTTATGCTTGATATTGTGCAAATATAGGATCGGTCGGGGAAACATCGGACACGGCGCGAAAAGGCAAGGCGGTGGCCGGAACGGATTAGCGGGGATTTCAGGTGAGTAGATGTATTCATCTATGGGGGAATCGTCTGGATGGCGCGATGCGCCCCCCTAGTTAGGATTACCCTACTTTTGCAAGATTTATATTATTAGCTAGCTTATCCATTCATGTACACTGCAAACCCTTATAGCGAACAGCATATTAGATTGCATGGACATTCATCCATACTTATGCCATATCACTTGGTAGGACACGAACACCATTACCATTGGCACCTGTTGCACGCGCACTATTCATGTGACACACACGCCTTTGGTAATTGCCATGCCACGTGCACTATAGAACCTGTTTATCATAATATCGCCACTTGCATTCATACTTGATATATGAAATTACATAGCATACGTATACCTCGCATCATCATCATATTTATATAGAATTCTAGCAAAAATTCACATCGTATGCATTGATATCATAAACATTTATCATATATAACATGTGGACTTTATGATTTTCTTGATGATTTTAGTATTGCTGCGATTTCTGGATTTTTGGGGAAAACCGCAAGAATTTAACAAAACCTTATATTTATCATTTTCAAAACAAAGTTGCGGTTTTCTCGTGATGTATGTGTCGTCCACCATGAGTTTTCATGTTTTCTGTTGGATTTCGAGACCCGATTCGAGGAGTGGATGAACCGTCTCGGGTACATGGTGGGCCCGGTATGGTACCCCGGGGCAAGAAGATCGAGTTGTAGACGATGAGCCTGGCAGGGGAAGACTACCTACCGGTGATGTCTGGCGCGGCGGATATCCGGAGGATACCGATCGTTGTCGTGAGATTTATGATATGGGCCGATCCGGACTGACGGAGCCCGATATTGAGACAGATATGATTTTTATTTGGTGTCGATGCTTGACACTGGTTTTCAGATGATTTCTTAATGGTACTTAGCTATTATACAGATATTTATTTTCTAAAGTTAAGAATTCAATACCTTTAGTATTTAAAACACTTAAAGATTTAATAATGACATTGCATACCTGTGCATGCATACTAGAGATATTGTATCACATATGGACATGCATGTTGTGGTGCATTGCGTGCATTCTTACGATTGCCTTATTAGATGTTATATTTACTCACGAGCTGGCGACTCACCCCCGTTGTGCCACAGTGTCTTGCAGGTCAGACCCGTCAGTCTTGTAGCGGCGGGCTATCTTATCATCAGCTTCTTTTGCTCAGACTCGCGACATCGCCCGTAGGTGGGTTGCGAGCACACTTTATTTCTTTTGCTTTATCATTGAATCTAGTATTCTCCATCTACCACTTTATATTGTATATGCGACCTAGTGATGAGACTGAGAGACTTGTATATTTGTGGTTCTTTTGGGTCGAGCTCACTTGAGCCGGTGTTGTGTTTTCGGATACTTTGCGTTTCTTTCATGCTCTTTCCTTGATATTGCTATTATATTGCATGTGGTTGTGATCCGCCTTGGGCGAAGAGCTAGCTCCCGCTTGGGGATGTCATTTTATGTTTACAGGTTTATTATCTTGTTGTTCCCATTTTGGGGGATAGAAAATACAGGGGAAACTCTGCCGAAATTTTTGGGAATTTATGATGTTTTTTTTTAAAGGGATTCTATGCAACTTAAATGATTTTTTTTAAAAACCATTTTTCATTAAAGGTTTTTCCTTCACTCTCTTTTGATTTTGGTTTAGATTCTTCTGGGCTTTGGCTGACTTAGGTTACGGTACGCCTTTAGACGTCTCGTAATCTAAGTGCCAGTCACGTTCCGTACTTTCGGGTCGTGACAAAGTTGGTATCAGAGCCAGGTTTTACCTTTCTGAGTGTAGGACGACCTTGGTAGATAGAGTAGGTGACTTAAGCAGAGTGGCGTAGCGTGGGTATGATCCGCGGCATACTTACGATACGGTACTCCGCCTAAGTGACCTTAGGACATAATTGCTTGTATTTCCTTTCTTGATTCCTTGCATTCCTTGATTCAATTGCAATGTCCTTATCAGTCATGTTTCTTATTCCAGCTTCGATGCCGCCAAAGAATACGAGAGCTCAGCGGGCTGCCGCTAGGGATGAGATTCGAGCGGGCTCTTCTGAGGCGAGGATCGAGCGGGAGGATACGCCTACCCCTCAGGGTCATACTGATCCGCCTTATCCAGACCGTATTGCCAGATTAGAGGCCGGCATGCAAGAGTTGCGGCAGATGATGGGATCTTTAGTTGAGTCCAGCCGGGCACAGAGATCCGAGGACGTTCCTTCCACCGCACAGACCACGATCATACCAGCTGCACAGATGGTCACTCCTGCTGCTACTACGGAGACTATTCCTGTTTCACTACAGGAGTTCATGAGATTAAGACCTCCAGCTTTTACCGGTACAGATGCGACAGAGGACCCACAGGCATTTCTTGATAGGATGGCTCGGATTTGCCGTTCGTTGAGGTGTTCTGAGGATAGATTGGTAGAGTTTGCGAGTTTTCGTCTGGAGGGTCTTGCCCAGACATGGTACGACTCAGTAAAGAGAGGCCGAGCTGCAGGTCTACCTTCTATGACCTGGGATGAGTTTACAGCTGCATTTCTTGCCCGTTTTCTTCCGGAGAGTGTCCGAGATGTTCGAGCCCGTAGTTTTGAGTCTTTGCGCAAGACTCCTGGGATGACGGTGTCGGAGTATGACATACAGTTTACCCAGTTGTCTCGATATGCTCCGTACCTAGTCGACACAGAAGAGAAGAGAATAAAGAGGTTTGTACGAGGGCTTGATACACAGCTATTCCTTGCCATCGGCACCCAGCACTTTGATACATACGCAGCCGCGATGGATGCAGCCTTACTTTTGGAGGAGCGTATTTCTGAGACTCCGGTCATTTCTGGGCCGAAGAGGATCCGTACTGATACGCCAGCTCAGCGGCAGATGGGCCGACATCGTGATAGATTATTTCCGGGTGATGGTGGAGGCAGAGGATTGAGACGAGGTCAGTTATTTGGTCCATATCCACAGACCCAGCAGGCGTCTCCAGGATGTTTTCGGTGTGGGAGTCAGTACCACCGTGTCAGAGACTGTACCATGGGACGCCAGGGCGCGGCGACAGCCCCGCATGTGACTTTACCACCCTCACCACCTTCTCAGAGAGCTTTACTTCCTACTCATGATGATGCTCCACGCCAGCCAGATGCTTCTAGAGGCCGTGGGCGTGGCGGTCCGGTTCAGAGAGGACGAGGCGACAGAGGCAGAGGCAGAGGCCGAGGTAGAGGCAGAGCACAGCCAGCTATTAGTGGTGGACAGGCCCGAGTGTTCGCGTTGACTCCTCAGGATGCACAGGCATCCAATGCCGTCGTGACAGGTACTCTGCCAGTATGTTCTTTTGATGCACGGGTATTATTTGATCCAGGCTCCACACATTCCTATGTTTCCACGTATTTTGCACCGAGGTTGGGCCGAGAGTCTTCTCCGTTAGATCAGCCGCTTGTCGTTATTACCCCGGTAGGTGAGTCTTTTGTTGCCCGTTTTGTGTACCGATCGTGTTCCGTTCGTATCGGGGAGAGAGATTCTTCAGTTGATTTGATTCTCCTCGATATGCTTGACTTTGACGTTCTTCTTGGTATGGACTGGCTAGCCACCTGCTATGCATCCGTGGACTGCCGTGAGAAAGCAGTCAGATTCAGATTTCCTGGTGAGCCGGTTCTTGTTATTCAGGGAGATCGTAGCGCTATCCTTCCCAGCTTGATTTCATCTCTTCGCGCTGGACAGCTCTTAAGGAAAGGGTGTCAGGGATTCTTAGCTTATGTTTGTGATACTAGCTCCACAGAGGTTCCGTTGGACCAGGTCCCTATTGTGAGAGAGTTTCCTGATGTATTCCCTGACGAGCTGCCTGGTCTGCCACCAGAGCGCGAGATTGAGTTCTGTATTGACTTGATCCCTAATACATGGCCTATCTCTATACCGCCTTATCGGATGGCCCCGGCGGAGCTGAGAGAGCTAAAGGATCAGTTACAGGACTTACTAGACAAAGGGCTTATCCGACCGAGTGTGTCATCTTGGGGTACTCCCGTCTTGTTTGTTAAGAAGAAGGACGGAAGTATGCTTTTATGCATTGATTATCGTAAGCTGAACCGGGTTACTGTGCGGAACAGATATCCCCTACCCCGCATTGATGACTTATTCGATCAGCTCCAGGGTGCAGGGTTTTTCTCGAAGGTTGATTTACGGTCAAGTTATCACCAGTTGCGGGTTCGGAAGGAGGATATTCCGAAGACCGCTTTCCGTACTCGTTATGGTCATTATGACTTCTTGGTGATGTCGTTCGGACTCACTAATGCCCCGGCAGCATTTATGGACTTGATGAACCGTGTATTCAGGCCGTATCTCGATCAGTTCATCATTGTGTTCAATGACGACATCTTGGTTTATTCTCAGAGCCGGGAGGAGCATGAGCATCACTTACGTATCACATTACAGACTTTGAGGGAGCATTAGGTGTTCGCCAAATTCTCCAAGTGCGCATTCTGGTTAGACAGTGGCGACTTCTTGGGTCATGTGGTGACGAGAGACGGTATTTGCATGGACCCGAAGAAGATCGAGGCAGTTCAGCGTTGGCCTAGACCAGTATCAGTTACAGAGGTTCGCAGCTTTCTAGGTCTGGCCGGCTATTATCGACGTTTTGTCCAGGATTTCTCCCGCATTGCTGCACCCTTGACCGGGTTGACCCGGAAGGGGGTTCCTTTTGATTGGACCCAGGCATGTGAGGATAGCTTCCAGCAGTTGAAGACTCGTCTGACTACTGCACCAGTGTTAGCATTGCCTTCAGGATCAGGCAGGTTTGTGGTATATTGTGATGCTTCTCGAGTGGGGCTGGGATGTGTATTGATGCAGCACGATAGAGTTATCGCGTACGCTTCTCGGCAGCTGAGGAAACACGAGCAGAACTACCCCACCTATGATTTAGAGATGGCTGCAGTGGTATTTGCACTCAAGTTCTGGAGACATTACCTATACGGTGAGTCATGCCAGATATTCACTGACCACAAGTGTTTGAAGTATATCTTCCAGCAGCGAGACCTGAACCTGAGACAGCGCCGTTGGATGGAGTTGGTGAAGGATTATGACTGCGAGATTTTATACCATCTGGGCAAGGCGAATGTGGTGGCTGATGCTTTGAGTAGGAGGCCCGGAGGTAGCTTATCTTGTTTGAGCGTAGTACAGATGCAGTCGACGGCAGATTGGCAGGTTTTATGTGATAGCAGAGTGCAGTTCGAGTTTACTCCTACAGGGGGACAGCTAGCCCATTTCAGAGCACGCCCACAGCTACATGACCGTATCCACGAGGCACAGTCCGGCGATGCCCGTACATTAGAGATTATTGAGCAGATTCGGCCGGGCAGAGTGTCCGAGTTCGTGATTGATGATCAGGGGATACTTCGATTTGGGACTCGACTGTGCGTGCCAGATTCAGAGGGACTGAGGCGTGATATTCTCGAGGAGGCACATAGATCAGTATACAGTGTGCATCCAGGTTCCACCAAGATGTACCGTGATTTGAGAGAGGTTTACTGGTGGGACGGGATGAAGAAGGATATTACAGACTTTGTGTCGAGATGCCTGACTTGTCAGCAAGTCAAGGCCGAGCACCAGAGGCCAGCCGGCGAGTTACAGCCTTTGCCCATCCCTGAGTGGAAGTGGGAACAGGTCTCCATGGACTTCGTTGTGGGTCTACCCAGGACCAGTCGAGGGTACGACTCTATATGGCTGATTGTGGATCGACTGACGAAAGCGGCTCACTTTCTGCCAGTGAAGACCACTTTTTGATTTTCTCAGTACGCCCAGGTTTATATTGATGAGATAGTGCGACTGCATGGCGTTCCGACTTGCATCGTGTCCGACCGTGGCACCCAGTTTACCAGCCGATTGTGGCAGAAACTCCAGGAAGCTTTGGGCACCCGATTGAGTTTTAGCACAGCCTTTCATCCGCAGACTGACGGTCAGTCGGAGAGTACGATTCAGACTCTTGAGGACATGCTCAGAGCTTGTGTGTTGGATTTCGGTGGTAGCTGGGATCGTCATTTGCCTTTGATCGAGTTTTCCTACAATAATAGCTTCCAGGAGACGATTCAGATGGCACCTTTCGAGGCTTTATATGGGAGGAGATGTCGATCACCAGTATGTTGGACAGAGCTTAGGGAGAGCAGTATTTTGGGGCCGCAGATCGTACAGGAGACGACCGAGAAGATACAGTTGATTCGGGACAGGATGAGAGCGGCACAGAGCAGGCAGAAATCTTATGCTGACAGGCGCCGTCGCCGACTCGAGTTCGCTGTTGGCGATCATGTTTTCCTGAAGGTCTCTCCGATGAAAGGTGTGATGAGATTTGGACGGAAAGGGAAACTGAGTCCTAGGTGTGTTGGTCCTTTCGAGATCCTAGAGCGTGTTGGTCCGGTCGCTTATCGGTTAGCTCTTCCGCCCAGCTTCCCCGATGTTCACCCCGTATTCCATGTCTCGATGCTCCGCAAGTACCTTCATGATCCTTCCCAGGCGATTCAGCACCAGACGATCCAGTTAGAGCGTGATCTTTCTTTCACCGAGCAGCCAGTGGTCATTTTGGATCGGCAGGTGAAGAAATTGAGGTCGAAGGTCATACCGTTCGTCAAGGTCCTTTGGCGTGGCCCGAACAGCGAGGAGGTCACCTAGGAGACCGAGGTCGAGATGAGGAAGAGATATCCCCATCTTTTTGAAGGTACGCGTAGTTAAATTCTAAATTCGGGGACCGAATTTCTTTAAGGGGGGAAGATTGTAACCCTTCGAAAATCGTTTAGGCAGTTTTTCGGTAATCGGCTAATTTTTCGGCTTTTTCCGTAAAAAGTCAAAATAGGTATTTTTCATTATAGACTTAATTATACTAAATTTAAATAAGATATTACTATAATTTTGTCACTAAAATGTCACTTATAATTTTTCTAGTTAAATAAAAAAATTTCGTAATTAATTATTTTTTTATTATTTTAAGCTTTTAAAAATACATTTAATTAGTAATAAATACAAATTTAATTAGGTAAATTACACACTTAGGAACCATTATAAACTTAAATTAAGTATTAACAAAAATTTTACAAAAACTTTCTAAGATTTGTTGTTTCATGGCAAAAAATGAATGAAAAAGGGTTTTTTTGTGAAAATTTGATGTGATGGACATTAATTGAGCTTGGGAATGACATTTTGTGTAGAAATTTCTACACAAATCTCTCACAACTCACCCCTCCTAGCTCTGGCCGAGCTATTCAGCTGCTGCACCCCACTTTCCCTTCTCATTTTTCCTTCAAATTCTTACAAAAATCAATGAAAATCCACAAAAATACACCATTTTCTTCATAAATTCAAACCATAATCCTTGTCCACCTCTTTCCAACCCTAATTTGTTTTAAAACAAGGTGAAAGGAGGCATCTTTCAAGGTCAAGTGCAACTTGGGGTTCACTTGGGAGGTATAAATCCTAAACTAGTTGTTAAATTTGTAGTTTAAATAAGCTAGTTTAGTGTTTTAAAGTGTTAATTTTATTGTAATGGTTGGTTTTTTTGAAATTCAAGAGAGGTGGAGATTCCCTAATTAGGGTTTGAAGTTGAATAAGTGTGTTTAGATTAGTTTTGTGGCCATATAGTGTATTAGGTCGCATGGTTATGCGATGTAGCGATCGCTACACCGTTAAATCGCGACAATTTCATCGATATTACTATGCTAAATGCTTACTAGTTTTTCTAAAATTTTAGGAGGTGATCTAATTGTGTTATTTTGGCAATATAATTAGCTTCGTATACGACTATTAGTGTGCGCGAATGCGGGGTTTTGTCTAGTCGGGTTTTAGTTTTGTCGATTTCCCCGAAATGACGATTCTAGTTAAAGGATTGCGATTTTCGTGCGTTTTTCCGCGCACCGAGTGCATGCTATGATTAATTCGAGAGCGTTGATAATTGTATGTTGTGACTTGCATTGTGTTAGGTTTTGTAATCTTATGCTTGATATTGTGCAAATATAGGATCGGTCGGGGAAACATCGGACACGGCGCGAAAAGGCAAGGCGGTGGCCGGAACGGATTAGCGGGGATTTCAGGTGAGTAGATGTATTCATCTATGGGGGAATCGTCTGGATGGCTCGATGCGGCCCCCTAGTTAGGATTACCATACTTTTGCAAGATTTATATTATTAGCTAGCTTATCCATTCATGTACACTGCATACCCTTATAGCGAACAGCATATTAGATTGCATGGACATTCATCCATACTTATGCCATATCACTTGGTAGGACACGAACACCATTACCATTGGCACCTGTTGCACGCGCACTATTCATGTGACACACACGCCTTTGGTAATTGCCATGCCACGTGCACTATAGAACCTGTTTATCATAATATCGCCACTTGCATTCATACTTGATATATGAAATTGCATAGCATACGTATACCTTGCATCATCATCATATTTATATAGAATTCTAGCAAAAATTCACATCGTATGCATTGATATCATAAACATTTATCATATATAACATGGGGACTTTATGATTTTCTTGATGATTTTAGTATTGCTGCGATTTCTGGATTTTTGGGGAAAACCGCAAGAATTTAACAAAACCTTATATTTATCATTTTCAAAACAAAGTTGCGGTTTTCTCGTGATGTATGTGTCTTCCACCATGAGTTTTCATGTTTTCTGTTGGATTTCGAGACCCGATTCGAGGAGTGGATGAACCGTCTCGGGTACATGGTGGGCCCGGTATGGTACCCCGGGGCAAGAAGATCGAGTTGTAGACGATGAGCCTGGCAGGGGAAGACTACCTACCGGTGATGTCTGGCGCGGCGGATATTCGGAGGATACCGATCGTTGTCGTGAGATTTATGATATGGGCCGATCCGGACTGACGGAGCCCGATATTGAGACAGATATGATTTCTATTTGGTGTCGATGCTTGACACGGGTTTTCAGATGATTTCTTAATGGTACTTAGCTATTATACAGATATTTATTTTCTAAAGTTAAGAATTCAATACCTTTAGTATTTAAAACACTTAAAGATTTAATAATGACATTGCATACCTGTGCATGCATACTAGAGATATTGTATCACATATGGACATGCATGTTGTGGTGCATTGCGTGCATTCTTACGATTGCCTTATGAGATGTTATATTTACTCACGAGCTGGAAACTCACCCCCGTTGTGCCACAGTGTCTTGCAGGTCAGACCCGTCAGTCTTGTAGCGGCGGGCTATCTTATCATCAGCTTCTTTTGCTCAGACTCGCGACATCGCCCGTAGGTGGGTTGCGAGCACACTTTATTTCTTTTGCTTTATCATTGAATCTAGTATTCTCCATCTACCACTTTATATTGTATATGCGACCTAGTGATGAGACTGAGAGACTTGTATATTTGTGGTTCTTTTGGGTCGAGCTTACTTGAGCCGGCGTTGTGTTTTCGGATACTTTGCGTTTCTTTCATGCTCTTTCCTTGATATTGCTATTATATTGCATGTGGTTGTGATCCGCCTTGGGCGAAGAGCTAGCTCCCGCTTGGGGATGCCATTTTATGTTTACAGGTTTATTATCTTGTTGTACCCATTTTGGGGGATAGAAAATACAGGGGAGACTCTGCCGAAATTTTCGGGAATTTATGATGTTTTTTTTAAAGGGATTCTATGCAACTTAAATGATTTTTTTTAAAAACCATTTTTCATTAAAGGTTTTTCCTTCACTCTCTTTTGATTTTGGTTTAGATTCTTCTGGGCTTTGGCTAACTTAGGTTACGGTACGCCTTTAGACGTCTCGTAATCTAAGTGCCAGTCACGTTCCGTACTTTCGGGTCGTGACACTATGTCACCTTTGAAGCCTGGAATGATAACCGTCTCCCGAAGGAGGCTATCGTCATCAAATCCGCAGAACATGCACTTATGTTCTAAAACTGCTTCCTTATGTTTCTTAAGAATTGGATTAATATAAACTTATCGCATCTAGTGCAAAAACAACATCTGGTGTGGTACTTGACATCTCATGATCGACTCAATTGCCTAAGCAAATGTTCTGCCAATCATGCACATCCCTCTCCCCTTTAGTCTGTAACACACCTTTAGAGAGGGTGACTCCATCACCTGCAGGTACACCACCATGCCAGGAGTCATCTATTCTAAAAACCATTAGAATACTGTCGAAGTACCCACATTGGGAAACTACCCAAATCTAGATCTAGAAACCAGAATGTCTGATATTATATCCATATCCTGTCTGGAGAAACAACTATGTGACGACCACAGTACAACCGATCATAGTATAGGAATTTTACTTCCTACTTTGTGTATGTCATCCAAATACCAGGACATCACACCCTACTACCTTCTTAACAGATCCATCTCCTATTCTGATGAAGTCAAGCCTATGACTGTTACATCAAAATTAGATGATCTATCTCCGCTATAATTGCTCAAGTCTATAAATAGACATAAGCTACTTGCCCACTATGCTTCCGCTGCTCCCACTGACTACACAACCCTCTGGCAGAATAATATACACGTGCACTTCTAAAGCTAGTTTAGAACGACGCTATACTTAACCTCCTGCCGGGTCTCATAGTCTGGAACAACAGTAGTGTCAAGTCTGGGTAAGCAAGAACCTCCCTGTCACCGTCCTTCTGGCTACCGGAGTACCTCTCAGGTGCCTGAGGTTATCCACCATATCTGCGGAGTGGCTAATGGAATGTCAAACCTGATTGAATCTTTATGTCCTATTAAATTTTCCGTAATCGTTTGCGGTTCTGGAATCACTTCCGGTTCTACCATACTCCCACTACTGTTTTCTGAAAAAATCCATTTTACTAAAACTGTGGCGAGTCAAGAACAATATCCCTATTGATCTTCCAGATGGTAGAAAGTCAACCCTCGACATAGCCCGGGTCAACCCACAAACTGCCATTACAGAAACGTGCCCTGAGTTATCCAGAGTTTGGTTTTAAGCATAAGCTGGACAACTCCCCGTACCTTAACATCGTTAATATATGAACCATTCTATATCTAATATAGAAACTTTGGCACTTATTTAATTGGAACCAGATTCTAATCATGCAGCTGTCTCCAGTGCATATCAACATAATGGGGAGAGGCAAATCAGCATTACTCAACTTTAGGAGTACATCCAATTATGAGTAACCCGAAAGAGAAACAAGTTTCTCAAAACATTTACTATCATCAGAATACCAATCACACGTATCTACATCTTCGATCTCTTTGAAGAATCCCGATAACTGCGACAACTGGTTCTCTACTTTATTCCTATACCCACAACTTCTCAAAACATAGACCTTGTATTTCTACGAAATACTTGTCTAAAAACTAGAGAAGTCACAAGTAAACGGAACAAAGTACAAGGACCAACCCCTTTGTCCTGATGGACACTGGACAACATACAATACTCTGTATAAGTCCGCTGAGTTGAATAACTCAAAACCTGTGCGTCGTAGGCTGAAAACTGTACCCAGGCGATTTCCAGAAATATCAACAATTACAACGAATTCCGATATAATGAGAATGATCACCTAATTCCCAATAACTTGCTCCCACTCATCATTTGTAAAACCATACAGATTTGAGAATGAAACCTGGTAAATACATACCCTGGAGTAAGTATCTAATCGGGAAATCAGTTTTCCTTTAACAATGCACAGAAACATGAAAATGTTTCGTAGGGGTATCCTGGTATTCCTAGTAATGCCTTTTCCATAATCCAATTCACGACTGTAACCGTATATTTTTTTGCCATCTCTCCAAATCTCTTTATTTGTCTTTAGTCGTTACCTTCTGTACACCATCGTTAGGCTAAATGGTTTTCTTCCTTCCCTACCGTTCGGCACCAGCCTATGGTTTGGAAGAAGACTATCCAATAAGCGTAATAGCTGTACCCTCCTAAACCAAGGAGTACTCGTACCTGAGAGAAGGTGATGATAAAAGACAACTGAATAATACCTTATTATATTAAAGGTGAACTAGTAGTGGAGATGAAGTACGCGGTTTGGTCGTGAATGATAACAGTCGCAATTTACTTTGCCCTCTTTCTTATCCCTTTATTTTGTCTTTACATATTACCTTCTGCACACCCTACTTAGGCTAATTGGTTTTCTTCATTCCCTACCTTTCGGCACCTGCCTATGGTTTGGAAGAAGACTATCCAATAAGCGTAATAGGTGTACTCTCCTAAACTAAGGAGCCCTCGCAACTTGAGAGAAGGTGATAATAAAAGACAACTGAATAAACCAATTCTATTTCTCTTGAACCTGGATCCATCCTCGAAGAAGTCCCTTCGAGTTCGTATAGAACCATACGATGGATCTATCCAATGGAAGTGGATGTCCGTAGCAATACGGTGTGTTCTGAGAAATGGAAAGGGTAAAAGAAGGAGTGGCAATGACTTATGCAACTTAGACAATCCAAAAGCCAGTATTTTAAGAAGGTTCGGTCAACTTGGTCACTGAGTCATAGTCTAGGGTCAGTCAAATGACGTTGCCAAAAAGAGAGAGAAAAGAAACACTCTGCGTGCACTCTAACCTAGATCAGAATGGTTATCACTTTATCTAATTCGGAAACCTCCCACTGTACTGTCAAATTCTCCTCCAAACCTGAAAGAAGAATCAATCGGGATCACCCGAGGAGTAAACCAACTCATCAGTGGGAATCGGGATCCAACTCTCATCGCATGATAATGTGACGGAATCCACTCACGTTATCACACTCTAGAAGGTATGCGCATGCCTGGCAAGTTTCAGTTTCTTTAGAAACTCCCGATGTGATTTTTGCCCCATGCTCTTATGACCCTGGCGTTAGTCAAAATGTCATAAGTCACATGCCAAGTTCTACCCGTCACTATCTTGTCAATTTGAACCCATCCGCACATGCCCTTGACGTTGGCCAAAATGGCAGAACGACTGTCCCAAACAAACTCATCTATCTATGCAACAAATGAATACCCAGCAGCTACCAAACACTATGCCTTGGCGTTGGTCAAAATACATAGCTTGAATACTACTGAATACCCAAAAGAAATGACGGAGAGCTACGATTGGTTTTTGGCGAAAAAACCTTTAACGTAACGGACTTGATATCGCTGAAGGAACCTGATAGCTTTTTATAAAATATAGTGGCGAAAAACCTTTGCTAAAGAGGTCACTCCCGGTGAAGGGATCTCGGCTCTTTCCTCATGGAATGAGGTGCAGGATATTCCAACTGAATAATGCGATGCAAAGCAACATGTAATCGACTATAGTGAAGTAATTACCCTGACGGAAACTTCTGTCCAAGGGGACACTCCCGGTGAAGGGATATCGGCCCTTGCCTCGTCGAATGAGGTGCAGGATATTCCAACCGAATGCCACTGTGCAAGACAAAAGGAAACGTCTTTGCAATAACACTTTTTAAAACTGTTCCAACAACATCCAAACAGGTTTGTTTTCCTTTGCATTGATCAGAATCAACGCAGTCCCATCAATTAATCACACCAGAAAAGAACGAAAATAAAATGTACGTATATGCCATTCGCATTCGTCACTGGGTCCCGTCATCACCCGTTTGGTTACTTAACTAACGACAGAGCGGGGACTGAACTAGCGCAGGTGCAAAACATATACAACATCTACTAGTATATATACCAATATACAATAATCACTCCAGGCGTGATAATATGCAGCATTACAGAAAAGTAATAAGCATCACAGAACAATACAGATAATCTGGGATCCCCGGGTTTCACAGAGCCGCTGCTGAAACCCGACGTTCCCCTGGTCGTGTGGATAGTCTGTGCAATGAAACCTAGACCCCTACGGGTGCGGCAAGTTACCCGCCAAAACCTGAAGCGAGGCAGCCCCCTACAGCAAAGTGAATGGACCACCCTTCACTTCACGGAATCCGGTAACTTGAGCACCCCTCCTTGGGTCAACCTGTACCCCCTACGAGTGCGGCGAATAGTCTGCCAATTCTAGAGTGAGGCCCATATGCCTCTAAAAGCCATGAGATGCGGACCCGTTGCCCTCCAGAACCCGGCTATCCGTGCACTCCGTCGCGGGGCAAAACCTAGTACAAAAATGAAAAATATGTACAACAGGTACATCGACCTCTGCCCGGTCGTGCCCCAAAAGAATATTATACAAACAGGTAGTGACGGAAGTCCACATGTTGGACGCTCGCCCCGCAATATCTAATGTACAAATAAATCCAAACTGCACTACCATTGCACACTGCTATCCACCACGACAAAACCGCAACATCACAGCACAACACAAAACATCAACGCGAATGTCACGTTCGCAAACCCGTCCAAAAGAACTATAGCAATCAGATGCGGTTTACCGCTCGAATGACATTCACGGTCGGAGATATAATGTAAGTACTGTAAACTAATACGTTTAAATTTCGATCGACAAAATTTCCCGAAGTGGGCCCCACGTACATCTGCTGTACAGTAAAAAACACTGGGCCCAAAAGATATATTCCAGAAGCCACAATTTCCCATGAAGAACCTACTGTAGAAAAATGGTTCACTGTAGCTCTAAAACGGCGGCGGAACCGCGGCCAAACTAGGGTTTGTGCGGCGGTTCCGCGGCGCTTTGGAGTCAACAGTTGACCAAATTTCACTAGTATTCTTAAAAAAGCCTGATCGATTTTCTGAGTTGCTCAAAATAACTTTACCCTTTTAAAAATCGACAGAAACTTTTGCACTGAAAATTGTGATTTTCGAAAATCCGTTCGATCGATATTTTAAACGCGTTAGCAAAAGTATGTAAAGCTTAATGGCAAGGCTCTGATACCATGTAAGTCCACGGTAGCGCCCCGGACGTCTTTCAGACGCCAAAATGCGGAACAGAAACTTTTATAACTGGCGCTATCGCATACTATAACCCGGATCTGCCATTAACGCTAAACTAACAAACTACAAAGAGGGTAGAAAGGTTATACCGAACGATCCGAGTCCTTCGTTCTTTAACCATCATCCCACGCTCCTGTTGCGGCTGCTCCGATCTCGTCGATCTCCGATCTTCTCGTCCAGGTGGCACCACGTCATTGGATCTTTAAACGGGCTCCCGCCTCTGACCCGAGGCCACTCAGTCATCAAGTTTGCTAAAAGAGATGACCAAGATTGATGTAGAGATTGAGTAGAACACTTTGTCTCACTTCGTCCATAGCCATGGACGAACGGTTAATGAAGTTGCCTTTCGGAATGATTTGAAATGAGAAATGAGCTATGAAATTTCCATACACCAAATCACATAAACTATTTTATCAACAACCATCTCTTTTCTACCAAGTGAGTGAGTGAATAGGAGGGGAGGGGCCGGCCATATATAGAGGTGGAAGGTGAGTGTAGGAGCAAGGTGGGGTGACCACAAGCAAAGCTTCTTACATAAGAACATAGCAAGAACAAGAATCATTAATGCAAAAGAATGAGTCACTAATACACCTCATCAACTCATTAAAGAAAACAATGAGTCATTAACCTAGTCACCTCTTCTAGAACCTTCCACACTCATGACTCACCCAAAAAAAGATAAATCCGCATTTAACCGAATGTTAAATACGGCTGATAAAAAACTGGAAACTGGAAACTTCCAAAAGCGATCCCGAAACGAATTTCAGGATAACCCCGTAACTATATAAATATATCCGCATTTGTATTACGACCGAATACAAATGCAACTTAGACAAAGATATTATATCTACTAAGTATAATACATGGATCAGGCTTAAACCAAAGCCCACTACTATTATCTGCCCGAAATATGACACATGCGTAAACACACGTGCATTTTCCGAACCGTGCTATAAAACCATACAGCCTCTACAACGTTTCTCCTGAACTTGGGAAACTATCTGTGGGGGAATCTAATGACTCGTCAGTACCCTGGCAGTGGGTTTAACCATAAGCCGTCAGCGGCACTAGCTGTGCGTAACGGCTGCCGATGTACTGACCTTAAGGGAGGCCGATGAGCGAACTCATCCGGAAACCCTACTGAGCCTAACATTGACAATGTATATACAGTCCAGTCCATTCGTCTATGAGTATCGCATATCCGGCCTAAGGGGCTGGTAACGTCAGACCCCCAATAGTGGTATAAGTCATGTCAGAGACAAGCCCTGAACACCTAGAGAAACTACCGGAGTACCTACAAGTAATTCTCACCTGCCTTGGCCAAGGACTTGGTGTAGTGGCTTTCCTAGACACAGCGCGATCTCCACCCCCAATACCGGGAGAAACGAATCCCCTGCCGATCCGCTCACGTGCCTCCATGTGGCTCGGGATTATACCCAAAAACTACCTGTTTGCACGACTCCTTTGAGCCGTGGTAGGGTAGAAATCAAAGCGTGGTGGGAACTCACACGAGACAAATGACGACCTCAGGTCGATGAACTAACCTGTACACATGTCACCTGAGAACTGCTATCTGACGATATGTATAATACCAACTAGCAGGTTCCCAGCGAGTCCTGTCCGGTGTACTCATAACCCTATGAGCACCTGTATACATCTTAGGTGATCCAACTGACACCAGTGGCTTGTGAGACCGGCCACCGCCCCTCATCGGGGTCTCGACTGTATACACTAGTCTACTCCGGAGTATCGATGCCCTGTCTCGAAACTCCCACGACTAGGTACCAGAATTAAGGATATACTTATAGACTACCCAAGTCTCACGTATATGATCGTCCTCTTACTGTTGGTAGTCAAGCAAGATCCTAAGGGCTCTATCAACATGTAATCGTGATCAGTCACCGAACCTATACACGACTGATAAAGGCAAACCAGATAACATACTATCATCTCGAGTAAGACTGTCCTACCGGCTTAAGTACTACTCAATCATTGCAATTACGTGCCTGCGATCTAATAATTGATTTTGAGGGCACTATATCCAGCAGTCACGACCCAAAATGGCACGTGACTGGAACTTGAATCATATAAAGTCTATAGAACCCCATCTAATTCAAGTAAGCCAAAATCCCAGAAATCTAAACCATTTGAAAAGAGAGGGAAGGAAAAATTTTAGTTTTAACGCAAGTGGTTTAACAAAATAAGCCGTAGTATGCATTTTTAAAACCACAAGTCTTTTCTGAAAATTTCGGCAGAGTTTCCTTTGTAAAAACTGGCCCCAAACGGGTACAACACATGAAATATATATAAAGGCATCCCCATGCGGGAGCTAGCTCTTCGCCAATTGGCGGACACAACCGCGCAAGCAATATATATACAACGCCGAAGGGCGAGGATTAAAACTCAGAAGAAAACTAATATCCACCAGAAAACCATAATAATACAAGCGCGACTCTAAGGTCGAAAGAATAAACATACCGGTCTTCTAAGTCTATAAAATATACAAGTCTGGTTGATGGAGTTTGCTAGATACAACTGAATATATATAAAATATGACGGTGGTCACGATGCGAGTGAACCCACCTACCAAAGCAATCACCCGGAAAGAACAGTGTGCAAGCAAACCGCAACGAAACCTGCATGAACTGTGGCACACCGGGGGTGAGTTGCCAACTCGTGAGTAGAAAACATCACCGAGAAGAAATCGCATGTATGACTCAATCCTAGGTCATACGATAATATATCCTCAATATAAAATATAATCCTGAAACATCTACACATAAGTGTAATATCAAGTGCTAGTGTCAGTTCCTCAGGTAGAAACATAATACATAAATGATGTATGAATGCATTAAAATGAAAATAGAATACATCATGAATGAGAAAGCTGTTTTCTATATATAGTGAAATTTTTGTATATACAAATCGAGGTATCATCAACGAAATTGTAACACTTGAAAATCGTTTAGGTAGTTTTTTTCGATAATCGGTAAAATAACCAGAATTTTCCGTAAAATGTAAAAATAATTATTTTTCATTATAGGCCTAATTATACAAAATTTAGATAAAAATTGCTAGAAATTGGTTAATTAATTGTCACTTAAAAATTTCTTATTATTTAAAAAAATTACCTTAATTAATTGTTTTTAATATTTTTTAAGCTTTTAAATATACATTAAATTAGTGATAAATACAAATTTGAATGGGTAAATTACATACTTAAGAACCATTACAAACTAAAATCTAGTAGTAACAAAAATGTTAGCAAGACTATCAAAGATTGTAGTTTCTATGGTTTAAAAATAATTCAAAATGAAAATTTAATAGGAAATGTTGTGATATGTTATAATGAGTTTTGAAGGAGGGTTTCTTGACTTAGAAATTTCTTTCTCACACACATATACTCCCCTTCACCTCACTGGCCGAGCATCTACAGCCCCCCCTCTCTTCATTCAACATACTTTGTCTCATCTATTAAGAAAAAAAATGTAATTAATAAAATATTGTAAAAGATGTTATAATTGGGGATGTTATACACTCATCCACATATTTCTTTCTCTCTCTCCCCTTCCCTCATGAAGTTGCCGAGCCCTCCCCTTGGTGCAGCCCCTCAATTTTCCCATTCCATTTTCACCTCTAAAAACTAAAAAAAATCATCAAAAATCAATATAAATCGCCACTAACTCCTAATTAAATCTTTACCCATCATTCCTTTGGCCAACTAGCTTAAAACCTTGGTGCAAGAGTGCAATTTGGGGAGGCTAAGATTCATGCTAGATCTCAAGATTTGTGGAGGTATAATCCTAACCATATTCTTTAATTGTTGGTTACTAGTTCAATTTAATTTAATTAGATGTTTAAATTTAGAATTAATAGCAAGATTTAGATTTCAAGAAAGGGTTTGGAAAATCAAGTTAGGGTTTATCACTTAATCATGATTCCAATGGGTAATGTAAAATCTTATGCAATGCAAAATGTAATCTAGTTGCTAATTTGTAAATTGTGGTATTTAAATTATCATAAATAGGAATTTTTTTTTACAAACTAGGTTTTGTGAAATGCATATATATGTGAGATAAAATTCTAGTGAAGGTTTTTTATCAATTATTCATGGTTTTAATGAGGAGATTAACACATTAATTGAATGCAAAACATAATTTGGTTACTAGTTGCTAATTATTAGTTTAAAAATTGTGATAATTATGCTATTTGCTAACTAGGTTTTTAGAAATTAAATTAAAATGTGGGATTAAAAATCTAGTTAGGGTTTTAGCCCATCATTAAGGTTTCCATGAGTGGTTTAACATGATAAAATATGCAAAATCAAGTTTAGTTGTGGAATTGTGAATTTTTCTTTAAAAAATGTTAAAATTGGATATTTACGCAAACTAGAATTTTGGGTTTTATACAAATTGATGAGATTAAATTATGGAAATGGTTTATATAACCTAGTTATGATATTTAGTGAATATTATGACCATTAGTTTCGTTTAAAACATCAAGTTTTGAAGTAAAACGGTTAATTGACGCTTTCTAGGTTTTTGCGAAATAGAACGATTTGATTGATTTTAAGGTTTTGATGATTTAAACCCTGTTTTATATTATAATTAATGAGTTTTGGAACTACGATTTGTATGTTTGTGTTTTATCTCGATCAATCGGCGTTTGTACGCCGATATCGAGAGATATTTGGTTCTTTTGCTTGAGCGGGTCATAGGTTTTAACCTATGCGCGTTTCGTGAGCTGTTTTGGTTCTGTCCGCGACTTTGTTTTACGATATTATACATGTTTGCGTATAGGTACCCCTCACGTGGACATCAGACGAGGAAGAAGAGGATGGCGGCATCGACTTCGGCAGACAAGGACCAGGTGAGTAGATGTATATCTACGGGGGGAAGTCGGGTGGATGGCGTATAGCACCCCGTAAAACGTAGAATAGGGATATTACGTATTGTTATTAGGAAGTCGGACGTGACCTTAGATTCTTGGCGAGTAGGGTCCTATTGAAGACCTTATTGTAAGTCGGTGTACAACACCCCACGACTTGCGGGGAGGTGGAAATTTGAAAAACGATCTTGTTCTTTGCTTAAACATCGACTAACCGCATGAATCGAAGCTAAACGATAACTAACATGAAACATAGAAGTTCTATACTACTATGTTTAGGGATTATACCTAACGAATCGTGTCCTTCGTCTTTGCGAACTCCACCTCCTCCTCGGCCTTCTCAAAGTAGTAGACAATCCACCCAAGAGCTTTACTCCAAGCTTATCCTCTAAACTTGAGGCAACTAACCTTCTTTAAGTGCTAATCAAAGAAGCTAGGTGATATAGAGTGAGGGTTATGGTTTAGTTAGTCTAACTAATCCTTGTACTCAACACATGAGAGGGGAGGATTAGGGTTTGAAGAGGGAGACCTTGAGGAGAGAGAAGATGAACATAATAATGAAGTGAGAATAATGAGTTATGATAATATATATCAAGCATTTCTTTTTCTCAAGAAAAGAAAATAAATCAATTTAACAACCATGCTTGATAATATCTAGTGATGATTCAACTCCATGAGTCATTAAGCATTTATGATGCATTAATGACATGGATGAATCATCCATATGACTCACTAATCACATTCATTGTATATGCCACCTAAACCTCCTTAGTCACCGCCTTCTAGAAGCTTCTCGCGCCATTACGAGAACGCCCCTCCTTTCCGCAAAAATACGGAAAAACTTTACACTGTATAAATCCAATAACCGGATACCAGTAACTGGCATAAACCAAAGCCGACTGGTAAAAACTGTCCGAAAGTCGTACGTGCGTAAACACATGTATGCGTCCGAACCCTTGTCGTAAAACCATACGACCTCTATATCGTTTCGCCCGGAGTAGGGAAACTCTCTGTGTGGGACTCTAGAGACTCGACTACTACGCTGGCAGTGGGTTTAACCACAGACCGCAAGCGGCACTAGCTGTACGTAACGGTCCCCAGGTAGATGTCGATAAGAAGGCCGATGAGGGAACCCATCCGAACTCCTACTGAGTCTGATGTGACAATCTCCATACAGTCCGGTCCATTCGTCCAAGACTATCGCATATCGGGCCTAGGGGGGCGGCAAGCGTCAGTCCCCTAATAGCGGTATAAGTCGTGTCGGAGGGAAGCCCATTACACCCTGAGAAACTACTGGAACCTACCAGCAAATCTCGCTTGCCCTGGCCAGGGACTTTGCGTAAGGGCTCTCTGACACAGCGCGATATCAACCCCCAATACCGGGGGAGACGAATCCTGTCTAACCGCCACTGCCTCCAAGTGCTCGGGACTGCACCCAACTGCTACCTGTTTGCACGACTCCTTTGAGCCGTGGTAGGGTAGCAGTCTAAGAACAGTGGGACACACTCGAGGCGAAGTAGCAGTGTCAAGTCTGTGGACTATGCTGTACTCATGTCACCTGGGAACTGTTCACTGACGACTGGTATAAAACCAACCAACAGTTCCCTGTGAGTCCTGTCCGGTGTAACCGTGACCTAACGAGCACCTGCATACTATCTCAAGTACGACGTACTGACGGCTGTGGGACAGACCATCTCCCCAACTGGGATGAGAAGCGTACACACTAGTCTACTCCGGAGTATCGATGCCCTGTCTCGATAATCCAACGACTAGGGACCTGAATAAAGATGTGCTTGTAGACTACCCAGCCCCCACTAGTGTGACTGCCATCACAACGCTGGTAGTCAAGCAAGATCCTAAGAGCTCTATCAATACTTTTACTCACATATTAAGGTAGAAAAACCAAGTAGCATACTACCATGTTTAGCAAGACTGTTATATACATGTGAAAATCCCAAGCTTCCATTAAGTAATATACAAACTAGTATGATACAATAATGGCCCCTAGGGCATATACACTAACAATCTCCCACTTGCACTAGGGCCATGTACTGGCATATCGAAGACCGATGATCTCGAGTAGCCTCTCGAACTGAATCTGAGGTAGGGCCTTCGTGAATGGATCAGCAATGTTTTCTTCAGAAGCAACTCTCCGAACCTCGATCTCCTGACGATCAATGATCTCCCTGATCAGGTGATACCGCCTTAAGATGTGTCTGGACTTCTGATGGGACCTTGGTTCCTTCGCAAACGCTATAGCTCCGTTGTTGTCGCAATACAGAGGTATTGGATCAACTATGGTAGGAACCACCTGAAGTTCTGTTTGGAACTTCTTCATCCAGACTGCTTCTTTTGCGGCATCGCAAGCAGCTATATACTCCGCTTCCATCGTCGAGTCAGCAACGGTGTCCTGCTTGGAGCTCTTCCAGCACACCGCCCCTCCATTGAGGGTAAAGACATAACCCGGCATGGACTTGGAATCGTCCTTATCACTTTGGAAGCCGGAATCAGCAAAGGCCTCCAACCTGAGGTCTTTTCCGCCATAAACCAAGAACATCTCCTTAGTCCTTCTCAGGTACTTGAGAATGTTCTTTACTGCTATCCAGTGCTTCTCCCCTGGGTTTGACTGATACCGGCTTACCACGCTCAGTGCGTAAGCTACATCTGGTCTGGTGCACAACATCGCATACATTATAGAGCGTACCGCAGAAGCGTAGGGTATAATAGACATGTGTTCCCTTTCTAAATCAGTCTTGGGAGACATCTCTTTGGAGAGGGTGATTCCGTGACAAGCCGGTAGATTACCGCGCTTAGAATCTTCCATACTGAATCTTTTCAGTACAGTGTCGATATACCTAGACTGCGAAAGTCCCAACATCCTCTTGGATCTATCACGATAGATCCGGATCCCCAGAATGTAAGAGGCATCACCCAGGTCTTTCATGGAGAACCTGTGTGACAAGAATCCTTTGACAGATTGTAGCATAGGAATGTCATTTCATATCAATAGAATGTCATCCACGTACAAGACGAGGAATACAACATTTCTGGTTACAACTTTACTATATATGCACGGTTCATCGGGATTTTTGATAAAGTCATATTCTTTGACTGTCTCATCAAAACAGATGTTCCAACTCCGCGATGCCTGCTTTAGTCCATAAATGAACTTAAGCAGATTGCATACTTTCCCGTTGCTCCCACTCTGATTGAAACCCTCTGGCTGATCCATATAGACGCACTCTTCTAAATTTCCATTCAGAAAAGCCGTCTTTACGTCCATCTGCCAGATTTCATAATCATGGAAGGCAGCAATAGTAAGAAGGACCCGAATGGATTTGAGCATAGCCACTGGAGAAAAAGTTTCGTCATAGTCCAAACCAGGTCTTTGACGAAAACCCTTTGCAACAAGTCTAGCCTTATAGGTTTCCACCTGTCCATATACACCAATCTTTTTCTTGAAGATCCTTTTGCATCCTATGGGTTTTACCCCATCTGGAGCAAAGTCCAAAGTCCATACTTTGTTGGTGTATATAGACTCCATTTCGGTCCGCATTGCATCTAGCCATCGTACCGAGTCGCCGCTCTGGATGGCCTGCTGGAAGTCAGTAGGTTCATCATCATCTATGATGCAATCCTCTTTATCCCCATCTATGAGAAAACCGTAGTATCTCTCAGGCAGATGAGACGGCCTACTACTCCTGCGGAGGGGTGCGGGAATGTCCTGTTCTTCTTGAACTTCCGGTTCTACCAACCTTTCAGTAGCAGTTTGTGGTTCTGGAATTTCTTCCAGTTCTATTTCGCTCCCACTTATTTCCTTTTCTAAAAACTGATATTCTAGAAAATGGGCATTACGAGAAACAAACACCTTTTGTTCCTCTGCGTAATAGAATAGATACCCCTTGGAGTTCTTTGGATATCCCACAAACTTACACTTTACTGATCGTGCCTCGAGCTTGTCCACATGCTGCTTTTTAACAAAAGCTGGACATCCCCATATTTTCAGATACTGAAGATAGGGTTTCTTCCCACTCCACATCTGATATGGCGTGGTAGGCACAGTCTTGGTAGGTACCATGTTCAAAAGATATGCCGCTGATTCTAGCGCATAACCCCAGAAAGATCGCGGTAACTCAGCATTACTCATCATGGATCGTACCATATCCAATAGGGTTCGATTCCGTCTCTCCGATACACCGTTGTGCTGTGGAGTGTATGGAGGAGTAAGCTGAGAGAGAATTCCTTTCTCTTTTAGGTAACCTAGGAACTCGGCACTCAAGTATTCACCACCTCGATCAGATCTAAATGTCTTGATACTTTTGCCGGTTTGGTTTTCTACTTCATTCTTATACTCTTGGAATTTCTCAAAAGCCTCGGATTTATGTTTCATCAGATAAATGAATCCGTATCTTGAGTAATCATCCGTGAAAGTAATGAAATAGGAAAAACCACCTCTTGCATATGTAGACATTGGACCACATACATCGCTGTGTATGAGTCCTAAGAGCTCGCTCGCTCTTACTCCTTGTCCAGTAAATGGAGTCTTTGTCATCTTTCCTTTGAGACAAGATTGACAAGTGTCATAAGTTTGATATTCGAACGAGTCCAAATATCCTTCTCTATGCAACTTAGTCAACCTTCTCTCATTGATGTGACCCAGTCTACAATGCCATAAGAAAGCTTTATTTAAATCTGGAGACTTTCTTTTTAGTGTGTTCTGGACATTGAAAATTTGGAGTTGGTTTAAAACATATATACCGTTATTTAGTGTACCGGACCCAATCAAACCATGATTAAGGTGGATGTTAACAACATCTCTTACAAACGTGAAATCATAACATTTATTTGATAACAAGGAAACTGATATGATATTACACGTTAAGCTTGGTACAAAAAAACAGTTATGTAAAACCAAAATGTGTCCACTCGTCAATCCTAGGTGATAATCCCCGACGGACGCAGCTCCCACGCTAGCTCCGTTAGCAACCTTTATGGTCCTATCACCTTCCTTCAGCACTCTACGGTTTTTCAGTGCCTGTAATGAATTGCAAATATGAGATCCTGATCCGGTATCCAATACCCAGGAAGTAGAGTTGATCGATAGACAATTCTCAATTACAAACACACCTGAAGTCGAAGCCACAGCTTGCTTCGGTTCCTGCTTCTTGGCGTTCCACGCCTTGCAATCCTTCTTCCAGTGCACTTTCCTGTGACAATGGAAGCACTCATCCTGGCCTACTACCGGTACCGCAAACTTTTTCTTTCCCTTCCCTCCCATCTTACTTACACCTCCTCTAGGTCTGGGGACGGCCTTCTTCCTCCTTCCTTTGGCCCTAGCTTTGGATCCGGAAGAAGAAAGCCAAAATCCAGAAATCTAAACCATTAAAAGACAAGAAAAGATAAAAAACATTTTTTAAAACCTTTAAAATCGCAACCCAAATTCTTTAAAAGTCCAACTTTATTTCCTTTAAAATTTTGGCAGCACCTTCTTTGTAAAACTAGCCCCAAAAATGGGTACAACATAAATATAAATAAAGAATCCCCAAACGGGAGCAAATACACTCCCAAAGGAGGAAAACTACCACCACAAAAAATATACGACGCCGTAGCGAAGAAATAAAAGACGATAGAAAGGAAACTGTATAAAAGACAACAAGTCACAAATAATATACAATATCGTCCTCACCAAGTATCTAAGTCAACAAGAAAATATATTAGATGGAGAGTACAAGGATACAATGAATATACAATACAATAATACGGATAACCACAAAACCCACCTAAGCAAAACTGCACACTATGAGCTGAAGCGGTATCCGCAGCAAAAGATGATCAGATAGATGAATAGCCTGCCTCGACTACTCTGTGGAACACCCTGCAGGACAACTGTGGCACAACGGGGGTGAGTTTCCAACTCGTGAATAGTAAATAACATATGCAGGTAATCGCAAGTATGCACGTACAGCGTGAATCTAACATATGCAATTAATAGCAATAAAAGGTCCTATGAATGCAATAATCATGAAAGGTACCCATGCAGGTATAACTAATACATGAAGCAATAATAATATGATAATCGGTATGCAATAATCATGCACTAATGATATTAAACTGTATATAAGCAACAATCATGAAAGGTACACTAACAGGTACAAATACACATGAAGCAATGCATATAAATAAAGGTATGTAAATGCAACAGTCATGAAAGGTACTCTAACAGGTACTACTAATACATGAAGCAGTGCATAAATAATAAATGAGGAGTATGGAAAGAAATATGTCATTTCCACGAAAACCTGACAACGTGGTAGGATCACAATCCATCAAGACAAATCCAAATCCCAATTTCCTCAAATCAGCCCCCAAATTGGCTCTTATATCATATAAGTCTCACAAATCCTTAATGTATAATATCGAATAAATCTCGTATATCCTGAATGTACAAAATCAAGTGAATCTCATATATCTTTTATGTACAATATCAAGTAAATGTCATATGTCCTAAATCCAATATCAAGGGAATCACTTATAACCTAGGTATATTTGCATGAATAAATAAGATGAAGTATATGAATTGATATCAATACACATATATTAGCGTCCCATTCCACAAATATTGGTGTAAAGACATATATAACATCGACCCATTCCACTGTTATATATACATAGGAGTAAAAAGAAATATCATGAAACCAATGTGTCAAGCATCGACACAGAAATGTTGATCTATCAGGTGTTGTCACCAAGACTGGCACCCTGATAAGTACGTATCATACACTAAACCGAAAGCTCGAGTGCCTAGCTCTGACCCTCGCCTTTCGATGTATCCATACGTACATGACTCCCGTCGGTATCCCCATGATAACCGCTGAGTCATAGGTAATGTCACCGGATGGTATGGTTCCGCTGTCAGGCTCATCGGCGCGGTCCATCGATCTTCTTGCCCTGGGGTACCTCCGGTCCCCACCATGTACCCTCATACGGCCTCAACGCCTCCTCGTAGGGGTATATATATATATATATCAAAACCGATAAATCTCATGGTGGATGCTGAAATATCTTATCAAGGGAAAATGGGTTTTTCAAATAATGCATAATTTCATGAACTCCCACGGTCCCCAATTCTAGAAAACATCATGAAAAATCCATATCTCAATGCGAAAATCCATGAATATAATATATGCAACATAAAACTGTAATGAATGCATATAAAGGAAAAGCCGCTAATTAACTGCAATAAGTTAATATAAAATATCATGCGGTTCCTAATTTATCCAAGTCTAAATAACAACAAGTAAAGGTAAACAAGTAGTTATAACCAGATATATGTGTGAACAATAAGGTATAGCAAGGTATATGTATCTACCTATAAGTAAATGATGTAATACACCCCCTGGGTATAAGTGAAGTATATGTGCAAGGTATACCTGTAGCTATGTCATAAAGTGTGTATGTACTTATCACTAATGGTCCAATATTCTATAGGTATACAGGTATCTAGCATATAAGTATATGAAGGCATATGTGTAAGCATGTAGATATACATGTATGCTATATGTCATATGCGATAAGAAATATGAATCAAAGTCACAATGTCCCTAACCAAGCAATATCATATCTAAGTGGGTTGTGCGTGACATGGCAATTATTGACGGTGTGTGTAGCATAAAATTAGTGCTCGTGCAACATGAGTCGTCAATAATATGTGCAGTGTTCTAAGGATACTAGTTCAAGCACAACAATAACTAAGCAGTAGGGTGAATGCGCAATTCTAATAATGACATAGAATATGCGACAAAAGTAACATCTCTAGCCCAGACGCATAACGTCATGCGGGCGATTCTCTTGTAGATGTTAAATCTACCCACCAACGCTCCTGGCTAAGTGAAACCAACCACCTGTTTTCCCTTTGTAGCAGTGTCCGAAGTCCCCGCTTGCGAACCTGCAACATTAAAACAATAAAACAAGTATATATTAACAACAGACCCTAAAAACGTACAAACTACATTTAACCGACGCAACAACACAAAACATACTCTCAAGTGTTCATATTGTGGCTAACGCGCATAGCGACACGACGAAAACAACCTAAGAGTAAAACCACACAAAGTGCACGATCCGTGTCGTATAACGTATCGCGCGGACACAAAACACTAGAAACTACCTAAGTGATCTCAGATTTTGCATACAGAGAAAACTCAACAATCAAACAAGACCAAATACCCCAAAACTACTGCACACACCTACCCAGAAAAACCTACACCCTAACTCCTACCCACAGCCGATCTCGCCGGAATCCCCTTCGTACGTCGCCGGCCGGGTCCGAGCTCCAAGGGTCCGTGCTCCAGGTGGGGTCCTATGGTCTCACGTACAACACAACTACTTTGTTTGGTTTTCTAGTACACTCTCCGGGTCACAGCAGATCCCATATGTCACAAATAGGCACTAAAAATATGATATTATGCACCAAACTAAACTTTAACCAATCTAAACTGAAACTAACTAGCTAAGCTACACTAAAAACACTTAAACAACAACAAAAGAACATACCTACACAAAAGATCTCAAAGATCCAAGCTTTGCACACTCCATGACATCCATGAGGCAAAACCAAGATAAAGATGAGATTTTGTGAGCTTTTTTGTGAATTTTGTGATGAATTTTGTAGGAATATTTGAGAGTGCTCAGTTTGATGAGGGAGAAAAACAAAGAATAACAGAGTTAGAGAAAAGAGAGAGTGTGTGAGGATATGAGAGAGGGAGGTGAGTGTAGGGTGAGGTGAGAGGTGAGTGTATCATATGCATTAATTGCTAACCATGCCTTCACATTAATGCTTTCATACTACTCATCTCCCGAAAGAAAATATCTCTCTCTCTCTCACTCACAAAAGATCAAGGATTAAGCAAAGGGTGGATTAAACAAGGATTTGGTTAAGTGTCAAGGTTGCTAAGATCAAAATTAGCACAACAAATCCTCACATTTACATGCACACGTGCGTGCATGCTTATAACAAATAATAATAAATTATTAATTAAATGTTATAAAATTTGAGGAACCCGAATTGGTAAACTTTTTACAGTAAACCCGCATTAACGTCTAAACGAACACTAACCGAAATCTAAGGCGTTACAATCTCCCCCTTATAAAAATTCGTCCCCGAATTTAAAATTCTTACTAAGCGTACCTTCAAAGAGAAGATTACAAAACTCTCATATCTCGCTCGCAGCCTCCCTAGTGATTACCACACTATACCGCTACATCCAAGAAAAACCCTTCACAGATGACAAGACCCTTGACCGACGTTTCTTCACCTGCCGAGCCATTTACACAATTGGCTGCTGGTGAATGAAAGATCGCGTCCAAACTAAATGGTCTGGTGCTGAATCATGTGAGAAAGGTCATCTAGGTAATTGCAAATTATCGACATAAGGAATACGGGGTGAATACTCAATAATCTGGGCAGAAGTGCCAAATTAAAGGCAACGAAACTAACTCGCTTTAAGGATCTCAAAAGAACCTATAATTCAGGGATAAGCTTCCCAAACTCAACACATCATTCATCGGAAAAATCCGTAGGAATACATGATCTCCCACTGCGAACTCAGGTCTGCGACCACCACGGTAGTCATAAGACCTTTGTTTGCACTGGGCTACTCTCATCCTGACCTGAATCAACCGGATCATCTCCGAAATCTCTAGACTAGCTGGGGTCCAAAAATCCTACTACGCAGAGTCAGAAAAACAGACTGGTGATCGACACGACCTAACCCCTAAACCTAAAGGTTGCCAATTGGAGTAACTCCTAATAACAGCTATCGAAGGAGAACTCTAACAATGGCGAGTGACAATACCCAACTGCTGACAACAACTAAAACGCAAGCACAAGAATATCCTCCAGAGTCGGTATAACCCGCTCTCACAAAACCATCATCCTGCGGATGGAAAAGCGGAGCTAAAGGCCAACCAATACCCAAGGCTTCCTGAAGCTCCTGCCCAAGACGACAAGAGAACAGGGTGCCTTCATTAGATACGACCCACGAAGGAACTTCGTGCAACGCACAAACTTAACAAAGAACAACTGAGCAAACTGAGTATAACTGGACGACAAGCATCCAAATGGAGTCACACCCTGACTAAACCTGGGTACATACCATAACGAAATTTGTGGAGATCTGCTCGCACTCCCACTTCGGAACGGTTAAAGGTTACAACTCTCCAGCCGGTCTCAGACGCTCAACCAAAGCACATTACAAGACAGACACCTTGAAACGAAACCCGAAACTTCTCTTTACATCCCTGCCCACCCGTAACTATCTCACAAGTCACGTCAAATGTTGGTGGAACTTGAATGAAAACAGAGAGTTGACTGATGTGCCTGCTCTAGGATTTCACGTCTCTACCCAAAAGTATCAGGTACACAAACGCGTCCCTAAACTTAGCATACCCATGTCACAATCAAGAACTCCGAATCATTACCCAGCCAAGTATGCTCAAGTATCCCTGACGAACAAGCATCGGTGGGCAGTGCCTCGCGAAAGAGATTAAGGAAAAGTGGTAGGACGCGGACATGAGTAAGCTGTCCCCTCAGTGGAAGCGAACTTAAGCTGTACTCAACGATCGCACAAGAACTGTAAATCTACAGAAGACTGTGTCAACAATCAACACCCGCTGCAGGAAGATGCACATTAAGCTCTGGTGGTCCGTGAAAATCTGGCATGACTCTCGAACAAGTAGTGTCTCCAAATCTCCAACGCAAGACAACCGTGGCCATCTCCAGATCATGAGTGGGATATCCTTCTCGTGCTTCCTCCAGATGTAGGGAAGCAAAAGCGATAACTCTATAGTGTCACCTCAGTACACAATCGAGCCCCACTCGCGAAACATTATAGTTAAACAACAAAGTCGCCCGAACCAGAAGCAAAGAAAGAACTGATAAAGTTGTTAACCGAGTCTTCAACTGCTGAAAACCTCTGCACGCATGCCTCGGTCCAAGAAAAGAACCCTCCTTTCCGGTCAGTTCAGTCAACGGTGCAGCACTACACTAGAAATCCTGCTCGAAACGACGGTAAAAACCTGCTTAGCCCAAAAATCTGTGGACCTCCGTCCAGCACACAAGTCTGGGCCTACGCTGTACGACCTTGATCTTCCTCGGAACCATACAAAAACCGTCTCCCGTAACTACAAGACCTAGGAGTCAACACAAACAAGCCTAAAGGAACACTCCGAGAATCTAACAAACCGCTGGGGCTTTCCCAATGTATGCAAAACAAATCCTCAAGTGCTACTCCTGTCCCTCAAGGCACATTAAATTGACCAGAATGTCGTCAATAACATAAGAATAACCGGTCGAGGAACGGCCTGATGAAATCTGGTTCATCATATCTACGAATGCTGCTAGGGCATTGGTGAGTCCAATGACACCACCAACACACACAAAGTCCGTAGCATACACGAGGCAGTCTTCGGAATGTCATCACTCCGATCCCGCAACAGTGATGACCTGATCCCGAACAACTTAGAAAATGTCTCACACTCTGGAGCTGATCGAAGAAATCGTCAATATGAGGTAAAGTATACCTATCCGCACCGTAAGCCGGTACAATTGACGATCAATCAATACACAACCTCAATCTGTCGTCTTTCTACTTGACGAACAGAAATAGGAGCTCCCTAATGCGAAACACTCAGACGCACAAACCCCCCAACAAACAACTCTGCAGCTGATCCTTAAGCTCCTTAAGCTTTGTCGGCTCATCTGGAACAACGTCGGAAAACTCTCGCACGAAAGGAACCCGGTCCAACAAACCAACTGTGGCTCCGGTATCACGAATGAACGCCAAGAATCCATGACATCCTCTCCTCAAAAGCCGACTAGCGAAAAAGGCTGAATTCAAGCTGTGAGAGGCAGCACAACTGTCCCCCTACATAACAAGAACTTACTTGCCGGGAAAACAAACCTGACTGTTTTCTCGCGGTAGTCTACAGACGCCCAGCACGTAGCTAACCAATCTGTGCCCGGGAGAACGTCAAATCCAACATCTCTAGAAGGATCAAAACGACAAAGTAATCTCCTAACCGATTGGCACAGGACTGAAATACGTGTCGCGCAACCAAAGAATCGCTGACTGAAGTTAACACAACAAACGACTGATCTAACTAACACGACTCTCCTCGTCCCGAACCTCAGCTACTCCCACGATGATCACGAAAATTGTCTCGACGACTAAGCCTCTGTCTCTGGGCTGGTACACCGGTACGAGTCCTCCTCTGTTCCGGAACTCCCAAAGTCTCTGGAAGGCGTGCCTCTTCAACTGGGGCTGCATCCACTGGTGCTATGTAGGTGCCAGAACGCTGCATGCTGATAGAAAGGAACAACCGGGTAACGGGGGTGATAACCTCCTGTCGCTGCGCTCGAATGACCTCAACCAAAGAACTCATCGTCTGGCGCATGTCCTGCATCTCTGTCACAAGCCTAGTGATACTATCTGTCGAAGGCGGATCCGTCTGCTCCTGTGCAACGAGAGTGCCATCCTGGTCAGTCCTTGACCCACCCGAGTCAACTCTGACCTCGGCCCTCGCTGCACCTCTCTGATTCCCCATAGTCATCGGCGGCAAGGCTATAAATAGAGATAGGATTCGATATGAACACGGAAATCGAATCACAAGGATATGAATCATCAAAGAAGGAATTTCAAGAAATTTGTACTTAGGTCACTTTAGCGGAGTACCGCATCGTGAGTATGCTGCACACATACAAACACTATGTTACTCTGCTTAAGCTACCTACTCCATCATACCAAGGTCATCCTACACTCCGAAAGGTAAAAACCTAGCTCTCTGATACCAACTTTGTCATGACCCGAAATTGGCACGTGACGACCCTAATACTACGCAACGTCTACAGGCGTAATGCAGTAAAAGAAAGCCAGAACCCAGAAATCTAAACCATTAAAAGACAAGAAAAGATAACAAACATTTTTTAAAACCATTAAAATCGCAACCCAAATTCTTTAAAAGTCCAACTTTATTTCCTTTAAAATTTTGGCAGCACCTCCTTTGTAAAACTAGCCCCAAAAATGGGTACAACATAAATATAAATAAAGCATCCCCAAACGGGATCAAATATACGCCCAAAGGCGGAAAACAACCACCACAACAAATATACTACGCCGTTGCGAAGAAATAAAAGACGATAGAAAGGAAACTGTATAAAAGACAACAAGTCACAAATAATATACAATATCGTCCTCACCAAGTCTCTAAGTCAACAAGAAAATATAGTAGATAGAGAGTACAAGGATACAACGAATATACAATACAATAATACGGATAACCACAAAACCCACCTAAGCAAAACTGCACACTATGAGCTGAAGCGGTATCCGCAGCAAAAGATGATCAGATAGATGAATAGCCTGCCTCGACTACTCTGTGGAACCCCTTGCAAAACAACTGTGGCACAATGGGGGTGAGTTGCCAACTCGTGAATAGTAAATAACATATGCAGGTAATCGCAAGTATGCACGTATAGCGTGAATCTAACATATGCAATTAATAGCAATAAAAGGTCATATGAATACAATAATCATGAAAGGTACACTAGCAGGTACAACTAATACATTAAGCAATAATAATATGATAATCGCTATGCAATAATCATGCACTAATGATATGAAACTGTATATATGCAACAATCATGAATGGTACACTAACAGGTACAACTACACATGAAGCAATGCATATAAATAAAGGTATGTAAATGCAACAGTCATGAAAGGTACTCTAACAGATACTACTAATACATGAAGCAGTGCATAAATAATAAATGTGGAGTATGGAAAGAAATATGTCATTTCCACGGAATCCTGACATCGTGGTAGGATCACAATCCATCAAGACAAATCCAAATCCCAATTTCCTCAAATCAGCCCCCAAATTAGTTCTCATATCATATAAGTCTCACAAATCCTTAATGTACAATATCGAATAAATCTCCTATATCCTGAATGTACAAAATCAAGTGAATCTCATATATCCTTTATGTAAAATATCAAGTAAATGTCATATGTCCTAAATCCAATATCAAGTGAATCTCTTATAACTTAGATATATTTGCATGAACAAATATGATGAAGTATATGAATTGATATCAATACACATATATTAGCGTCTCATTCCACTAATATTGGTGTAAAGGCATATGTATAACAACGTCCCATTCCACTGTTATATATACATAGGAGTAAAAAGAAATATCATGAAACCAATGTGTCAAGCATCGACACAGAAATGTTGATCTATCAGGTGCTGTCACCAAGACTGGCACCCTGATAGGTACGTATCATACGCTATACCGAAAGCTCGAGTTCCTAGCTCTGACCCTCGCCTTTCGACGTATCCATACATACATGACTCCCATCGGTATCCCCATGATAACCGACGAGTCATAGATAATGTCACCGGATGGTATTGTTCCCTCGTCAGGCTCATCGGCATGGTCCATCGATCTTCTTGCCCCAGGGTTCCTCCGGGCCCCACCATGTACCCTCATACGGCCTCAACGCCTCCTCGTAGGGGTATATATATATATATATATATATATATATATATATATATATATATATATATCAGAACCGATAAATCTCATGGTGGATGCTGAAATATCATATCAAGGGAAACCGGGTTTATCAAATAATGTATAATTTCATGAACTCCCACGGTCCCCAAATCCAGAAAACATCAAGAAAAATCCATATCTCAATGCGAAAATCCATGAATATAATATATGCAACATAAAACTGTAATGAAAGCATATAAAGGAAAAGCCGCTAATTAACTGCAATAAGTTAATATAAAATATCATGCGGTATCCAAGTAAAAATAACATCAAGTAAAGATAAACATGTAGTTATAACCAGATATATGTGTGAACAATAAGGTATAGCAAGGTATATGTATCTACCTATAAGTAAATGATGTAATACACCCCTGGGTATAAGTGAATTATGTGTGCAAGGTATACCTGTAGCTATGTCATAATGTGTGTATGTACCTATCACTAATGGTACAATACTCTATAGGATACAGGTATCTAGCATATAAGTATATGAAGGCATATATGTAAGCATGTAGATATACAGGTATGCTATATGTCATATACGATAAGAAATATGAATCAATGTCACAATGTCCCTAACCAAGCAATATCATATCTAAGTGGGTTGTGAGTGACATGGCAATTATTGACGGTATGTGTAGCATAAAATCAGTGCTCGTGCAACATGAGTCGTCAATAATATGTGCAGTGTCCTAAGGATACTAGTTCAAGAACAACAATTACTAAGCAGTATGGTGAATGCGCAATTCTAAATATGATATAGAATATACGACAAAAGTAACATCTCTAGCCCAGACGTATAACGCCATGCGGGTGATTTCCCTGTAGATGTTAAATCTACTCACCAACGCTCCTGGCTAAGTGAAGCAAACCACCTATTTTCCCTTTGTAGCAGTGCTCGAAGTCCCCGCTTGCGAACCTGCAACATTAAAATAATAAAAAAAGTATATATTAATAACAGACCCTAAACACGTACAAACTACATTTAACCGACGCAACAACACAAAACATAATTTCAAGTGTTCGTCTTGTGGCTAACGCGCATAGCGACACGACGAAAACAACCTTAGAGTAAAACCACACAAAGTGCACGATCCGTGTCGTATAACGTATCGCGCGGACACAAAACACTAGAAACTACCTAAGTGATCCCAGATTTTGCATAAATAGAAAACTCAACAATCAAACAAGACCAAATACACCAAAACCACTGCAGACACCTACCCAGAAAAACCCACACCGTAACTCCTACCCACGGCCGATCTCGCCGGAATCCCCTTCATACGTCGCCGGCAAGGTCCGAGCTCCAAGGGTCCGTGCTCCAGGTGGGGTCCTATGGTCTCAGGTACAACACAACTACTTTGTTTGGTTTTCTAGTACACTCTCCGGGTCACAGCAGATCCCATCTGTCACAAATAGGAACTAAAAAATACGATATTATGCACCAAACTAAACTTTAACCAATCTAAACTGAAATTAACTAGCTAAGCTACACTAAAAACACTTAAACAACATCAAAAGAACATACCTACACAAAAGAACTCAAAGATCCAAGCTTTGCACATTCCATGTCATCTATGAGGCAAAACCAAGATAAAGATGTGATTTTGTGAGCTTTTTTTTGAATTTTGTAATGAATTTTGTGGGAATATTTGAGAGTGCTCAGTTTGATGAGGGAGAAAAAGAAAGAATAAAAGAGTTAGAGAAAAGAGAGAGTGTGTGAGGATATGAGAGAGGGAGGTGAGTGTAGGGTGAGGTGAAAGGTGAGTGTATCATATGCATTAATTGGTAACCATGCCTTCACATTAATGCTTTCATACTACTCATCTCCCAAAAGAAAATATATCTCTCTCTCTCACTCACAAAAGATCAAAGATTAAGTAATGGGTGGATTAAACAAGGATTTGGTTAAGTGTCAAGGTTGCTAAGATCAAAACTAGCACAACAAATCCTCACATTTACGTGCACACGTGCGTGCATGCTTATAACAAATAATAATAAATTATTAATTAAATGTTATAAAATGTGAGGAACCCGAATCGGTAAAATTCTTACAGTAAACCCGCATTAACGTCTAAACGAACACTAACTGAAATCTAAGGCGTTACACCTTAGTTTGGACTAGACTGATTTTCAAAGACTTAACTAGAGGATGACTGCCTTGGAGGGATTCGTAGGTTTCAGGTAGACACAAACACACGCACACACATAAACTTGACTTGGTGTATGTGTGTGTGTGTGTGTGTGTGTGTATAGGAATGTGTTTAGGTGTGTGTGTGTATATATACACACACACACACAACATATACATGTGATATGATGAGGTTATATGATACATGGGGATGGGTCGATATGACAAGGCTTGATGCCGTGATTTATTGGATATATGATCAAGTTATGGCATGAGATGTGTTATAATAGTAGCGGGTCGTTGGGTAATGAGATTATATAAAATATATTTATATAGACGATAATATGTGTTAATGACATTGGAATGAACGAGACTCTAGAACAGAACCCAGATTGTAATATGAGACTTAATCACGATACGACATGATATTTTAGTGGATCATTTGACAATGTATATTTACACAGATAATGATATATGTTTGATGATATTGGGATGTATGTGATTATAGTACAGTACCCTTGATCATGATATTGTTTGATGATGATACCATACGAACTCTGATGTATATATGTGATAGTTGACCCGTACCCGATTTTGGGATGCCGTACGATAGATTTTACCGTACAAGACATAGACATGATGATTGATCCGCACTCTTGACTCGAGGAAGTCATACTATTTACGTGACGCTATTGAGGCTGGATCGCCGACTACTAGGGATATCGACTCAGACTTTAGGAGGATTCTTCTTACCTTTCGACTAGTATCTTTAGTTAGTCCCTTAGCTGGTTAGGTAGATATTAGTTTAAGCTTGAATCATACTTTTTTTTAAAACAACAAACTGTAAGACTCGTAATTAGTATGTATTCTCTAGTTGTGCGTTTACTACACACTCACTGTTATATTCATGTTGTATTCATCACATTACATGTTCATAAATATGTATCTTTAGCTAATATGAAACTCTGTCTGTTAGGACACTAGCACCATTACCGATGATGCGCATGTTCCACGTACACTTATTTGCCGGCTCACACACATCATCATCGGTAATTGCAATGTCACGTACACTTTAGAACATATTATCTTTTATTGATATAATCAGCTAAAGGCTAGATCAATATAATATTGTGTGATTACTCTCATATGCTAGTTTAGACATTGCATTTATTACTTAGATATTTCATGAATTCACATTTTCATGTTATCATGCAATATTGTGGGGCTTATGCCAATACTCATTATTTATTTACTCATGATTTTGGGATTTTGGATTTCTATGAGATTTCTGGATTTTGGGGAAAACCGCAAGAATATATATAAAAACTTCTCTCTCTCTCTCTCTCCCTCTCATTTTAAAATACAAGTTGCGGTTTTCTCGTGATGTACGTGTCGTCCAGCATGTGGTTTCATGTTTTCTGTGGGATTTCGAGCCCCGATTCGAGGAGTTGATGAACCGTCTCGGTACATGGTGGGCCCGGTATGGTACCCCGGGACAAGAAGCTCGAGTTGTAGAAGATGAGCCTGGCAGGGGAAGACTACCTACCGGTGATATTTGGCGCGGCGGATATCTGGACGATACCGACCGTTGTCGTGAGATTTGATGATATGGGCCGATCCGGACTGACGGAGCCCGAGATATTGAGACTATGAGATATTGAGACTATGAGGTATTGAGACTATGAGATTTACATGTTTTGTATCGATGCTTGACATGGATTTCCATGGATTTCATTGATGATTTTTCAGATTACCGTACAAATTTTACTATGATACAAGTTAAAGATTTCTTATACAGATATATCCAGATTTCATGGTTGATTGTTTTTCATTATAGTGCATTGTGTGGTTGTTTCCGCCATTTGGCGTAGAGCTAGCTCCAGCTTGGGGATGCCTTTTTATTATTGCATATGTATATTCTTATTTGTACCCGTTTGGGGCCAGTTTTTACAAAGGAGACTCTGCCGAAATTTTTGAGAAATTTGATGTTGTTGTTAAAACTTGTTTTCCTACACTTCTTCTTTTAAAGGGTTTAGATTTCTGGGCTTCGGCTTGCTTAGATTACGTTACGCCTCTAGACGTTTCGTAATTTAAGTACCGGTCACGTTCCGTACCTTCGGGTCGTGACAAAGTTGGTATCAGAGCATTAGGTTTAACCCTTGTCTAAGTCTAGGTTGACCTTGGTTGATGGAGTAGGTGACTCAGGTAGAGTGACATACCGTGGGTATGATCCGCGGTATACTTACAATACTCTACACTGCTTAAGAAGCCTTAGGATGTACATTTCTTTGCATCATATTCTATTCGTTTCTATGATCTATCTTCGTCAATGTCGGATGGTGGTTTCTGTTACCACGGTCGCACGGGCAGAGGGAGCTGTGGCTTGAATGCGATGACCGTTATGGTATCGTCTATTCTTGAGGATTGAAGCATTGTTTAGCGTGCGGACGATGGGTATTCACATGTCGTCCAGACGAAGTTAAAAATGTCAGAAACCCATTTTCCCAAGTTTGAGGTATTCGGGAGAACAAGCAGGTATTACTTTGGACCCTCTAGTAGAATGAAACCCTAACTCGATATAATGACCATGAGAACGTTGTTGAACCTTAGGGCTTGCGGCAGTTCCGCGGTGCCATTAGTGAGGCTTGGGTTTGCCCTTCTACGGCCGGTCCGCAGATGCTGGGGCATGTACTGGATATTTTTAAACTATACTTGAGTGTTGAGATCTTGGGGGATTTTGGGACTTTGATAAATCGATCGAAAAGTTTAACGTAGTCCAGATATCAGGTGAAGGGATAGATTATGTGTGAGACTCTAGATATAAGCATAGCCGTTTGTAGCGCAGTCAGCACAGCTATGAGGAGACGAGTCTGCATCAGTCGACATTAGAAAAGGCGCACATTGACGATAGTGTTTACGATTGCGATTTGGTGATTTGAATTTCATATTTCCGTTGTTTGGATTTTTGTAATTTGAGGATTTTGTTCTATGATTGGTATTTCCTATGTGTACATTCATTACACTCTTCGTGTTTCATATTTCAGTGGTATTGATGTTGTTTTGTGCATACCCAATGCACTCGATTTGGTTTTGCACATTTTGAGATATTGATTTGATTTCGTGCATATGGGTTGCACATGATTTTGATGTATGCTTCGACATAGTTTTCATGTACTTTTCATACTGTGATTTCTATTTTGATATTCAGTATATGTTTTCGTGCCCCATGTGCACTTCATTGAGATTCTTGCGCACACTTGGCGCACTTGATGCGATTTTGTGCACACTAGATGCACTAAATCGGGGTTTTGTGCAGATTAGATGCACCTGATATTATTGTCATGCACGCCCGTTGTACGGTTGCTAGGCACACGCACAAGGGTCTACGAGGCATCAACCATGCCCGATTAAAATTTTAGCCATGCCGAACAACCCAAAGCCGGATCTTTATACTAGAGTTTAGGCGAAAACTAACATGTTAAACAGTTTAACACTAAGTGAGTGGGATTACAATCTTTGTAGATCCGGTCCATCACTTCTGAAGCTCCGTGTTGAGGTCCCTTCGCTGCGATCATCGTGTTCCGGACTCTCGAGAGGCTTTACGAAGAGAAAGATGCAATCTTTCTTCCGATCTTCGATAACATAGATGATCTACCTTGAAGTATCGTTAACACAAGCTATCACTCATGAAATGATGTGAACACCCTCATCTAAATGGCAAGGATAGATGAGGATGATGAAGTAGGATTTTTGCACTCATTTATAATCTTTTTCTCACTCACTTTCATCACAAAAGCAAAACTAGAATGCTTTTTCAAGAAGGAACTCAAGGAAGAAGAAGAATGAATGAATCCTTTTGTGATGAATAATGAATTATTGTAGTGGCTACAAATCTAACCAAGGGTTAAGCATGAAGGAGTTAACCCATGTAGAGAATTGACTAGAGTTAATGGTTTGGATTGGGTTAATAAAATATCTAGCTAAAAACAAAGTCAAAGCTTCATGAAGCTTCATGGAAGCTTCATGCAAAAGCTAACCCTAATCCAAACCCTAACCAAGTTTAAACCCTAAACCATTGTTAAATTTGTAACCCTAACATGTTACAATATTATATATCACATATACAACATATTTTGTAACAATAGAAAATAATACAATTAACATATATCCCATATATATCAATGTATTATCCCATGAGAAAATGAATCTTTTAGTGAGCTAATATTAGTTAATGTAATTTAATATATCATATATATTATTATACATTAAATTATCGAATCAACACTTGATCCGACAATCCGGCTATATCGCACATAACCGACTAATACGATTCTCCCCAGGATCGATTGATACCATCTCACTACAACTAGTGAGAATTCTAACATCCAATTTGTTAGTGTATATGCCCTAGGGGCCATTATTGTATCATACTAGTTTGTATATTACTTAATGGAAGCTTGGGATATTCACATGTATATAACAGTCTTGCTAAACATGGTAGTATGCTACTTGGTTATTCTATCTTAATATATAAGTATACGTATTGATAGAGCTCTTAGGATCTTGCTTGACTACCAGCGTTGTGATGGCAGTCATACTAGAGGGGGCTGGGTAGTCTACAAGCACATCCTTATTCAGGTCCCTAGTCGTTGGATTATCGAGACAGGGCATCGATACTCCGGAGTAGACTAGTGTGTACGCTTCTCATCCCAGTTGGGGAGATGGTCTGTCCCACAGCCGTCAGTACGTCGTAATGGAGATAGTATGCAGGTGCTCGTTAGGTTACGGGTACACCGGACTGGACTCACGGGGAACTGTTGGTTGGTTTTATACCAGTCGTCAGTGAACAGTTCCCACGTGACATGAGTACAGCATAGTCCGCAGACATGACACTGCTACTTCGCCTGGAGTGTGTCCCACTGTTCTTAGATTGCTACCCTACCACGGGTCAAAAGAGTCGTGCAAACAGGTGGCAGTTGGGTGCAGTCCCGAGCACTTGGAGGCAGTGGCGGTTAGACAGGATTCGTCTCTCCCGGTATTGGTGGTTGATATCGCGCTGTGTCAGAGAGCCATTACGCAAAGTCTCTGGCCAGGGCAAGCGAGATTTGCTGGTAGGTTCCAGTAGTTTCTCAGGGTGTAATGGGCTTCGCTCCGACACGACTTATACCGCTATTGAGGGACTGACGCTTGCCGCCCCCCTAGGCCCGATATGCGATAGTCTTAGATGAACAGACCGGACGGTACGGAGATTGTCACATCAGACTCAGTAGGAGTTCGGATGGGTTCCCTCATCGGCCTTCTTATCGACATCTACCTGGTGACCGTTGCGTACAGCTAGTGCCGCTTGCGGTCTGTGGTTAAACCCACTGCCAGCGTAGTAGTCGAGTCTCTAGAGTCCCACGCAGAGAGTTTCCCTACTCCAGGCGAAACGATATAGAGGTCGTATGGTTTTACGACAAGGGTTCGGACGCATACGTGCGTTTACGCACGTACGACTTTCGGACAGTTTTTACTAGTCGGCTTTGGTTTAAGCCAGTTACTAGTATCCGGTTATTGGATTTATACATTCTAAAGTTTTTCCGTGTTTTCACGAATAGGAGGGGCGTTCTCGTAATTGTGCGAGAATCTTCTAGAAGATGGTGACTAAGAAGGTTTAGGTGGCATATACATTAAATGAGATTAGTGTGTCATATGGATGATTCATCCATGTCATTAATGCTTCATAATTGCTTAATGACTCATGGATGTGAATCACCATTAGATATTTATCAAGCATGGTTGTAAAACATTATCTTTTCTTTTCTCGATAAAATAAAATGCTTGATATATATTATGATAACTCATTTTCTCATTTCATTATTATTCTCACCTTCTCTCTCATCAAGCTCTCCGTCTTCAAACCCTAATCTTCCCCTCTCATGTGTTGAGTACAAGGATTAGTTAGACTACTTAATCCATAACCCTCTCTCTATTTCATCTAGGTACTTTGATTAGCACTTAAAGATACCTAGTTTCCTCAAGTTTAGAGGCAAAGCTTGGAGTTTAGCTCTCGTGGTGGATCGTCTACTACTTGGAGAAGGCCGAGGAGGAGGTGGAGTTCATAAAGAAGAAGGACACGGTTCTTTAGGTATAATCCCTTCACATAGTAGTTTAGAACTACTATGTTTGTTGTTAGTTATCGTTTAGCTTCGATTCATGCGGTTAGTCGATGTTTGAGCATAGAACAAGATCGTTTTTCATATTTCCGCCTCCCCACAAGTCGTGGGGTGTTGTACATCGACTTACAGTGGTATCAGAGCCTCGCTAAACAATAATTAACTCACTTGCAAAATTGTATGAATTTCGAACGGAAAAAACCAAAACCGGAAAACCCCGATATCATAGTTTCTGTCGATTTTTAAATGAGGTCTAAAAATTTTTCAGGGACTTTCAGAAAGCCTTAAATGATAGTAGAAGAACACCCAAGAAAATTGGGCTCATGAATCGGCTAAAGCGCTGCGGAACCGTGGCGAATCCCCCCGATCCGCCGCGATTCCGCCACCGAGTTGCCGATTCACCAACCTAAATTTCCTGTGTTGGTTCTCTGTGATATTTGGTATTTTCTGGAATTTTTAATTTTTTGCTCAGGTTTCAGATTTACAGAGAAGTATTGGAGCAAAATTAAATGTGTTTAATTGATCGAAATTATACAGTATTTGCTTGTTGGATTATATCTGTGTTTGTATAATGTGTTCGTAAACCTCCCCTAACTGCTAGTATGTCGGTTGGCAGGGGGTTGCACATTTCTGTAATGGTTTTTACTGTTTGTGTATATGAACTGTGTTGGACTGTTGTGATGATTAGCCGGGGTTATGTGATGGGTTATTATTTAATTCATTTGATGTAAATGTAATTTGTTGTAATATTATTTTGCGGGGCACATCCAGGTTGCGGTTGTAGCCACCGTTGTATTATTCATTTTACTGTTTTTGCTCCTAGGACAGACCCAAGGTGGGGTGCACAAACTGCCGGGTGGGTAGTTTGCCATACCCGTTGGGGTCTTGGGTGGGGTAATGGCTATTCATCACAACTGTGTAATCCGTCTTTTGTTGCAGGCTCAAAACAAACACGGATTGCTTGTAAATCCAATAAAGTTCATCTGTGATCTGGAATGCCTATTATTGCGTCTGACGAATGTACAATATCTATATATGATAGCTATTTAGACGTCACTTATGTTTTACACCCGCGCTAGCCCAGCCCCCGCTCTGTCGTTAGTTAAGTAACCTAACGGGAAATGACGGGACCCCGTGGCGAATGCGGATGGCATAAGAGGACGTTGTATTTTCGTTGTTTTCTGCAATGATAGGTTAATGATGGGACGCATTATTTATAATGCAAAGAAAATAAACCAAAATTTTAATCGTTGGAACAATTTAAAAGAAACCACTCGGTTAATTTTAAAAACAGATATTTTTAAAATGCGGAGCTTTAACCACTCCTTTTAAAAGCTATCAGGTTCCTTCGGTTATATCAAGTTCACTACGTTCACGGTTTCGCCAAAACCATTCGTAGCCCTCCGTCATTTCATCGGGTGTTCAGTAGTATTCAAGCTATGTATTTTGACCTAGCGCCAAGGCATAATGTTTGGTAGCTACTGGATATTCATTTGTTGCATAGATAGATGAGTTAGTTTGGGACAGTCGTATTATCATTTTGGCCGAACGTCAAGGATATATACGGATGGGTTCAAATTGACAAGATAATGATGGGTAGAACTTGACATGTGACTTATGACATTTTGACCTAACGCCAAGGTCATAAGAGCATGGGGCAAAAATATATATCGGGAATTTCTAAAGAAACTGAAATTTGCAAAGAGTTGCATACCATTTGGAGTTTGATAAATGTTGGTAGGATTCCTTCAACATTATCATACGATGATATTTGGATCCCGATCCTACTGTGAGTATATTCTACTCATCAGGATATTCGTCACTTAACGATCAATACTATAAACCAAGTAGGTGTCAAGAAAGGTGTCAACGGGGTTACGCCCCCAGAGAAAAGAGGTTATTTAATTAAGGAACTTCGCGAAAGCGTTGGAAAACCTCCCTCGAAGTACCGACACCAGCCTGGCTGAACGGTTAAGCAAGTATTGTATAGTGAGAATAGTCCTGGCTAATTCTTCTTTTATGGTTTGAGGAAGGATTCGAGAAACAGTGGGAGCCATCCAGTTTAGATAAACTAAAAACCACTCTAAACTTGCAAGAGCATCATGCTAAAGAGTTTTCTTCTCTCTCTCCTAATTGCAGCGACCCTGAAAATGACTGGACTTAAGTTACTTTTAGAGAAAAATATACTGCCACGGCCAAACTATAAAGATTGGCTGCGGAATGTCAAAATGGCTTTGACCTATGACAAATTGGGGTACGTCCTCACCGCTACGGCACCTGCTGTCCCTGGTCCCAAATCCAGTAATGCGGATAAGGAAATCCGCAAAACCTGGGATTTCGATTGCGCGAAAGCCAAGTGCATCGTGCTTGCCTCGATGAACAATGAACATCAGAGGAGGCACGAGGATATGGAACTAGACGCCATATTTCTCCGTACAAAGGAACTTTATGGAGAGCAATCTCGTATAGCAAGATACGAGACCTCAAAGAACTTGTTTCGAGTGAGGTTGGCTATCGGTTCATCGGTAGGAGAACATGTCCTAAAGATGATCGGCTATATAGAAGAGCTCGCAGGCCTTGGGACGACTTTGGATAATGAGCTCTATACAGACCTTATTCTCCAGTCCCTTCCTTCCACCTACGCCCAGTTTATCCTGAACTTCAACATTCAAAGAAAAGAAGTTGAACTTCCGGAACTCCTAAACATGTTAAGGAGTGCAGAGGGCACCTTGCAGAAGGCAAGGGAAACACCCGCTATGTTTGTTGGCGGTGCATCTTCTTCCGGGTCCAAGGCTAGGGCCAAAGGAAGGAAGAAGAAGGCCGTCCCTAGACCTAGAGGTGGTGTAAGTAAGGTGGGAGGGAAGGGAAAGAAAAAGTTTGCGGTACCGGTAGTTGGCCAGGATGAGTGCTTCCATTGTCACAGGAAAGGGCACTGGAAGAAGGATTGCAAGGCGTGGAACGCCAAGAACCAGGAACCGAAGCAAGCTGTGGCTTCGACTTCAGGTGTGTTTGTAATTGAGAATTGTCTGTCGATCAACTCTACTTCCTGGGTATTGGATACCGGATCAGGATCACATATTTGCAATTCATTGCAGGCACTGAGAAACCGTAGAGTGCTGAAGGAAGGTGATATGACCCTAAAGGTTGCTAACGAAGCTAGCGTGGGAGCTGCGTCCGTCGGGGATTATCACCTAGGATTGACGAGTGGACACATTTTGGTTTTACATAACTGTTTTTTTGTACCAAGCTTAACGTGTAATATCATATCAGTTTCCTTGTTATCAAATAAAGGTTATGATTTCACGTTTGTAAGAGATGTTGTTAACATCCACCTTAATCATGGTTTGATTAGGTCCGGTACACTAAATAACGGTATATATGTTTTAAACCAACTCCAAATTTTCAATGTCCAGAACACACTAAAAAGAAAGTCTCCAGATTTAAATAAAGCTTTCTTATGGCATTGTAGACTGGGTCACATCAATGAGAGAAGATTGACTAAGTTGCATAGAGAAGGATATTTGGACTCGTTCGAATATCAAACTTATGACACTTGTCAATCTTGTCTCAAAGGAAAAATGACAAAGACTCCATTTACTGGACAAGGAGTAAGAGCGAGCGAGCTCTTAGGACTCATACACAGCGATGTATGTGGTCCAACGTCTACACATGCAAGAGGTGGTTTTTCCTATTTCATTACTTTCACGGATGATTACTCAAGATACGGATTCATTTGTCTGATGAAACATAAATCCGAGGTTTTTGAGAAATTCCAAGAGTATAAGAATGAAGTAGAAAACCAAACCGGCAAAAGTATCAAGACACTTAGATCTGATCGAGGTGGTGAATACTTGAGTGCCGAGTTCCTAGGTTACCTAAAAGAGAAAGGAATTCTCTCTCAGCTTACTCCTCCATACACTCCACAGCAAAACGGTGTATCGGAGAGACGGAATAGAACCCTATTGGATATGGTACGATCCATGATGAGTAATGCTGAGTTACCGCGATCTTTCTGTGGTTATGCGCTAGAATCAGCGACATATCTTTTGAACATGGTACCTACCAAGACTGTGGCTACCACTCCATATCAGATGTGGAGCGGGAAGAAACCCCATCTACAGTATATAAAGATTTGGGGATGTCCAGCTTTTGTTAAAAAGCAGCATGTGGACAAGCTCGAGGCACGATCAGTAAAGTGTAAGTTTGTGGGATATCCAAAGAACTCCAGGGGATATCTATTCTATTACGCAGAGGAACAAAAGGTATTTGTTTCTCGTAATGCCCATTTTCTAGAACATCAGTTTTTAGAAAAGGAATCAAGTGGGAGCGATATAGAACTGGAAGAAATTCTAGAACCACAAACTAATACTGAAAGTTTGGTAGAACCGGAAGTTCAAGAAGAACAGGACATTCCCGCACCCCTCCGCAGGAGTAGTAGGCCGTCTCATCCGCCTGAGAGATACTACGGTTTTCTCATAGATGGGGATAGAGAGGATTGCATCATAGATAATGATGAACCTACTGACTTCCAGCAGGCCATCCAAAGCGGCGACTCGGTACGATGGCTAGATCCTATGCGAACCGAAATGGAGTCCATGTACACCAACAAAGTATGGACTTTGGACTTTGCTCCAGATGGGGTAAAACCCATAGGATGCAAATGGATCTTCAAGAAAAAGATTGGTGTAGATGGACAGGTGGAAACCTATAAGGTTAGACTTGTTGCAAAGGGTTTTCGTAAAAGACCTGGTTTGGACTATGACGAAACATTTTCTCCAGTGGCTATGCTCAAATCCATTCAGGTCCTTTTGCTATTGTTGCCTTCCATGATTATGAAATCTGGCAGATGGACGTAAAGACGGCTTTTCTGAATGGAAATTTAGAAGAGTGCGTTTATATGGATCAGCCAGAGGGTTTCAATCAGAGTGGGAGCAGCGGGAAAGTATGCAAGCTGCTTAAGTCCATTTATGGACTAAAGCAGGCATCACGGAGTTGGAACATCTGTTTTGATGAGACAGTCAAAGAATATGACTTTATCAAAAATCCAGATGAACCGTGCATATATAGTAAAGTTGTAGCCAGAAGTGTCGTATTCCTCTTCTTGTACGTAGATGACATTCTATTAATAGGAAATGATATTCCTATGCTACAATCTGTCAAAGGATTATTTTCACGCAGGTTCTCCATGCAAGACCTGGGTGATGCCTCTTACATTCTGGGGATCCGGATCTATCGTGATAGATCCAAGAGGATGTTGGGACTTTCGCAGTCCAGGTATATCGACACGGTACTGAAAAGATTCAGTATGGAAGATTCCAAGCGCGGTAATCTACCGGCTTGTCACAGAATCACCCTCTCCAAAGAGATGTCTCCCAAGACTGATTTGGAAAGGGAACGCATGTCTATTATACCCTACGCTTCTGTGGTAGGCTCTATAATGTATGCGATGTTGTGCACCAGACCAGATGTAGCTTACGCACTGAGCGTGGTAAGCCGGTATCAGTCAGACCCAGGGGAGAAGCACTGGATAGCAGTAAAGAACATTCTCAAGTACCTGAGAAGGACTAAGGATATGTTCTTGGTTTACGGCGGAAAAGACCTCAGGTTGGAGGCCTTTGTTGATTGCGGCTTCCAGAGTGATAAGAACAATTCCAAGTCCATGTCGGGTTATGTCTTTACCCTCAATGGAGGGGCGGTGTGCTGGAAGAGCTCCAAGCAGGACATCGTTGCTGACTCGACGATGGAAGCGGAGTATATAGCTGCTTGCGATGCCGCAAAAGAAGCGGTCTGGATGAAGAAGTTCCTAACAGAACTTCAGGTGGTTCCTACCAGAGTTGATCCAATACCTATGTATTGCGACAACAACGGAGCTATAGCTTTAGCGAAGGAACCAAGGTCCCATCAGAAATCCAGACACATCTTAAGGCGGTATCACCTGATCAGGGAGATCATTGATCGTCAGGAGATCGAGGTTCGGAGAGTTGCTTCTGAAGAGAACATTGCTGATCCATTCACGAAGGCCCTACCTCAGATTCAGTTCGAGAGGCTACTCGAGATCATCGGTCTTCGATATGCCAGTACATGGCCCAAGTGCAAGTGGGAGATTGTTAGTGTATATGCCCTAGGGGCCATTATTGTATCATACTAGTTTGTATATTACTTAATGGAAGCTTGGGATATTCACATGTATATAACAGTTTTTCTAAACATGGTAGTATGCTACTTGGTTATTCTATCTTAATATGTAAGTATACGTATTGATAGAGCTCTTAGGATCTTGCTTGACTACCGGGGTTGTGATGGCAGTCACACTAGTGGGGGCTGGGTAGTCTACAAGCACATCCTTATTCAGGTCCCTAGTCCTTGGATTATCGAGACAGGACATCGATACTCCGGAGCAGACTAGTGTGTACGCTTCTCATCCCAGTTGGGGAGATGGTCTGTCCCACAGCCGTCAGTACGTCGTACTGGAGATAGTATGCAGGTGCTCGTTAGGTTACGGGTACACCGGACAGGACTCACAGGGAACTGTTGGTTGGTTTTATACCAGTCGTCAGTGAACAGTTCCCAGGTGACATGAGTACAGCATAGTCCGCAGACTTGACACTGCTACTTCGCCTCGAGTGTGTCCCACTGTTCTTAGATTGCTACCCTACCATGGCTCAAAGGAGTCGTGCAAACTGGTGGCAGTTGGGTGCAGTCCCGAGCACTTGGAGGCAGTGGCGGTTAGACAGGATTCGTCTCTCCCGGTATTGGGGGTTGATATCGCGCTGTGTCAGAGAGCCATTACGCAAAGTCCCTGGCCAGGGCAAGCGAGATTTGCTGGTAGGTTCCAGTAGTTTCTCAGGGTGTAATAGGCTTCGCTCCAACACGACTTATACCGCTATTAGGAGAGTGACGCTTGCCGCCCCTTAGGCCCGATATGCGATAGTCTTAGACGAACAGAACGGACTGTACGGAGATTGTCACATCAGACTCAGTAGGAGTTCGGATGGGTTCCCTCATCGGCCTTCTTATCGACATCTACCTGGGGACCGTTACCTACAGCTAGTGCCGCTTGCGGTCTGTGGTTAAACCCACTGCCAGCATAGTAGTCGAGTCTCTAGAGTCCCACGCAGAGAGTTTCCCAACTCCAGGAGAAACGATATAGAGGTCGTATGGTTTTACGACAAGGGTTCGGAGGCATACGCGCGTTTACGCACGTACGACTTTCGGATAGTTTTTACTAGTCGGCTTTTGTTTAAGCCAGTTACTAGTATCCGGTTATTGGATTTATACAGTCTAAAGTTTTTCCGTGTTTTCACGGATAGGAGGGGCGTTCTCGTAATTGTGCGAGAAGCTTCTAGAAGATGGTGACTAAGGAGGTTTATGTGGCATATACATTAAATGAGATTAGTGAGTCATATGGATGATTCATCCATGTCATTAATGCTTCATAATTGCTTAATGACTCATGGATGTGAATCACCATTAGATATTTATCAAGCATGGTTGTAAAACATTATATTTTCTTTTCTTGATAAAATAAAATGCTTGATATATATTATGATAACTCATTTTCTCATTTCATTATTATTCTCACCTTCTCTCTCCTCAAGCTCTCCCTCTTCAAACCCTAATCCTCCCCTCTCATGTGTTGAGTACAAGGATTAGTTAGACTACTTAATCCATAACCCTATCTCTATTTCATCTAGGTACTTTGATTAGCACTTAAAGATACCTAGTTGCCTCAAGTTTAGAGGCAAAGCTTGGAGTTTAGCTCTCGTGGTGGATCGTCTACTACTTGGAGAAGGCCGAGGAGGAGGTGGAGTTCGTAAAGAAGAAGGAAACGGTTCTTTAGGTATAATCCCTTCACATAGTAGTTTAGAACTTCTATGTTTGTTGTTAGTTATCGTTTAGCTTCGATTCATGCGGTTAGTCGATGTTTGAGCATAGAACAAGATCGTTTTTCATATTTCCGCCACCCTACAAGTCATGGGGTGTTGTACATCGACTTACACAATTAGATCTATCTCATAGATCCAAAACCCAGGATTTAGGAGGTATCACTTTGATCCTATATGGAGAATCCTTGTGATAAGAGGAGATTGACCGAGCGTAGCATAGGAAACTCATTCCCTATCAAGAGTATGTCATCCACGTACTCTACGAGGATCACCACCATGCTCCCTACTACCTTCTTGTATATACAAGGTTCATCTACCATTTTGATGAAGTCAAACTCTTTGACTAACACATCAAAACAGATGTTCCAACTCCGCGATGCCTGCTTTATCAACATAAAACATCTTGCACACGTTTACGCTGCTCCCACTATCTACGAAGCCATATGGCTGTGTACTTATAGACGTTCTCTTCTAAAACATCATTTAGAAAAGCAGTCATTACACCTAACCGCCAGATATCGTAGTCATGGTATGTAGCCGTGGCAAGTAGGATCTGGATGGACTTAAGCAGAGCTTTGAAAGTCTCAACTTTTCCATGTACACCAAGTAATCTTATCAAGATATACTTGCTCCTGATGGGGATTTAACCCTTCAGATAAAGCAACCAAAGTCCATACTTTGTTTGTGTATAAGGATTCAATCTCAGATCACTAAGCATCCAGCCATTCTTATAGAGTCCCACTCCTTATGGCCAGCTCAAAACTAGTTGGGTCATCATCTCATGATGCAATCCTTGCTCCCACTGTCATAGAGAAAACCGAAGAATCTCTCAGGTGGGTGAGGAAACATACAAGATCGGCGGAGAGGCTGAGGTTCGTTGTAAACTATTGAATCCTTTGGTTCTACCAAATCATCAGCTATAGTTTTTATAGCTGGAACCATTCCAGTTCTACATAACAGACCTTGCCTCGAGCTTGTCCGGATTTTTCTTTTAGACATAGTCCGAACAACCCCAAATCTTAACAAACTGAAGATATGGGCTCTTCCCTTTCCATATCATATATGAAGTGGTAGGCAACTGATTTGATTTGAACCCTATTCAATAGGTATGCAGCTTCTCAAGTGCATAACTCCCAAAAGGAAATAGGAAACTCAGTAGTACTCATCATAGAGCACACCATATCACATAGGGTGTTATTGCTCCGCCCCGATACACCGACGTGCTGTGGTGTATACGGAGGAGTAATGCTGAGAGAGAATCTCATTCTCCTTTAGAATAGTCCAGGATTTCCGTGCTCAAGTATTCTCCTCCTTGATCACATCAAAGGACATAATACTTTTACCCGTATTTTGGTTCTCCACTTCTAACTTACATTCTGTGAATGTCTCAAAAGGTTCGAACTTGTGTTTCAACAGGAACATATGTCGGAATCTTGAGAGATCATTAGAGAATGTAATAAAGTACAAAGAACCGGTCTTGGCATGTGTAGACGGGAGACTTTCATACATCAGCATGTATCAATCCCAAGAGTTCACTAACTCTTTCTCTGTTTCCAATAAACAGAGCTATGGTCATCTTATCTTTCTTACATGACCGGCAAGTTTCACAAGATGTAAATTCAAACAGATTTAAATATGCATCTAAATGTAACTTAGATAGTTGGGTCGCATTGATATGACCTAGTCTACAATGCCTCGAGAAGGATTCGTTCATTTCTGAACTCTTCCTCTCGTGTGTGTTCTATATACTAAGAACTGTAGTTTGATTTAGAACGTCAATGCTTTTAGATAACGTGCCTGAACTGATCAACTCTTGATATAGGAAATGTTCAAAACATTATCCAACAATACAAAATTATATCCTTTCTTTACTAATAAAGAGACTGATATGATGTTGTATATCAGGTTCGGTATCTAATAACATTTGTTCAGAATAAATGTATTCTGGTAATACAGGGTGATAGTGACCAACAGACTTGGCTGCAACACTTGCACCGTTTTCTGTCTCATGAAACTTATCACCCGTTCTCAGTTCTCTACCTTTCTGTAGCTTATGTAACAGATTACATATGCGGGATCCAGATCCGGTATCTCTTACCCAGGACGTAAAGTATACTGAGAAACAGTTCTCTGTAATGAACACACCCGAAGAAGATGCATCAGCATGCACTTTCTTCGTTTGGGCGGCATGGGAAATCTGGTATTCCCTAATTTCCTGCTCTGTCTTATAACAATTATAAGTTGGAGCGGGACCAACGTTCCCCAGCTCAGTACAACAAGCGGGTTCGATCAATTCATTCGTTTTATTATCTTGATTAAGGCGTGATATGGTCGCTACCTGGAGAGAGAGAGAAGAAAACACTCAGCGTATGCTCTTGCAAGATTAGATCGGTTATCTAATATATCTAATCAGGATGTCTCCCACTGTTTTAATCAAATCTTCCTTCAAACCCTAAAAGTATAGACTAGCCAGGATTAATTACACGCTACAAGTTCATCAATCTTTCAGCCAGGCCAGTGCCGGTACTTTGAGTGAGGTCCCCCGTGCTTTCGCACGAACCTAATTAAAGTAAACCTTGTTTTCCCAGGGGCGTAACCGCGTTAACACCTTTCTAGACACCTACTTGATCGGCTAATTATAATGTGTAAAACTCTCCCAGGAGTAACTCTTACTCGCAGTGGGTATCGGGATCCAACTATCTCATAGAAGGTATGCAATCTTATTGTAAATTTCAACACTTGAAACTCCCAATAATATTTTACCCCTAGCAGCTATATGACCTTAACATAGTCAAAATATCATAAGTGCTTGTCAAGTTCAACCCGTCATTTCCCGATTGAATTAAACCCACCCGCACGAACCTTAACATAGCCAACAAAGTCGCACGACTACCCTAATCCAATCGCATCATATGCTTATACAGATAAGCACTAATCAGCTATCGCACACTACGCCTTAACATAGTCAATAAACGTAGCACGAATACTAACTAGTACTTATCTGAAATGACGGAGGGCTACGACAGGTTTTTAAGAAAACCCTTTGCGTAATGAACTTGATATCGTTATAGAATCGAGTGATTTTAAATGGAGTGTTTTTGAGGTTTTTCTAGTTTTTCTAAAGGGGTCACTCCCGGTGAAGGGATCGTCGGCCCTTTCCTCATCGAATAAGGTGCAGGGTATATCATATATACCGCTGTGCAAAGCAAAAACTATAGAAACAATCAAAAGACAAACCGAGTTTGTAGCAACTGCTAGTTTCACTAAAGAGGTCACTCCGGGTGAAGGGATCTCGGCTCTTTCCATATCGAATAAGGTGCTGGATATTCTATAAGGAACACCGCTATGCAAAGCAAGAACTAGAGCTACCAGTTTTTAAACAAGTTTCTACAACATCTTAGGTTTCTTTTAGATTCATTAATCTCATTAATGAAGTCCAATTTTATTCTGCTTCATAAGCATCTCTTTTGAAACGAAATCTGCAATATCACATATATCTCATATATATAATATAAACATTCGCCTCAGGCAGTAATATGATCTCTGTTCCCCTCCGAATGGCGGCCTAGACTTTGCGTCTGGCCTGAGATTCGGGGCAGATGCTATTTGGTTTTATCCTTCTACCGCTCCGAAGATGCCAAGTTGATTTATGGCACCGTGTATCGGAGGTTTAGACGGATGCGGCCGATGCAGCAGACTTCGTCAGATTCCCCCTCGCTTGAGCGGTTTTTGATTGTGGGGACGCTCTTCCCTGCAGGCGCAAGCCCCTGCAGTTAATTACGCTACCGCATCGCGGTACCAACTTTCTCCTTCTCCAGAATTTCACTTCGTGTCGTGGGTTTTTGTTTTGTTTGTGGTTGCCCGTGGATTGTATACGGAGACTGAGTAATGTCGTCGCCCGTAGGACGTGGATTAGTCCAAATCCGTATTTACTTAGATTTGGGTTTGGTGTTTTTAGTTTAAGGATGCATTAGTCGCGTCGCGGCTAAGATCAACTTAAACGTTCGTTAAGGATACGTTAGTCCAGTTTGAGACTAAGATCAACTTAACGGGATCGTTTAGATCCGACAAAAGAACGTTTGAGCTTTATTGTTCCAGTTTAGGGACATAGTTGTCCAACATTCCCATTTTGGGGGCAGATATTGGTTTAAGGACGCATAAGTCCATGAGTTTAAGGACCCCACAGTCTGTATTAATGTGTGGTTGTCAGGACCCGTCATCTCTCTGACGACGTTGAAGGATTACAACGACAAATATCAGAGGAGTTCAGAGATATACCCTTGAACCAAAGTTGGTTGAGAGATCTATAGTCCAATTTGGGACTAAAGTTTGTTTGAAGGTTTGATTTAAGGACACGTTAGCCATATTTGAGGCTAAGATCAACTTAATCGTTTGTTAAGGATACGTTAGTCCAATTTAAGACTAAGATCAACTTAACGGGATCGTTTAGATCCGACAAAAGAGCATTTGGAGGCTCTATTGTTCCAGTTTAGGGACGTAGTGCTCCATAGGTAGTTTAAGGACATTGCGGTCCATTGCTAGTTTAGGGACATGGGGGTCCATATTCCAATTTAGGGACGTGGTGGTCCATATTCCAGTTTAGGAACATGGTGGTCCATATTCCAGTTTAAGGACGTTTCGGTACGATATTAGTTTAGGGACGTTTCGGCCCGATATTAGTTTTGGGACGTTTCGGTCCGATATTAGTTTAAGGACGTTTCGGTCCGATATTAGTTTAAGGACGTTTCGGTCCACGAGTTTAAGGACCCCGCAGTCCATATTAACTTATGTGGTCGTCAGGACCCGTCACCTCTCTGACGTCGTTGAAGGATTACAACGATAAGTGTCAGAGGAGCTCGGAGATGTACCCTCGAACCGGATATAAATTAATTTAAAAGAGCAGTCGTGCTCAGTCAATTTAATTTAAGGACTTACGGCCCAAAATTGGGCTAAGTCCAATTGAAAATGTTCAACATTTTATTTGCTTTTGCATTGCATTTCTTTTTTTTTTTTTATTTAGGCTTTGCCCAGAAAGGATGGAGAGCATCAATTTGTTTTGGGCTCTGTTCTATTAGGAATGATGCAAGGCATCAATTTTATTTAGGCTCTTCCTTTGTATAAAGGATGCAAAGAATCAATTTATTTGGGCTCTGCCCATTTATTGCCTTGCAATTTATTTTGGCCTGTTAGGCCATTTTGACTTGGGCCTGGCCCTTTTAACAGAGAAAATGGATTGCATTTTCAGGCGCTTTGCGCCAATCAAAGAGGGCAAGCGCTTATGACGATGACACGTGTCAAGCAGCTAGTGCGCTGCGCTAGTGCGCTGCGCTTACGCTGCTGACACGTGGCGCGCTCTGGTGAGTTACGCCAATTTCAGAGAGCAAAGCTCTATTTCAAAAGCGCGTAGCGCAACTGGTTCAGATGCTGACACGTGGCGCTCTCTGGTGGCTTGCGCCAACCCAAGAGCGCAACAGTGCAGATTTATAAGTGCAAAGCACTATTAATTTGAGAATCTTTTAGATTCAAGAACCAATGGTTCATAAAAGAAGTGCAAAGCACTATTTGATTTAGATCTAAGAAAAAAACAAGTTTTTTCTTGTTTTTCTTATCTCAGAGAACCAAAGGTTCATAAAAGTGCAAAGCACTATTAATTTAAGAACCTTTTAGATTCAAGAACCGATGGTTCATAAAAGAAGTGCAAATCACTATTTGATTTAGATCTAAAAAAAATAAGTTTTTTCTTATCTCAGAGAACCAAAGGTTCATAAAAGTGCAAAGCACTATTTTTTATTTATTTTTATTTTTTCCTGTTTTAAAGAACCAGTGGTTCATAAGAAGTGAAAAGAACTATTAATTATGTGAAGATCATTGATCTTGTTTTTAGATCAATGATCTATTAGAAGAAATTTCTTCTCTCTTATAAAGGTTTTTACCTTTTTCTTGAAATTTTTCTCAGAGTTCTCCCTGTTTGAAGCTCTTGATTTTTTTCAAGAAAATGTTTCTCCCTTTGAATTGAGCTCTAGGGTTCTTTTTATAGTGCCCATAAATTAGTTAAAGTTTGTTAAAGAGATCATTCTCTGAGTGATTTGGGGAATTTTCCCCACCGTTAGATCTTTGATCCGAAGGGCTCTGTTTTACAGAGGAAAATCTTCTCGGTTTAACAAGAACAGAAAAGATTTCTCAAAATTTTAATTCTGTTTGGCGCTAATGCTCCAGAGCGTGACACGTGTCGCGCTGCGCTGACACGTGCAGCGCATTTTTTTTTGGGCGCTGCGCACAGTTGCGCTGCGCCGACACGTGTCGCGCAGCGCACAGTTGCGCTGCGCCGACACGTGTCGCGCTGCGCACAGTTGCGCTGCGCCGACACGTGTCGCACAGCGCACAGTGCAGCGCATCTGCGCTTGCACAAGTTTTTTTTTTGGCGCTGCGCACAGTTGCGCTGCGCCAACACGTGTCGTGCATGGCACAGTTGCGCTGCACTGACACGTGTCGCGCAGCGCAGCGCATCTCCGCTAGCGTGATTTTTTTTTCCAGCTTTGCTCTGATGGAGTACGCTACTTTGGGCGCTGCGCTCCCTGCGCTAACGTGTCTGATTTTGACACGTGGCGCTCTGCGTGCAGCGCAGGAAATCTGAAGCGTTATTTCATTTATTTTAACTTTAATTTTCTCTTTAATTTTCAAGACAGAGCTTTGCTCTGATTGGAGAAAAACAGAAGCATTGCTTCTTTCCCACCTTGGAATTTGAACAGAGCTTTGCTCTGATTGAGGTAAACAAATGCCCCCCCCACTGTTGCGCTTACGTGACCTCCTAACGTGAGCGCAGCGGTGGCAGACTCCGAACCGCCGCGCCATCCCTTGGAAGCTGAAAGGGCACTTGATGCCTATAAATAGGACCTTTGGTCCCTTAGAAGATTCTCATCTCTAAAATTTTACTTTCAGAACTCAGAGCCCCGCTCTTTATTTTCAAGAACTTTAAGAGTTAAACTCTTAAAACTTTTAGGTTAAAATTTTAATTTGGATTAAATTAAATTAAATTAATTTTCATTGATAGAGCCTCGCTCTTAATAGATCCCTGATCTAAAGGAAACATATTTAGGGTTTCACTTAGCAGAGTTTTGCTCTACAGGTCTTAAAAGGATCTAAAGAGAACTAAAGGGGATCCTACTAGGGTTCCATAGAGCTCTGCTCTCTGAAAGATTTTTCTTGGATTTTCTTATGTCATTAACTGAGCTTTGCACCTCCCAAATCATATAGAAGAACTCTTAAGAATTCTTCATGGATCTTGGAACTTAAAGATGACATTTTATTCCTGAGTGTATTATATCGTTTTGCTTAATCAGTCTTTCTGATAATTTTGTCGATCCTCTTTCACAGGAACAATGAACGCCCACATGTATGCTCTTAACGAGATCATCTCTCATGAGGGCATCCGCCGACTTGGCCGCTCTCAAAATCGGGAGTTCACATGTAACACCTTAGGATTTGTTTAGTGAATAATTAAAATTAAATAATGGGTTTTAATAAAAAGTTTACCAAATTGTGTTTTAAATATTTTTCCTAATTTAATAAATATTTTTCCAAAATTTTCCTAGGCTTGCACACACATGTGCATGTAAACTAGGGTTTTTAAATTGAGTTAATTCCATAATTATTAACCATGTTGGGTTAATCTTGTGGATTAAGCCTTTTGGGTTTTAAGTGGGTTTAATTAGTTAGTCAAAGTTACTTTAATTTGAATTTGAGGTGGGTGTTGACTTGTGAGAGAGAGAGAGAGGGAGGGCATTATGGCTCAAGCCATGCTTGCCATTAATGAAGAGAGAGAGAGATGGGTTGACAATTGAGTGATAATTGTTGCCTCTCATTTTTCTTTTTTGGTTTTTCTCTCAAACTCCCACACTCTCACACTCACACACACACTTACCTGAGGCTAGCAGCAGCAACAGCACCATGAAAGCAGCAGCAGCAGCAGCATGAGAGCAGTAGCAGCAGCAAGAAGTTGCAGCAGCAGCAGCAGAGATCAGTAGCAGCAGCAGCAGTGAACAGCAATTGCAGCTTCTTCCCTTCCACTTCTTCATCTTCCTGCAACTTCCTAGGGTTAAGTGAGGTATAATTCCTAAACCTAATCCCTAGTTTGCTTAGTTAGTGTAGTTTTGCTTCGGTTAGTAGATTTTAGTGCGTTTTAGTGCGATATGGGGTGTTTAGAGGGAACTTTGGGCTAATGAGGTGAGATTTGGTTTCAGTAGGTCATTAGTAAGTTAATGAGGCCATTGTAACCTAGTTCAACCCTAATTACACTAAAATACCACCAGTTTCACTATTCGATGCAAAGTGTCGTATTTGTGCAAATTTGAGCTTTTCTGGATCTGCTTTTGACCCGATGGGATCTGAGTGAAATTGGGAAAACTGCAGTGTAGTGGTGATGTGATGATACCATAGTTTTAACCCGAACCCCTGACTCCCCACCTCGGCCGCCGATTTCCTCTTTCTGGCCGCAAATTGCGGCCAGACAGGTTGGGTTTTGGGGATTTTTGGGTCCTATAGGTGTATTCTAGTGTGTAGGGTGTAGATATATATATATAGTTTTGTAAGTTTAGCTCTGTGTAGAAATTTGGGACCAAATACCTATTTTGCCATTTTCTAAACCTTCGCGACGCGCGTGATACGTGAGTAGGTTTGGGTTTCTGCGTATCGCGGCGCGTCGGGGTAGTTTCCTGGCGCGTGATTACACGTTTTAGCGTATCGCGCACACGCGCGATTGGTTTGCGACACGGGTTTCTAGTTGGACCGTGATGTCGCGTTTCTGTGAATTTGAGCTTATGTGTGATATGTGTATGTGATTTTAGGTTCGCGGGCCAGTGAGACGGACGCTGCGAAGAAGGGCAAGCAAGTTGTTGGATACACTTAGCACGAGGCTCTGTGAGTAGATTTCACATCTACGGGGATATCTCCCGCATGGCGTTATGCGTCAGGGCTGATAGGACTTTATTGTTATATACCCTATATACCATACCATGGATTGTCATCACATATTGCATTCCCTGCCATATATATATATATTGCTTAGAACTGATAGAACACCGCACAATTACTAACGGTTTATGTTGCACGGGCACTATTTTGCAAGCTAAACACACACCGTTAGTATTTGCCATGCCACACTCACCGTAGAACTGCCACGATTATACTGTTGCATATTGTTGTAGCTCATTTGTATATGACATGACTTGATATACACACTTGGTGCACATATCACATCACAATTACTTGTATTATTGGTTGAGATTTCATATGATTTCTGGATTTGGGAACCGTGGCCTTTTCACATAAGTAATCATTTAAAAACCCGGTTCCCTTGATATGATATTTTGGGGCGTCACCCCGTGTTTTCTCGGTTCTAGAGGCATGTACTGAGAGAGGGCTGACCCGGACTGACGGATGCCCGATGGATTGATAGAGGGCTGACCCGGACTGATGGATGCCCGATGGATTGATAGAGGGCTGACCCGGACTGACGGATGCCCGATGGATTGATAGAGGGCTGACCCGGACTGACGGATGACCGATGGACTGATAGAGGGCTGACCCGGACTGACGGACGCCCGATTTATTGAGAGAGGGATGACCCGGATTGACGGATTCCCGATATATATATATACTTTGAGAGAGGGCTGACCCGGATGGACGGATGCCCGATACAGGTTGTTTTCCGTGTCGATGCTAGACACGAGTATTTATGTTATTTGGGTGCCGATGTTGGGCACTCGGGATTCTCAGGGATATACAGGATATGAGGGCCGATGGAGTACCGGAGTCTGGGATGTTGGGATTTGCGGTGCATACATACATATGTAGTCCACCTCGATACTTCATGTAGATACTATATTCCCATGCTCAGCATTCATTATCACATCTCATCCTGTAGCTATATCACCTGATAGAGGACTTGCATTATTATTATGCATATTGCTTATCTCGCATTGATATCATCTGCTGGCATTTGTTAGAGTAGCGCTGTACGTTCATGCTCGCGATCACCTTTATATGTTATCTCTATTCACGAGTTGGCAACTCACCCCCGTTGTGCCACAGTGTTTGGAGGTTGCCCTTGGGAGTAGTCACGGCTGGCTGTTACCGCATCTTTTGGCACAGATACCCTTCCTGAGGCGAGTTAGCCTTTTTGCTGTTTAGGTGGGTTTTGTACGGTATCTGTTATCTTTCAGTTGTATATTGATGTATCTAGTATTCTCCATCTACCTTTCTGTATTGACTTAGAGACAGTTGTGAGGACGATGTGTATGATTTTATATTCTGGTGTCGAGCTCGCATGTGAGCCGAATTTATGTTATGCAGTCTTCCTTTTGCTATATTGTCCTTGCTTTACTGTGTAGTCTTCGCTACGGCGTCGTATATCGTATTGGGATGCTTTATTCATTTTACTCGTCATTTCTGTTACACCTTGCTTTTACCCGATTTGCGGGGCAAATGTTTAAAAAGGAAATGTTACCAAAATTATAAAATTTATTAACTCTTGAACTTAAAGGGATTTCTACTAAATTAATAAGATGTTTTTCGGACACGCATGACTGTTTTTACGAAAATGTTTTAATCACTCTTTATTTAGTGGTTTTGATTTCTGGGTTCGACTTACTTAGCCGCGTTACGCCTGTAGACGTTGCGTGGTTAAGTGCCGGTCACGAGTCGAATTCTCGGGTCGTGACAAAGTTGGTATCAGAGCGTAGGTTTTACCTTCGGAGTGTAGGATGACCCTGGTATGATGGAGTAGGTAGCTGCAGCAGGGTAGCGTAGCGTGTGTATGTTCCGCGTCATACTCACGACCCGGTACTCCGCTTACGCGACCTTAGGACTTATTGATTTGATCCCTCCTTATTTTCTTGCGATTCGATTTCTGTGTTCTTATCGAATCTAAATTTTCTTTCAGCCATTATGCCGCCTAAGACTACGAGGGCACAGAGAGCGGCCGCGAGGGTCGAGATTCGAGTTGACTCGTCCGAGACGAGGACTGATCCGGGCAGTACGCCGGTTGTACCCGAGCAGGCTTTTCCTGCCGTGACAGAGCAGATCGCCACACTAGGGGCTGGTATGCAGGAGATGCGCCAGACGGTGGGATCTAGCATGCAGGAGATGCGCCAGATGATAGGATCGCTAGTTGAGACGCTTCGAGCGCAGCGACCAGAGGTAGCTCCACCAGTTCCAGAGACCGCGATGGTACCTATCGCACAGCCAGTTGCCCCCACGGTTACGGAGGTGATCACTGTATCGCTATCAGAGTTCATGAGGCTGAAGCCTCCGGTATTCACAGGCACCGATACAGCCGAGGACCCACAGTCTTTCATAGACAGGATGGCTAGGATATGCCGTTCTCTCAGATGCGCAGATGCGAGATGGGTCGAGTTCGCGAGCTTTCGCCTGGAAGGTCTTGCGCAGAAGTGGTGTGATTCCGTTGAGAAGCGCAGAGCAGCAGGTCTTCCTCCTATGACCTGGACGGAGTTCGTGACCATATTTCTAGCCCGTTTCCTTCCCCAGAGTGTTAGAGATGCCGGAGCACGCAGATTTGAGTCCTTGCTCCAGACGCCAGGGATGACAGTGGCAGAGTATGACGTGCTGTTTACAGAGTTGGCAGTTTATGCCCCATATTTAGTGGCTACCGAGGAGTTTCGAGTCAGGAGATTTGTTCGAGGCTTGCTTACACCATTGTTCCTCGCGATCAGCGCCCAGCACTACGAGACCTATGCAGCAGCTGTAGACGCAGCCCTAGTGGTCGAGGAGCACCTTGCTGAGACTTCGGTAGTTCCAGAGCCGAAGAGGGTTCGTGCGGATACATCAGCACAGAAACAACCTTTTCGGCGCCGTGATAGACGCATTGCAGGCAGCAGAGATTCGGGGCGGGGCCGGTTATTCAGTTCCTATTCCCAGGATGGTCAGCGGTCATCGTCGGGATGTTTTCGCTGTGGGAGTTCTTACCATCGTGTACGGGATTGTCCTGAGTTACCCCGGAGTGAGGCGACAGCACCGCATGTCACATTACCACCTTCACCACCCCAGAGGGCGTTGCCTATCGTACCCACCGTTGCTCCGCCCCAGACTCATACACAGCGAGGTCGTGGGCGTGGAGGAGTTGCTCAGAGGGGGCGAGGTGACCGAGGCAGAGGGCAGCCAGTCGCAGGTGGTGGACAGGCGAGGGTTTTTGCTTTGACACATCAGGACGCGCAGGCGTCCAATGCAGTGGTTTCAGGTATCCTTCCTGTATGTACAGTTGATGCACATGTACTGTTCGATCCCGGATCCACACACTCGTATGTATCCACGCACTTTGTGCCGAGTCTGGGTAGAGAGTCCGGCTTGCTTGATCAGCCGCTTGTGGTGACTACTCCTGTGGGAGAGTCGTTTGTTGCTAGGCACGTGTTCCGATCCTGTACCGTCTGTATTGGCGAGAGAGAGTTGCCTGTCGACTTGATCCTTCTGGAGATGTTGGACTTCGACGTTCTTTTAGGTATGGATTGGTTAGCCACGTGCTATGCTTCTGTAGACTGCCGTGAGAAGACAGTTAGATTCTGCTTTCCCGGTGAGTCGGTTTTTGTTGTGTTGGGGGACCGTGGTGCCGCCCCTCACAGTGTGATTTCTTCTTTTCGCGCTGGACAGCTTTTGAGGAAGGGATGTCAGGGATTTCTCGCCTATGTTTGCGATGCTCGCGCTATATAGGTTCCATTGGACCAGGTTCCGGTTGTTAGTGAGTTTCCTGATGTGTTCCCTGACGAGCTTCCTGGGTTGCCGCCCGAGCGCGACATTTCTTTCTGTATTGATTTGGTTCCTGGTTCGGGGCCTATTTCCATACCGCCTTATCGGATGGCCCCGGCGGAACTTTGAGAGTTGAAGGGCCAGTTGCAAGACTTGCTGGACAAGGGACTTATTCGACCCAGTGTTTCTCCTTGGGGTGCTCCAGTCCTGTTCGTCAAGAAGAAGGACGGCAGCTTGCGTCTGTGTATCGACTACCGCCAGCTGAACAGGGTGACAGTGCGGAACAGGTATCCTTTGCCGCGTATCGACGATTTGTTGGACCAGCTTCAGGGGGCAGGGTACTTTTCGAGGATCGATTTACGATCGGGCTACCATCAGCTGCGGGTTCGACATGAGGACATTCCCAGGACAGCTTTCCGTACGCGCTACGGCCATTACGAGTTTTTGGTGATGTCGTTCGGACTCACCAATGCGCCAGCAGCCTTCATGGACTTGATGAACCGTATTTTCCGGCCTTACTTGGATCTGTTCATTATAGTCTTCATTGACGATATTTTGGTGTATTCCCGGAGTAGTGAGGAGCACGAGCAGCACCTGCGGATTACATTACAGACCTTGAGGGAGCACCAGCTTTATGCGAAATTCTCCAAGTGTGCTTTTTGGCTGGACAGCGTAGATTTCTTGGGGCATGTGATTTCACGAGACGGTATATGTGTAGACCCGAGGAAGATCGAGGCCGTTCAGCGTTGGCCCAGACCCACATCGGTGACGGAGATTCGCAGCTTTTTGGGGTTGGCCGGTTACTACAGACGTTTTGTGCAGGACTTCTCCCGTATTGCTACACCGTTGACCGGATTGACCAGGAAGGGAGTTCCCTTCGATTGGACGGAGGAGTGCGAGCACAGTTTCCAGCAGTTACGGACTCGGCTGATGACGGCACCGGTGTTATCTTTACCTTCCGGACCGGGCGGATTTGTGGTCTTCTGTGATGCTTCTCGAGTGGGGCTGGGATACGTTTTGATGCAGCACGACAGGGTGATCGCGTATGCTTCGCGACAATTGAAGAGACATGAACAAAACTACCCCACTCACGATTTGGAGATGGCAGCAGTGGTCTTCGCACTTAAGATCTGACGACATTACCTATACGGCGAATCGTGCCAGATATTCACGGATCATAAGAGTCTGAAATACATATTTCAGCAGCGGGACCTGAACCTTCGACAGCGTCGATGGATGGAGTTAGTGAAGGATTACGACTGCGAGATCTTATATCACCCGGGCAAGGCAAATGTGGTGGCGGATGCTTTGAGCAGTAGGCCCGGGAGTAGTTTATCATGTTTGAGCGCAGTACAGGAGCAGTCATCCGCAGATTGGCAGATATTATGCGACAGCCAAGTACAGTTCGAGTTCACGCCGATTGGAGGACAGATAACGCATATCCGTGCACGGCCACAGTTGATCGATCGCATACGTGAGGCACAGCTCAGTGATGACCGATGTTCAGAGATCATGGCACATATTGGACAGGGCAGATTTTCCGAGTTCGTGATCGATGATCAGGGGATACTACGGTTTGGAGTCAGACTGTGCGTACCAGATGCTGAGGGACTGAGGCGCGAGATTCTTGAGGAGGCACATCGATCGGTTTATAGCGTCCATCCCGGTTCCACCAAGATGTATCATGATATGAGAGGTGTTTATTGGTGGGACGGAATGAAGAGGGACATTGCAGATTTTGTATCGAGATGCCTGACTTGTCAGCAAGTCAAGGCTGAGCACCAGAGGCCCGCGGGAGAGCTACAACCGTTACCCATTCCGTAGTGGAAGTGGGAGCAGATTTCGATGGATTTCGTGGTGGGTCTACCCAGGACTTGTCGGGGGTATGACTCCATCTGGGTGATCGTGGATCGTTTGACGAAAGCGGCTCACTTCCTACCAGTGAGGACGACTTTCGGATTTGCTCAGTATGCCCAGATCTACATTGACGAGATAGTGCGACTACACGGAGTCCCGACGTGTATTGTGTCCGACAGAGGCACCCAGTTTACCAGTAGACTATGGCAGAGGCTCCAGGAGGCTTTGGGCACTCGCTTGAGTTTCAGCACGGCTTTTCATCCGCAGACCGACGGACAGTCAGAGCGGACCATCCAGACTCTTGAGGACATGCTCAGAGCTTGTGTACTAGATTTTGGAGGTAGCTGGGATCATCATTTGCCCTTAGTAGAGTTCTCCTAAAATAACAGCTACCAGGAGACCATTCAGATGGCACCATTTGAGGCTCTTTATGGGAGGAGATGCAGGTCGCCCACTTATTGGACAGAGCTCAGTGAGGGCAGTATCTTAGGGCCACAGATCATTGAGGAGACGACAGCGAAGATCCAGTTGATTCGCGATAGGATGAGAGCAGCCCAGAGTAGGCAGAGATCTTATGCAGACCGTCGACGACGCAGACTCGAGTTTTCTATTGGTGATCATGTTTTCTTGAGGGTCTCTCCAATGAAGGGTGTGATGAGGTTTGGGAAGAAGGGGAAGCTCAGTCCCAGATATGTGGGCCCCTTTGAGATCCTCGAGCGTGTTGGTGCAGTAGCCTACCGTTTAGCCCTTCCGCCCAGCTTTCCAGATGTGCATCCCGTGTTCCATGTCTCGATGCTCCGAAGATATCTTCATGATCCTTCGCATGCGATCCAGCTTGAGCGTGACCTTTCCTATGCAGAGCAGCCGGTGATGATCTTGGATCGACAAGTGAAGAAATTGAGATCGAAGGACATTCCATCAGTTAAGGTACTTTGGCGTGGCCAGAACCGTGAGGAGGTCACTTGGGAGACCGAAAGCGAGATGATGAAGACGTATCCCCATCTTTTTGAAGGTACTCGTAGTTAGATTTTTTAAATTCGGGGACGAATTTCTTTAAGGGGGAGAGATTGTAACACCTTAAGATTTGTTTAGTGAATAATTATAATTAAATAATGGGTTTTAATAAAAAGTTTACCAAATTGTGTTTTAAATATTTTTCCTAATTTAATAAATATTTTTCCAAAATTTTCCTAGGCTTGCACACACATGTGCATGTAAACTAGGGTTTTTAAATTGAGTTAATTCCATAATTATTAACCATGGTGGGTTAATCTTGTGGATTAAGCCTTTTGGGTTTTAAGTGGGTTTAATTAGTTAGTCAAAGTTACTTTAATTTGAATTTGAGGTGGGTGTTGACTTGTAAGAGAGAGAGAGAGGGAGGGCATCATGGCTCAAGCCATGCTTGCCATTAATGAAGAGAGAGAGAGGAGGGTTGACAATTGAGGGATAATTGTTGCCTCTCATTTTTCTTTTTTGGTTTTTCTCACAAACTCTCACACTCTCACACTCACACACACACTTACCTGAGGCCAGCAGCAGCAGCAGCAGCATGAAAGCAGCAGCAGCAGCATGAGAGCAGCAGCAGCAGCAAGAAGTAGCAGCAGCAGCAGCAGAGATCAGTAGCAGCAGCAGCAGTGAACAGCAACTGCAGCTTCTTCCCCTCCACTTCTTCATCTTCCTGCAACTTCCTAGGGTTAAGTGAGGTATAATTCCTAAACCTAATCCCTAGTTAGCTTAGTTAGTGTAGTTTTGCTTCGGTTAGTAGATTTTAGTGCGTTTTAGTGCGATATGGGGTGTTTAGAGGGAACTTTGGGCTAATGAGGTGAGATTTGGTTTCAGTAGGTCATTAGTGAGTTATTGAAGCCATTGTAACCTAGTTGAACCCCAATTACACTAAAATACCACCAGTTTCACTATTCGATGCAAAGTGTCCTATTTGTCAAAATTTGAGCTTTTCTGGATCTGCTTTTGACCCGATGGGATCTGAGTGAAATTGGGAAAACTGCAGTGTAGTGGTGATGTGATGATACCATAGTTTTAACCCGACCCCCTGACTCCCCACCTCGGCCGCCGATTTACTCTTTCTGGCCGCATATTGCGGCCAGACAGGTAGGGTTTTGGGGATTTTTGGGTCCTATAGGTGTATTCTAGTGTGTAGGGTGTAGATATATATATAGTTTTGTAAGTTTAGCTCTGTGTAGAAATCTGGGACCAAATACCTATTTTGCCGTTTTCTAAACCTTCCCGACGCGCGTGATACGTGAGTAGGTTTGGGTTTCTGCGTATCGCGGCGCGTCGGGGTAGTTTCCTGGCGCGTGATTACACATTTTAACGTATCGCGCACACGCGCGATTGGTTTGCGACACGGGTTTCTAGTTGGACCGTGATGTCGCGTTTCTGTGAATTTGAGCTTATGTGTGATATGTGTATGTGATTTTAGGTTCGCGGGCCAGTGAGACGGACGCTGCGAAGAAGGGCAAGCAAGTTGTTGGATACACTTAGCACGAGGCTCTGTGAGTAGATTTCACATCTACGGGGATATCGCCCGCATGGCGTTATGCGTCAGGGCTGATAGTGTTAGTGTATATGCCCTAGAGGCCACTATTGTATCATACTAGATTGTATATTACTTAATGGAAGCTTGGGATATTCACAGTTATATATACAGTCTTGCTAAAAATGGTAGTATGCTACTTGGTTTGAGTCTACTTTAATATGTGCATATGTTTCTTGTAACGTATCACTTATACATATTAGTAGAGCCCATAGGATCTTTGCTTGATTACCAGCGTCGTGATGGCAATCACACTAGTGGGGGCTGGGTAGTCTGTAAGCAACATCCTATACAGGTCCCTGGTCGTTGGATTATCGAGATAGGGCATCGATATTCCAGAGTAGACTAAGTGTATACGCTTCTCATCCCAGTTGGGGAGATGGTCTGTCCCACAGCCATCAGTACGTCGTACTAGAGATAGTATACATGTGCTCGTTAGGTTACGGGTACACCGGACAGGATTCGCCGAGGAACTGATTGGTTGGTATTATACCCATCGTCAGTTATCAGTTCCCAGGTGACATGAGTACAGCATAGTCCGCAGACTTGACACTGCTGCTTCGCCTCGAGTGTGTCCCACTGTTCTTAGATTGCTACCCTACCACGGCTCAAAGGAGTCGTGCAAACAGGTAGCAGTTGGGTGCAGTCCCGAGCACTTGGAGGCAGTGGCGGTTAGATAGGATTCGTCTCTCCCGGTATTGGGAGTTGATATCGCACTGTGTCAGAGAGCCATTACGCAAAGTCCCTGGCCAGGGCAAGCGAGATATACTGGTAGGTTCCAGTAGCTTCTCAGGGTGTAATGGGCTTCGCTCCAACACGACTTATACAGCTATTAGGGGACTGACGCTTGCCTCCCCCTAGGCTTGATATGCGATAGTCTTAGACTAACAGACCGGACTGTACGGAGATTGTCACATCAGGCTCAGTAGGGGTTCGAGATGGTTTTCCTCAACGGCCTTCTTATCGACATCTACCTGGGGACCGTTACGTACAGCTAGTGCCGCTTGCGGTCTGTAGTTAAACCCTCTGCCAGCGTAGTGTCGAGTCTTTAGAGTCCCACACAGAGAGTTTCCCTGCTCCAGGCGAAACGATATAGAGGTCGTATGGTTTTACGACAAGGGTTCGGATGCGTACGTGTGTTTTCGTACGTACGACTTTTCGGACAGTTTATACTAGCCGGCTTTGGTTTAAGCCAGATTCTAGTATAAGGTTATTGGATTTATACAGTCTAAAGTTTTTCCGTGTTTTCACGGATTGGAGGGGCGTTCTCATAATTTGTCGAGAAGGTTCTAGAAGAGTGGTGACATGAGGGGTTGAGGTGGCTTTTTCATGATTACTTTGTGTGACTCATTTATATGATTCATCATATCATTAATGCTTCATTAATGATCTAATGACTCACATGATGAATCACTCTCTTTGATTAAATGAAACATGGTGAATAATCTATTAATTGATATTATTTGATAATTCATTATGTATCATATATTCAAGTGAGAAGGTTTTTTATTATGATCATTCTCATCTTCTCCTTCTCTCTCCTCAAGCTCACTCTCTCTTGAAACCCTAACCCTAACCTCTCATGTGTTGAGATCAAGGGTTAGCTAGACTAAAACATCCATAACCTCACTCTATATCCCCTAGGTAGCTTAGATTAGCACTTTAAGCAACCTAGTTATCTCAAGTTTGAGATTTAGCTTGGCGTAAGAGCTTTCGGGTGGATCGTCTTTGATTCGAGGAGGCCGTGAAGTTGCCGATGTTCCAAGGTGCCTACGAGGAGTGGAGGACAGCGATGAAGACCCGAAGGACATGTAACGTGAGGTATAACTCCGGTACCGAGTAGTTAAACCTCTAGTATAACGTTAGCAATGGTTTAGATTACGATTCATGCGCTCAAGTCCGTGTTACGAAGCTTTGATAATCGTTTTTCATATATTCCGCCTCCCCGCAAGCTAGTGGGGTGCGTGACATGGACTTACAGTGGTATCAGAGCTACTAGGCATTGGATGTCGACCTATGTGGGGTTCTCACTGTGTGACAGTGTGGCGAAGCATAGGCTCTTACCCCCAGGGTGTCCCGAGACCAGAAGGTGTTCCGGCGGGTTGTAGTCCTCGCGAGGGGGCATGCGTAAAAAGTAGCGGCTGGGGGACCCGTTGGTGCCACGGTGACCCCATTGGATGGGGTGGCTGCCTGACTTACAGTGGTATCAGAGCCAACTAAACCATTACTAGCTTGTTAGCAATTGATTAGAAGTTCGATCGACGAAAAACACGGAAAACAAAACCCTATTCCATAACAGTTTCTGTAAATTTTAAATGTGTCGCAAAAATTTTTTGACATACCTTAAAATTCACAGCAGGGAATTATAAGAAATCTGGGAAAATTCGAGGAGGCAACTCGACTAAACGGCCGCGTTTCCGCGGCAGTAGAGAGCTTTTGCCGCGGAACCGCCGCCGAGTCAACGCCGAGTTGACTCGGAGTTTCAAAGTAATTCATAATTTTGGGTTTTTTGTTTTCCTGTATATACTGTTTCTGCCCAGGTTGCCTCTGTGATGATTTGCTTTTGGGGGTAGACACGGATATAGGTAATCGATCGATGTTCTAAACTATTTGCTAATTGGATCTTTATCTGTAATGTTTAATGTGTTCGTAAACCTCCCCTAACTGCTAGTATGTCGGTTGGCAGGGGGTTGCACATTTCTGTAATGGATTTTATCTGTTTGTGTATATAAACTGTATTGGACTGTTGTGGTGAATAGCCGGGTTTTGTGATGGGTTATTGTATTAATTCATTCGATGTAATTGTAATAAGTTGTAATATTATTTTGCGGGGCACATCCAGGTTGCGGTTGTAGCCACCGTTGTATTATTTCTTTTTACTGTTTTTTGCTCCTAGGATAGACCCAAGGTGGGGTGCACAAACTACCGGGTATTTTGAAGTGTTGAGGCAGACCGCTTCACTTCTGGTACTTGGCGGGTAGTTTGCCGTACCCGTAGGGGTCTGGGGTGGGGTAATGGCTATTCATCACAACTGTGTAATCCGTCTTTCATTGCAGGCTCAAAAGAAACGCGGATTACTTGCATATCCAATAAAGTTTATCTGTGATCTGGAATGCTTATTATTGCGTCTGACTAATGTACAATATCTATATATAAATAGCTATTAGACGTCACTTATGTTTTACACCCGCGCTAGCCCAGCCCCCGCTCTGTCGTTAGTTAAGTAACCTAACGGGTGATGACGGGACCCCGTGGCGAATGCGGATGGCATAAGAGGATGTGGTATTTTCGTTGTTTTCTGCAATGATAGGATAAAATGATGGGACGCATTATTATAATGCAAAGAAAATAAACCAAAGTTTAATCGTTGGAACAAATTTAAAAGAAACCACTCGGTTATTTTAAAAGAAATTAGAATTTTTAAATTGCGGAGCTTTAGCCACTCCTTTTAAAAAGTATCAGGTTCCTTCGATTATATCAAGTTCACTACGTTCACGGTTTTGCCAAAACCAGTCGTAGCCCTCCGTCATTTCAATTAAATATTCAGTAGTATTCAAGCTATGTATTTTGACCTTCGCCAAGGCATAATGATTGGTAGCTGCTGGATATTTATCTGTAGCATAGATAGATGCGTTGGTTTGGGACAGTCGTACTACTATTTTGGCCTTCGTCAAGGGTATGTACGGGTGGGTTCAAATTAACCTGGATAATGACGGGTAGAACTTGACATGTGACTTATGATATGTTGGCCTTCGTCAAGGTCATAAGAGCATGGGGCAAAAATCCACATCGGGAATTTCTAAAGAAACTGAAATTTGCAGAGAGATGCATACCATTTTGGAGTTTGATGAATGTTGGTAGGATTCCTTCAACATTATCATACGATGATATTTTGGATCCCGATCCTACTGTGAGTACATGCTACTTATCAGGAGATTCATCACTTAACGATCAATGCTATAAACTAAGTAGGTGTCAAGAAAGGTGTTAGCGGGGTTACGCCCCCAGAGAAAAGAGGTTATTTAATTAAGGAACTTCGCGAAAGCGTTGGAAAACCTCCCTCGAAGTATCGACACTGGCCTGGCTGAACGGTTAAGCAAGTATTGTACGGTGAGAATTGTCCTGGCTAATTCTTCTTTTATGGTTTGAGGAAGGATTCGAGAAACAGTAGGAGCCATCCTGTTTAGATAAATTAAACCACTCTAAACTTGCAAGAGCATCATGCTAATAAGTATCTTCTTCTCTCTCTTAAAATTGCAGCGACCCTGTGACCACACATAGGTTACATCTAGATAATAATTTGACTGAATCTGACTTATATGACTGGCAAAAATCTGTCCAGATGTCCATTGCCTATGACAAGCTGGACCACCCTATTAAGGGACATTCCTATTGCTATGGGATTGGGCATTGGCAGAGTGATTGCAGGGCTTTAGAAGCCAGTAGCCAGGATACGAAGCATGTTGTGGTTTCGACTTCGGGTGTGTTTATGATAGAAAACTGTATGTTAGTTAACCCTACTTCCTGGGTATTAGTTACCGGGTCAGGAACTCACATCTGTAATTCTTTACAGGCTCTGAGAAACCGTAGGGTTATCGGGATAGGTGATATGACCCTCACAGTTGCTAACGGAATGAGCATGGATGCTGAATCCGTAGGGGAATATCATCTTGGACTGACAACTGGGCAGATATTGATTCTGCGTAACTGTTTTTATGTACCAGGTATGACTTGTAATATCATATCTGTACCCTTACTTTCTAAGGAAGGATATGATTTTACTTTTGCAAGAGATGTGGTTCACATCCACCTAAATCAAGTTTTGATTGGGTCAGGTACATTAGAAAACGGAATATACGTATTAAATCAAGCTCAGATTTTCAGTGTCCAGAACACACTTAAAAGAATGTCTCCGGAAACAAATCAGGCTTTCTTATGGCATTGTAGACTGGGTCACATCAATGAGAGAAGATTAAAAAAGTTACATAAAGAGGGATACTTGGATCCATTCGAGTATCAGTCTTATGCCACTTGTGAATCTTGTCTCATGGGAAAGATGACAAAGACTCCGTTCACTGGACACGGAGAAAGAGCAAGCGAGCTCTTAGGACTCATACACAGTGATGTGTGTGGTCCAATATCTACACATGCGCGAGGTGGTTATTCCTACTTCATTACTTTTACGGATGATTTCTCTAGGTATGGACATATCTTCTTAATGAAGCATAAATCCGAGGCCTTTGAGAAATTCCAGGAGTACAAGAATGAAGTGGAAAAACAAACCGGCAAAAGTATCAAGACACTGGGATTTGATCGAGGTGGTGAATACTTAAGCGCCGAGTTCCTGGGTTACTTAAAAGAGAATGGAATTCTCTCTTAACTTACTCCTCCATACACACCACAACACAATGGTGTATCAGAAAGGAGGAATCGAACCCTATTGGATATGGTTCGTTCCATGATGAGTAAAGCTGAGTTACCGCAATTTTTCTGGGGTTATGCACTAGAATCAGCTGCATATCTTTTGAACAAGGTTCCAACCAAAACTGTACCTACCACACCATATCAGATGTGGAGTGGGAAGAAACCCTGTCTTCAGTACCTAAAGACATGGGGATGTCCAGCTTTTGTAAAAAAGCAGCATCCGGACAAGCTCGAGGCACGCTCAGTACTGTGTAAGTTTGTAGGATACCCAAAGAACTCCAGGGGGTATTTTTTCTATTACGCAGAGGAATAAAAGGTTTTTGTTTCTCGTAATGCCCATTTTCTAGAATATCAGTTTTTAGAAAAGGAAACAAATGGGAGCGAAATAGAACTGGAAGAAATTCCAGAACCACAAACTACTACTGAAAGTATGGTTGAACCAGAGGTTTCAGAAGAACCGGACATCCCGACGCCACTCCGCAGGAGTAGTAGGCAATCTCATCCGCCTGAGAGATACTACGGTTTTCTCATAGACGGGGATAGAGAGGATTGCACTATTGAATATGATGAGCCTACTAGCTTCCAGCAAGCCATTCAGAGCGGTGACTCGGTAAAATGGCTAGATGCAATGTGGACCGAAATGGAGTCTATGTACACCAACAAAGTATGGACTTTGGACATTGCTCCAGATGGGGTAAAACCCGTAGGATACAAATGGATCTTCAAAAAGAAGATTGGTGTAGATAAACAGGTTGAAACCTATAAGGCTAGACTTGTTGCAAAGGGTTTCCGTCAAAGACCTGGTTTGGACTATGACGAAACCTTTTCTCCAGTGGCTATGCTTAAATTTATTCGGGTCCTTCTTGCTATTGCTGCCTTCCACGATTATGAAATCTGGCAGATGGACGTAAAGACGGCCTTTCTAAATGGTAATTTAGAAGAAAGCGTCTATATGGATCAGCCAGAAGGATTCATTCAGAGTGGGAGCAGCGGTAAAGTGTGCAAGCTGCTTAAGTCCATTTATGGACTAAAGCAGGCATCGCGGAGTTGGAACATCTGTTTTGATGATGCTGTCAAAGAATTTGACTTTATCAAAAATCCAGATGAACCATGCATATACAGTAAGATTGTAGGGAGAGCTGTAGTACTGTAGTATTCCTCACCTTGTACGTGGACGACATTCTCCTAATAGGAAATGATATTCCTATGTTACATTCAGTCAAAAGATTCTTATCACATAAATTCTCCATGAAAGACCTGGGTGATGCCACCTACATTCTGGGGATCCGGATCTATCGTGATAGATCAAAAAGGATATTGGGACTTTCACAGTCCAGGTACATAGACACCATAGTGAAGAGATTCAGTATGGAAGATTCTAAGCGCGGTAACCTACCGGCTTGTCACGGAATCACCCTCTCCAATGATATGTCTCCCAAGACTGATTTGGAAAGGGATCGCATGTCGATTATACCCTACGCTTCTGCGGTAGGCTCTATAATGTATGCGATGTTATGTACCAGACCAGATGTAGCATACGCATTGAGCGCAGTAAGCCGGTATCAAGCAAATCCAGGGGAGAATCACTGGATAGCAGTAAAGATCATTCTAAAGTACCTGAGGAGGACTAAGGAGATGTTCTTGGTATATGGCGGAAAAGACCTTCAGATGGAGGCCTTTGCTGACTCCGGCTTCCAGAGTGACAAAGATGACTCCAAATCCATGTCAGGTTTTGTCTTCACCCTCAATGGAGGGGCGGTCTGTTGGAAGAGTTCCAAACAGGAGACCGTTGCAGACTCAACGATGGAAGCAGAGTACATAGCTGCTTGCGATGCCGCAAAAGAAGCAGTCTGGATGAAGAAGTTCCTCACAGAACTTCTGGTGGTTCCTACCAGTGTTGATCCAATACCTCTGTATTGTGACAACAACGGCGCTATAGCTTTAGTGAAGGAACCCAGGTCCCATCAGAAGTCCAGACACATCTTAAGGCGGTATCACCTGATCAGGGAGATCATTGATCGCCGGGAGATCGAGGTGAAGAGAGTAAAGACGGAGGATAACATTGCTGATCCATTCACAAAGGCCATTCCTCAGACGCAGTTCGAGAGGCTATTCGAGATGATAGGTCTACGATATGCCAGCTCATGGCCCTAGTGCAAGTGGGAGATTGTTAGTGTATATGCCCGAGAGGCCACTATTGTATCATACTAGATTGTATATTACTTAATGGAAGCTTGGGATATTCACAGTTATATATACAGTCTTGCTAAAAATGGTAGTATGCTACTTGGTTTGAGTCTACTTTAATATGTCCATATGTTTCTTGTAACGTATCACTTATACATATTAGTAGAGCCCATAGGATCTTTGCTTGATTACCAGCGTCGTGATGGCAATCACACTAGTGGGGGCTGGGTAGTCTGTAAGCAACATCCTATACAGGTCCCTGGTCGTTGGATTATCGAGATAGGGCATCGATATTCCAGAGTAGACTAAGTGTATACGTTTCTCATCCCAGTTGGGGAGATGGTCTGTCCCACAGCCATCAGTACGTCGTACTAGAGATAGTATACAGGTGCTCGTTAGGTTACGGGTACACCGGACAGGACTCGCCGAGGAACTGATTGGTTGGTATTATACCCATCATCAGTTATCAGTTCCCAGGTGACATGAGTACAGCATAGTCCGCAGACTTGACACTGCTGCTTCGCCTCGAGTGTGTCCCACTGTTCTTAGATTGCTACCCTACCACGGCTCAAAGGAGTCGTGCAAACAGGAAGCAGTTGGGTGCAGTCCCGAGCACTTGGAGGCAGTGGCGGTTAGATAGGATTCGTCTCTCCCGGTATTTGGAGTTGATATCGCACTGTGTCAGAGAGCCATTACGCAAAGTCCCTGGCTCGGGCAAGCGAGATATACTGGTAGGTTCCAGTAGCTTCTCAGGGCGTAATGGGCTTCGCTCCAACACGACTTATACAGCTATTAGGGGACTGACGCTTGCCGCCCCCTAGGCTTGATATGCGATAGTCTTAGAAGAACAGACCGGACTGTACGGAGATTGTCACATCAGGCTCAGTAGGGGTTCGAGATGGTTTTCCTCATCGGCCTTCTTATCGACATCTACCTGGGGACCGTTACGTACACCTAGTGCCGCTTGCGGTCTGTGGTTAAACCCACTGCCAGCGTAGTGTCGAGTCTTTAGAGTCCCACACAGAGAGTTTCCCTGCTCCAGGAGAAACGATATAGAGGTCGTATGGTTTTACGACAAGGGTTCGGATGTGTACGTGTGTTTTCGCACGTACGACTTTTCGGACAGTTTATACTAGCCGGCTTTGGTTTAAGCTAGATTCTAGTATAAGGTTATTGGATTTATACAGTCTAAAGTTTTTCCGTGTTTTCACGGATTGGGGGGGCGTTCTCATAATTTGTCGAGAAGGTTCTAGAAGAGTGGTGACATGAGGGGTTGAGGTGGCTTTTTCATGATTACTTTGTGTGACTCATTTATATGATTCATCATATCATTAATGCTTCATTAATGATCTAATGACTCACTTGATGAATCACTCTCCTTGATTAAATGAAACATAGTGAATAATCAATTAATTGATATTATTTGATAATTCATTATGTATCATATATTCAAGTGAGAAGGTTTTTTATTATGATCATTCTCATCTTCTCCTTCTCTCTCCTCAAGCTCACTCTCTCTTGAAACCCTAACCCTAACCTCTCATGTGTTGAGATCAAGGTTTAGCTAGACTAAAACATCCATAACCTCACTCTATATCCACTAGGTAGCTTAGATTAGCACTTTAAGCAACCTAGTTATCTCAAGTTTGAGATTTAGCTTGGCGTAGGAGCTTTCGGGTGGATCGTCTTTGATTCGAGGAGGCCGTGAAGTTGCCGATGTTCCAAGGAGCCTACGAGGAGTGGAGGACAGCGATGAAGACCCGAAGGACATGTAACGTGAGGTATAACTCCGGTACCGAGTAGTTAAACCTCTAGTATAACGTTAGCAATGGTTTAGATTACGATTCATGCGCTCAAGTCCGTGTTATGAAGCTTTGATAATCGTTTTTCATATATTCCGCCTCCCCGCAAGCTAGTGGGGTGCGTGACATGGACTTACAGTGGTATCAGAGCTACTAGGCATTGGATGTCGACCTATGGGGGGTTCTCACTGTGTGACAGTGTGGCGAAGCATAGGCTCTTACCCCCAGGGTGTCCCGAGACCAGAAGGTGTTCCGGCGGGTTGTAGTCCTCGCGAGGGGGCATTCGTAAAAAGTAGCGGCTGAGGGACCCGTTGGTGCCACGGTGACCCCATTGGATGGGGTGGCTGCCTGACTTACAGTGGTATCAGAGCCAACTAAACCATTACTAGCTTGTTAGCAATTGATTAGAAGTTCGATCGACGAAAAACACGGAAAACAAAACCCTATTCCATAACAGTTTCTGTAAATTTTAAATGTGTCGCAAAAATTTTTTGACATACCTTAAAATTCACAGCAGGGAATTATAAGAAATCTGGGAAAATTCGAGGAGGCAACTCGACTAAACGGCCGCGTTTCCGCGGCAGTAGAGAGCTTTTGCCGCGGAACCGCCGCCGAGTCAACGCCGAGTTGACTCGGAGTTTCAAAGTAATTCATAATTTTGGGTTTTTTGTTTTCCTGTATATACTGTTTCTGCCCAGGTTGCCTCTGTGATGATTTGCTTTTGGGGGTAGACACGGATATAGGTAATCGATCGATGTTCTAAACTATTTGCTAATTGGATCTTTATCTGTAATGTTTAATGTGTTCGTAAACCTCCCCTAACTGCTAGTATGTCGGTTGGCAGGGGGTTGCACATTTCTGTAATGGATTTTATCTGTTTGTGTATATAAACTGTATTGGACTGTTGTGGTGAATAGCCGGGTTTTGTGATGGGTTATTGTATTAATTCATTCGATGTAATTGTAATAAGTTGTAATATTATTTTGCGGGGCACATCCAGGTTGCGGTTGTAGCCACCGTTGTATTATTTCTTTTTACTGTTTTTTGCTCCTAGGATAGACCCAAGGTGGGGTGCACAAACTACCGGGTATTTTGAAGTGTTGAGGCAGACCGCTTCACTTCTGGTACTTGGCGGGTAGTTTGCCGTACCCGTAGGGGTCTGGGGTGGGGTAATGGCTATTCATCACAACTGTGTAATCCGTCTTTCATTGCAGGCTCAAAAGAAACGCGGATTACTTGCATATCCAATAAAGTTTATCTATGATCTGGAATGCTTATTATTGCGTCTGACTAATGTACAATATCTATATATAAATAGCTATTAGACGTCACTTATGTTTTACACCCGCGCTAGCCCAGCCCCCGCTCTGTCGTTAGTTAAGTAACCTAACGGGTGATGACGGGACCCCGTGGCGAATGCGGATGGCATAAGAGGATGTGGTATTTTCGTTGTTTTCTGCAATGATAGGATAAAATGATGGGACGCATTATTATAATGCAAAGAAAATAAACCAAAGTTTAATCGTTGGAACAAATTTAAAAGAAACCACTCGGTTATTTTAAAAGAAATTAGAATTTTTAAATTGCGGAGCTTTAGCCACTCCTTTTAAAAAGTATCAGGTTCCTTCGATTATATCAAGTTCACTACGTTCACGGTTTTGCCAAAACCAGTCGTAGCCCTCCGTCATTTCAATTAAATATTCAGTAGTATTCAAGCTATGTATTTTGACCTTCGCCAAGGCATAATGATTGGTAGCTGCTGGATATTTATCTGTAGCATAGATAGATGCGTTGGTTTGGGACAGTCGTACTACTATTTTGGCCTTCGTCAAGGGTATGTACGGGTGGGTTCAAATTAACCTGGATAATGACGGGTAGAACTTGACATGTGACTTATGATATGTTGGCCTTCGTCAAGGTCATAAGAGCATGGGGCAAAAATCCACATCGGGAATTTCTAAAGAAACTGAAATTTGCAGAGAGATGCATACCATTTTGGAGTTTGATGAATGTTGGTAGGATTCCTTCAACATTATCATACGATGATATTTTGGATCCCGATCCTACTGTGAGTACATGCTACTTATCAGGAGATTCATCACTTAACGATCAATGCTATAAACTAAGTAGGTGTCAAGAAAGGTGTTAGCGGGGTTACGCCCCCAGAGAAAAGAGGTTATTTAATTAAGGAACTTCGCGAAAGCGTTGGAAAACCTCCCTCGAAGTATCGACACTGGCCTGGCTGAACGGTTAAGCAAGTATTGTACGGTGAGAATTGTCCTGGCTAATTCTTCTTTTATGGTTTGAGGAAGGATTCGAGAAACAGTAGGAGCCATCCTGTTTAGATAAATTAAACCACTCTAAACTTGCAAGAGCATCATGCTAATAAGTATCTTCTTCTCTCTCTTAAAATTGCAGCGACCCTGTGACCACACATAGGTTACATCTAGATAATAATTTGACTGAATCTGACTTATATGACTGGCAAAAATCTGTCCAGATGTCCATTGCCTATGACAAGCTGGACCACCCTATTAAGGGACATTCCTATTGCTATGGGATTGGGCATTGGCAGAGTGATTGCAGGGCTTTAGAAGCCAGTAGCCAGGATACGAAGCATGTTGTGGTTTCGACTTCGGGTGTGTTTATGATAGAAAACTGTATGTTAGTTAACCCTACTTCCTGGGTATTAGTTACCGGGTCAGGAACTCACATCTGTAATTCTTTACAGGCTCTGAGAAACCGTAGGGTTATCGGGATAGGTGATATGACCCTCACAGTTGCTAACGGAATGAGCATGGATGCTGAATCCGTAGGGGAATATCATCTTGGACTGACAACTGGGCAGATATTGATTCTGCGTAACTGTTTTTATGTACCAGGTACGACTTGTAATATCATATCTGTACCCTTACTTTCTAAGGAAGGATATGATTTTACTTTTGCAAGAGATGTGGTTCACATCCACCTAAATCAAGTTTTGATTGGGTCAGGTACATTAGAAAACGGAATATACGTATTAAATCAAGCTCAGATTTTCAGTGTCCAGAACACACTTAAAAGAAAGTCTCCGGAAACAAATCAGGCTTTCTTATGGCATTGTAGACTGGGTCACATCAATGAGAGAAGATTAAAAAAGTTACATAAAGAGGGATACTTGGATCCATTCGAGTATCAGTCTTATGCCACTTGTGAATCTTGTCTCATGGGAAAGATGACAAAGACTCCGTTCACTGGACACGGAGAAAGAGCAAGCGAGCTCTTAGGACTCATACAAAGTGATGTGTGTGGTCCAATATCTACACATGCGCGAGGTGGTTATTCCTACTTCATTACTTTTACGGATGATTTCTCTAGGTATGGACATATCTTCTTAATGAAGCATAAATCCGAGGCCTTTGAGAAATTCCAGGAGTACAAGAATGAAGTGGAAAAACAAACCGGCAAAAGTATCAAGACACTGGGATTTGATCGAGGTGGTGAATACTTAAGCGCCGAGTTCCTGGGTTACTTAAAAGAGAATGGAATTCTCTCTTAACTTACTCCTCCATACACACCACAACACAATGGTGTATCAGAAAGGAGGAATCGAATCCTATTGGATATAGTTCGTTCCATGATGAGTAAAGCTGAGTTACCGCGATTTTTCTGGGGTTATGCACTAGAATCAGCTGCATATCTTTTGAACAAGGTTCCAACCAAAACTGTGCCTACCACACCATATCAGATGTGGAGTGGGAAGAAACCCTGTCTTCAGTACCTAAAGACATGGGGATGTCCAGCTTTTGTAAAAAAGCAGCATCCGGACAAGCTCGAGGCACGCTCAGTACTGTGTAAGTTTGTAGGATACCCAAAGAACTCCAGGGGGTATTTTTTCTATTACGCAGAGGAATAAAAGGTTTTTGTTTCTCGTAATGCCCATTTTCTAGAATATCAGTTTTTAGAAAAGGAAACAAATGGGAGCGAAATAGAACTGGAAGAAATTCCAGAACCACAAACTACTACTGAAAGTATGGTTGAACCAGAGGTTTCAGAAGAACCGGACATCCCGACGCCACTCCGCAGGAGTAGTAGGCAATCTCATCCGCCTGAGAGATACTACGGTTTTCTCATAGACGGGGATAGAGAGGATTGCACTATTGAATATGATGAGCCTACTAGCTTCCAGCAAGCCATTCAGAGCGGTGACTCGGTAAAATGGCTAGATGCAATGCGGACCGAAATGGAGTCCATGTACACCAACAAAGTATGGACTTTGGACATTGCTCCAGATGGGGTAAAACCCGTAGGATACAAATGGATCTTCAAAAAGAAGATTGGTGTAGATAAACAGGTTGAAACCTATAAGGCTAGACTTGTTGCAAAGGGTTTCCGTCAAAGACCTGGTTTGGACTATGACGAAACCTTTTCTCCAGTGGCTATGCTTAAATTTATTCGGGTCCTTCTTGCTATTGCTGCCTTCCACGATTATGAAATCTGGCAGATGGACGTAAAGACGGCCTTTCTAAATGGTAATTTAGAAGAAAGCGTCTATATGGATCAGCCAGAAGGATTCATTCAGAGTGGGAGCAGCGGTAAAGTGTGCAAGCTGCTTAAGTCCATTTATGGACTAAAGCAGGCATCGCGGAGTTGGAACATCTGTTTTGATGATGCTGTCAAAGAATTTGACTTTATCAAAAATCCAGATGAACCATGCATATACAGTAAGATTGTAGGGAGAGCTGTAGTACTGTAGTATTCCTCGCCTTGTACGTGGACGACATTCTCCTAATAGGAAATGATATTCCTATGTTACATTCAGTCAAAAGATTCTTATCACATAAATTCTCCATGAAAGACCTGGGTGATGCCACCTACATTCTGGGGATCCGGATCTATCGTGATAGATAAAAAAGGATATTGGGACTTTCACAGTCCAGGTACATAGACACCATAGTGAAGAGATTCAGTATGGAAGATTCTAAGCGCGGTAACCTACCGGCTTGTCACGGAATCACCCTCTCCAATGATATGTCTCCCAAGAATGATTTGGAAAGGGATCGCATGTCGATTATACCCTACGCTTCTGCGGTAGGCTCTATAATGTATGCGATGTTATGTACCAGACCAGATGTAGCATACGCATTGAGCGCAGTAAGCCGGTATCAAGCAAACCCAGGGGAGAATCACTGGATAGCAGTAAAGATCATTCTAAAGTACCTGAGGAGGACTAAGGAGATGTTCTTGGTATATGGCGGAAAAGACCTTCAGATGGAGGCCTTTGCTGACTCCGGCTTCCAGAGTGACAAAGATGACTCCAAATCCATGTCAGGTTTTGTCTTCACCCTCAATGGAGGGGCGGTCTGTTGGAAGAGTTCCAAACAGGAGACCGTTACAGACTCAACGATGGAAGCAGAGTACATAGCTGCTTGCGATGCAGCAAAAGAAGCAGTCTGGATGAAGAAGTTCCTCACAGAACTTCTGGTGGTTCCTACCAGTGTTGATCCAATACCTCTGTATTGTGACAACAACGGCGCTATAGCTTTAGTGAAGGAACCCAGGTCCCATCAGAAGTCCAGACACATCTTAAGGCGGTATCACCTGATCAGGGAGATCATTGATCGCCGGGAGATCGAGGTGAAGAGAGTAAAGACGGAGGATAACATTGCTGATCCATTCACAAAGGCCATTCCTCAGACGCAGTTCGAGAGGATATTCGAGATGATAGGTCTACGATATGCCAGCTCATGGCCCTAGTGCAAGTGGGAGATTGTTAGTGTATATGCCCGAGAGGCCACTATTGTATCATACTAGATTGTATATTACTTAATGGAAGCTTGGGATATTCACAGTTATATATACAGTCTTGCTAAAAATGGTAGTATGCTACTTGGTTTGAGTCTACTTTAATATGTCCATATGTTTCTTGTAACGTATCACTTATACATATTAGTAGAGCCCATAGGATCTTTGCTTGATTACCAGCGTCGTGATGGCAATCACACTAGTGGGGGCTGGGTAGTCTGTAAGCAACATCCTATACAGGTCCCTGGTCGTTGGATTATCGAGATAGGGCATCGATATTCCAGAGTAGACTAAGTGTATACGTTTCTCATCCCAGTTGGGGAGATGGTCTGTCCCACAGCCATCAGTACGTCGTACTAGAGATAGTATACAGGTGCTCGTTAGGTTACGGGTACACCGGACAGGACTCGCCGAGGAACTGATTGGTTGGTATTATACCCATCATCAGTTATCAGTTCCCAGGTGACATGAGTACAGCATAGTCCGCAGACTTGACACTGCTGCTTCGCCTCGAGTGTGTCCCACTGTTCTTAGATTGCTACCCTACCACGGCTCAAAGGAGTCGTGCAAACAGGTAGCAGTTGGGTGCAGTCCCGAGCACTTGGAGGCAGTGGCGGTTAGATAGGATTCGTCTCTCCCGGTATTTGGAGTTGATATCGCACTGTGTCAGAGAGCCATTACGCAAAGTCCCTGGCTCGGGCAAGCGAGATATACTGGTAGGTTCCAGTAGCTTCTCAGGGCGTAATGGGCTTCGCTCCAACACGACTTATACAGCTATTAGGGGACTGACGCTTGCCGCCCCCTAGGCTTGATATGCGATAGTCTTAGAAGAACAGACCGGACTGTACGGAGATTGTCACATCAGGCTCAGTAGGGGTTCGAGATGGTTTTCCTCATCGGCCTTCTTATCGACATCTACCTGGGGACCGTTACGTACACCTAGTGCCGCTTGCGGTCTGTGGTTAAACCCACTGCCAGCGTAGTGTCGAGTCTTTAGAGTCCCACACAGAGAGTTTCCCTGCTCCAGGAGAAACGATATAGAGGTCGTATGGTTTTACGACAAGGGTTCGGATGCGTACGTGTGTTTTCGCACGTACGACTTTTCGGACAGTTTATACTAGCCGGCTTTGGTTTAAGCTAGATTCTAGTATAAGGTTATTGGATTTATACAGTCTAAAGTTTTTCCGTGTTTTCACGGATTGGAGGGGCGTTCTCATAATTTGTCGAGAAGGTTCTAGAAGAGTGGTGACATGAGGGGTTGAGGTGGCTTTTTCATGATTACTTTGTGTGACTCATTTATATGATTCATCATATCATTAATGCTTCATTAATGATCTAATGACTCACATGATGAATCACTCTCCTTGATTAAATGAAACATGGTGAATAATCAATTAATTGATATTATTTGATAATTCATTATGTATCATATATTCAAGTGAGAAGGTTTTTTATTATGATCATTCTCATCTTCTCCTTCTCTCTCCTCAAGCTCACTCTCTCTTGAAACCCTAACCCTAACCTCTCATGTGTTGAGATCAAGGTTTAGCTAGACTAAAACATCCATAACCTCACTCTATATCCACTAGGTAGCTTAGATTAGCACTTTAAGCAACCTAGTTATCTCAAGTTTGAGATTTAGCTTGGCGTAGGAGCTTTCGGGTGGATCGTCTTTGATTCGAGGAGGCCGTGAAGTTGCCGATGTTCCAAGGAGCCTACGAGGAGTGGGGACAGCGATGAAGACCCGAAGGACATGTAACGTGAGGTATAACTCCGGTACCGAGTAGTTAAACCTCTAGTATAACGTTAGCAATGGTTTAGATTACGATTCATGCGCTCAAGTCCGTGTTACGAAGCTTTGATAATCGTTTTTCATATATTCCGCCTCCCCGCAAGCTAGTGGGGTGCGTGACATGGACTTACAGATAGGACTTTATTGTTATATACCTTATATACCATACCATGGATTGTCATCACATATTGCATTCCCTGCCATATATATATATATTGCTTAGAACTGATAGAACACCGCACAATTACTAACGGTTTATGTTGCACGGGCACTATTTTGCATGCTACACACACCGTTAGTAGTTGCCATGCCACACTCACCGTAGTACTGCCATGATTATACTGTTGCATATTGTTGTAGCTCATTTGTATATGACATGACTTGATATACACACTTGGTGCACATATCACATCACAATTACTTGTATTATTGGTTGAGATTTCATGTGATTTCTGGGTTTGGGAAGCGTGGCCTTTTCACATATTTTGGGGCGTCACCCCGTGTTTTCTCGGTGCTAGAGGCATGTACTGAGAGAGGGCTGACCCGGACTGACGGATGCCCGATGGATTGATAGAGGGCTGACCCGGACTGACGGATGCCCGATGGATTGATAGAGGGCTGACCCGGACCGACGGATGCCCGATGGATTGATAGAGGGCTGACCCGGACTGACGTATGCCCGATGGATTGATAGAGGGCTGACCCGGACTGACGGATGCCCGATGGATTGATAGAGGGCTGACCCGGACTGACGGACGCCCGATGTATTGAGAGAGGGATGACTGGGATTGACGGATTCCCGATATATATATATACTTTGAGAGAGGGCTGACCCGGATGGACGGATGCCCGATACAGGTTGTTTTCCGTGTCGATGCTAGACACGAGTATTTATGTTATTTGGGTGCCGATGTTGGGCACTCGGGATTCTCAGGGATATACAGGATATGAGGGCCGATGGAGTACCGGCGTCTGGGATGTTGGGATTTGCGGTGCATACATACATATGTAGTCCACCTCGATACTTCATGTAGATACTATATTCCCATGCTCAGCATTCATTATCATATCTCATCCTGTAGCTATATCACCTGATAGAGGACTTGCATTATTATTATGCATATTGCTTACCTCGCATAGATATCATCTGCTGGCATTTGTTAGAGTAGCGCTGTACGTGCATGCTCGCGATTACCTTTATATGTTATCTCTATTCACGAGTTGGCAACTCACCACCGTTGTGCCACAGTGTTTGCAGGTTGCCCTTGGGAGTAGTCACGGCTGGCTGTTACCGCATCTTTTGGCACAGATACCCTTCCTGAGGAGAGTTAGCCTTTTTGCTGTTTAGGTGGGTTTTGTACGGTATCTGTTATCTTTCAGTTGTATATTGATGTATCTAGTATTCTCCATCTACTTTTCTGTATTGACTTAGAGACAGTTGTGAGGACGATGTGTATGATTTTATATTCTGGTGTCGAGGTCGCATGTGAGCCGACTTTATGTTATGCAGTTTTCCTTTTGCTATATTGTCCTTGCTTTACTTTGTAGTCTTCGCTACGGCGTCGTATATCGTATTGGGATGCTTTATTCATTTTACTCGTCATTTCTGTTACACCTTGCTTTTACCCGATTTGCGGGGCAAATGTTTAAAAAGGAAATGTTACAAAAATTATAAAATTTATTAACTCTTGAACTTAAAGGGATTTCTACTAAATTAATAAGGTGTTTTTCGGACATGCATGACTGTTTTTACGAAAATGTTTTAATCACTCTTTATTTAGTGGTTTTGATTTCTGGGTTCGGCTTGCTTAGCCGCGTTACGCCTGTAGACGTTGCGTGGTTAAGTGCCTGTCACGAGTCGAATTCTCGGGTCGTGACATCACAAACGAGGAGTATGCTGAAATAATGAGTCGCTTCGACAGATACAATGGTGTAGGGTGTTTTTCGTCACCCCATTGAGATGGGAATACGCGCGCGCTTGTCAGGCGTATACTACAGATTCCCCCTGCCTAGGGTAGGCCGGGGTTTAATGATTGTGGGGATCCGAATCTCCGGCAGCCGCGAACTAAGCTGCCGTTAATTACCCCCCGCCTTTGGGGCGCGGGAACCTCCGATTAACGGGTTAAACTGGTCATGCGAACTCAATGTGCAGTGGACGTGTGTTGTGTTTTGGAGGGGGGTTTAAATATATCGGGAGCCACGCAGAGTTTTTACGGGGTTTAATTATATCGGGGGTTTGGAGGGGGGTTTAAATATATCGGGGGTCCCGCTACCTGGATAGCGGGCTGGGGGTCAAGGGGGCGAGCAGCCCCCTTGCGGGGTGCGGGGCAGCGCCCCCATAGAAATTTTTTCTAACAGGGACAGTGCCGTGGAGTATGTGTATGTGTACATTTGTATAAATATGTATATATATACATGTATATATAAATAAAGGGGAAAAAGACATCCAAAGGATGCGTGGGGCCAGCGCCTAGGCGCTCGAGCGCAAAGCGCCCACGTGCCGACACGTGGCGTGCTTGCGCTCAACACGTGTCGGCACGTGGGCGCTGTGCGCTCAAGCGCACAGCGCAGAGCGCAAGCGCGCCACGTGTCGGCACGTGGGCGCTTTGCGCTCGAGCGCAGTGCGCTGGAGCGCAAGCGCGCCACGTGTCGGCACGTGGGCACTTTGCGCTCGAGCGCTAGCGCACCAGTGAGGAAAAGGGGGGGTTTTAGCCCCGGAAATTCTCTAAAGAGAAAATAGGGTGGAGTTAAACTCCTATTATGCTTTGGGTTAAGGAAATGGGTCCTTCTTCTTCCTTTGCTGGCCGGATCTTGGAGATAAAGAGATGTGAGATTTAAAAATCTTTTCTTTTTGAGATCTGATGGCAGATCTAGGTTCCCCTTAATGGGTTTTGTGGTGGAAAACTATTTAGTTTTGAAAAAGGAAGAATAAAACTCTTGATTTAATTCAAAAGAAAGAAGAAGGTTTTGGAACCTTGAAGAAGGAAGAAAGATCTCAGATCTGAAACTTTTTTGGAGAGAGAAAAAGTTGTTGAGATATTTCATTATCTTTGCCTTTATAGGCCATACATTTTACACATAGCCCCTTGGGCTTCAAAAAATGGCATTTTGCCAATCCCATGGCTCATGTGCCATTTCTTTTTGCACATAAGCCATGGGCTTTACAAAAATTTGGCTTTATGCCTATTTTTCTTACATTTATCCAAAAATAAAATAAAAGAAATACAACAAAATTATTTATTACAAAATTTTTATCTTGGCATGGGGAGGCCGACCGCTTCATGTTCGGGCTCGACCCGGGCATGGGCCCACTAGATCTGGGCTTGGGCCCACTTGGCTTGGGATTGACTTTGATTTTGACTTCGTCAACCGGGGTGTAAATTTTTACCCCAACAAATTGCCCCCCATCAATAAATGCACACCACATATGTGGCTCGTGTGCATGAAATTGATGGATCTTCTTTCACGTGGAGGCGACTTGATTTGGTTCCCGCTTTTTGGGAGGCTGGCACTGCCCTTTTTACGACATGGACGGTCATTGCTTGACATGTCTCCGAGACGGAGTGTCCATGATAGACGTTTCCCTGGCCTGGAGTGATCCGGTTCCCGCTTTGTAGAAATCCTGCGATGCCCATTTTACGACACGGACGGTCGATGCTGCCCTTTTTGCGACTTGGACGGTCGATGCTGCCCTTTTTGCGACTTGGACGGTCGATGCTGCCATTTTAGCGACTTGGACGGTCCATGCTGCCCTTTTTGCGACTTGGACGGTCGATGCTGCCATTTTAGCGACTTGGACGATCGATGCTGCCCTTTTTGCGACTTGGACGGTCGATACTGCCATTTTAGCGACTTGGACGGTCGATGCTGCCCTTTTAGCGACTTGGACGGTCGGTGCTGCCCTTTTAGCGATGTGGACGGTCGGTTCTGCCCTATTTGCGACTTGGACGGTCGGTGCTGCCATTTTTTGGACGTGGATGGTCGATACTGCCCTTTTTGCGACTTGGACGGTCGGTGCTGCCATTTTTGCGACGTGGACCGTCGATGCTGCCCTTTTTGCGACTTGGACGGTCGGTGCTGCCATTTTTGCGACGTGGACGGTCGATGCTGCCCTTTTTGCGACTTAGACGGTCGATGCTGCCCTTTTAGCGACTTGGACGGTCGGTGCTGCCCTTTTAGCGATGTGGACGGTCGATGCTGCCCTTTTTCAGACTTGGATGGTCGATGCTGCCATTTTAGCGACTTGGACGGTCGATGGTGCCCTTTTAGCGACGTGGACGGTCGATGCTGCCCTTTTAGCGACGTGGACGGTCGATGCTGCCCTTTTAGCGACGTGGACGGTCGGTTCTGCCCTTTTTGCGACGTGGACGGTCGGTGCTGCCATTTTTGCGACGTGGACGGTCGATGCTGCCCTTTTTGCGACTTGGACGGTCGATGCTGCCCTTTTAGCGACATGGACGGTCGGTGCTGCCCTTTAAGCGATGTGGACGGTCGATGCTTGATTTGACTTGCTCTGCTTCTTGCAGTGTCAGGGGTAGACTTGACTTGCTCTGCTTCTTGCGGTGTCAAGATTGGATTCTGACTCGTCCCACTTTCTGCGGTGTCGGAGTGGAAGTTGACTTATTGATTTTGATTTGGGTTGACATCAGCATCGCTATATTGGAATATGGTACCAGGAGCGAATCATCATCTGTCATTGAGAGGATTTTAGGATTTTGGTTTTTGTTTGGCATCTGCATTGCTGCACTGGAATAATGCCAGGAGCAACTCATCATTTGCCCCGAGAGAATTTGAGAATTGATGGCTTAGGAGGCAGGTTTAGATCCCTATCACCTAAGACTTTTCAATTTTATGGGCCGTGAGGGTCCCATAAAAGCATTTTCTCCCTACGAGTCGAAAGGATCTCGTAGATGTATTTTCTCCATAGGAGTCGTGGGGACTCCTATGTTTGTTGCTCCTTTGTGAGTCGTAAGGATCTCACGCGGGAATTTTCTCCTCTCAAAGTCGAGAGGACTTTGAGAGTGCATTTCATCTCCTTTTCACGAGTTTGCGCCCTTTCAGGTTTTCACAAACTCGCCGGCAGTCCTGCTGTTTTTACTCACGGAGCCCTTTCGGGTTTTCCTCCGTGCCCTATTTTTCTTGTGGACATACCCCTTTTTTTAATTTTTTTTCTTCTTCTTTTTCTCTTTTTTTTTGGAGAGAACGGGATTGTTTTACGCCCGTGGATTGTATACGGTTTTGCAGGATGTATGATCCAGACCGTAGGGCCGGAAAAAATTCAGGGCTTTGTTGGCGTCTGCATCGCTGCACCGGAATGTGGTACCAGGAGCGACTCATCATTCGCCGTTGGGGTATGGGATTTGGAATTTGGTTGGCGTCTGCATCGCTACACTGGAATATGATACCAGGAGCGACTCATCATTCGCCGTTTGGGGTCTTGGAATTTAGATCTTGTTTGGCATCAGCATTGCTGCACTGGAATAATGCCAGGAGCAACTCATCATTTGCCTTGGGAGGACTTTGGATTTGGGTTTTTGGTCGGCATCAGCACCGCTAACACTGAAGCGAAATGCCAGGAGCGACTCATCATTTGCCGTTGCCCGTTGGGGAACGATGGCTTAGGAGATAGGTTTGGGTCCCTACCACCTAAGGCTTTTCAATTTTATGGGCCGTGAGGGTCCCATAATAGCATTTTCTCCCTACAAGTCATAAGGATCCCGCAGGTGTATTTTCTCCTTAGGAATCGTGAGGATTCCTAAGTGTGTTGCTCCTTTGTGAGTCGTAAGGATCTCACGCAGGGGTTTTCTCCTCACAAGGTCGAGAGGACTTTGCGAGTGTATTTCATCTCTTTTCACGAGTCTGCGCCCTTTCGGGTTTTCACAGACTCGCCGGTAGTCCAGCTGTTTTTACTCACGGACCCCTTTCGGGTTTTCATCCGTGCCCGTTTTGCTTGTGGACATACCGTTTATTTTTTTATTTCTTTTATTTATTTATTTTTTTGCCGCTGGTGGGACTTTAAAAGTAGTCTCACCGGCAGGATTTTGGAGAAATAAGGGTCATTTACGCCCGTGGATTCTATACGGTTTTGCAGGATGTCTGATCCAGACCGTAGGGCTGATGTGCTCAATTCGCCTGCGACTTGGAGCATTCATGTGTAGTATTTCTTGAGATATCGGCCATTGATGGGTGGCATGGGCCTTTCTCCCTCGGCACTTGTTAGTTGGTAGGATCTTCCGTCGAACACTTTCTCGATGACGTATGGTCCTTCCCAGTTCGGCTCGAATTTTCCTTTGGCATGTCGATTAGGGATAATCGGTCTTTTGAGGACCAACACCAATTCACCTTTCTTGAAAGCCCGGAGACGGGTTATCTTGTCATAGGCCCGTGACATTTGGGCTCGGTATAGCTCCAGAATTTGCTGCACCGCGAGCCTCTTTTCTTCGAGGGCATCGAGTTCTTCAAGTCGAAGGAGCACGTTTTCCCCCTCCGTCAACTCATGCTGAACGGCCATTCTTAAACTTGGAACTTCGACTTCGAGGGGGAGGACCGCCTCTACTCCGAAGAGTAATGAGTATGGAGTGGACTGAGTTGGAGTACGGTGCGTGGTACGATATGCCCACAATGCCTCGTGAAGTTTGAGATTCCAGTCTCTATTGTTGGCTGAAGCATTTTTCCTCAGGAGCTTGCATAGAGTCTTATTGAAGGCTTCAGCTAGCCCATTGGCTCTTGGATTATAGATGGAGGAATATCTCCAGTCTATCTTGTGCTGAGTAGCGAACCTTGAGACATTGAAGCTCTTGAATGAAGGCCCGTTGTCAGAAATGATTCTTCTTGGTGTACCGAAACGGTATAGAATATTATGCTGGAAGAATGTCAGAATATCTTTTTTCTTGACTTCTTTTAGCAGGACAGCTTCAGCCCACCTGGAGAAGTAGTCTGTCGCAGCCAGTATGAACTGGTGGCCTTAAGATGACGGAGGATCAATTGGGCCAACAATTTCGGTGCCCCAGACTTCGAAGGGCCACGACGCTACCGTGATGCAATGGATTGGGATGCTTGTCAATAAAATCACCGTGAATTTGGCAGATATAACATTTCTTTGCATGCTCTCCGCAATCCCGTATCATGGTGGGCCAGTAATACCCAAGCCGTTTGATTTGAAGTCGCATCTTGGGGCCAGATTGGTGAGCACCGCAAACGCCCGAGTGGACATCTTTCATGACCTTTTGGGCTTCGGCCAATGACAGACACCTGAGCCAGAGTTGGTCATATGACCTGCGGTATAACGTGTCATTTACAAACACGTATCGGAGAGCTCTTTTCTTCAGCTGAATCCTCGCGGATTTTTCTTCGGGCAGCTTGTCGTATCGGAGGTACTCTATGAAGGGTTCTCTCCAATCTGTTGGAGATAGTGCCCTCAGAGTCAATTATTGGATCGCAGGTACGTGATTGCAATGATTGCGGAGGACCTATACCGGTAGAACAGTCTTACTCGAGATGATAGTATGCTATCTGGTTTGCCTTTATCAGTCGTGTACATGTTCAGGTGACTGATTGCATGTTACACTTTGATAGAGCCCTTAGGATCTTGCTTTACTACCAACAGTATGATGGCAATCATATACGTGAGAGTTGGGTAGTTTATATGCATATCCTTAATTGTGGTCCCTAGTCGTGGGAGTTTCGAGACAGGGCATCGATACTCCGGAGTAGACTAGTGTGTACAGTCGAGACCCCGACGAGGGGCGGTGGCCGGTCTCACAAGCCACTGGTGTCAGTTGGATCACCTAAGATGTATACAGGTGCTCATTGGGTTATGAGTACACCGGACAGGACTAGACGGGAATCTGCTAGTTAGTATTATATCTACCGTCAGATAGCAGTTCCCTGGTGACATGTGTACAGGTTAGTTCATCGACCTGAGGTCGTCATTTGTCTCGTGTGAGTTCCCACTGTGCTTTGATTTCTACCCTACCACGGCTCAAAGGAGTCGTGCAAACAGGTAGCTTTTGGGTACAGTCCCGAGCCATATGGAGGCACGTAAGCGGATCGGCAGGGGATTCGTCTCTCCCGGTATTGGGGGCGAGGTCGTGCTGTGTCTAGGAGAGCCATTACCCAAAGCCCACGGCCATGGCAGGAGATTTTCTGGTAGGTACTCCAGTAGTATCTCAGGGTGTTATTGGGCTTCACTCCGACACGACTTATACTGCTATTGGGGGTCTGACGTTGCTAGCCCCCTAGGCAGATATGCGATACTCATTGACGAACGGACCGGACTGTATATACATTGTTACTATTAGGCTCAGTAGGGTTTCTGGATGAGTTCGCTCATCGGCCTCCCTTGAGTGCCCTCATCGGTCTCCCTTGAGGTCAGTCCGTGGGCAGCCGTTACGCATTGCTAGTGCCGCTGACGGTTTGTGGTTAAACCCACTGCCAGGGTACTGACGAGTCATTAGAGTCCCCCACAGACAGTTTCCCAAGTTCGGGCGAAACGTTGTAGAGGCCGTATGGTTTTATGGCAGGGTTCGGAAAATGCATGTGCGTTTACGCACGTGTTATTTTTCGGGCAGATAATACTGGTCGGCTTTGGTTTAAGCCGGATCCGAGTATTATATTGAGTAGGTATAATATCTTTGTCTCAGTTGCATTTATATTCGGTCGTAATACAAATGCGGGTATATTTATACAGTTTCGGGGTTATCCTGAAAGTCGTTTCAGGATCACTTTTGGAAGTTGCCAGTTTCCAGTTTTCTATCAGCCGTCTTTTAACATTCGGTTAAAGACGGATTTATCTTTTCTTCTGTTGAGGTGAGTCATCATTCTAGAAGCTTCTAGAAGTGGTGATGAGGCTAGTGAGTCATTAGTGCATTAATGGTGTCATTAATGCTTTTGGTGACTAGGTTTTTTGATTCAATGTATCTTTGTGACTCATTGTTTTGCTTTAATGAGTTTTGTTATGCTTAAGATCTTTTGAAGTGAGAAGCTTTCTCTTATGGTCACCACTTCCATCCTACACTCACCCTCCTCCTTCTCTTTATAAGAAAGGCCCCTCCCCTCTCTCTTTTGGTGACTTGATTCATTTGTTGAAAAGATATGATAGTATTTGGGGTGCATGGAATTTTACAGTTCATTTCATTCCATCACCCAATTCCCTCGGCAACATCATTAACCGATCGTCCACGGATTTGGACGAAGTGAGACAAAGTCATCTACTCATTCTCTACATCATTCTTGGTCGTCTCTTTTAGCAAATTTGGCGATCGAGTTGCCTCAAGTCAGAGGCGGGAGCCCGTTTAATGAATCGGTGATGTGGTGCCACCTCGACGAGGATATCGGAGATCGACGAGATCGAAGCAGCCGCAACGGAGCGTGGGATGATGGTTGAAGAACGAAGGACTCGGATCGTTCGGTATAACCTTTCTACACTCTTTACAGTTTGTTAGTTTAGCAATAATGGCAGATCCGGGTTAAAGTATACGATAGCGCCAGTTTAAAAGTTTTTGTTCCGCATTTGGCGTCTGTAGACTGCCGGGGCGCTAGCGTAGACCAACAGTGGTATCAGAGCATCACCAATTTGCTATACTAACTTATGCTAACGCGTTTAAAATATCGATCCGACCGGAAATCGAAAATTCCAAAATTCAAGCTCGACAGTTTCTGTTAATTTTAAATGGCTTCAAAATTCATTTCTGTATGTCTTAAAAATCTGTGCAGGCGTTTTTAAGAGCCACGACAAAATTTGGGGTCGTGATTCCTCCAAGCTGCCGCGGAAACGCGGCCAAACCCCTGGTTTGGCCGCGCATCCGCGGCCACGTGGGGAGCACGTGCTCCCAAATTTTGTCAGTGGATTCTGTGTTCGATTTTGGGGTTTTTGGTAAATATCGTTTTGGCCCAGGTTTTGTTACTGGTCACCAGTAAGCAGTGGGGCCCACTTTTTGATATTTGGTCTTTGGTCGATCGAAATTTAAACACGTTAGTTTAAAGTGCTTACATTATATCTCCGACCGGAAATGTCATTTGATCGGTAAACCACGTCTGATTGCTATAGTTCTTTTAGACGGGTTTGCGAACGTGACATTCGCGTTGATGTTCTGTGTTGTGCTGTGATGTTGCGGATTTGTCGTGGTGGATAGCAGTGTGCAATGGTAGTACAGTTTGTGTTTATTTGTACTTTTGTTATTGCGGGGCGAGCGTCCAACATGTGGACTGCTGTCACTGCCTGTTGTATAATATTCTTTTGGGGCACGACCAGGTTGCGGTCGATGTACCTATTGTACTATTTTTCATTACTGTACTAGGTTTTGTCCCGCGACGGAGTGCACGGATAGCCGGGTTCGGGAAAGCAACGGGTCCGCATCTCATGGCTTTGAGAGGCAGAGGGGCCCCACTTCAGAATTGGCAGACTATTCGCCGCACTCGTAGGGGGTACAGGTTGACCCAAGGAGGGGTGCTCAATTTACCGGATTCCGTGAAGTGCCGGGTGTTCCATTCACTATGCTGTGGGGACTACCTCGCTTCAGGTTTTGGCGGGTAATTTGCCGCACCCATAGGGGTCTAGGTTTCATTGCACAGGCTATCCACACTACAGAGGAACGTCGAGTTTCAGCAGCGGCTCTGTGAAACTCGGGGATCCCAGATTATCTGTATTGTTCTGTGATGCTTATTACTTTTCTGTAATGTTGCATATTATCACGCCTGGAGCGATTATGTATATTGGTTTATATACTATTAGATGTTGTATATGTTTTACACCCGCGCTAGTCCAGTCCCCGCTCTGTCGTTAGTTAAGTAACCTAACGGGTGATGATGGGACCCAGTGACGAATGCGGATGGCATATACGTACATTTTATTTTCGTTCTTTTCTGGTGTGATTGATTGATGGGACTGCGTTGATTCTGATCAATGCAAAGTAAAACAAACCTGTTTGAGTTGTTGGAACAAATTTAAAAAGTGTTGTTGCAAAGACGTTTCCTTTTGTTATGCATAGCGGTATTCAGTGGAATATCCTGCACCTCATTCGACGGGGCAAGGGCTGATATCCCTTCACCGGGACTGACCCCTTGGGCAGAAGTTTGCGTCAGCATAATAACTTCACTATAGTCGATTACAAGTTGCTTTGCATAGCGGTATTCGGTGGAATATCCTGCACCTCATTCCACGAGGAAAGAGCCGAGATCCCTTTACCGGGAGTGACCTCTTTAGCAAAAGGTTTTCGCCACTATATTTTAAAAAAGCTATCAGGTTCCTTCAGCGATATCAAGTTCACTACGCTAAAGGTTTTTCGCCAAAAACCAGTCGTAGCCTTCCGTCGTTTCTTATGGATGGTCAGTAGTATTCAAGCTATGTTTGTTGGCTTTCGTTAAGGCATAGTGTTTGGTAGCTGCTGGGTATTCATTTGTTGCATAGATAGATGAGTTGGTTTGGGACAGTCGTATTACCTTGTTAGCTTTCGTCAAGGGTATGTACGGGTGGATTCAAATTAACAAGATAATGACGGGCAGAACTTGACATGTGACTTATGATTTGTTGACTTTCGCCAAGGTCATAAGAGCATGGGGCAAGAAAATGATATCTGGAGTTTCTAAAGAAACTGAAACTTGCCAAGTATGCGCATACCTTCTGGAGTATGAATAACGTGGATGCATTCCATCACGTTAACATGCGATGAGAGTTGGATCCCGATTCCCACTGATGAGTTAGTTTACTCTTCGGGTGATCCCGATTGATTCTTCTTTAGGTTTGGAGGAGAATTTGACAGGACAGTGGGAGGTTTCCGGATTAGATAAAGTGATGACCATTCTGATCTCGGATAGAGTGCACGCAGAGTGTTTCTTTTCTCTCTCTCTTTGGCAGCGACCTTTGACCGACCCTAGACTATGACTCAGTGACCAGGTTGACCGAACCTTCTTAAAATACTGGCTTTTGGATTGTCTGAGTTGCATAAGTCATTGCCACTCCTTCTTTTACCCTTTGCATTTCTCAGAACACCCGTATTACTACGGATATCCACTTCCATTGGATAAATCCATCGTATGGTTATATACGAACTCGAAGGGACTTCTTCGAGGATGGATCCAGGTTCAGGAGAAATAGAATTGGTTTATTCAGTTGTCTTTTATTATCACCTTCTCTCAGGTTGCGAGAGCTCCTTGGTTTAGGAGAGTACACCTATTACGCTTATTGGATAGTCTTATTCCAAACCATAGGCTGGTGCCGAAAGGTAGGGAATGAAGAAAACCAATTAGCCTAAGTAGGGTGTGCAGAAGGTAATATGTAAAGACAAAATAAAGGGATTAGAAAGAGGGCAAAGTAAATTGCGACTGATATCATTCACGACCAAAACCGCGTACTTCATCGCCACTCCTATTTCACCTTTAAAGAATAAGGTATTATTCAGTTGTCTTTTATCATCATCTTCTCTCGAGATGCAAGTACTCCTTGGTTTAGGAGGGTACACCTATTATGCTTACTGGATAGTCTTCTTCCAAACCATAGGCTGGTGCCGAACGGTAGGGAAGGAAGAAAACCATTTAGCCTAACGATGGTGTACAGAAGGTAACGACTAAAGACAAATAAAGGGATTTGGAGAGATGGCAATAAAATATACGGTTGAAGTCATGAATTGGATTATGGAAGAAGCATTGCTATGAATACCAGGATACCCCTACGAAACATTTTCATTACAGTTCATGTTTCGGTGCATTGTTAAAGGAAAAACTGTTTTCCCGATTAGACACTTACTCCAAGGGTATGTATTTACCAGGTTTCATTATCATATCTGTATGGTTTTACAGATGATGAGTGGGAGTAAGATATTGGGAATTAGGTGATCATCCTCATTATATCGGAATTCGTTGTAATTGGTGATATTTGAGGAAATCGCCAGGGTACAGTTTTCCACCTACAACGCACAGGTTTTGAGTTGTTCAACTCAGCGGACTTATACAGAGTATTGTATGTTGTCCAGTGTCCATCAGGACAAAGGGGTAGGTCCTCGTACTATGTTCTGTTTACTTATAACTTCTCTAGTATTTAGACAAGTGTTTCGTAGAAATACAAGGTCTAAGTTTTGAGAAGTTGTGGGTATAAGAATAAAGTGGAGAACCAGGTGTCACAAGTATCGGGATTCTTCAAAGAGATCGAAGATGTAGATTCTTGTGATTGGTATTCATATGATAGTGATGGTTTTGAGAAACGTGTTTCTCTTTCAGGTTACTCATAATTGGATGGATTCCTAAGTTGAGTAATGCTGATTAGCCTCTTTCCATTAAGTTGATATGCACTGGAGACAGATGCATGGATTGAATATGGTTCCAATTAAATAAGTGCCAAAGTTTCTGTATTGGATATAGAATGGATCGTACCTTAAAAGAAATTAAGGTACGGGGAGTTGTCCAGCTTATGCTTAAAACTAGACACTGGATAACTCAGGGCATGTTTCTGTAGTGGCTGTTTGTGGGTTGACCCTGGCTATGACGAGGGTTGATATTCTACCATTTGGAAGATCAATAGTGATATTGTTCTTGACTCGCCACAGTTTTAGTAAAATGGATCTTTTTCAGAAAACAGTAGTGGGAGTATGGTAGAACTGGAAGTGATTCCAGAACCGCGAACAATTACGGAAAATTTAATAGGACCTATATATTCAATCAGGTTTGACATTCCAATAGCCACTCCGCAGATATGGTAGGTAACCTCAGACACCCGAGAGGTACTTCGGTAGGCTCAAGGACGGTGACAGGGAGGTTCTTATCTACCCAGACTTGACACTACTGTTGTTCCAGGTTATGAGACCCGGTAGGAGGGTTGTCGTAGTCAGTGGGAGCAACGGAAGCATAGTGGGCAAGATGCTTATATCTATTTATAGACTTGAGCAGTTATAGAGGAGATAGATCATCTAATTTTGATGTGACAGTCATGGGTTTGACTTCAATCAGAATAGGGGATGGATCAGTTAAGAAGGTAGTAGGGTGTGATGTCATGGTATCTAGATGACATACACAGAGTAGGAAGTAAAATTCCTATACTACGATCGGTTGTACTGTGGTCGTCACACAGTTGTTTCTCCAGACAAGATATGGATATAATATTTGACATTCTGGTTTCTAGATCTATGGTTTTAGATCTGGTTTGGGTAGTTTCCCAATGTGGGTACTTTGACAGATATTCTAATGGTTTTTGGAATAGTTGACTCCTAGCATAGTGGTGTACCTGCAGGTGATGGAGTCACCCTCTCTAAAGGTGTCTTACAGACTAAAGGGGAGAGGGATGTGCATGATTGGCAGATCACTTGCTTAGGCAATTGAGTCAATCATGAGATGTCAAGTACCACACCAAATGTTGGTTTTGCACTAGATGCAATAAGTTTGTATTAATCCAATCCTAGAGAAATATAAGGAAGCAGGTTTAGAACATAAGTACATGTTCTACGGATTTGATGACGGCAGCCTCCTTCGGGAGACGGTTATCATTCCAGGCTTCAAAAGTGACATGGATGACAGAGTGATTGTCAGAGTTATAGTTTTCCCTTTGATGAAGAGGGACAGTATTATGGACAGGTGGTTCAAGAGGATACTGTGGGTGGCATCTGATTAGGTTCAGTGATCCATACAGTCTAAGAAGTTTGGATATGGAGTTCATTTATGAACTAAGGTCCCATCAGATATCCAGACATATTCTAAGACAGGTATTACTCAATTCGGGAGATGGCTTTCTCCGCGAACTTGAGATTAAGAGAGATTCAGAAAGAAACTTCTAGGCGGATCCACTCACCGAGGCTATTTCTCGAACACAATAGTTTTACAAACGGGCTTTGTGAAACTGATTAGTAGAGGAGTTGGGTGTTGGTTTCACACGGGCTGTGAGTAGTCGACATCGCAATATTATCCTTGAGTGCAAGTGGGAGATTGTTGGAGATAGTGCCCTCATAGTCAATTATTGGATCGCAGGTACGTGATTGCAATGATTGCGGAGAACTATACCGGTAGAACAGTCTTACTCGAGATGATAGTATGCTATCTGGTTTGCCTTTATCAGTCGTGTACATGTTCAGGTGACTGATTGCATGTTACACTTTGATAGAGCCCTTAGGATCTTGCTTTACTACCAACAGTTTGATGGTGATCATATACGTGAGAGTTGGGTAGTTTATATGCATATCCTTAATTGTGGTCCCTAGGCGTGGGAGTTTCGAGACAGGGCATCGATACTCCGGAGTAGACTAGTGTGTACAGTCGAGACCCCGACGAGGGGCGGTGGCCGGTCTCACAAGCCACTGGTGTCAGTTGGATCACCTAAGATGTATACAGGTGCTCATTGGGTTATGAGTACACCGGACATGACTCGCCGGGAATCTGCTAGTTAGTATTATATCTACCGTCAGATAGCAGTTCCCTGGTGACATGTGTACAGGTTAGTTCATCGACCTGAGGTCGTCATTTGTCTCGTGTGAGTTCCCACTGTGCTTTGATTTCTACCCTACCACGGCTCAAAGGAGTCGTGCAAACAGGTAGCTTTTGGGTACAGTCCCGAGCCATATGGAGGCACGTGAGCGGATCGGCATGGGATTCGTCTCTCCCGGTATTGGGGGCGAGGTCGTGCTGTGTCTAGGAGAGCCATTACAGAAAGCCCACGGCCGTGGCAGGAGATTTACTGGTAGGTACTCCAGTAGTATCTCAGGGTGTTATTGGGCTTCACTCCGACACGACTTATACTGCTATTGGGGGTCTGACGTTGCTAGCCCCCTAGGCAGATATGCGATACTCATTGACGAACGGACCGGACTGTATATACATTATCACTGTTAGGCTCAGTAGGGTTTCTGGATGAGTTCGCTCATCGGCCTCCCTTGAGTGCGCTCATCGGTCTCCCTTGAGGTCAGTCCGTGGGCAGCCGTTACGCATTGCTAGTGCCGCTGACGGTTTGTGGTTAAACCCACTGCCAGGGTACTGACGAGTCATTAGAGTCCCCCACAGACAGTTTCCCAAGTTCGGGCGAAACGTTGTAGAGGCCGTATGGTTTTATGGCAGGGTTCGGAAAATGCACGTGCGTTTACGCACGTGTTATTTTTCGGGCAGATAATACTGGTCGGCTTTGGTTTAAGCCGGATCCGAGTATTATATTGAGTAGGTATAATATCTTTGTCTCAGTTGCATTTATATTCGGTCGTAATACAAATGCGGGTATATTTATACAGTTTCGGGGTTATCCTGAAAGTCGTTTCAGGATCACTTTTGGAAGTTGCCAGTTTCCAGTTTTCTATCAGCCGTCTTTTAACATTCGGTTAAAGACGGATTTATCTTTTCTTCTGTTGAGGTGAGTCATCATTCTAGAAGCTTCTAGAAGTGGTGATGAGGCTAGTGAGTCATTAGTGCATTAATGGTGTCATTAATGCTTTTGGTGACTAGGTTTTTTGATTCAATGTATCTTTGTGACTCATTGTTTTGCTTTAATGAGTTTTGTTATGCTTAAGATCTTTTGAAGTGAGAAGCTTTCTCTTATGGTCACCACTTCCATCCTACACTCACCCTCCTCCTTCTCTTTATAAGAAAGGCCCCTCCCCTCTCTCTTTTGGTGACTTGATTCATTTGTTGAAAAGATATGATAGTATTTGGGGTGCATGGAATTTTACAGTTCATTTCATTCCGTCACCCAATTCCCTCGGCAACATCATTAACCGATCGTCCACGGATTTGGACGAAGTGAGACAAAGTCATCTACTCATTCTCTACATCATTCTTGGTTGTCTCTTTTAGCAAATTTGGCGATCGAGTTGCCTCAAGTCAGAGGCGGGAGCCCGTTTAAAGAATCGGTGATGTGGTGCCACCTCGACGAGGATATCGGAGATCGACGAGATCGAAGCAGCCGCAACGGAGCGTGGGATGATGGTTGAAGAACGAAGGACTCGGATCGTTCGGTATAACCTTTCTACACTCTTTACAGTTTGTTAGTTTAGCAATAATGGCAGATCCGGGTTAAAGTATACGATAGCGCAAGTTTAAAAGTTTTTGTTCCGCATTTGGCGTCTGTAGACTGCCGAGGCGCTAGCGTAGACCAACACAATCGGGCTCGCCTTGGATGATCGAAGCTTCTTCCGCAGGACTGCTCTTCTGTTCCACGCTTTCCTCTTCTCGTAGAGAGACTGGGGGTAGAATTTGCCGGCTCCTGACTATGATCAGAATTTCGTCCATGTCAGGATCAGCCACCTCCTTGGCCAAGCGAGCGAGTACATCAGCCTTTCCATTCAACGCTCTCGGGATTCTCATTAGTTCAATGTGAGTGAACCGTTTCATGAGTTCCACCACCCGGCTTCTGTACCGAGCTAACTCGGGTTTGTATATCTTATAGTCTCCGCTTACTTGGTTGACGACAAGCTGGGAGTCACCGTAAACCCGTAGCCGAAGGATTTCCATTTCTATGGCGAGTTCCAAACCAGCTATCAGAGCTTCATACTCAGCTTCATTGTTTGTCCGAGGCTCGGTGAGAGCAAAAGAACGTCGTAGGGTTCCCATTGATGGTGTGATGAACACCAAGCCTATCCCTTCTTTTATCTCCAGGACGCTTGATTTACTGGAGGTCCTTATTGACGAGGCTCCATTGAAGTAGAGCTCCCAACATGGCTCATCTTCCTCGAGGTGCAGCACTTGTTCATCGGGTAACACACAATTTAGCGGCGACCCTTCTGGTATAGGATGAGCGGCGAGAAAGTCTGCAATAGCTTGCCCTTTTACTGCTTTCTGAGGGGTATAAACTATGTCAAACTCAAGTAGCATGACAGCCCATCTTACCATTCTGCCGGCTAGGCTTGCTTTGGTCATCAAGTGTTTGAGCGGGTCGACCTTGGAGATCAGCATAACCCGATGAGCGAGAAAATAGTGCCTCAGCTTCTTCACAGCAAATATTAGAGCCAGGCATTGCTTTTCGATTGGGGAGTAGTTGTGTTCCGCCCCGACTAGAGTTCGACTGAGGTAGTAGAGGGCATTTTCTTTTCCTTCCTCGTTATTCTGGGCAAGGAGCGCACCGAGTGACTCGTCCAGCGCGGTAGTATAGAGAATCAGCGGTTTATTTGGAATGGGGGCGGCTAGCACTAGAGGGTGCAACAAGTATTGTTTGATTCTTTCGAACGCTGCTTGACATTCGGCATCCCAGATAAAAGGAGCTCCTTTCTTCATGAGCTTTGAGAAGGGCCTACATCTCCCTGATAAATTTGAGATAAACCTCCGTATATAAGCAAGCTTGCCTTGAAAAGATCTTAGCTGCGTCAGACTCATCGGAGGGGGCATCTCCATGATGGCCTTTATCTTTGATGGGTCAACTTCGATCCCTCGATGTCGGACTATGAAGCCCAGGAATTTTCCCGATGACACGCCAAAAGCGCACTTCAGAGGATTCATCTTCAGATCGTATTCCCTCAGTCTGGTGAGAACGGTCCTGAGATCTTGGATATGATCGGCCTTGGCTTTAGTCTTGACGACCAGATCATCAACATAACATTCGACCACTTTATGGATTAGATCTTCAAAGATATTAGTCATTGCCCTTTGATATGTAGCACCTGCGTTCTTCAGTCCGAATGGCATTACCTTGTAGCAATATATTCCGATCGGGGTTCGAAATGCTGTGTGCTTCTCATCCTCAGGTGACATCTTGATCTGATTATATCCAGACGAGCCGTCCATAAAGGTGAACAGTTCGTAATTTGAGGTGTCATCGACCATCATTTCCATGACCGGTAGCAGGAAGTCGTGTTTAGTACATGCCTTGTTGAGGTCCCTGAAATCGACACAAACTCGGATCTGCCCATTTTTCTTCTTCACTGGGACTATTCATGCGATCCAGTCTGCATATTTCTCTTCCCTGATGAAGCCGGCATCGATGAGTTTCTTGGTTTCCTCGATGACCTTTTCTTCCAACTCCCTTTTCATTCTTCGAGGAGCTTGTTTGACTGGCTTAGCATCAGGAGATATAGCCAGCTTATGCACGGCTACCTCAGGGGAAAGGCCAGGCATTTCTTTGTACGTCCACGCGAAGCAGTCGACGAACTCACGCTGAAGGGCAATTATCTGCTCTTTCATTTCCTCCGACAAGAGTGAGCTGATGTAGGTCGGCCTTGGATTATCGGGCGTTCCTAAGTCAATCTCGGTTAGCTCATCAAAGGTTGCTTGTCCGCCATCTTCGAGCTCTTGAGGAGCTTCTTCTGGCTCGGCTATCTCGTCATCATCATTTGATCTTTTGCTGGCCTCACCAACATGGATCATGTAGCACGCTTTGGAATCAGGTTGAATGTAGCCTATGCCCTGTCTATCTGGAATTCGTCCATCGATGAGTGCTCGGACCTGGGGCGGATACCATAGCCCTTCGTAAAACTTTGCTTCGGACTCCGTTTGATATAACCGGCATCCGCACTTCTTAAAGTATTCCCGCATCTCGGGCGCATAGTATATGGGATTGAGGACGGCTCTTATGCCTCTCTCATAGGGAAGGCACACGACAGAAAGGTCGTCCGGGTGCACAACGGGGTTTGACCTGTAAAACAGGATGCCCTTCTGTCCATTTTTCCTCCCGGGCACGTAGAAAGTTTTCAGCTGGTCCACGGTAGAGACTGACAATGTGTCGAGCTCTTTGAACATCCGTTCCGGCACCCTTGTGATGGCCAGGGACCCTTCTGCGACTTCGAAGGTCTCTCGTAGTTTCGCTTGCTGCATATGGGGCCGATCTGCACAGCTGTTGCATGGCAGGTCCTCTTCTTCTGACTCTTCAGTGTCACCGCCAAGATGAGGGCGGACTTTGCTGCTATATGGGCCTTCAGTAATAGATTCGTCCGTATCGCTGCCAAAATGAGGGCGAGTTTTGCGGAAGGACAGGCTTCCAGCGTCGGACTCATCAGTGTCGCTGCCGAAATGCGGGCGCACTTGGGTATTTTTGCTTTTGAAAGTGATAGCCGGCGCAGATTTGCTTTTGAGTCTTGTGGCCGTTCTATCCTCAGTCAGTTGTGGCTTAGCATTTTGGTGGTTCGTAAAATACCGAGAATCTTTATATCGGACTTCATGCACACCGATCGGCTGGATGTCTCCGTCAATGCGTCTTTCTTCGCCATTTTTAGTATACTTCATGCATTGATGGAGAGTTGACGGAATGATGCCGTAATCGTGGAGCTACGGCCGCCCCAAGAGAAACCTATAAGATGTGTCGGCGTCGATCACGTATATCTTAGCTTCAGTTTGCAGATCCCCAAATTTGATTGGCAAAGCTATAGACCCCAGAACTTGCTGGCAATTTTGGTTGAAGCCTTGAATGACAATCCTTTCCCTTGACAGGTGTCGGACGTCCATTGACAAACTCTTCAGAGTTCGCAAGTTCATGATGTTCACTGAGGACCCCGGATCAATCAATATGCGATTAATTCGATCTCCGTCGCTGTACCCGGTCAGGTAAAGCGGCCAATTATTCTCTACCGTTCCAAGTAGCAAGTCTTCATCCTTAAATGTGACTGCGGCGGCATGCAAAGCGTGCTGGGCTTCTTTCATATTAATTTCCGCAAAGTGAGCCTGATACCGCTCGGGGTTTTGTAGAGCGTGAATGAGAACATCTCTAAGCTCCTTAGATAGGACCAAGGCGTCGTAGATGCTCAGGAGAGACGGAAGCTTCCGGAGATGCGCCAAGACATTATAGTCCACCGAGGAAGGACTTACGTTTTCATCAGCCGGTTCTCTACCATCTTCTTCATTAGCGACTTGTTTTTCCTTCCCTTTTAGGGCGTTGCCCTGATTTTGCGGTAGAGCCCTGCCGCTTCTGAGCTGGATTTGATTGGCCTTTGTGGTGAGCTCCTCGTCCTCTTCCGGAAAACAGAGATCATCCTCGGAGTCGCTGCCAAGATGGATGGCGTAGCAGGTCACTACAGGGATCTCTTCATTGGAGTCTTCTTCTAACTCCTCCAGAATTTCAGCCGCTTGTACAGGGAAGAACTCCTTCAATTGAATCAATGTTCTTTCCTTTTGTTCATATTCTTCGAGGGAATCGATATATTTTTGAATGGTCGATCTCCCTGCAGACACTTTTTCTCGCCGAGCTGCACTTTTCTTCTTCTTGAGCTTTTTGGATTTTGAGCCTGATGGAGCCGCATTGGCAGCTGGACTGGTAGGCTTCTTCTGTCCTTCCCATTCCATCCTAGGCTCTTTCTGAAGTAGCTTTAGCATCTTCTTCGTCTTATTAGATATGTGCGTACTCCACGGGGGCCGCGATGAGTCAGTTTCTTTTTTCAGGGCAGCAGGTTCAGCTGTCTGCTCCCAGAAGGCTTCAACTTCTGTCTGTATAAAGTTGGCGGTTGCAACTTGATTGTTCACCAACACGCTTTTGGACAGCTCGATCTTTCCAGCCTTGTACTGCTTCTCGACCCATTCTTTAAAGATATAGCAATCCTCGATTGCATGGCTCACTACTCGGTGGTACGGGAAATATAGAGGATTGTCGGTCATTTTTGCGTCTTGGGGTCTTTTTGACTCCGGCAATTGTAGGCCATTGTTCAAGGCATCTTTAAATATCTTGCGGACCTTGTCCCTTCTGAAAGAGTAAACCTTGTTCTTTTTCTCTTCTAGGGATGGCCCATCTCCTCCTAGCAATGGCTTTCGAGACCGGTTGGTTTTGGATTCGCCCGCCCTTCGCTTTTCTTCATTGTCGGAGGCATTGAAGACATTGGTACTGCTGGAACTCCCGCTTCTACGGTTGTCGTCCCGCTTGCTTTTCCAGGTTTTGTCTCTCTGAGAGTCCGGCGGGGACTCTTGCTTCGAGCGTTCTAGCATTTGGACTTTCTTGGTTAGCTCATGAAATGTCTTGAGGCCCGCCGTACACAAGAATGGGACCATCCAATTGCTGAGGTTCCCAATGAGAAGGCTGACGGACTGGTCCTGCTCCAGCGGCGGTTCGCACTTGACTGTGAGATTGCGCCATCGGGCGATAAAGTCGGTGTTGCTTTCATTTTTCCCCGGCTTGGTCCTCACAAGGTTGGCAATGGAGATTTTATCACTGACACTCATGAACCTTTGCCGAAACAGGGACTCCATTTGGGCAAAGGTAATGACGGATCCGTCCGGTATACTCGCATACCAGTCGAAGGCGACGCCGGTCAGGCTGTTGACAAACTGACGAAAAGGAGCGCGTCATTGCCCCCTGTATTTCCGCATGATGCTTTGAAGTGGGTGACGTGTTGGTTTGCATTCCCCGTTCCATCAAATCTTCCGAACTTAGGAATGACGTAGCCGCTTGGGAACTCAATCAGATCGTACTGCGTGGGATATGGCCGCCCACTACTGCCGATTTCTTTCTGAGCTTCAGCTTCGGCCACCAATGTTTTAACCTTGCTGGTGACCAAATCCAATATCCGATCCTGTGTTAGCGGGATAGTGCTATCTAGGGCCAAGGCATCCCCAGAAGTGGAATGTGGTCGGCTTTCATTCGGCTCAACCAGTCTTGGTCCCAAAGGAACATGCATTGGCTGCCTCGGATTGTCATCACCCGGCTGATTAGTAGCGGCTTATGCCTGATTGGGAGGCGCTCGACCAATTTGAGCCGTAAGCTGCATCACCACGTTCGTTAAGTCATCAATCTTCGAATTGAGCTTGGCCATCTCTTTATCTTTTCTCCTGAGCTGTTTTCGAAGCTCTTGAAGAAGCTCCTGCTCCGTAGTCCTGGGGCGGAAAGTCGGCTCTTCCTCGCTGTCCGAGCTTGATTCTACATGGACCGAGGGGTCTATCTGCCTATCATCCTCATCGAGAGGGTTTTCTTCATCCAGCGGGGGCGGCTGTTCTTGGGCGGCGGCAACCACATTCAGGCTAGATTGGGCTTGGGATGTGGTAGCCCCGTCCTTGCTTTTGCTGCGAAGGTTGTCGCTGGGGCGCCCGCCCGCCATATAGACCGTATGGATGGTATATCCGGACGTCTTTCTATCATTGGCAGCTGATTTCACGGATCGCTGTCTTGACCCCCTTGTTTCGGTAGCTGGTAGTCGATTGAAGGCGGCTGGCCTAACCAGGTTCTTAAATAGTGCTGGCGCTTCTTTCCTGGGTTTGCCCCGCAGCTTTCGTGCGGCACAGAGCGCCTGATAGACCCTTGAAGAGACAGTGTCATACTTTTTCTGTTAGGGCCGGGACACGTCTCTTTGTAGCACTGTTCGGACCGCTGTCTTCTTGATTTTGGCGGTCATGGCATTTTTCTGAACCCACTTCAGAGGATCGAAGGAATTGCTGATTCTTACGTCCGACTCAGATGTCGTTGCAGGGCAACCCTGCACTTGGAACTTCACACGATTCCATTTGGCTGAAGCCCTGGCCCTCTTGTTGGCTCGATACCTGAGCCGCTTCTGCCTTAACTTTTCTGTTCTAAGCGCCTGTCCGACTTCGGCTCTTTGGGAAGACGCCGCAGACCGGGCGATGGAGGGCCTTGGAGATACGCTCGATTGTGCATTTGTTGGAGTCATCGCCTGAGCTCGTCCACAACATTTGATGTTTCCCTCTGTGCCGAAGTTCTTTCCCCCCGCTGGAGCACCAGAGAATCGTTCAGATACCATCTTAAGTTTTGGTTGTGGTGCCTTAGCGACCACGACATTCGGCCTCTTACCCCTTGAGACCAGCTTGGCAACCTGTTCCACCGGGATCTCCGCCAGATGAGCGCTTCCGGTAGGGTAGATTATGACGGAGCCGAACTGGCGGGGCGGTTCCTCCCACTGTCGACTGAAGCTTGCGGGGAGAACCACATGAGCGTTGATCTTGACCACGTACGGGATCGGGGTCACGTTGGAAGCTGAATTCGTCTGGGGAGACATTGTCGTCGAAGTTTGATTGCTTGAAAATCTGCATGAAAAAGCATTATTTTTAGTATAAATACAGGTATGTATATTGATTGAGTTCGCATGAACGTTTAACCCGAAATATGGGAGGAGAGATTTGTCCCACCGGGCGTGCCAGAATCTGTAGGGTGTTTTTCGTCACCCCATTGAGATGGGAATACGCGCGCGCTTGTCAGGCGTATACTACAGATTCCCCCTGCCTAGGGTAGGCCGGGGTTTAATGATTGTGGGGATCCGAATCTCCGGCAGCTGCGAACTAATTTGTCGTTAATTAGCCCCCGCCTTTGGGGCGAGGGAACCTCCGATTAACGAGTTAAACTGGTCATGCGAACTCAATGTGCAGTGGACATGTATTGTGTTTTGGAGGGGGGTTTAAATATATCGGGAGCCACGCAGAGTTTTTACGGGGGACGGTGTCGTGGAGTATGTGTATGTGTACATTTGTATACATGTGTATATATATATACATGTATACATAAATAAAGAGGAAAAAGACATCCAAAGGATGCGTGGGGCCAGCGCCTAGGCGCTGGAGCGCAAGCGCGCCACGTGTCGGCACGTGGGCGCTTTGCGCTCGAGCGCAGAGCGCTGGAGCGCAACGCGCCACGTGTCGGCACGTGGGCGCTTTGCGCTCGAGCGCAGAGCGCTGGAGCTCGAGCGCAGAGCGCTGGAGCGCAAGCGCGCCATGTGTCGGCACGTGGGCGCTTTGCGCTCGAGCGCAGAGCGCAAACGCGCCACGTGCCGGCATGCGGGCGCTTTGCGCTCGAGCGCAGAGCGCAAACACGCCACGTGTCGGCATGCGGGCGCTTTGCGCTCGAGCGCAGAGCGCAAACGCGCCATGTGTCGGCATGCGGGCGCTCTGCGCTCGAGCGCAGAGCGCTGGAGCGCAAGCACGCCACGTGTCGGCACGTGGGCGCTTTGCGCTCGAGCGCAAGCGCGCCACGTGGGCGCTTTGCGCTTGAGCGCTAGCGCACCAGTGAGGAAAAGGGGGGTTTTTAGCCCCGGAAATTCTCTAAAGAGAAAATAGGGTGGAGTTAAACTCCTAATATGCTTTGGGTTAAGGAAATGGGTCCTTCTTCTTCCTTTGCTGGCCGGATCTTGGAGATAAAGAGATGTGAGATTTAAAAATCTTTTCTTTTTGAGATCTGATGGCAGATCTGGGTTCCCCTTAATGGGTTTTGTGGTGGAAACTATTTAGTTCTGAAAAAGGAAGAGTAAAACTCTTGATTTAATTCAAAAGAAAGAAGAAGGTTTTGGAACCTTGAAGAAGGAAGAAAGATCTCAGATCTGATACTTTTTTGGAGAGAGAAAAAGTTGTTGAGATATTTCATTATCTTTGCCTTTATAGGCCATATATTTTACACATAGCCCCTTGGGCTTCACAAAATGGCATTTTGCCTATCCCATGGCTCATGTGCCATTTCTTTTTGCACATAAGCCATGGGCTTTACAAAAATTTGGCTTTATGCCTATTTTTCTTACATTTATCCAAAAATAAAATAAAAGAAATACAACAAAATTATTTATTACAAAATTTTTATCTTGGCATGGGGAGGCCGGCCGCTTCATGTTCGGGCTCGACCCGGGCGTGGGCCCACTGGATCTGGGCTTGGGCCCACTTGGCTTGGGGTTGACTTTGATTTTCACTTGGTCAACCGGGGTGTAAATTTTTACCCCAACAAATGGTCCACTGCTTCCCCGACGTTCCTCTCTTCTTAAACTTATCGTGGGAGCTATCTAGGAAGCGCTTCCCCTATTCTGTTCCGGCGTGCCGCTTAGGGCGTTGGATGCCGCTGAGGACAAGGTGCACTCTGTGTACCTATTGAACTTTATCTCGAAAAGACGGCGAGACAGTCTTATTGACCTCTTGCATGAGATCTTTCAACAGTCTGCCATACTCGCTGCTTATCGGAGGGTGGAAGACATCGGGAGGGACCCTGACGCTTGTGCTCGCGAAAGGAAGCACACTAGGATGGTCCGCGAGGCTTGGAAAGTCAGAGATAGGGTCGCTTTTGAATTCCTCAATCCATGCCCTGGATCTGAGTTTATTCCATTGTAACTTTCGTTTATTGTTTTTATGACTGTAATAACTTCGGGCAATATTAATGGAATTTATTTATTTTTAATCCCAGCCTGTCTTTATTATATATCTTTTGTCTTGAGTCTTTTTGCCCATGCATGAATGAATGTGTCTTGAACGTTTGGTCAAATGTAAATCGGATGCTCTTTCTGTTGCTTTTCCTCTTTCTCAGCATGTCGTCACAATTAGCAGGTAATAGAGTAAGCTTCTTGATTTCTTCACGAGATAGCGAGGGCTTAGGACGCAGGTTCAGATCTGCTGCCTAAGACTTTTCAACTCTATGAGCCGTGAGGGTCTCATAGAGACTTTTCTCCATACGGATCGAGAGGATCTCGTAGGTGGGTTTTTTCTCCTTAGGAATCGTGAGGATTCCTAAGTGTGGTTTTCTCTTGTAAGTCGTAAGGATCCTACAAGAGAATTTTTCCCTCTTACGAGTCGAGAGGACTTGTAAGCGGTTGTTTTCCTTCTTGTCGAAGTTCGATGTTGGAGGGTGAAACCCGTGGATGGTATGCAAGAGACCGTTTTGGGCCAACTTGTAGGGTCCTAGTGCTTAGGAAACAGGCTTCTTTTATGCCCACTGCCTAAGGCTTTATCTCACGAGTCGAGCCGCCTCAACAATTTTTTTCGCAAGTCGAGACGAATCAAGCATTTCTCGCAAGAATATCTTAACGTCGCATTTAACCTGCTCTTACGACAGAAGCCCGTTAAAGTTGGTGGTACTTAGGGTTTTGGCCATCGTACCGTCGCATAAGCTGATATAGTCCTCGATAGGCAATCGTGCTATTCGAGTAGCCCTGCGACTGCCGTGTCTCTGATCCTTTCGGGGGCTGGACAAGACGTCTTCAAGCAATCCTCCTTGGCAGTTTGACCGTCGGAAGAGCAAGCGTTAGGAATTTGCCATGTCGCTTTTTACTTGAGGTTAGGGTTATTTTGGTGAGCCCCGATGAGTCATAACCACTCCGCGCTGGTGTGGGGATGATCTCCGATAGTCTTTCGGGCTTTATGTGAGTTGCTGTCAAGACCCCGAAGCTAGGAATTTGGCTTTTGCTTCGTTTGCTGGCATTGCGTCTGCTGCATCGAGACGAATGTTGCGGTGGGAACTAGGGATTTTGCCGTGGCTCCGTTTGTTTGATGACGTTGCGTCTGCTGTGTCGAGATGAACGTTGGGGTGACATCTCGTCTGCTGTATCGAGATGGACGTCGAGGTTGTCTCTAGGTTGCTGGTGAACCGCCGAGGTTTGGAACTAGGGATTTTGCCGTGGCTCCATTCGTTTAATGACGTTGCATCTGCTGTGTCGAGACGAACATTGGGGTGACATCTCGTCTACTGTATCGAGACGGACATCGAGGTTGTCTCTAGGTTGCTGGTGAACCGTCGAGGTTTGGAACTAGGGATTTTGCCGTGGTTCCATTCGTTTAATGACGTTGCGTATGCTGTGTCGAGACGAACATTGGGGTGACATCTCTTCTGCTGTATTGAGACGGATGTCGAGGTCGTGACCATTCTGTGCTGGTGCGAGATGACCTCCGATTGTCTTTCCGGTTTTATATGAGTTACCGTAAAGACGTCGAAGCTAGGAATGTGGCCTTCGCTTCGTTTGCTTTGGTGTGTCCAAATCCTGTTGGAGGAAGAATGCTGGGGTTAACATTTCGTCTGCTGTATCGAGACGAACGTCAAGGTGGTTACCACTCTGTGCTGGTGCGAGATGATCTCCGATTGTCTTTCCGGTTTTATGTGAGTTATCGTAAAGACGTTGAAGGTAGGAATGTGGCCTTCGCTTCGTTTGCTTTGTCACGTCCGAATCCCTGCTGGAGGAAGAACGCTGGGGTGACAACTCGTCTGTTGTATCGAAACGAACATCGAGGAGGTGACCACTTCATATGAGATGATCTCCGGTGGTCTTTCAGGCCTTATATGACTTGCCGTTAAGACCTTGAAGCTAGGAATTTGTCATTCGCTTCATTTGCTCTTATTGCGTCTGGTGTATTGAGACGAATGCTGAGGTGGAGCTGGGATTTTGCCGTCACTCCGCTTTGTTTCGACCATGGGGTCTTTTGTTAACTTTGCATGTACACCCTGCTGGACTGCGAAGGAACGCCGTTGTTGACATTGCGTCTGCTGTAACGAGACGCATGCTAAGGTGGAGTTGGGATTTTGCCGTTACTCCGCTTTGTTTCGACCGTGAGGTCTTTTGTTGACGTTGCATCTGCCTCCAGCTGGACTGCGGAGGAACGACGTTGTTTACATTGCGTCTACTGTATCGAGACGAATGCTGAGGTGAAGCTGGGATTTTGCCATCGCTCCGCTTGTTTCGACCGTGAGGTCTTTTGTTAACTTTGCATGTACACCCTGCTGGATTGCGAAGGAACGCCGTTGGTGATCTCTAAGTTGTCGATGTTGACGTCGAGACCCTGAAGCTCGGGATCTTCGTTTGCTTCGTTTGTTGACATCGTGTCTGTAATATTGCGACAAATGTCGAGATGGTCTCTAGGTTGTCTATGAACCGTTGAGATTTGGCTTCGCTTTCTGATGGAGCCTGTTGAGAAGGTATGGTTCCTTCCTTATCTTTGCCGGTGGATTGTATACAGGGATCGATGTGATTTTACCTGTAGGGCAAAAAGTTTCATTCTTTCATTTGTTTTTTATTCTTTCCGGGATGCTCTATCATTTCAGCTTTTATATCGCGAAGGTCGCGATTGCCCAATCGTTTCGGCTATTTTTCGCGGTGCCTAATCGTTTCGGCTGTTTATTTTGTTTTTACTCGCTGCTTTTTATTGCGAGTTGCCCAATCATTTCGGCTGTTTATTTTATTTTTACTCGCTGTTTTTTTATTGCGAGTTGCCCAATCATTTCGGCTCTCTATATATATATATTTTTTTACTCGCTGTTTTTTATTGCGAGTTGCCCAATCATTTCGGCTATTTAATATGCATTTTCAGCTCGCTGATTTTTATCGCGAGCGTAGAACTTGGAATCTGGTGCCAATCTCTGCATCAGCATCGCTACAACCGGAATATTGCGAGGAGCGAATCATCAATTGCCATGAAAGGACTTGGAATTTGATACCGATTTAGGCATCCGTATCGCTACAATTGGGATATTGCCAGGAGCAAATCATCATCTGCCATGAAAGGACTTAGAATTTGATACCGATTTAGGCATTAGCATCGCTACAACTGGAATATTGCCAGGAGCGAATCATCATTTGCCTCTGTCGATGTCGAACAAAGGTGGCTTAGTAAACAGGATTAGGATCCCGTCGACAAAGGCTTTTGACTTCATTAGCCGTAAGGGTCTCATAAAGGTGTTTCTCCCTACGAGTCGTGAGGATCTCGCAGGTGCGTTTTCTCCTTAGGAATCGTGAGGATTCCTAAGTGTATGTTCTCTTATAAGTCGTAAGGATCTTACAAGAGTGTTATCTCCTTATGAGTCGAGAGGACTCACAAGGGTTGTTCACCGTGTGGACATATCCCCAGTCACGGATGGGACTTGGTTAGGGAAATGTTTATTCGCGCCCGTGGATTGTATACAAGGGCCAATATAGGACCACTTGTAGGGCAATATCGAAAGTTGTGGGGGTTGCTTAAGCACAGGTTTAGGTCTCTGTAACTTAAGACTTTCAAATCCTATGAGCCGTGAGGGTCCCATAAGAGAGTTCTCCTTACGAGTCGTGAGGATCTCGCAAGTGTATTTTCTCCTTAGGAATCGTGGGGATCCCTGAGTGTGCTTCTCCCTTGTGAGTCGTAAGGATCTCACGCGGGTGGTTTCTCCTTACAAGGTCGAGGGGGCCCTGTAAGTATCTTTTGACGAGGTTGCGCCCTTTCGGGTTTTCACAAACACTCGCCGGTAGTCCTGCTGTTTTTACTCACGGAGCCCTTTCGGGTTTTCATCCATACCCGTTTTGCTTATGGACATACCATTTTTTTTTCTTCTTCTTTTTTTTTTTTATTAACGAGGTCGTGCCCTTTAGGATTTCACGAACACTCGCCGGTAGCCCTGCTATTTTTACTCACGGAGCCCTTTTGGGTTTTCATCCGTGCCCATTTTGCTTATGAACATACCGTTTTTTTTTAAATTCTTTTTATTCTTCTTATTTTTTCTAACGAGATTGCGCCTTTTAAGGTTTTCACAAACACTCGCCGGTAGCCCTGCTATTTTTACTCACGGAGCCCTTTCGGGTTTTCATCCGTGCCCATTTTGCTTATGGACATACCGTTTATTTTTTATTTGTATTCTCGTCATCCCGAGAATGCTGCGGTAGTAGTTTAAAAACATTTCGGTCATTTTCAAGTTTTAGGACATTGCGGTCCATCATTAGTTTAAGGACATCTCGGTCCGTTGTTAGTTTAAGGACGTTTCGGTCCGTTGTCGCTGTATTTGAGGCGAATATCTGGTTTATTGACTTTTTGGTCTATGAGTCCTCCTCCATGAATGAACATGATGCCCCCGGCGTATCCATCTTCTTCGGAGCGTGCGGTTGTGGCGGACTCACCTTCCAGTTCTTAGAGAGCGCAAACTTGCCCTGTTGGTATTGGTCTTCAACCCAGTTTTTGAAGACGTAGCAGTCCTCGATCAGGTGACCTACTGTTTGGTGGTAAGGGCAATAATTAGGATTATTAACATCGCCTGGCCGCAACGGACGTTTTGGACCCGGCAGATTGATGAGTCTGTCGTACACTGCCAGCTCGAACAGTCCCCTTGTTTTATCTTGCGGAAACGAGTAAGGATGTTTCAACTTTTCCTGGAGGGGTTGCCGCTTGTTGCTTTGGCAAGCAACCGGTCTAGGGTCACCTGATTGTTGTTGAGCGCTGGCGACGAGGGCCTTTTTTCCTTTTCTTTTATCCTTTTTGTTCGCTCCGTTGTTTGCGCGGCCGGGATTCTTTCCGAGTAGCATGCGATTGCATGGCTGAACGTTCTCGCAGCTTCTCAATTCCTTTATTTTTGAAATAGATTCCCCGAGGGAAGAGTTGGGGATAGCTTCTTCGTCAGAGTTGCTTCCAAAGGTGATAATTTGCGATACCTTAGAGTCGGCTATATGGCAATCGTCGGCGACTCTTTTGCGCTCATATATCGCATTTTTCCGATGTCCACAAGTTTCACACATTGTCCCGTCGAAGTGTTGCTTTTGAGCGACATACCCTTTCCACCAACAGTTAAAGGATTCGCAGTCTTCGGTAGGATGTATGATCTTCTGATGATATAAACAGAAGTTAGGGTGCATCTCTGCCTCAGCGAGAGTATTTTCTTCAGAGGGCGGTAGCTTCATTCCTACTGATAGAGCTTTGGCGAACCGTTTCCTCATCTTGAATTTGTTTTTACCCGCAGTGTATGGCTTTTGATTTGACGGGAATACCTTGGTTCTTTCTAGTATGGCCATTTCATGCTCTTGATTGGCTTTTGCTTTCAGACGAATTTCACTTAGGAAGACATCGATCAACTCGTCTGATGGCTGTAGAATCTCCGGCTCAGGATTCGCCATTGGTTTCTCAGCGCAAGGAGCCTCTTTATCATCCGTCAGTGAATGAGAAATCATATGACAAGTCACTACGTAGTCTTCGGATTCATCCGATGAGTTTTCTCCATTGTTTTCATCCTTGACTAAAGAACAAGCTGCCCCCGGCGTGCCCGTCTTCTTTGAAGAGTGCGGCTGTGGTGGGTTTACTTTCGAGCTTTCAGACAGAGCGAACTTGCCTTGCAGGTAATGATCCTCGATCCATCCCTTAAAGACGAAACAATCCTCAATCGGGTGACTTACCGTTTGGTGGTAATGGAAATAATTGGGATTATTAAGATCGTCTGGCTGCGACAGACGCTTTGGAATCGGCAGATTAATGAGTCTGTTGCGCACGGCCAGCTCGAACAGTCTTCTCGTTTTATTCTGAGGAAACGAGTAAGGACGTCCTAGCCTCTCTTCGAGGGATGGACGTGGACGCACGTTGTTTTGGCGAACGACCGGCTTTGAGTTGCTCGACTGTTGTTGAGCATTGGCGACGACGATCGCTTTCCCTTTTCCTTTCTCATCTCGGGAATCTGATTTTGTAGGAGACGGTCTATGGCCTATCTGGTCCATTTGGGCTAATTTGTCAATCAAGGCCTGGAAGTGGTCGGCCTGAAGAACATCATGAATTGTGAGATGGTCGCCTGCGGATCGAGAGTGCCCACAAACATGCCTACCGCAGGTGCCTCTTCTATGCGTTGTTCGCATTTCGACCATAGGTTCCGCCATCGTGTTGCGTATTGGACCCACGTTTCGCTTGGCTCTATCCTGACATTTATCAGTGCTGTTATCGGGGTGCGTTCACTAGCACTCGTGAATCTTTGTGTAAACAGCAACTCCATCTCCGCAAATGTTTTGACAGAGTCGTTAGGTAGCTCCGAATACCATTCAAATGTTGTTTCTGCTAAGCTGCCGACGAATTGGCGAAGCAACAGTTTGTCATTGCCTCCAGTGTTGCCGCATAAGGCCCTGAATTGAGCGACATGTTGATGTGGATTTCCTGTCCCTTTATATACGTGGAATTTAGGGATTGTGTATCCCGGCGGGTAACTGATTTGGTCATACCAGCTTGGATAGGGTCGTCCCGTTCTAACAGTTTGCCCAGCCGCTTCACTCTCCTGATGAGCTCGTATTTGCTGAGCTATATAGTCGTCAAGCACGGCCTTGGAAATGGTTTCTTCCTTGGCTGCTGAAAGAGCCGGAGGAGGATCAGATGTTTCCCCTCCGTCATTTCCGACAATGACTGGAGGGTCTTCAGCTGGAGGGTCCGGCTGTAACATCATCCCCACCATGTCTTGGAAGAGGAGTGACATTTGTTTTATGTTAGCCGCTTGTTTTGTGGCTTCTGTGTCCTTCTTTTTGAGGATTCTACGTAAGAAGTCAGCATCAGTCTCTTGTTCGTGACGCTGCTCTGATGATTCTTCCGAACTTTCATTCGTTTTGGTAAGTGCAGCCATCACAGTCATCATTTCCTGAAGCTTCTATTGCTGCTCCTGGGCTTTCGTCACAGATCGGGTGAGCGGTCAGTGACCCGTCGAAGCACGGTTTTCTTCCTTTCCGCAAGCCATATAAACGGTGTGCACCACCATGCCCCCAGACTTGGGGCGTTTGTGTTCGGTGTCTTTGCGATTTGCCAAAGACACAGGGGCTTTTTGCGGCCTCCTTTTTTGAGTGATTGGAGTTAAGGGAGCCGTTGTAGTGGGCATCCAAGTAGCTTTTGTTTTTTGTGCCTTGACAGAGTAATCCTTCTCCTGCCGCACCTTCATCATTCTCTGTCGATGAAGATGGTTTTCATTAATCACTGACTTATGGACCTGTCGCCAGACCTTGTAAATTTTAAAGGACAGTCGTTGAGGGGGCTGCTCTAGCTTCTTCTCTGGAATATTCTTCACAGATGAAGGAGTTCGATTTAGCACCGCAGTAGGAGAGTTTCTGCGCACCGAGCTCAGCAACTCAAAGTTGTTCCTGGTTGGAACAGCAGTATCGATCCCCACCATTAGAGTTGGAGGAGTTAGTCCAGAGGGGGAGTTGCCCCCAACCTTCCTCACTCGGCGCCAGTAGCGATGTCGGGCATGTCGTGCTGATGAAGTTGTTTCAGCTATAGGGGTGACCTCCTCATGCCCCCTGTGTTGGTCAGAATATACTGGTACCAGCTTTTTAAAGATCGACGTCCGTTGAACGGGGACGGCCAACTTGTCAGAAGCGGACTTCTGAACATGGGAAGCAACCTTGGTGATTTTGCCAGGAACGTGAGTTGGAATGGCTATCCGCTTCGGGATAACGCCTTCTAATATGGCAGGCTTCTTCATGAGCATGTTAGAGCTCTGGCCTAGTCCGTTAAAAACTGAAGCAGTGTAGTTGGACGACCCGTTGAGAGGGGTCGCGGCAGTGGTAAGTCGATCGAAGACCGACTTCTTTGGAGGTTCTTGCAATGTCATTGGGGCGTTGAAGCTCATTGGTGGGAACATGGTCCCAAAAAAAGTCCAGTGGTGGCTTGAGCCACCTTCTCCACCGGCATTTTGAAAAGGGAGGCCGCTTGGGGCCCATAAGTCACTCCTCCAGCAATGACGGAGCGAGAGTTATCGCTGCGGGCAGTGCAGTTCGAAGCCATCGATTTTCTGTTTTCTGCATAGAGCAAGACACCAAATCTTAGTACCTTGAATCCATAGGCAATCACAGCAAACCGCGATTTGTTCGCGAACACGACACACGAAGTGTGGAGTGGAAAGAGGAAGAGGTCCCACCGGGCGTGCCAGAATCTGTTCCCCTCCGAATGGCGGCCTAGACTTTGCGTCTGGCCTGAGATTCGGGGCAGATGCTATTTGGTTTTATCCGTCTACTTCTCCGAAGTTGCCAAGTTGATTTATGGCACCGTGTATCGGAGGTTTAGACGGATGCGGCCGATGTAGCAGATTTCGTCAGATTCCCCCTCGCTTGAGGGGTTTTTGATTGTGGGGACGCTCTTCCCTGCAGGCGCAAGCCCCTGCAGTTAATTACGCTACCGCATCGCGGTAACAACTTTCTCCTTCTCCAGAATTTCACTTCGTGTCGTGGGTGTTTGTTTTGTTTGTGGTTGCCCGTGGATTGTATACGGAGACTGAGTAATGTCGTCGCCCGTAGGACGTGGATTAGTCCAAATCCGTATTTACTTAGATTTGGGTTTGGTGTTTTTAGTTTAAGGATGCATTAATCGCGTCGCGGCTAAGATCAACTTAAACGTTCGTTAAAGATACGTTAGTCCAGTTTGAGACTAAGATCAACCTAACGGGATCGTTTAGATCCGACAAAAGAACGTTTAGGCTTTATTGTTCCAGTTTAGGGACATAGTGGTCCAACATTCCCATTTTGGGGGTGGATATTGGTTTAAGGACGCATAAGTCCATGAGTTTAAGGACCCCACAGTCCGTATTAATGTGTGGTTGTCAGGACCCGTCACCTCTCTGACGACATTGAAGGATTACAACGACAAATATCAGAGGAGTTCAGAGATGTACCCTTGAACCAAAGTTGGTTGAGAATCTATAGTCCAATTTGGGACTAAAGTTTGTTTGAAGGTTTGATTTAAGGACACGTTAGCCATATTTGAGGCTAAGATCAACTTAATCGTTTGTTAAGGATACGTTAGTCCAATTTAAGACTAAGATCAACTTAACGGGATCGTTTAGATCCGACAAAAGAGCATTTGGAGGCTCTATTGTTCCAGTTTAGGAACGTAGTGGTCCATAGGTAGTTTAAGGACATTGCGGTCCATTGCTAGTTTAGGGACATGGGGGTCCATATTCCAATTTAGGGACGTGGTGGTCCATATTCCAGTTTAGGAACATGGTGGTCTATATTCCAGTTTAAGAACGTTTCGGTCCGATATTAGTTTAGGGACGTTTCGGTCCGATATTAGTTTAAGGACGTTTCGGTCCGATATTAGTTTAAGGACGTTTCGGTCCACGAGTTTAAGGACCCCGCAGTCCATATTGACGTATGTGGTCGTCGGGACCCGTCACCTCTCTGACGTCGTTGAAGGATTACAACGATAAGTGTCAGAGGAGCTCGGAGATGTACCCTCGAACCGGATATAAATTAATTTAAAAGAGCAGTCGTGCTCAGTCAATTTAATTTAAGGACTTACGGCCCAAAATTGGGCTAAGTCCAATTGAAAATGTTCAACATTTTATTTTCTTTTGCATTGCATTTCATTTTTTTTATTTTTATTTAGGCTTTGCCCAGAAAGGATGCAGAGCATCAATTTGTTTTGGGCTCTGTTCTTTTAGGAATGATGCAAGGCATCAATTTTATTTGGGCTCTGCCTTTGTATAAAGGATGCAAAGCATCAATTTATTTGGGCTCTGCCCATTTATTGCCTTGCAATTTATTTTGGCCTGTTTGGCCATTTTGACTTGGTCCTGGCCCTTTTAACAGAGAAAATGCATTGCATTTTCAGGCGCTTTGCGCCAATCAAAGAGCGCAAGCGCTTATGACGATGACACGTGTCAAGCAGCGCAGTGCGCTGCGCTAGTGCGCTGCGCTTACGCTGCTGACACGTGGCGCGCTCTGGTGAGTTACGCCAATTTCAGAGAGGAAAGCTCTATTTCAAAAGCGCGTAGCGCAACTGGTTCAGATGCTGACACGTGGCGCTCTCTGGTGGCTTGCGCCAACCCAAGAGCGCAACAGTGCAGATTTATAAGTGCAATGCACTATTAATTTGAGAATCTTTTAGATTCAAGAACCAATGGTTCATAAAAGAAGTGCAAAGCACTATTTGATTTAGATCTAAGAAAAAAACAAGTTTTTTCTTGTTTTTCTTATCACAGAGAACCAAAGGTTCATAAAAGTTCAAAGCACTATTAATTTAAGAACATTTTAGATTCAAGAACCGATGGTTCATAAAAGAAGTGTAAAGCACTATTTGATTTAGATCTAAGAAAAAACAAGTTTTTTCTTATCTCAGAGAACCAAAGGTTCATAAAAGTGCAAAGCACTATTTTTTATTTATTTTTATTTTTTCCTGTTTTAAAGAACCAGTGGTTCATAAGAAGTGCAACGCACTATTTATTATGTGAAGATCATTGATCTTGTTTTTAGATCAATGATCTATTAGAAGAAATTTCTTCTCTCTTATAAAGGTTTTTACCTTTTTCTTGAAATTTTTCTCAGAGTTCTCCCTGTTTGAAGCTCTTGATTTTTTTCAAGAAAATGTTCTTCCCTTTGAATTGAGGTCTAGGGTTCTTTTTATAGTGCCCATCAATTAGTTAAAGTTTGTTAAAGAGATCATTCTCTGAGTGATTTGGGGAATTTTCCCCACCGTTAGATCTTTGATCCGAAGGCCTCTGTTTTACAGAGGAAAATCTTCTTGGTTTAACAAGAACAGAAAAGATTTCTCAAAATTTTAATTCTGCTTGGAGCAAATGCTCTAGAGCGTGACACGTGTCGCGCTGCGCTGACACGTGTAGCGCAGCTTATTTTTTTTTTTGGTGGCGCTGCGCACATTTGCGCTCCACCGACATGTGTCGCGCCGCGCACAGTTGCGCTGAGCCGACACGTGTCGCGCAGCGCATCTGCGCTTGCGCAATTTTTATTTTTATTTTTTTTTTGCAGCTTTGCTCTGATGGAGTACGCTATTTTGGGCGCTGCGCTCCCTGCGCTAACGTGTCTGATTTTGACACGTGGCGCTCTGCGTGCAGCGCAGGGGATCTGAAGCGTTACTTCATTTATTTTAACTTTAATTTTCTCTTTAATTTTCAAGAAAGAGCTTTGCTCTGATTGGAGAAAAACAGAAGCATTGCTTCTTTTCCCACATTGGAATTTGAACAGTGCTTTGCTCTGATTGAGGTAAACAATCTCATCACAGAACATTGCAGCAGAAGAACATATATGAAATATTGGATATACTAGGATGTCCGTGTTTTCAATACGAGCCTGTATAAAACACGGATTCCACGGTCGCGATGAATAGCCAAACCCACATCCCTAGACCCCCACGAGAGCGGCAAGCAACACTGCCAATTCTAGGGTTAGGAGACCCGGTCTCGACTCCACGAGATGGTCTCCCACTGGACCCTAGAACCCGGTTACTTGTGCTCCCCGACTTGGGTCTACCTAATGCGAAAAAGTAAATAATATACAATGGTGACATCATCCTCAGCCCAGAAGTGCCCCAATAAAGAATATTACATACAAATGAATTTTACATGAATGAAAAAGAAAAACTCTCATCTCACATAAAACCCCCGGCTATTCAAACGCGACGATCCAGTACAACATATCACAGCAACACATAATATCACATATCATCAACGTAAATAAATATGCGTATCCCAATTGTCGTTGATGTATAGCAACGAAACCGGCGATACACCACATATTACACTTACGGTCGCAGAAAAGAAAGTGTAAAACTACAACAGTTGGAATCCGCAACCTTCTTAGACATCGCATGCCTAACCAAATGAATTCCTTAGACATCGCATGCCTAACAGTTATAAACCCCGCATTTTAGTCTCATTATCGAAAACTCTTTTCAATATCAAGTCGGGCAATTCAACAAAATTCCCAACATCCTGATCGAATGCTCGTCGTAAAATTTAGTAGACGGCCGCACCCACGGATGCCATCGACGAAGTGCACTAAGGCGGAACACCGCTGCCGCGAGCACCCGAACGTATGCTTTTGGCGACGGGGTTCTCCTACAGTCACTTGGTCGGGGCTATGGGGCGTAGCTGTCTGTTATGTTTACCCGGCGAGTATCCGCGTACGCTATGTGATTGCGACAGACTTTTGATCACATCAAAATTCCGTGGCAACCGATCATCTGAGACTGAACTGCTAGATTTATAACATTCAAATTAGTAATCTCATAACTACCTGTGGATTCCAAATATTGTATCACATTCCAGATAAATAGACAATGTTAAACTTTCCGATCGAATAATCAAACACCCAAGGTTTCCCCAATATATCTCAACACTTGAAATCAGTTTAAAAACATCCATCACATGCCACAGTACCAATGGTCCAGCCGTAGAAGGGTCAAGCCAACGCCTCACATGTGGCATGCCGTACTGCCCCAAACCCTAAGGTTTAGAGGCAGTTCAAGACGGTCACATAATCGAGTTAAGGTTTGTTGTCTTCTAGAGGGTCCACCGCGTTACTTGCACGACTTAGAACGTTCTTAAACTCGAGAAAAAATCCAACTTTTGAAAAAATTTCCGACAGGGGAAAAAGTGAGTTATTAATACCCGTTCGAACTTTTTAACAGTTTCTAAAAATTAGCCGGACAAACTAAACAAAGTTAAATTATCGGATCGAATCAACGAGTCCCCAATACAACCCTAGAAAACCCAACACTTGAGTGGAATTAAAAAATTCCCAGGAAAAAAAATGACAAGAAAGGACCTAAAAATAAATATATGAAGTTCCAGGGACTAATTCACAATTTTGGCCGTGGAACCGCCGCCAAACCCTTGGTTTGGCCGCGGTTCCGCGGTCAAATCAGCGAATTACAAGTCCGTACTTCACAGTAATTCTTAGTTTTTCCTTCTTAATTTTCTGAGCATTTTTAATTTATAAAAAATCACATTTTTGAAAAATATCCAGAGAGGGGTTAATATCGGGGTTTTCGGGTTTGATCGGACTTTAAACATCGTCTAGACATCGCCTAAAGCTCTAGCTTGGCTCTGATACCACTGTTGGGTTGCTATGCACACGCACAAGGGTCTACGAGGCATCAACCATGCCCGATTAAAATTTTAGCCGTGCCGAACAACCCAAAGCCGGATCTTTATACTAGAGTTTAGGCGAAAACTAACATGTTAAACAGTTTAACACTAAGTGAGTGGGATTACAAACTTTGTAGATCTGGTCCATCACTTCTTAAGCTCCGTGTTGAGGTCCCTTCGCTGCGATCATCGTGTTCCGGACTCTCGAGAGGCTTCACGAAGAGAAAGATGCAGTCTTGCTTCCGATCTTCGATAACATAGATGATCTACCTTGAAGTTTCGTTAACACAAGCTATCACTCATGAAATGATGTGAACACCCTCATCAAAATGGCAAGGATAGATGAGGATGATGAAGTAGGATTTTTTGCTCTCATTTATAATCTTTTTCTCACTCACTTTCATCACAAAAGCAAAACTAGAAAGCTTTTTCAAGAAGGAACTCAAGGAAGAAGAAGAATGAATGAATCCTTTTGTGATGAATAATGAATTATTGTAGTGGCTACAAATCTAACCAAGGGTTAAGCATGAAGGAGTTAACCCTTGTAATGAATTGACTAGAGTTAATGGTTTGGATTGGGTTAACAAAATATCTAGCTGAAAACAAAGTCAAAGCTTCATGAAGCTTCATGGAAGCTTCATGCAAAAGCTAACCCTAATCCAAACCCTAACCAAGTTTAAACCCTAAACCATTGTTAAATTTCTAACCCTAACATGTTACAATATTATATATCACATATACAACATATTTTGTAACAATAGAAAATAATACAATTAACATATATCGCATATATATCAATGTATTATCCCATGAGAAAATGAATCTTTTAGTGAGCTAATATTAGTTAATGTAATTTAATATATCATATATATTATTATACATTAAATTATCGAATCAACACTTGATCTGACAATCCGGCTATATCGCATATAACCTGTTAGTTATATGTATGCCCTAGAGGCCATTACTGTACATAGGATGTATATTGTAGTGGATGCTGGGACATATATAGGGAGGACTTTCTTGCTCGACATGATAGTATGCTATCTGGTTGATCTTTACCTTAATGTTTACACTCATTGTCTCTCTGTTACATGTTGGTAAAGCCCTTAGGATGTGTACTTGACTACCTGGACAGTGATGCAGATCATACCAGTGGGGACATGGTAGTCCATAAGTACATCCTTCAAGGTACCTAGTCGTGGGTATATCGAGACGGGGCATCGATATACCAGAGTAGACTAGCGTATACCTTCTCGACCTATACAGATGGGCGATGGATGATCCCATATCCATTGGTGTTTGACATCAGAGATCATATACGGATGCTCAGTATAGACTGGGTACACTGGACGGACTCGCCGAGAACTCCCAGATGGTATTATACCTTACGTCAGATGGCAGTTCTCTGGTGACACTAGTACAGAGTAGTCTGTTGACCCGAGATCGTCATAGAGTCTTGTGTGGTTCCCACTGTGCTTTGATTTCCATCTTACCACGTCCAAGAGGGCGTGCAAAACGGTGGTTTTTGGGTACAGTCCCGAATCACATGGAAGAAATGAGCGATAGGAGGGGATTCGTCTCTCCCGGTATAGGGGGTTGATGTTGCGCTGTGTTCGATTGGCTATAACCGGAAATCCCTGGCCAGGGTTGCTGAGATTTACTGGTAAGTGTTACCAGTAGTTTCTCGAACTGTTATAGGCCTCATATCGACATGACTTATCGACCTATTGGGGTCTGACGTTAACCACCCCTAGGCGAGATATGCGACATATCAGACGATCAGACCGGACTGTACGGTAGTGTTACTGGTTGGATTCACTGGAGTGTGAGCGGTCTTGCTCGTCGATCTTCTGATCGCTCAATACCCGGGTGGCCGTTACGTTTAGCAGACCGCTTGCGGCTTGTGGGTGTTTGATATGATCATCACCTGCTGCCGGCGTATTGACGAGTCTTAAGAGTCCTACACAGAGGTTTCCTGGCTCAAGAGAAAAGAAATAGGAGCGCATATGAGATATGTGCGGGACCGAGAATAATGCGTGTATGTGATACCGTATTCCATTCTCGCGACGAATGTGTCGAATGGTTGTATGCGATATAACCTAGTTATCGAATCAAGGATTGATTCGATAAGCCGATACATTGAATACTAGTCGGTTGTGTGCGACATGACCGGATCATTGAATCAAGTATTGATTTAATGATTTAATGTATAATTATATATTTGATATATTACTTTGCATTAACTAGTATTGGTTCACTTTAAATGGATTTTCTCACTTGAATTGTGCAAGTTGTATATGTGATATACTTTTGTGCACTTGATTGTATCATGTTTGATGATACATGTATACTTGCTTAAGTGTAAAGAATTAAGCCATGGTTAAACTAATGATTAGGGTTTTCTTTTCTTACTTATTTATTTATTTATTTTGAAAAGATGAGAAAATAATGGTTGCTAGTTTTGTAGTTTAGTTGAAACTTTGACCTAGTCCACCATTCTTGTCTCTTGCTTAACCCTAACCATCATATCTAACCATGGTCCATTGTCTACACTAAACTAAGGTTAATATTATGATAAGTATTCATTTTCCTTTTCATTTTTAATAACTTATCATAATTCTTTCTTCATCTTCTTCTTCTTCTTCACAAGAAGAAAATGCTTGACCATCAATGGTGATTGATGAATTAGAGTGAGAAATCCAATTCTAAAGTCTACCCACTTCCTATTTCTTCATCCTCTACCTCTTGCCAAGTAGTAGAGTGTGTTTTCTTCACAAGTTTCATGACTTGGTGATGTTGGAGCTTGATCTAGTGATGCCTCGACGTAGATTATCTTCGGCATCGTCGTCGATGACCTAGCCCGCTTTTTCTCCGATGAAGCCGACGCTAGAGCCCAAGATCCGATTTGTACAGCGAGGAGACTTCATCGCGGAGCCATGGAGGTGGAGAACCGGATCTACAAAGGTTGTATTTCCGTTTTCTCTTTAGCTAAGTTGTTAGCTAGTTTCTAGTTTCGCCTAAATTCTAGTTAACGATCCGTATTAGGGTTTCTCGGCACCCGTTAAATTTGAAATAACCATGGTTGATGCCTTGTGAGACCTCACTAGAGTGCCTAGGAACCCTACAGTGGTATCAGAGCCTAGCTAGAGCCTTAGGCGAAGTCTAGACGGAGTTTGAAGTCCGATCGACCCGAAACCCCAACCCTAAAATGCTCTCTGGACAATTTCTGAAATCTGGTCTTTTTCGAAAATAAAAATATGCAGAAAAATCAGCAGGGAAATCAAAGAATTACGGTGCAAAACTTTTTCCATGAACTGTTCATAGTGCGGCGGAACCGCGGCGGAAGCATGGCTTCTGCGGCGGTTCCGCGGCCAACTAATGAGTTTAGTCAACCATTTTTGAACAGTAATTCCTCATTTATGGTTCTGGTTTTTCTGGGAATTTTTAATTTGATTTAAGGGTTGAGTGTTCTGGGGTTGTATTGGGAGTTCGTATATTCGATCGGATTATCAAACTGTGTATATGTGTTTTCCGGATAATTTTTGAATATGTTAAAAAGTTCGACCGGATACAAATACCCACCTTTTCCCCTGTCAGGAAATTTCCAAGTGTTGGATTTTTCCGTAGTTTAAAGACGTTCTAAGTAGTGCAAGTAACTCGATGGACCCTCTAGAAGACAACAAACCTTAACTCGATTATGTGACCGTCTTGAACTGCCGTTTGAACCTTCGGGTTTGGGGCAGAACGGCGTGCCACATGTGAGGCGTTGGCTTTACCCTTCTACGGCTGGACCGTTGGTACTGAGGCACGAACTGAATGTCTTTAGACTTGTTTCATGTGTTGATCTGTATCGGGAAAACTTGGGTGTTTGAATGTTCGATCGGAAAGTTTAACATTTTCTAATTATCTGGAATGTGATACATTAATCGGAATTCACAAATAGTTATGAGATAACTGAATGAATGTTATAAACATAGCAGTTTAGTCTCACTTGATCGGTTGCCACGGAATTTTGATGTGATCAAAAGTCCGTCGCAATCACGTAGTGTACGCGGATACTCGCCGGGTAAACTTAATAGACAGCCTCACCCCATAGCCCCGACCAAGTGACTGTAGGAGAACCCCGTCGCCGAAAGCATCCGTTCGGGTGCTCCCGGTAGCGGTGTTCCGTCTTGGTGCACTTTGTCGACGGCGTCGGGGGTGCGGCCGTCCACTGAAGTTTGCGACGAGCATTCGATCAGGATGTCGGGAATCTTGTTGAATTGCCCGACTTGATATTGAAAAGTGTTTTCGATAATGAGACTAAAATGCGGGGTTTATAATTGTTAGGCATGTGATATCTAAGGAATTCATTGATTAGTCATGCGATGTCTAAAGAGATTGCGGATTCCAACTGTTGTAGTTTTACACTTTCTTTTCTGTGACCGTAAGTGTAATATGTGATATCGCCGGTTTCGTTGCTATATTTCAACGACAATTGGGATGCGCATATTTTCTTACGTTGATGACATGTGATGTTATGTGTTGCTGGATATGTTATATTGGATCGTCGTGTTTGAATAGCCGGGGGTTTTTATGTGAGATGAGTGTTTTTCATTTTCATTCATGTGAAAACTTGTATGTAATATTCTTTTATTGGGGCACTTCCAGGTTGAGGAAGATGTCACCCTTTGTATATTATTTACTTTTCCGCACTAGGATAGACCCAAGGAGGAGGGCACGAGTAACCGGGTTCTGGAGTCCAGTGGGCGACCAACTCGAGGAGTCGAGTCCGGGTCTCCTAACTCCAGAATTGGTAGGGTTGCTTGCCGCTCTCGTAAGGGTCTAGGGGTGTGGGTTTTGCTATTCATCACGACCGTGGAATCCGTGTTTTATACTGGCTCGTATTGAAAACACGGACGTCCTAGTATATCCAATATTTCATATGATTCTTCTGCTGCGATATCTGTGATATGATCATGTGATGTTCTGTGATAGATACAGTATATAGTATATATGATATATTATATAGACGTTACTTATGTTTTACACCCGCGCTAGCCCTGCCCCGCTCTGCCGTTAGTTACCTAACGGTGCACGAGGGGACATCGAGGCGAATGCGGATGGCATAAGTGTACGTCGTATTTATCTGTGATGTTTGTAAGTGCACGGCGACGCCCCGGCCTTCAATTCGACGCCGGAATGCGGAAGCGGTGATAAACTTTAATTTTTACTTGAACTGGCAAATCGCCGCGCACTAATACCCGGATCGAAACATTAACTAGTCCTAGCTAACTACAAGATAGGGAATAGAGATATACCGACTGATCCAAGTCCTCCGGTCTTCTCGTCGTCGTCCCGATCTCCTGCGGAAGCTCCGGTCTCCACCTCGTCGCCGGAAGTGCACCACATCGGCTACTTCTTTTACGGGCTCCCACCTCAATGCCGAGGCAACTCGGGCATGAAGCTGGCTAGTCGACGTGCCCAAGATTCGATGTAGAATGTGTAGTGAAGAAGTCTCATTTTAGGGTTGTAGGAATTGCCTTTTGGTGGAGGGATGAACTATGGAGTTTTGAGATGGAACTTGTGGATATTTGGGAGCATGAAATGAACCAAATTTCACTCTCCAAAATTTTGGACAGCCCCACTAATGCTTGGGCCGGCCATGACAATGAAGGGGAGGGTGAAAATGAGAGTAGAGCCATACTCATATCATGCAAGAGAGAGAGAGAGGAATGGTTATCATGAAAAGCAATGATTACAAAATCAAACCCATACTCTAAAAACCCACCTACTACAACCATGATTGCTCACAAAGTCAAGCAATCATGATAGAAGAAGAAGTCAAGGTCAAAAGAATGGTGCACCATCATGATACAAGGAAATATGCTAAGACCCCCTCCACAAAAGCTTATTTGCAACAATGCAAATAAGCCCTCCTCCACCAAACTTCGGCCAATGAACGATACAAAGGAAATTGGCCGAAACCGAAAGCAAACTGGCAACTCCAGAAAACTGATCCCGTAATAAATTATAGGAAATCCCCGATACTGTGCATACACACCCGCATTTGTATTCCGACCGAAATACAAATGCAATGAGACAAATTCTACACTGTACTATACTAGGATCCGGCTGAAACCACAGCCGGCTAGTATTATCCGTTCGATCCTGATTCGTGCAATACCGCATGTATCTGATCGAACCCTGCCATATATCCATACGGCCTATAGTACAAACTGTCCGATCCTAATCCGTGCAATACCGCAAGTATCTGATCGGACCTTGCCATATCTCCATACGGCCTCTACAACCTTTCGCCCGAAAGCTGAGTAACTGAATGTAGGGGACTCTAAAAACTCGTCAACACCTTGGTTGTGGATTTAACCACTAGCACGTCAGAGGTATAAGCCAATACGTAACGGGCTACCAGGTATTGACTAAAAGGGACGTCTGTGAGCGAACTCAGCCCGACAACCCTACTGAGCCTGTTAGTGACGATATCAGTACAGTCCGGTCCGTTCGTCTATGAGTATCGCATGGCGGGCCTAGGGGGTTGGTAAAAGTCAGACCCCCAAAAGCGGTACAAGTCGTGTCGGAGTGTAGCCCAGAACACCCTGAGATACTACTGGAATACCTACCAGTAAATCTCCTTGCCTTGGCCGAGGGCTTCGTGTAATGGCTCTCCTAGACACAGCGCGACCTCACCCCCAATACCGGGAGAGACGAACCCCTGAAGATGCTCTCACTGCCTCCATGTAGCTCGGGACTGTACCCAACTAAAACCTGTTTGCACGACTCCTTTGAGCCGTGGTAGGGTAGTAATCAAAGTACAGAGGGAACTCAAACGAGACAAATGACGATCCCCAGGTCGATGAACTAACCTGTACACATGTCACCAGGGAACTGCCATCTGACGTCTGGTATATGACCAACTAGCATGTTCCCAGCGAGTCCTGTCCGGTGTACTCATAACCCAATGAGCACCTGTATACATCTTAGGTGATCCAACAGACACCAGTGGCTTGTGATACCGGCCACCGCCCCTCATCGGGGTCTCGACTGTATACACTAGTCTACTCTGGAGTATCGATGCCCTATCTCGAAACTCACACGACTAGGGACTATTTAAGGATATACTTATAGACTGCCAGCTCCCACGTATATGATCGCCCTCATACTGCTGGTGGTCAAGCAAGAATCCTAGGGGCTCTATCAACGTGTAATAGCGACTTGTCAGGTCACCTAAAGCAGTACACGATGATAAAGATAAACCAGATAGCATACTATCATCTTGAGTACGACTGCCCTATCGGGATAGGTCCTCCATCAATCATTGTAATCAAGTGCCTGTGATCGAATAATTGAATCTGAGGGCACTGTCTCCAACAATCTCCCACTTGCACTCAAGGCTAATTATTGCGATGTCGCATACTCACAGCACGTGTGATACCGAACACCCAACTCCTCAACTAGTCAGTCTCACAAAGCTCGCGTGCGAAACTATTGCGTTCGAGGAATAGCTTTAGTGAGTGGATCCGCCTTGATGTCTCTTTCTATGTCTCTCTATATCTCAAGTTCTCGGAGAAACCCATCTCCCGAAATAAGCAATACCTGTCTTAGAATGTGTCTGGATGTCTGATGGGACCAAGCTCATAAATGAACTCCAAATCCAAACTTCTTAGACTGTATCGTCAACTGAACTTAATCAGTATCCTGCGCCATGCCACCCTTAGTATTGCCTTGGACCACCTGTCCAAAATACTGCCCCTCGTCAGAGGGAAAAACTATAACTCTAACAACCTCCTTGTCGTCCAGGTCACCTTGGAAGCCTAGAATGATAACTGTCTCCCGAATGAGGCTGTCGTTATCATATCCCTAGAACATCCACTTATGTTCTAAAACTGCTTCCGACTGTTTCTCCAGGATTGGATCAATATCAACTTATTGCATCTATTGCAAGAACAACATCTGGTGTGGTACTTGACATCTCATGATTGACTCAATTGCCTAAGCAAGTGATCTGCCAATCATGCACATCCCTCTCCCTTTTAGTCTGTAAGACACCTTTAGAGAGGGTGACTCCATCACCTGCAGGTACACTACCATGCCAGGAGTCGTCCATTCTAAATACTCTTAGAATGCTGTCTAAGTACCCTTAATTGGGAAACCACCCAAATCTAGATCTAAAACCATAGATCTAGTAACCAGTATGTCTGATATAATGTCCAAGTCCCATATAGAGAAACCACTGTGTGACGACCAAAATGTAACCGATCGTAGTATAGGAATATCACTTCCTACTCTGTGTATGTCATCTAAATACCATGACATTACACCCTACTACCTTCTTAACAGATCCATCCCCTATTCTGATGAAGTCAAACCTATGACTGTCACATCAGAAATAGATGATCTATCTCCGCTATATCTGCTTTAGTCTATAAATAGACATAAGCCTGATGTCCACCAATGCTTCCGCTGCTCCCACTGACTACGACAACCCTCTGGCAGAGTCATATAGACGTGCACTTCTAAAACTAGTTTAGAACGACGCTATACTCATCCTCCCGCCGGGTCTCGCAGCCTGGAACAACAGTAATGGTAACTGTGGGTAAACAAGAACTTCCCTGTCACCGTCCTTGAGGCTACCGTAGTACCTCTCGGGTGCCTGAAGTTACCCACCTTATCTGCGGAGTGGCCAATGGAATGTCAATCCAGATTGAATCTTTAGGTTCCTTATCAAATCTTCAGTAATCGTTCGTAGTTCTGGAATCACTTCCAGTTCTACCATACTCCCACTACTGTTTTTTTTTTCTGAAAAAATCCATTTTTAATAAAACTGTGGCGAGTCTAGAACAATATTGCTATTGTTCATCCAGATGGTAGAAAGTCAACCCTCGTCATAGCCTGGGTCAACCCACAAACAGCCATTACAGAAACGTGCCTTGAGTTGTCCAGTGTCTGGTTTTAATCATAAGCCGGACAACTCCCCATACCTTAACAATGTTAAGATATGAACTGTACTATATCCAATATATAACCAGAGGCACTGATTTAATTGAACCAGATTCAAATCATGCAACTGTCTCCAGTGCATGTCAACTAAATGGAATGAGGCCGATCAGCATTACTCAACTTAGGAATGCTTCCAATCATGAGTAACCCGAAAGAGAAGCAAGATCTCTTTATCATTACTATCAACTGAATACCATACACAAGTATCTACATCTTTGATCGCTTTGAAGAACCCCGATACTTGCTATACCTGGTTCTCTACTCTATTCAAATACCTACAACTTCTCAAAATTCGGACCCTGTGTTTCCACGAAACACCTGTCTAAAAACTAGAGAAGTCATAAGTAAACCGAATATAGTACGAGGAACAACCCCTCTGTCCTGATGGACCCTGGACAACATACAATAGTCTGTATAAGTCCCTTGAGTCTGATAACTCATTCACTTAGTGTCGTAGGTTGCAAACTGTACCTTTGGTTATGAAGAATTACACCGCTGTTTAATGCTCCTTACCTAACCATCCACTGATATAGGTAAATGTCATCGACATAATTTCAAAAAGTATATCTCACTCTATGAAAATAGACGTACAGATATATCGATTTGAAATTGGTGCATAACAGCGGATATTCAAAACTAAATATTTGCCGACCGGCAAATAGCCCAGGTGATTTCCTCAAATATCAACGATTACAACGAATCCCGATATAATGAGGATGATCACCCGATTCCCAATAACTTACTCCCACTCATCATCTGTAAAACCATACAGATGTGAGAATCAAACCTGGTAAATACATACCCTGGAGTAAGTATCTAATCGGGAAATCAGTTTTCTTTCAACATTATACAGTGAAACTGAAACATTAAAATGTTTCGATGGGGTATCCTGGTATTCCTAGTAATGCCTCTTCCAGATTCACGACTGTAACCGTATAATCCTTTGCCACCTCTCCAAATCCCTTCATATGTCTTTAGTCATTTCCTTCTGCACACCCCTTTAGGCCAAATGGTTTTCTTCCTTCCCTACCGTTCGGCACCAGCCTATGGTTTGGAAGAAGACTATCCAATAAGCATAATGGGTGTACTGTCCTATTCCTAGGAACACTCGCAATGCGAGAGAAGGTGAAGATAAAAGTCACCTGAATAAATCTTATTCCTATTTCTCCTGAACCAGAATCCATCCCCGAACTTGAACAAGTTCCTTTCGAGTTCGTATATAACCATACGATGGAGTATCCAATAAACTGTGGATCTTCGTAGTGATACGGAGTGTCCTGATGAAATACAAAGGTGATTTAGGATTGGCGAAGGAATACTTGGTTTGGTCGTGAATATCTGTTTCAATTTACTTTGCCCTCTTACTAATCCCTTGCTTTGTCTTAACTCAATACCTTCTGCACACCATCGTTATGCTAATTGGTTTTCTTCATTCCCTACCGGTCGGCACCAGCTTAAGGTTTGGAAGAAGACTATCCAATTTGCGTAATAGGTGTACTATCTCCTAAACCAAGGAGTACTCGCAACCTGAGAGAAGGTAAAAGGAAAAGACAACAGAATAATCCTATCCTCTTCCTCCAGAACCTCAAACCATCCTCGAATAAATTCTTTCGAGTTCGTATCTAACCATACGATGGTTTTGTCCAATGGAAGTGGACGTTCGTAGCAATACGGGGTATCCTGGAGAAAAGGGTAAAAGTAGGAGTGGCAATGAGGTTTGCAACTCTGACAATCCAAAAGCCAGTGTTTTAGAAGGTTCGGTCAACTTGGTCACTGAGTCAAAATCTTAGGGTCGGGTCAATGGTCGCTGCCAAAGAGAGAGAGAAAGGAAACACTCAGCGTGCACTCTAACCGAGACCAGAATGGTTACCAATTTATCTAATCTGGAAACCTCCCACTGTACCGTCAAATTCTCCTCCAAACCTGAAAGAAGAATTAGTCGGGAACACCCAAGGAGTAAACCAACTCATCTGTGGGAATCGGGATCCAACTATCATAGTATGATAACGTGACGGAATCCGCTCACGCCATCACACTCCAGAAGGTATGCGCATATCTGGCAAGTTTCAGTTCTTTCGAAACTCCCGATGTGGATTTTTACCCCATGCTCTTATGACCTTGACTAAGGCCAACAAATCATATGTCACATGTCAAGTTCTACCCGTCATTATCCAAGTTGATTTGAACCCACCCGTACAAGCCCTTGACTAGGGCCAATAAGGCTATACGACTGTCCCAAACCAACACATCTATTTATGCAGCATATGAACAACCAATAGCTACCAAACACTGTCCCTTGACTAAGGCCAACAAACACAGCTTGAATACTATTGACCACCCATATGAAACGACGGAGGGCTACGAATGGTTTCTGGCGAAAACCTTTAACGTAAAGAACTTGATATCGTTGAAGGAACTTGATAGCTTTTTGAAATATAGTGACGAAAACCTTTGCTAAAGAGGTCACTCCCGGTGAAGGGATCTCGGCTCTTTCCCCGTAGAATGAGGTGCAGGATATTCCAACTGAATACCCGATGCAAAGCAAAAGTAATCGGCTATAGTGAAGCTAATGCTCTGATGCAAACTTCTGTCCAAGGGGTCACTCCCGGTGAAGGGATCTCGGCCCTTGCCTCGTCGACTGAGGTGCTGGATATTCATAACCGAATATCACTGTGCAAAACAAAAGAGAACGTCCTTGCAATAACAGCTTTTTGAAAAAGTGTTCCAACAACATCAGATTAGGTTTGTTTTTAACTTGCATTGATTCGAATCAACGCAGTCCCATCAATTGATCACACCACAAAGAACGAAAATATACTGATGTACGTATATGCCATCCGCATTCGCCACTGGGTCCCGTCATTACCCGTTAGGTTAGCTAACTAACGACAGAGCAGGGAATGGACTAGCGCGGATGTAAAACATATACTACATCTACTAATATATATACCAATATATTATATTCGCTCAAGGCGTGATAAAATGCAACATCACAGAAAATGAACAGCATCACAGAACAATACAGATATCTGGGATCCCCGGGTTTCACAGAGCCACTACTGAAACCCGACGTTCCCCTGGTCGTGTGGATAGCCTGTGCAATGAAATCCTAGACCCCTACGGGCGCGGCAAGTCACCCGCCAAAACCTGAAGCGAGGCAGTCCCCTTCAATACCGTGAATGGACCACCCAGCACTTCACGGAATCCGGTAACTTGGGCACCCCTCCTGGGTCAACCCGTACCCCCTTCGAGTGTGGCGAACAGCCCGCCAATTCTAGAGTAAAGCCCCTCCGTCTCAATGCCATGAGATGCGGGCTTGTTGCCCTCTAGAAACCGGCTATCCGTGCACCCCACCGCGGGGTAATCCTAGTACAGAAAGTAAAATATACATACAACGGGTACATCGACCGCAACCAGGTCGTGCCCCAAAATAATAATACAAACAGGCTGTGACGGCAGTCCACATGTCGGATGCTCGCCCCGCAATATCAAATGTACATAATACAACCACAACTGTACTAGCATTGCATCCAGGCTATTCCCCACGACCGATCCGCAACATCACAGCAAAAACAGAACATCAACGTGAAAGTCACGTTCGCAAATCCGTCTAACCGGGCTATAGCAGTTAGACCGGATTTACCGATCAAGTGACATTCACGGTCGCAGATATAATGTAAATACTGTGAAATAATGTTTTTAAAATATCCGATCAATCAAATTTAACAAGTGGGCCCCCAAGCATTACTGTAGCAGATCAGGAAATTCTGGGCCTAATATTAATATTCCAAAACCCCAATTTTAACCCCAGAAAGATACTGTAGAAATTTGGTGCAGGGAACCCAACAGTGTGCGGCGGAACCGCGGCCCAAAGGGGTGTTTGGCCGCGGTTCCGCGCTCCAACTGTGGAGTTGTTGCATCGAATTTTTACAGAACTCTTATATTATCTAATAGATCACTTTTCTGTAACCTGAAAAAATTTTCGACACCAAAAAATTTCAACAGAAAACTGATGTGAACAAAAATGCAGATTTTGGAATTTTGGTCGATCGGAAATGCAAAACACATTAAACAAAGCTAGACTAAGTTAATGGCGAGGCTCTGATACCACTGTAAGTGCACGGCGGCGCCCCGGCAGTCAATCCGACGCCGGAATGCGGAAGCGTGTTAGTTATATGTATGCCCTAGAGGCCATTACTGTACATAGGATGTATATTGTAGTGGATGCTGGGACGTATATAGGGAGGACTTTCTTGCTCGACATGATAGTATGCTATCTGGTTGATCTTTACCTTAACGTGTACACAGATTGTCTCTCTATTACATGTTGGTAAAGCCCTTAGGATGTGTACTTGACTATCTGGACTATGATGCGGATCATACTAGTGGGGACATGGTAGTCCATAAGTACACCCTTTAAAGTCCCTAGTCGTGGGTGTATCGAGACAGGGCATCGATATACCAGAGTAGACTAGCGTGTGCCTTCTCGACCCATACAGATGGGCGATGGATGATCCCATATCCATTGGTGTTTGACATCGGAGATGATATACGGGTGCTCAGTAGAGACTGGGTACACTGGACGGACTCGCCGAGAACTCCCAGATGGTATTATACCTCACGTCAGATGGCAGTTCTCTGGTGACACTAGTACAGAGTAGTCTGTTGACCCGAGATCGTCATAGAGTCTTGTGTGGTTCCTACTGTGCTTTGATTTCCATCTTACCACGTCCAAGAGGGCGTGCAAAACGGTGGTTTTTGGGTACAGTCCCGAGTCACATGGAGGCAATGAGCGATAGGAGGGGATTCGTCTCTCCCGGTATAGGGAGTTGATGTTGCGCTGTGTTCGATTGGCTATAACAGGAAATCCCTGGCCAGGGTTACTGAGATTTACTGGTAAGTGTTACCAGTAGTTTCTCGAAGTGTTATAGACCTCATATCGACACGACTTATCGAGCTATTGGGGTCTGACGTTTACCACCCCTAGGCAAGATATGCGACATATCAGACGATCAGACCGAACTGTACGGTAGTGTTACTGGTCGGATTCACTGGAGTGTGAGCAGGCTTGCTCGTCGATCTTCAGATCGCTCAATACCCGGGTGGCCGTTACGTTTAGCAGACCGCTTGCGGCTTGTGGGTGTTTGATATGATCATCATCTGCTGCCGGCGTATTGACGAGTCTTTAGAGTCCTACACAGAGGTTTCCTGGCTCAAGCGAAACGAAATAGGAGCGCATATGAGATATGTGCGGGACCGAGAATAATGCGTGTATGTGATAACGTATTCCATTCTCGCGATGAATGTGTCGAATGGTTGTATGCGATATAACCTAGTTATCGAATCAAGTATTGATTCGATAAGCCGATACATTCTATACTAGTCGGTTGTGTGCGACATGACCGGATCATTGAATCAAGTGTTGATTTAATGATTTAATGTATAATTATATATTTGATATATTACTTTGCATTAACTAGTATTGGTTCACTTTAAATGGATTTTCTCACTCAGATGTGCGCATTACATATGCGATATGATTTTGTGCACTTGATTGTATCATGTTTGATGATACATGTTTACTTGGTTAAGTGCAAAGAATTAAACCATGGTTAAAAGAATGGCTAGGGTTTCATTTCCTTTATTTATTCCTTTATTTATTTATTTATTCATTTTGGAAAAGAAGAGAAAAGAATGGTTGCTAGATTTGGAGTTTAGTTGAAGCTTCATGAAGCTTTGATAAAGTCAACCATACTTATCTCATCCTTAACCCTAACCATTCACACTAACCAAGATTCATTCTCTACACTTGACCATGGTTAAAATTATGATAAGAATTCATTTCTTTTCTTATTCTTTTAACTTATCATAACAATTTCCTTCTTCTTCTTCCTTGTTTCAAGTGAAGAAGCTTGAGGTCATCAATGGTGGATTGATGTTTTGAGTGAGAAATCCATTTCCAAAGTTTACCCACTTCCTATCTCTTCATCCTCTACCTCTTGCCAAGTAGTAGAGTGTGTTTACTTCACAAGTTTCTTGACTTGGTGAAGGTCGAGCTTGATTTAGCGATGCCTCGACGTAGATCATCTTCGGCATGGACATCGACGACCTAGCTCGCTTTCTCTCCGACGAAGCCGACTTTAGAGCCCGGATTTCTTTTGGACAGCGGAGACGACTTCGTTGCGGAGCAATTGTCACGACCCGAAAGAGCACGTGACTGGCCCTTGAACCATATGAAGTCTATAGGACTCCATCTGATCCAAGTAAGCCAAAAGCCCAGAAATCTAAAACCATTTTTAAGAATAAGTAAAGAAACTGGTTTAAAGAAGTGAAGAAAAACATGTTTGAAATCAAGGTTTTTAAATAACTAAGCCGAATATGCATTTTTAAAAACAGTACAGTCTTTTCTAAAAATTTCGGCAGAGTTTCTTTTGTAAAACTGGCCCCGAATGGGGTATAACAAGGATAACAATATATGCAATGATAAAGGCATCCCCAAGCGGGAGCTAGCTCTTCGTCAATCGACGGTCACCACCACACATGCAACAATAATATACAACGCCAAGTGGCGAGGATCAAATCCAAAAGAAAGCTCAAAAGCAACAAGAAAACCGCAACACTACTAAGCGCGACTCTATGGTCGAATAATACATCACTAGTCTAGGTCTGAAACAATATACGAGTTTTGGTTGATGGATATTCTAGATACAATGAATAATATAAATACAACGGCGGTTCTGATACAAAAGAACCCACCTATCCAAGCAAATCACCCAAAAGGAAGCAGTGTGCCAGAAATGCCGCTATAGAACTGTACGGCAAACCTGCAAGAACTGGGGCACAACGGGGGTGAGTTGCCAACTCGTGAATAGAAAGATATCTACAAGCAGAGATCGAATGCATGACCCAACCTAGGTCAATACGATCAGATATAAAGAAACCTCAATATGAATAAAGCTGAAGCATGCTAAACTGGCAATGTAATCTCTATACGTGAATGTAGTGCCAAGTGCTCGTGCTAGTGCCTCAGGTAATAGTATGTCATGAATATGAGGTATGAATGCATGAAAGCAGAATACATGTAAATGAAGAAACTGTTTTCATAATTTAATGAGATTTCCCTTGTATTTTTAGTTGAGGTATCATAATGAAATCAGCATAAAACAGTGCCTAGCATCGGCACAAAACGTAATCCCAATATCTCGATATCTCTGTATCACAGTCTCTGTACCTCGAAATCTCGAAATCCCAATGTCTCAATCATAATATCTAGGGCGCCGTCAGTCCAGACCGGCCCCTACCATCCATCTCAAGACCACGACGGTATCCTCCGGATATCCGACGCGTCGGGTAAAATCACCGGTAGGTAGTGCTCCCCTGCCAGGCTCACATCGTCATCACCACGCGCTTCTTGCCCCGGGGCACCTTACCGGGTCCACCATGTACCCGAAACGGTTCATCCGTCTCCTCGAATCGGGTTTCCAAATCCATCAGCAAACTCATGGTGGACGACTCATACATCATGGGAAAACCGCACTTTTTATTTTAAAGAGAGAAAAGAAGTTTATATAAGTTTTGCGGTTTTCCCCCAAATCCAGAAAATCTCATGGAAATCCGAATCCAATCCTCAATAGCATGTAAACAGTGCATACAGGCATAAAAATCCATGAATAATAACATGCATGATGTAACAACTAATAATTACAATGTCTAATCTAGCATATACGGCAAGTACACTAATATCATGTCTAAATTATTAGCTAACAACCTATGTCGATGCAATAATATTTTCTAAGGTGTACGTGACATGGCAATTACCGATGAAGATGTGTGTGAGCCGGCAAGTAAGTGTACGTGGTACATACGCATCATCGGTAATGGTGCTGGTGTCCTAACAGCATAACATCAATAAAGGAGTATGAAACATAATATAAGCATGCGATGCGATGCGAACCACAATAATGAGCGGAAGCTGAATACTAGACGCAACTATAACTAATCTGCATTAATCTAAAATAACCTCTACAATTGGTGCCTTTTGAAATAACACGAATCATGGGGTTTTGAAAATAGGGGCTACGGTGTTTTTATGAAAAGATACGTCTTTTGAAATATCCGTAGGATCCCTTGGGCTGTCTTTTAAAATACCCACGATTCGTTAGTTTTTGAAATAGGTAGGAGTCTAATCTAATCTAACAACCATCTTAAACTATACGGCTGAACTAACAAGTAGAGCTACGGGTGAGGAAACCGCCTAACATCTGAGTCGATACATATACATACATGTATATATATTAGTCGGTGATCCCGCCTCAATAATATCATATCCGATACCCTATCTATAATCAGACATCCCAAGTCAAGAGTGCGGATCAATCATCAAAATATAGCTTGTACGTAAATCCGTCGTACGGCATCCCAAATCTGGGTACGGGTCAATATCACATTCATCATACTATTTATCTGGTATCCTCTTTATCAAATGTCATGATCGGGGTACTGATCTACGTCTAGTACAATATTGATACCCTCTATGTATGCATGCAGGTGTAAGAATCACTACGTCAAAAGACCCGCTAAAACATCGTGTCGTATCTCAATACGAACCAAATCACATCACCGATCTCCTGGCCTCAAGCCCAATCTCATCGACTCATCTCAAATCCCAAATACTATCCTCAAATCCAGTATATAAACACATAGTCCCATACCCATGTGTAGATATACGCACCATCATATGCACTCTAATAAATGAAAGAATGAATGCAAGTATGTGTGTAAATGTATGTGTGAGTGCAACCACTACTCTAGGGTTCGCACTAAACTAAACCAATATATTCTTATCATCAAAATATCATTATTACCATCAATAACCCTAAACAACACATAATAAATATTCGTGTGTATACGTATTCGTATACATCACCACGGACTGCGGGGGTGCTATACGCCATCCACCCGACTTCTCCCCACAGATATAAATCTACTCACCTTGCTTCTCGTGTGCCAAAGCCGATGTCGCTATCTTCACCTCCTTTGCCTCAACATCACGCGGGGTACCTACAAGTATATCACAATGCTAAAGCACATGAAAATCACATCGGAAACCAAAATAGCACACGCTACCCGCATAGGTAAAAACCTATCGACTCGCATGTAAACACAATCAAAATCCACTTGTCGTTGACGTCCAAACGCCACCCGACAGGAATGAATCACCAAATACCAAAATCCATGCTAAAACAAGTCCCAAATTATACACCAACATAGGAAAATCAACCCAGATTTCACCCTAGATGGAATCAGTCAAAACTAGACATACTCAGGGTCAAAACTAGAGGAAATGAGGGCATGCACAGAAAACGAAGCAATTCCTTAAAATACCTTATTTTAGAATTTTCCATAATTTTTCCCCATTTATCTGTATTTAATTATACCAGAATATTAAAATATTCATTAAAATAATATTAAATTATAAAATTTCCCAAAAATCATATTTTATTATTTTGAAGACGTTACAATCTACCCCCCTTAAAGAAATTCGGTCCCCGAATTTAAATTTAAACCCCCAAATACTAAAATATTTCAATACAAATTCCAAGTCATCGGGGCTCCGAAATCATCTATACATAAAACATCATAGCGCAATGCATGCGCATGAGTACTGAGCAGATAACTCAAAAGCAACACTCCATCAAGCATCCGCAATCATCGGAGTCATGGTAACGACACAATGTCAAATCCAATACAAAATCAATATGATATGGACCAAGACTATACATGTAGACATCCAATCTATACATGTAAATGGCTGATGCAAATGTATGCCAAATCTTTTTAAGTCGCTGTGCGATGCGCGTAACACTGCACAGTGGCGGACGTTTCTCATAAGAAAATAACTATATATGTGTATATATATCCTTTGTTTAATAGGTACGTTCCGCCGTTTTGAAAACAGTTTAGAAGGGTTTCCTTGTTTTTAAAAGGTTTCGTGTCATATCGGACACGTAGGTATATACTGAGACTATAGCTCGCTTTTCGGAAATCCCTTCGATAACTATCGATGCATGCAAAATATATCCAGGTACTGCCCACTGACTAGTCCTGCTCAGTATGAAAGCAAATATCCAACATCATAAAAATGTACTGCTCCAAAAGGAATAAATCCCAAAAATCACATAACACCACCCTGTGCGTCTGGTGCGCACGGAAATCAAAATCCATATATGTGCTAAACATGTGCACAAAACAACATCTAGGTGCAACGGGTGTGCACGAAGCATCTGTCATAGGCAACGTGTGCCTGGCAGCCAAAACAGGTGCATCTGACATGCACGAAGAATCTCGATTTAGTGCATCTGGTGTGCCCCAAAATCGTATCTCAAAACATGCGCCCAACATGCGCGAAAATCCAAATCGGTGCATCCATCATGCACGAATGAAAATCTAGACCCTGCGCACTCAATATGCACGGAATCACAAAATCCAATAGCAACGTCGAATATGCGTAAGTCCAGTCAAAAGCACGGAGTGCAAGAATCCACATCAATATCACAATCAAAATCGACATACCGAAAGGCATCAAATCGAAGTCAGATGCAATCGTAATGCACAAAATATAAATCCGGTGCAACAAAGGCACGAAATATAAATCTGATGCGATAAACGCAAGAAACATAAAACTGGTGCGACAAATGCACGAAGTATAGAACTGGTGCATCCCATGCACAAATACCAAGCAATAACTCAAATACGTAAGCAGCAACACCAAGTGTATCCAGATATGAAGAAAATCATAAACGTGTGCAGCTGCGGGCACAAAACACATATCGATACACTACAAGCACATATAAGCTATACCGAGTGCAAAATCAAAACACTAAAATTACATGAAACTCTGCTGGAAGCGTAAATCAAATCACCAGTATAAAATAGGCATGAAATCGCAATCAACAGCTCAAGAGTAATAACTATGTACAAGGTATAAATACCCAGTAGGTGCAACCATGGTGCACAAAATCAAATATCATGAAACTCAGTCATCAAGACTAAATCATGTGAATAGATCGCCCAAAATACCGAAATCCAAAGCAACGGATACGTGATAATCAAATCACAAAATCACAAATCATAATTACCGTCGTCGGTATACCATCCTTCAGGGTCGAGAAGGTACCGGAACATCCGATGCTAGCTGCGCAAGATATCTACTTGCCTCTTGCTCGCGGCTGGCGTCCTCTGCCTCTGGTTCCTGATCTTTCCTGTATATTACCAATCTCGCAATCCATCGGCTCATCGGCCCGGTCAGGAGTACTGACAGGAACGATTCCGTTCTGGCACTTTCCTGGTCACCTTTCGGTCAATCCTCACGACCGCTCGTAAGGCAGCGTATCACTAGCGTCGGCCTCTGGCTCTCTGAAAGCACGTCACACATCTGATCCTGGGTGCAAACATCATTGCAGCAATGTCCTGGAAGGAATCCTGTTCAAGGTCTCTTCCGATCATGCCTATGCCGATCTGTACAGAGGCTGGCTTCCTGCACAACCTCTTCTCGCTCAAAAACACCTGTGTCCTCAGCACAATATTTTCTCGGAAACTGGTCACATTCCAACGTCTCTGTAAGCATATCAGGTCTCTAGTCTCGACGGGAAGCAATGACAGCTCATCAGTGTCTCACACGAACCTCTTGTTCCAACTGTCTCTATCGTCGTCCACTATGACGTCACGCCAAGCTACTACGCACTGCACTATTCTCGGCCACGGTCAATCTGAAGTCTCTCGCACGGACTCGAAATCGCATATTCTGTAGCTTCATCATTCTGTAGAGGATGTCAGGCCGAACAGGTCCTCGGGAACACGTCCCAACCATCGGAGGAATACTCATCACTCGTCCGTCCCTGATCAATCTGCAACGCATCTGGGTAAGTTCCTTTATCCGAACATGGTCAACTACGTCGTCGACAATGCCGAACTCTGTCCTGCTGGGTGTGCGCAATACGACCACTCCTGGTCTAGGTCTTCTCGTAACGTACTCCAGAAAGGTCCTGTCGAGGTTCCTTTCTCAAATCTCAATCCTGCCGAAATGCCCGGAAGTCATCATCCAATGCTGAAGCTAAAGCTTATTCCGGAACGGCTGCATACCTATCGCGCTTCTCTCTGGAAGATACATCCATATACCACGCCTCGGGGTGCATATCACATCTCTAATGTCAGCGGAGTGGGACATCATCTCGTCAAAATCTCGTACGAACTCCTTACTCCACCTTGCTCAATGTCGACTGATTCGGACTTAACTCATCGTGGCTACACGAACTGCGCTCCGACGGCTACGCTCGCATCTGGAGTCTCCCAAGCAGTGTCCCATCACGATATCCGAAAGATGTCGAACCATCCGATCGACTCGTCAGATCCTCATAATCCCCCAAGAGATCACATCATGGGTACAGTTTAATAGTATCGAGTACATGCCACAGCGTCGGTGGTCCAGCCGTAGAAGGGCAAACCCAAGCCTCACTAATGGCGCCGAGGAACCGCCGCAAACCCGAAGGTTCAAAGGCTTTCACACGGTCATTAAGTCGAGTTAGGGTTTCATTCTTCTAGAGAGTCCATAGAATCACCTGCATGTCTTTCCGTATATTTTAAACTTGGAAAATGGGCTCCTGACATTCGATCGTCTCTATCGACTCTCAACGAACCTGCGTGAAGTCGTCTCTAGCTGGAAACAATCTATCTGATGACCTCGCATCGGTAAACAAACGAACCACCTGTCCTAGTCATTCATCCTCAGGTGACTAGCGACTCGCTATCATCTCTCTAAGTATATGCTCACGCTGCAGTAGCTCCAACCATCTGGGCGACATCTCGTCATTTGTAGCAGCAACTGGCTTATTCTCCTGTACGCCGAACAGCGCCTCAATCCTCCAGGAAAGGCAATACATAGGCGGTCATCTCTGAGTCGGTCTGCTCTAGATCTGAGTAAGACTCTCCACACTGGAAATCTTCAACTCATCAGGGCCCGCTCCGGCGCAAAATCGGACGAATCACCTTCGTCTCTCAAATCGGGTAGACTAGCTGTCATCTGTCTCATATCTGCCTGAAAGCTACGGCAATCTCAGCTCGTAAGCTTCGGAAGCGACATCCTGTCAATCTCAGCAACAGCTGGTCCATCTGTCTGCACGGTAGGCGACATCACAATCTCTAAGGTATGCTGTACATCAACAGTCCTCTCTCAACTGGCAGCTCTAACAATGGCCCGATCATCCGGTGCAAGACCAAGCACTCGCCTCCACTAGAGGTCACAATCACCAACACTAACTCGAGACGTTCCCATGTCACCAGAAAACACAATGGTCGGCCCTCGTACCAAACGAGCTCACACCGGCCGTAACCCTAGCAGCAGCCCAAACTGCCCTCAAACATGGTGACAGGAACCTCAATCGAGTATCAAGGAGAGCACATCAATGGCAAGAAAGGAAACAACAGATCCAAAGTGGATACATGATCATGGGAAGGAACAGCATCAATAAAGGTATGATCATGAAACTAATAGAATCGGGGATCTCAAATGGATGTATAATCCTGGATATAAAGAGGATCACTGATCTCGAAAATATGTACATCCTAAGGTTCCTTAAGCGGAGTGGCGTGTCGTAAGTATGCCGCGGAACATACCAACGGTACGTCACTCTACTTTAGTTACCTATTCCATCAACCAAGGGTCATCCTACACGACGAAAGTTCGGGTCTAATACCCCCTCGACCAAGTCTAAGTTCCGTAAGGTCAAGCCTAAGTTCCGTATATATATAAACGCCCTAGGCTCCACATAGTCAAACTTAGACTCGAACCAAGGTCAACCTAGCGCTTTGATACCAACTTTGTCACGACCCGAAAGAGCACGTGACTGGCCCTTGAACCATATGAAGTCTATAGGACTCCATCTGATCCAAGTAAGCCAAAAGCCCAGAAATCTAAAACCATTTTTAAGAATAAGTAAAGAAACTGGTTTAAAGAAGTGAAGAAAAACATGTTTGAAATCAAGGTTTTTAAATAACTAAGCCGAATATGCATTTTTAAAAACAGTACAGTCTTTTCTAAAAATTTCGGCAGAGTTTCTTTTGTAAAACTGGCCCCGAATGGGGTATAACAAGGATAACAATATATGCAATGATAAAGGCATCCCCAAGCGGGAGCTAGCTCTTCGTCAATCGACGGTCACCACCACACATGCAACAATAATATACAACGCCAAGTGGCGAGGATCAAATCCAAAAGAAAGCTCAAAAGCAACAAGAAAACCGCAACACTACTAAGCGCGACTCTATGGTCGAATAATACATCACTAGTCTAGGTCTGAAACAATATACGAGTTTTGGTTGATGGATATTCTAGATACAATGAATAATATAAATACAACGGCGGTTCTGATACAAAAGAACCCACCTATCCAAGCAAATCACCCAAAAGGAAGCAGTGTGCCAGAAATGCCGCTATAGAACTGTACGGCAAACCTGCAAGAACTGGGGCACAACGGGGGTGAGTTGCCAACTCGTGAATAGAAAGATATCTACAAGCAGAGATCGAATGCATGACCCAACCTAGGTCAATACGATCAGATATAAAGAAACCTCAATATGAATAAAGCTGAAGCATGCTAAACTGGCAATGTAATCTCTATACGTGAATGTAGTGCCAAGTGCTCGTGCTAGTGCCTCAGGTAATAGTATGTCATGAATATGAGGTATGAATGCATGAAAGCAGAATACATGTAAATGAAGAAACTGTTTTCATAATTTAATGAGATTTCCCTTGTATTTTTAGTTGAGGTATCATAATGAAATCAGCATAAAACAGTGCCTAGCATCGGCACAAAACGTAATCCCAATATCTCGATATCTCTGTATCACAGTCTCTGTACCTCGAAATCTCGAAATCCCAATGTCTCAATCATAATATCTAGGGCGCCGTCAGTCCAGACCGGCCCCTACCATCCATCTCAAGACCACGACGGTATCCTCCGGATATCCGACGCGTCGGGTAAAATCACCGGTAGGTAGTGCTCCCCTGCCAGGCTCACATCGTCATCACCACGCGCTTCTTGCCCCGGGGCACCTTACCGGGTCCACCATGTACCCGAAACGGTTCATCCGTCTCCTCGAATCGGGTTTCCAAATCCATCAGCAAACTCATGGTGGACGACTCATACATCATGGGAAAACCGCACTTTTTATTTTAAAGAGAGAAAAGAAGTTTATATAAGTTTTGCGGTTTTCCCCCAAATCCAGAAAATCTCATGGAAATCCGAATCCAATCCTCAATAGCATGTAAACAGTGCATACAGGCATAAAAATCCATGAATAATAACATGCATGATGTAACAACTAATAATTACAATGTCTAATCTAGCATATACGGCAAGTACACTAATATCATGTCTAAATTATTAGCTAACAACCTATGTCGATGCAATAATATTTTCTAAGGTGTACGTGACATGGCAATTACCGATGAAGATGTGTGTGAGCCGGCAAGTAAGTGTACGTGGTACATACGCATCATCGGTAATGGTGCTGGTGTCCTAACAGCATAACATCAATAAAGGAGTATGAAACATAATATAAGCATGCGATGCGATGCGAACCACAATAATGAGCGGAAGCTGAATACTAGACGCAACTATAACTAATCTGCATTAATCTAAAATAACCTCTACAATTGGTGCCTTTTGAAATAACACGAATCATGGGGTTTTGAAAATAGGGGCTACGGTGTTTTTATGAAAAGATACGTCTTTTGAAATATCCGTAGGATCCCTTGGGCTGTCTTTTAAAATACCCACGATTCGCTAGTTTTTGAAATAGGTAGGAGTCTAATCTAATCTAACAACCATCTTAAACTATACGGCTGAACTAACAAGTAGAGCTACGGGTGAGGAAACCGCCTAACATCTGAGTCGATACATATACATACATGTATATATATTAGTCGGTGATCCCGCCTCAATAATATCATATCCGATACCCTATCTATAATCAGACATCCCAAGTCAAGAGTGCGGATCAATCATCAAAATATAGCTTGTACGTAAATCCGTCGTACGGCATCCCAAATCTGGGTACGGGTCAATATCACATTCATCATACTATTTATCTGGTATCCTCTTTATCAAATGTCATGATCGGGGTACTGATCTACGTCTAGTACAATATTGATACCCTCTATGTATGCATGCAGGTGTAAGAATCACTACGTCAAAAGACCCGCTAAAACATCGTGTCGTATCTCAATACGAACCAAATCACATCACCGATCTCCTGGCCTCAAGCCCAATCTCATCGACTCATCTCAAATCCCAAATACTATCCTCAAATCCAGTATATAAACACATAGTCCCATACCCATGTGTAGATATACGCACCATCATATGCACTCTAATAAATGAAAGAATGAATGCAAGTATGTGTGTAAATGTATGTGTGAGTGCAACCACTACTCTAGGGTTCGCACTAAACTAAACCAATATATTCTTATCATCAAAATATCATTATTACCATCAATAACCCTAAACAACACATAATAAATATTCGTGTGTATACGTATTCGTATACATCACCACGGACTGCGGGGGTGCTATACGCCATCCACCCGACTTCTCCCCACAGATATAAATCTACTCACCTTGCTTCTCGTGTGCCAAAGCCGATGTCGCTATCTTCACCTCCTTTGCCTCAACATCACGCGGGGTACCTACAAGTATATCACAATGCTAAAGCACATGAAAATCACATCGGAAACCAAAATAGCACACGCTACCCGCATAGGTAAAAACCTATCGACTCGCATGTAAACACAATCAAAATCCACTTGTCGTTGACGTCCAAACGCCACCCGACAGGAATGAATCACCAAATACCAAAATCCATGCTAAAACAAGTCCCAAATTATACACCAACATAGGAAAATCAACCCAGATTTCACCCTAGATGGAATCAGTCAAAACTAGACATACTCAGGGTCAAAACTAGAGGAAATGGGGGCATGCACAGAAAACGAAGCAATTCCTTAAAATACCTTATTTTAGAATTTTCCATAATTTTTCCCCATTTATCTGTATTTAATTATACCAGAATATTAAAATATTCATTAAAATAATATTAAATTATAAAATTTCCCAAAAATCATATTTTATTATTTTGAAGACGTTACAGCTATGGAGGTGGAGCACCGGATCTACAAAGGTTGTAATTCCGTATTCTCATTAGCTAAGTTGTTAGCTAGTTCGTTTTTCGCCTAGACATCTAGCAAACGATCCGTACACTAGGGTTTGTAGGCACCATAATTTTTGAAATTGCCATGGTTGATGGCTTGGGAGACCTCACTAGGGTGCCTAAGAACCCTACAGTGGTATCAGAGCCTAGCTAGAGCCTTAGGCGAAGTCCAGACGGAAATTGAAGTCCGAACGAACCCGAAAACCCAAACCTAACATGCTCTCTGTCCAGATTTTAAAATTATGGATTTTTCAAGATTAAAAATATCCAGAAAATCAAGCAGGGTTTTCTAAGAATTACTGTAAATTTCGTGGGCCTGATTCAACTTTACCACCGCGTTTCCGCGGCACGAGCATGCCTCGTGCGGCGGAAGCGCGGCCGGTTTTGTCGTTTTGTGCATTTTGTTTTCACAGTAATTCTCAGATTTCTGTGCTGACTTTCCTGGGATATTTTTATATTTATTATACAGATGAGTTTTCTGGAGTTGTTTTGGGGTTTCGGAGTTTCGATCGGGGTTTCAAATTTTGTCTGTGTGGCTTTCCGGATAAATTTTGGCTATGTTAAAAATTTCGACCGGTTATAAATACCCGATTTTTCCCCTGTCGGGAAATTTCCAAGTGTTGGATATTTCCGTGGTTTAATGATGTTCTAAGTAGTGCAAGTAACGCGATGGACCCTCTAGAAGACAACAAACCTTAACTCGATTATGTGACCGTCTTGAACTGCCCTTTGAACCTTCGGGTTTGGGGCAGTACGGCGTGCCACATGTGAGGCGTTGGCTTGACCCTTCTACGGCTGGACCGTTGGTACTGAGGCACGAACTGAATGTTGTTAGACTTATTTCATGTGTTGATCTGTATCGGGAAAACTTGGGTGTTCGATTATTCGATCGAAAAGTTTAACATTTTCTGTTTATCTGGAATATGATACAACGATTGGAATTCACAAGTAGTTATGAGATAACTGAATGAATGTTATAAACGTAGCAATTTAGTCTCACTTGATCGGTTGCCACGGAATTTTGATGTGATCAAAAGTCCGTCGCAATCACGTAGCGTACGCGGATATTCGCCGGTAAACTTAATAGACAGCCTCACTCCATAACCCCGACCAAGTGACTGTAGGAGAACCCCGTCGCCGAAAGCATCCGTTCGGGTGCTCGCGGTAGCGGTGTTCCGCCTTGGTGCACTTTGTCGACGGCGTCGGGGGTGCGGCCGTCTACTGAAGTTTGCGACGAGTATTCGATCAGGATGTCGGGAATCTTGTTGAATTGCCCGACTTGATATTGAAAAGAGTTTTCGATTTTGAGACTAAAATGCGGGGTTTATAATTATTAGGCATGCGATGTCTAAAGAATTCATTTGGTCAGGCATGTGATGTCTGAGGTGGTTGCGGATTCCAATTGTTGTAGTTTTACACTTTCTTTTCTGTGACTGTAAGTGTAATATGTGATATCGCCGGTTTCGTTGCTATATGTCAACGACAATTGGGATGCGCATATTTACTTACGTTGATGACATGTGATGTTATGTGTTGCTGGATATGTTATATTGGATTGTCGTGTTCGAATAGCCGGGGGTTTTTATGTGAGATGAGTGTTTTTCATTTTCATTCATGTAAAAACTTGTATGTAATATTCTTTTATTGGGGCGCTTCCAGGTAGCGGAAGTAGTCACCGTTTGTATATTATTTACTTTTCCGCACTAGGATAGACCCAAGGAGGAGGGCACAAGTAACCGGGTTCTGGAGTCCAGTGGGAGACCAACTCGAGGAGTCGAGTCCGGGTATCCTAACTCCAGAATTGGCAGGGTTGCTTGCCGCTCTCGTAGGGGTCTAGGGGTGTGGGTTTGGCTATTCATCACGACCGTGGAATCCGTGTTTTATACTGGCTCGTATTGAAAACACGGACGTCCTAGTATATCCAATATTTCATATGTTTCTTCTGCTGCGATATCTGTGATGCGATCATGTGATGTTCTTTGATAGATACTTTATATAGTATATATGATATATTGTATAGACGTTACTTATGTTTTACACCCGCGCTAGCCCTGCCCCGCTCTGTCGTTAGTTACCTAACCTAACGGTGCACGAGGGGACATCGAGGCGAATGCGGATGGCATAAGTGTACGTCATATCTATCTGTGATGTTTAGGTACTTAAATGATGGGACTTCATTAATGTGATTAATGAAATAAAAGAAACCTAAGATGTTGTAGAATCGAATTTCAAAATAAAACAGGTAGCTACAGTTCTTGCTTTGCATAGCGGTATATGTGATATATCCTGCACCTTATTCGATAAGGAAAGGACCGAGATCCCTTCACCGGGAGTGACTCCTTTAGCAATAACTGGCAGATGCTACACCCTCGGTTTGTTTTTGATTGCTTTTAAGTGTTTTTGCTTTGCACAGTGATATATGTGATATATCCCGCACCTCATTCGACGAGGAAAGGACCGACGATCCCTTCACCGGGAGTGACTCCTTTAGCAAAACTAGAAAAGCCTCAAAAGCACTCCATTTTAAACTTCATTTGATTCTACAACGATATCAAGTTCATTACGCAATAGGTTTTCAGAAAAACCTGTCGTAGCCCTCCGTCTTTTCAGATAAGTTGTATATAGTATTCGTGCTGCATTTGTTGGCTTTCGTCAAGGTGCAGTGTGCGGTAGCTATATGCTGCTTATCTGCTAGCATACGATGCGATTGGATTAGGGTAGTCGTGCGACTTTGTTGGCTTTCGTCAAGGGTCGTGCGGGTGGGTTTAATTCGATCAAGAAATGTACGGGTTGAACTTGACTAGCGGGCTATGGTTTGTTGGCTTTCGTCAAGGTCATAGCACGTTAGGGGCAAAATATTATCGGGAATTTCAAGTGTTGAGATTTGCAATGAGATTGCATACCTTCTATGGGATAGTTGGATCCCGATACCCGCTGCGAGTAAGAGTTACTCCTGGGAGAGTTTTACACATTACAATTAGCCGATCAAGTAGGTGTCTAGAAAGGTGTTAACGAGGTTACGCCTCTGGGAAAACGAGGTTTACATTAATTAGGTTCGTGCGAAAGCACGGGGGACCTCCCTCAAAGTACCGACACTGGCCTGGCTGAAATATTGGCGAACTTGTAGTGTGTAATTAATCCCGGCTAGTCTATCCTTTTAGGGTTTGAAGGAAGATTTGATAAAAAGCAGTGGGAGCCATCCTGATTAGATAAAATAAAAACCAATCTATTCTTGCAAGAGCGCACGCTGAGTGTTTTCTTCTGTCTCTCTCCTGGTAGCGACCATATCACGCCTTAATCAAGATAATAATACGGATTATTGACCGAACCCGCTTGTTATACTGAGCTGGGGAACGTTGGTCCCGCTCCAACTTATAATTGTTATAAGACAGAGCAGGAAATTGGGGAATACCAGATTTCCCGTGCCGCCCAAACGAAGAGAGTGCATGCTGATGCATCATCTTCGGGTGTGTTCATTATACAGAACTGTTTCTCAGTATCCTCCGCATCCTGGTATATGATACCGGATTAGGATCCCAGATATGTAAGATGTTACATAGGGCTACAAAAGGGTAGAAAAACTGAGAACGGGTGATAAGTTTCATGAGACAGAAAATGGGGCAAGTGTTGCAGCCAAGTCTGTTGGTTACTGTCACCCTGTATTACCAATACATTGATTCTGAACGAATGTTATTAGATACCGAACCTGATATACAAAATCATATCGGTCTCTTTATTAGTAAAGAAAGGATATAATTTTGTATTGATGGACAATATTTTGAACATTTCCTATGTCAAAAGTTGATCGGTTCAGGCACGTTATCTAAAAGCATTATTGTTCTAAATCAAACTACAGTTCTAAGTATAGGGAACACACATAAGAGGAAAAGTTCAGAACTGAACGATTCCTACTTGAGGTATTGTAGACTAAGTCAGATCAATGTGACCCGACTAGCTAGAGTTACATATAGATGTATATTTAAATCAGTTTGAATTTACATCTTGTGAAACTCGCCAGTCATGTCACAAAGATAAGATGACCATAGCTCCGTTTACTGGAAACAGAGAAAGAGTTAGTAAACTCTTGGGATGATACATGTTGATGTATGTAAGGTCCCCTGTCTACACATGCCAGGACTGGTTCTTTGTACTTCATTACGTTCTATGATGATCTTTCGAGTTTCAGACCTATGTTCCTGTTGAAACACAAGTCCGAACCTTTTGAGATATTCACAGAATATAAGTTAGAAGTAGAGAACCAAAATAAGGGTATAAGTATTATGTCCTTTGATGAGATCAAGGAGGAGAATACTTGAGCACGGAATTCCTGGACTATTCTAAAGGAGAATGAGATTCTCTCTCGGCATTACTCCTCCGAATACACCATAGCAGATGGAATATCGGGGCGGAGAAGATACACCCTATTTGATATGGTGTGCTCTATGATGAGTATTACTGAGTTACCTTTTTCCTATTGGGAGTTATGCACTTATGAAGCTGCATACCTATTGAATAGGGTTTGAATCAAATCAGTTGCCTACTGCTTCATATGTGATATGGAATAGGAAGAGCCCATCTCTTAAGTCAGTTAAGATTTGGGGTTGTCCGGCCTATGTCTAAAAGCAAAATCCGGACAAGCTCGAGGCAAGGTCTGTAATGTAGAACTGGAAAAGTTCCAGCTATACAAACTACAGCAGGTGATTTGGTACAACCAAAGGATTCAGTAGATGCCAACGAACCTCAGCCTCTCCGCCGATCTAGTAGGGTTCCTCACCCACCTGAGAGATACTTCTGTTTCTCTATGACAGTGGGAGCGAGGATTGCATCATGAGATGATGACCCAACTAGTTTCAAGCTGGCCATCGGGAGTAAGACTCTGTAAGAATGGCTGGATGCTTAGCGATCTGAGATGGAATCCTTATACACCAACAAAGTATGGACTTTGGTTGCTATATCTGAAGGGTTAAATCCCCATCAGGAGCAAGTATATCTTGAGAAGATTACTTGGTGTATATGTGGAGAAGTTGAGACTTTCAAAAGCTAGACTTGTTAAAAGTTTGCATCATTGACCAGGCGTGGATAATGATGAAACCTTTTCCAGTATCTATGCTTAAGTCCATCCAGATCCTACTTGCCACGGCTACATACCATGACTACGATATCTGGCGGTTGGGTGCCATGACATCTTTTCTAAATGATGTTTTAGAAGAGAACGTCTGTAAGTACACAGCCAGAAGGCTTCGTAAACAGTGGGAGCAGCGGAAACGTGAACAAGATGCTTTATAGGATAAAGCAGGCATCGCGGAGTTGGAACGTCTGTTTTGATGTGTTTGTCAAGGAAGTTGACATCATCAAAATGGTTGATGAACCTTGTATAAACAAAAAGGTAGTAGGGAGTATGGTGGTGATCCTCGTAGAGTACGTGGATGACATACTCTTGATAAGAAAGGAGTTTCTTATACTACGCTCGATCAATCTCCGTTTATCACAAAGATTCTCCGTGTAGGATCAAAATGATACCTCCTTAATCCTGAGTTTTGGATCTATGAGATAGATTTAATTGGATGTTAGGATTCTCACTAGTTGTAGTGAGATGATATCAATAGATCCTGGGGAGAATCACTGGAAGGGTTCCAGGGTGATAAAGTCGACTGAATGTCAGTCGCAGGCATTGTCTTTACCCTCAGTAAAGGGACGGTATGTTGGAAGAGTTCCAAGCTAGATACCGAAACATACTAGACGATAAAGGCTGGATACATCGCTACTTATGATGCTACCAAAGAGGATGTTTGGATGTATATTAGTTCATGAGATGAACTACGTTCCTACCATTGTGTGACAATGGAGTTGTGGCTTATGCCAAGGAACGCCGGTCCCATCAGTGATCCAGACATATTCTAAGGCAGTATCACCTGATCATGGAGATGGTTGATCTCCAAGCTGATCGAGGCAAGGAGAGCAGACTTAGAGGATAACGCAGCGGATCCACTCACGAAGGCCTATTCCCAAAGAGAGACTTTTATGGGATGGTTGAGTATGAGATACTACAACCACTGCTACAGATGGCCCTAGTGCAAGTGGGAGATTGTTAGTTATATGTATGCCCTAGAGGCCATTACTGTACATAGGATGTATATTGTAGTGGATGCTGGGACGTATATAGGGAGGACTTTCTTGCTCGACATGATAGTATGCTATCTGGTTGCTCTTTACCTTAACGTGTACACAGATTGTCTCTCTATTACATGTTGGTAAAGCCCTTAGGATGTGTACTTGACTATCTGGACTATGATGCGGATCATACTAGTGGGGACATGGTAGTCCATAAGTACACCCTTTAAAGTCCCTAGTCGTGGGTGTATCGAGACAGGGCATCGATATACCAGAGTAGACTAGCGTGTGCCTTCTCGACCCATACAGATGGGCGATGGATGATCCCATATCCATTGGTGTTTGACATCGGAGATGATATACGGGTGCTCAGTAGAGACTGGGTACACTGGACGGACTCGCCGAGAACTCCCAGATGGTATTATACCTCACGTCAGATGGCAGTTCTCTGGTGACACTGGTACAGAGTAGTCTGTTGACCCGAGATCGTCATAGAGTCTTGTGTGGTTCCTACTGTGCTTTGATTTCCATCTTACCACGTCCAAGAGGGCGTGCAAAACGGTGGTTTTTGGGTACAGTCCCGAGTCACATGGAGGCAATGAGCGATAGAAGGGGATTCGTCTCTCCCGGTATAGGGAGTTGATGTTGCGCTGTGTTCGATTGGCTATAACAGGAAATCCCTGGCCAGGGTTACTGAGATTTACTGGTAAGTGTTACCAGTAGTTTCTCGATGTGTTATAGACCTCATATCGACACGACTTATCGAGCTATTGGGGTCTGACGTTTACCACTCCTAGGCAAGATATGCGACATATCAGAAGATCAGACCGAACTGTACGGTAGTGTTACTGGTCGGATTCACTGGAGTGTGAGCAGGCTTGCTCGTCGATCTTCAGATCGCTCAATACCCGGGTGGCCGTTACGTTTAGCAGACCGCTTGCGGCTTGTGGGTGTTTGATATGATCATCATCTGCTGCCGGCGTATTGACGAGTCTTTAGAGTCCTACACAGAGGTTTCCTGGCTCAAGCGAAACGAAATAGGAGCGCATATGAGATATGTGCGGGACCGAGAATAATGCGTGTATGTGATACCGTATTCCATTCTCGCGATGAATGTGTCGAATGGTTGTATGCGATATAACCTAGTTATCGAATCAAGTATTGATTCGATAAGCCGATACATTCTATACTAGTCGGTTGTGTGCGACATGACCGGATCATTGAATCAAGTGTTGATTTAATGATTTAATGTATAATTATATATTTGATATATTACTTTGCATTAACTAGTATTGGTTCACTTTAAATGGATTTTCTCACTCAGATGTGCGCATTACATATGCGATATGATTTTGTGCACTTGATTGTATCATGTTTGATGATACATGTTTACTTGGTTAAGTGCAAAGAATTAAACCATGGTTAAAAGAATGGCTAGGGTTTCATTTCCTTTATTTATTCCTTTATTTATTTATTTATTCATTTTGGAAAAGAAGAGAAAAGAATGGTTGCTAGATTTGGAGTTTAGTTGAAGCTTCATGAAGCTTTGATAAAGTCAACCATACTTTTGGTGGAGGGATGAACTATGGAGTTTTGAGATGGAACTTGTGGATATTTGGGAGCATGAAATGAACCAAATTTCACTCTCCAAAATTTTGGACAGCCCAACTAATGCTTGGGCCGGCCATGACAATGAGGGGGAGGGTGAAAATGAGAGTGGAGCCATACTCATATCATGCAAGAGAGAGAGAGGAATGGTTATCATGAAAAGCAATGATTACAAAATCAAACCCATACTCTAAAAACCCACCTACTACAACCATGATTGCTCACAAAGTCAAGCAATCATGATAGAAGAAGAAGTCAAGGTAAAAAGAATGGTGCACCATCATGATACAAGGAAATATGCAAAGACCCCCTCCACAAAAGCTTATTTGCAACAATGCAAATAAGCCCTCCTCCACCAAACTTCGGCCAATGAACGATACAAAGGAAATTGGCCGAAACCGAAAGCAAACTGGAAACTCCAGAAAACTGGTCCCGTAATAAATTACAGGAAATCCCCGATACTGTGCATACACACCCGCATTTGTATTCCGACCGAAATACAAATGCAATGAGACAAATTCTACACTGTACTATACAAGGATCCGGATTAAACCAAAGTCGGATAGTATTATCCGTTCGATCCTGATTCGTCCAATACCGCACGTATCTGATCGAACCCTGCCATATATCCATACGGCCTATAGTACAAACTGTCTGATCCTGATCCGTGCAATACCGCACGTATCTGAACGGACCTTGCCATATCTCCATACGGCCTCTACAACCTTTCGCCCGAAAGCTGAGTAACGGAATGTGGGGGACTCTAAAAGCTCGTCAACACCTTGGTTGTGGATTTAACCACTAGCATGTCAGAGGTATAAGCCAATACGTAACGGGCTACCAAGTATTGACTAAAAGGGACGTCTGTGAGCGAACTCAGCCCGACAACCCTACTGAGCCTGTCAGTGACAATATCCGTACAGTCCGGTCCGTTCGTCTATGAGTATCGTAAGGCGGGCCTAGGGGGTTGGTAAAAGTCAGACCCCCAAAAGCGGTACAAGTCGTGTCGGAGTGTAGCCCAGAACACCCTGAGATACTACTGGAATACCTACGAGTAAATCTCCTTGCCTCGGCCGAGGGCTTCGTGTAATGGCTCTCCTAGACACAGCGCGACCTCACCCCCAATACCGGGAGAGACGAACCCCTGAAGATGCGCTCACTGCCTCCATGTGGCTCGGGACTGTACCCAACTAAAACCTGTTTGCACGACTCCTTTGAGCCGTGGTAGGGTAGTAATCAAAGTACAGTGGGAACTCACACGAGACAAATGACGATCCCTAGGTCGATTAACTAACCTGTACACATGTCACCAGGGAACTGCCATCTGACGTCTGGTATATGACCAACTAGCATGTTCCCAGCGAGTCCTGTCCGGTGTACTCATAACTCAATGAGCACCTGTATACATCTTTGGTGATCCAACAGACACCAGTGGCTTGTGAGACCGGCCACCGCCCCTCGTCGGGGTCTCGACTGTATACACTAGTCTACTCTGGAGTATCGATGCCCTATCTCGAAACTCACACGACTAGGGACCATTTAAGGATATGCTTATAGACTGCCAGCTCCCACGTATATGATCGCCCTCAAACTGCTGGTGGTCAAGCAAGAATCCTAGGGGCTCTATCAACGTGTAATAGCGACTTGTCAGGTCACCTAAAGCAGTACACGATGATAAGGATAAACCAGATAGCATACTATCATCTTGAGTAAGACTGTCCTATCGGGATAGGTCCTCCATCAATCATTGTAATCACGTGCCTATGATCGAATAATTGAATCTGAGGGCACTATCTCCAACAATGTTTAGGTACATAAAAGATGGGACTTCATTAATGTGATTAATGAAATAAAAGAAACCTAAGATGTTGTAGAATCGAATTTCAAAATAAAACAGGTAGCTACAGTTCTTGCTTTGCACAGTGGTATATGTGATATATCCTGCACCTTATTCGATAAGGAAAGGACCGAGATCCCTTCACCGGGAGTGACTCCTTTAGCAATAACTGGCAGATGCTACACCCTCGGTTTATCTTTTGATTGCTTTTAAGAGTTTTTGCGTTGCACAGTGATATATATGATATATCCCGCACCTCATTCCACGAGGAAAGGACCGACGATCCCTTCACCGGGAGTGACTCCTTTAGCAAAACTAGAAAAGCCTCAGAAACACTCCATTTTAAAAATCATTTGATTCTACAACAATATCAAGTTCATTACGCAATAGGTTTTCAGAAAAACCTGTCGTAGCCCTCTGTCATTTCAGATAAGTCCTATTTAGTATTCGTGCTACGTTTGTTGGCCTGCGTCAAGGCGTAGTGTGCGGTAGCTAACTAGTATTTATCTGCTTATGCATATGATGCAGATTGGATTAGGGTAGTCGTGCGACTTTGTTTGCCTGCATCAAGGGTCATGCGGGTGGGTTTAATTCAATCAGGAAATGACGGGTTGAACTTGACTAGCGGACTATGGTTTGTTGGCCTGCGTCAAGGTCATAGGACGCTAGGGGCAAAATTATCGGGAATTTCAAGTGTTGAAATTTGCAATGAGATTGCATACCTTCTTTGAGATAGTTGGATCCCGATACCCGCTGTGAGTAAGAGTTACTCCTGGGAGAGTTTTACACATTGCAATTAGCCGATCAAGTAGGTGTCTAGAAAGGTGTCAACGAGGTTACGCCTCTGGGAAAACGAGGTTTACATTAATTAGGTTCGTGCGAAAGCACGGGGGACCTCCCTCAAAGTACCGACACTGGCCTGGCTGAAAGATTGGCGAACTTGTAGTGTGTAATTAATCCCGGCTAGTCTTTCCTTTTAGGGTTTGAAGGAAGATTTGATAAAAAGCAGTGGGAGCCATCCTGATTAGATAAAATAATAACCAATCTATTCTTGCAAGAGCGCACGCTGAGTGTTTTCTTCTCTCTCTCTCCAGGTAGCGACCATATCACGCCTTAATCAAGATAATAATACCGATATATTGACCGAACCCGCTTGTTATACTGAGCTGGGGAAGGTTGGTCCCGCTCCAACTTATAATTGTTATAAGACAGCAGGAAATAGGCGAATACCAAGATTCCCATGCCGCCCAAACGAAGAGAGTGCATGCTGATGCATCATCTTCGGGTGTGTTCATTATACAGAACTGTTTCTCAATGTCCTTTACGTCCTGGGTATATGATACCGGATCAGGATCCCGCATATGTAATATGTTACATGGGCTACAGATAGGTAAAGAACTGAGAACGGGTGATAAGTTTCATGAAGTAGAAAACGGGGCAAGAGTTGCAGCCAAGTCTGTCGGTCACTGTCACCCTGTATTACCAATACATTGATTCTGAACGAATGTTATTAGATACCGAACCTGATATACAAAATCATATCAGTCTCTTTATTAGTAAAGAAATGATAAAATTTTGTATTGTTGGATAATGTTTTGAACATTTCCTATATCAAAAGTTGATCGGTTCAGGCACGTTATCTAAAAGCATTGATGTTCTAAATTAAACCACGGTTCTTAGTATACAGAACACACACAAGAGGAAGAGTTCAGAAATGAACGGATCCTTCTTGAAGGTTTTGTAGACTAGGTCATATCAATGCGACCCGACTAGCCGAAGTTACATTTAGATGTATATTTAAATCAGTTTGAATTTACATCTTGTGAAACTCGCCAGTCATGTCACAAAGATAAGATGACCATAGCTCCGTTTACTGGAAACAGAGAAAGAGTTAGTGAACTCTTGGGATGATACATGTTGATGTATGTAGGTCCCCTGTCTACACATGCCAAGACTAGTTCTTTGTACTTCATTACATTCTCTGATGATCTCTTTAGATTCAGACATATGTTCCTGTTGAAACATACGTCCGAACCTTTTGAGATATTCACAGAATATGATTTAGAAGTAGAGAACCAATACGGGTATAAGTATTATGTCCTTTGATGAGATCGAGGAGGAGAATACTTGGGCATGGAATTCCTGGACTACTCTAAAGGAGAATGAGATTCTCTCTCAGCATTACTCCTCCGTATACACCATAGCACGATGGTATATCGGGGCGGAGCAGATACACCCTATTTGATATGGTGTGCTCTATGATGAGTACTACTGAGTTACCTTTTTCCTTTTGGGAGTTATGCACTTGAGAAGTTGCATACCTACTAAATAGGGTTCAAATCAAATCAGTTGCCTACCACTCCATATAAGATATGGAATGGGAAGAGCCCATATCTTAAATTGGTTAAGATTTGGGGTTGTCCGGCCTATGTCTAAAAGCAAAATCCGGACAAGATCGAGGCAAGATCAGTTATGTTGAACTGGAAGTGTTTCAGCTATACAAACTACAGCAGATGATTTGGTAGAACCGAAGGATTCAGTAGATTCCAACGAACCTCAGCCTCTCCGCCGATCTAGTAGGGTTTCTCACCCACCTGAGAGATACTTCGGTTTCTCTATAACAGTGGGAGAGAGGATTGCATCATGAGATGATGACCCAACTAGCTTCGAGCTGGCCATCAGGAGTAAGACTCTGTAAGAATGGCTGGATGCTTATCGATCTGAGATGGAATCCATGTACACCAACAAAGTATGGACTTTGGTTGCTATATCTGAAGGGTTAAATCCCCATCAGGAGCAAGTATATCTTGAGAAGATTACTTGGTGTAGATGGAAAAGTTGAGACTCTCAAAACTAGACTTGTTAAAGGTTTTCGTCATCGACCAGGCGTGGATAATGATGAAACCTTTTCCAGTGCCTATGCTTAAGTCCATCCGGATCCTACTTGCCACGGCTACATACCATCACTACGATATCTGGTGGTTGGGTGTCATGACAGCTCTTCTAAAATGATGTTTTGGAAGAGAGCGTCTATAAGTACACAGCCAGAGGGCTTCGTAAATAGTGGGAGCAGCAGAAACGCGTGCAAGATGTTTTATGTGATAAAGCAGGCATCGCGGAGTTGGAACATCTGTTTTGATGAGTTAGTCAAAAAGTTTGACTTCATCAAAATGGTAGATGAACCTTGTATCAACAAAAAGGTAGTAGATAGTATGGTAGTGATCCTCGTAGAGTACGTGGATGACATACTCAAGATAGGGAAGGAGTTTCCTATGCTACGCTCAGTCAATCTCCGCTTATCACAATGATTCTCCATATAGGATCAAAATGATACCTACTAAATCCTGAGTTTTGGATCTATGAGATAGATCTAATTGGATATTAGGATACTCACTAGTTGTAGTGAGATGGTATCAGTTGATCCTGGGGAAAATCACTGGAGGGGTTCCAGGGTGATAAAGACGACTGAGTGTCAGTCACAGGCATTGTCTTTACCCTCAGAAAAGGGACGGTATGCTGGAAGAGTTCCAAGATAGATACCGTGACATACTAGACGATAAAGGCACGATACATCGCTACTAAAGATGCTACCAAAGAGGCTGTTTGGGTGTATATTGGTTCATGAGATGAACTATGTTCCTCCCATTGTGTGACAATGGAGTTGTGGCTTATGCCAAGGAACGCAGGTCCCATCAGTGATCCAGACATATTCTAAGACAGTATCACCTGATCATGGAGATGGTTGATCTCCAGTATGATCGAGGTTAGGAGAACAGACCCAGAGGACAACACGGCGGATCCACTCACGAAGGCCTATTCCCAGAGAGAGACTTTTATGGGATGGTTGAGTATGGGATACTACAACCACTGCTTCAGATGGCCCTAGTGCAAGTGGGAGATTGTTAGTTATATGTATGCCCTAGAGGCCATTACTGTACATAGGATGTATATTGTAGTGGATGCTGGGACATATATAGGTAGGACTTTCTTGCTCGACATGATAGTATGCTATCTGGTTGATCTTTACCTTAACGTGTACACTCATTGTCTCTCTGTTACATGTTGGTAAATCCCTTAGGATGTGTACTTGACTATCTGGACTGTGATGTGGATCATACTAGTGGGGACATGGTAGTCCATAAGTACATCCTTCAAGGTCCCCAGTCGTGGGTATATCGAGACGGGGCATCGATATACCAGAGTAGACTAGCGTATACCTTCTCGAGATGGGCGATGGATGATCCCATATCCATTGGTGTTTGACATCAGAGATCATATACGGGTGCTCAGTAGAGACTGGGTACACTGGACGGACTCGCCGAGAACTCCCAGATGGTATTATACCTTACGTCAGATAGCAGTTCTCTGGTGACATTAGTACAGAGTAGTCTGTTGACCCGAGATCGTCATAGAGTCTTGTGTGGTTCCCACTGTGCTTTGATTTCCATCTTACCACGTCCAAGAGGGCGTGCAAAACGGTGGTTTTTGGGTACAGTCCCGAATCACATGGAGGCAATGAGCGATAGGAGGGGATTCGTTTCTCCCGGTATAGGGGGTTGATGTTGCGCTGTGTTCGATTGGCTATAACCGGAAATCCGTGGCCAGGGTTGCTGAGATTTACTGGTAAGTGTTACCAGTAGTTTCTCGAACTGTTATAGGCCTCATATCGACACGACTTATCGAGCTATTGGGGTCTGACGTTAACCACCCCTAGGCGAGATATGCGACATATCAGACGATCAGACCGGACTGTACGGTAGTGTTACTGGTTGGATTCACTGGAGTGTGAGCGGGATTGCTCGTCGATCTTCTGATCGCTCAATACCCGGGTGGCCGTTACGTTTAGCAGACCGCTTGCGGCTTGTGGGTGTTTGATATGATCATCACCTGCTGCCGGCGTATTGACGAGTCTTTAGAGTCCTACACAGAGGTTTCCTGGCTCAAGCGAAACGAAATAGGAGCGCATATAAGATATGTGCGGGACCGAGAATAATGCGTGTATGTGATACCGTATTCCATTCTCGCGACGAATGTGTCGAATGGTTGTATGCGATATAATCTAGTTATCGAATCAAGGATTGATTCGATAAGCTGATACATTGAATACTAGTCGGTTGTGTGCGACATGACCGGATCATTGAATCAAGTATTGATTTAATGATTTAATGTATAATTATGTATTTGATATATTACTTTGCATTAACTAGTATTGGTTCATTTTAAATTGATTTTCTCACTTGAATTGTGCAAGTTGTATATATGATATACTTTTGTGCACTTGATTGTATCATGTTTGATGATACATGTATACTTGGTGAAGTGTAAAGAATTAAGCCATGGTTAAACTAATGATTAGGGTTTTCTTTTCTTACTTATTTATTTATTTATTTATTTATTTTGAAAAGATGAGAAAAGAATGGTTGCTAGTTTTGTAGTTTAGTTGAAACTTCATGAAACTTTGACCTAGTCCACCATTCTTGTCTCTTGCTTAACCCTAACCATCATATCTAACCATGGTCCATTCTCTACACTAAACTAAGGTTAATATTATGATAAGTATTCATTTTCCTTTTCATTTTTAATAACTTATCATAATTCTTTCATCATCTTCTTCTTCTTCTTCACAAGAAGAAAAAGCTTGACCATCAATGGTGATTGATGAATTAGAGTGAGAAATCCAATTCTAAAGTCTACCCACATCCTATTTCTTCATCCTCTACCTCTTGCCAAGTAGTAGAGTGTGTTTTCTTCACAAGTTTCATGACTTGGTGAAGTGGGAGCTTGATCTAGTGATGCCTCGACGTAGATCATCTTCGGCATCGTCGTCGATGACCTAGCCCGCTTTTTCTCCGATGAAGCCGACGCTAAAGCCCAAGATCCGATTTGTACAGCGAGGAGACTTCATCGCGGAGCCATGGAGGTGGAGAACCGGATCTACAAAGGTTGTATTTCCGTTTTCTCTTTAGCTAAGTTGTTAGCTAGTTTCTAGTTTCGCCTAAATTCTAATTAACGATCCGTATTAGGGTTTCTCGGCACCCGTTAAATTTGAAATAACCATGGTTGATGCCTTGTGAGACCTCACTAGAGTGCCTAGGAACCCTACATAACCGACTAATACGATGACCCGGCTATATCACATATACCCGACCGATATCTCATATCGCGAGAATCCAATACGGTATCACATACCGCATTATCCTCGGTCCTGCACATATCACATATGTGCTCCTACTCTATTTTGCCTGAGCCAAGAAACCTCTGTGTAGGACTCTAAAGAATCGTCAATACGCCGGCAGTAGGTGATGATCATATCAAACACCCACAAGCTGTAAGCGTTCAGGTAAACGTAACAGCCACCCAGGTATTGAGCGCTCAGAAGATCAACAAGCAAGCCTGTACATACTCCTTTGAATCCAATCAGTAACACTCCCGTACAGTCCGGTCTCGTCGTCTGATATGTCGCATATCCCGCCTAGGGGTGGTAAACGTCAGACCCTAGTAGCTCAATAAGTCGTGTCGATATGAGGTCTATAACAGTTCGAGAAACTACTGATAACACTTACCAGTAAATCTCAGCAACCCTGGCCAGGGATTTCCGGTTATAGCCAATCGAACACAGCACAACATCAACTCCCTATACCGGGAGAGACGAATCCTCTCCTATCGCTCATTGCCTCCATGTGATTCGAGACTGTACCCAAAAGCCACCTTTTTGCACGCCCTCTTGGACGTGGTATGATGGAAATCAAAGCACAGTGGGAATCACAGAAGACTCTATGACGATCTCGGGTCAACAGACTACTCTGTACCAGTGTCACCGGAGAACTGCCATCTGACGTAAGGTATAATACCATCTGGGAGTTCTCTGCGAGTCCGTTCAGTGTACCCAGTCTCCAATGAGCACCCGTACACCATCCTTGATGTCAAACACCGATGGATATGGGATCATCCATCACCCATCATATGGGTCAAGATGCGTATACGCTAGTCTACTCTGGTGCATCGATGCCCTGTCTCGATACACCCTCGACTAGGAACAGTTATAGGACGTACTCGTCGACTACCGTGGCCCCACTAGTATGATCTCATCATAGTCCCAGTAGTCGAGTACATATCCTAAGGGCTTTATAAACATGTAACATAGAGACAATCAGAGTACATGTTAAGATAAAGTACAACCAGATAGCATACTATCATGTCGAGCAAGAAAGTCCTCCGTATATATGTCTTAGCATCCACTACAATATACATCGTATGTACAGTAATGGCCTCTAGGGCATACATATAACTAACACCCGTTGCACTTGACAGATGTTTTTGGTGTACACCCGTTGCACTCCGTTTTGTTTTTGTGCATATTCATGGCTTCTGTATTTGGTTTCGATTTTCGTGCGCACCGGACGCACGAGGTGTTTTTTTATGCTTTATTTATGGCTGATTTCATCTTGAGCAGTACATTTTTATGATATTTATTTTAGTTTGATAATCGAGCAAGACTGTCCTGAGATCAGTACCTAGGTGTTTTTGCATGCTTCTTTATTCAGATGTTTGGACGATTTTACTACGATGCGCACTATATACAAGTTATAGTTTTGATGTATTTCATGTTGGTTTTCGTATTGGACTTTGACATTGTATTTTCACTATAACTCCGATGATTGCGTTATGCTTGACGGAGTTGATTTTTAGTTATGTATTGATGATTTCGGAGCCCCGACGATTTGAGTGCCTTACTGAAATTTCTTAGTAATTGGGAGGAGTTTTAATTTAAATTCGGGGACTGAATTTCTTTAAGGGGGAAAGATTGTAACATTTGAAAATCGTTTACGTAGTTTTTTTCGATAATCGGTAAAATAATCAGAATTTTCCGTAAAGTGTAAAAATAATTATTTTTCATTATAAGCCTAATTATACAAAATTTAGATAAGAAATTGCTAGAAATTGGTTAATTAATTATCACTTAAAAATTTCTAATCATTTAAATATATTTCCTCAATTAATTATTTTTAATATTATTTTAAGCTTTTAAATATACATTAAATTAGTGATAAATACAAATTTGAATGGGTAAATTACATACTTAAGAACCATTACAAACTAAAATCTAGTAGTAACAAAAATGTTAGCAAGACTTTCCAAGATTGTAGTTTCTATGGTTTAAAAATAAATAAAAATGAAATTTAAAATGAAAATTTAATAGGAAATGTTGTGATATGTTATAATGAGTTTTGAAGGAGGGTTTCTTGACTTAGAAATTTCTTTCTCACACACATATACTCGCCCTCTCCTCACTGGCCGAGCATGCACAGCCCCCCCCCTCTTCATTCAACATACTTTGTCTCATCTATTAAGAAAAAAAATGTAATTAATAAAATATTGTAAAAGAGGTTATAATTGGGGATGTTCTACACTCATCAACATACTTCTTTCTCTCTCTCCCCTTTCCTCACGAAGTTGCCGAGCCCTCCCCTTGGTGCAGCCCCTCAATTTTCCATTCCATTTTCACCTCTAAAAACTCAAAAATTTCATCAAAAATCAATATAAATCCCCACTAATTCCTAATTAAATCTTTACCGATCATTCCTTTGGCCAACTAGATTAAAACCTTGGTGCAAGAGTGCAATTTGGGGAGGCTAAGATTCGTTATAAATCTCAAGATTTGTGGAGGTATAATCCTAACCCTATGCTTTAATTGTTGGTTACTAGTTCAATTTAATTTAATTAGATGTTTAAATTTAGAATTAATAGAAAGATTTAGATTTCAAGAAAGGGTTTGGAAATTCAAGTTAGAGTTTATCACTTAATCATGATACCAATGGGTAATGTAAAATCTTATGCAATGCAAAATGTAATCTAGTTGCTAATTTGTAAATTGTGGTATTTAAATTATCCTAAATAGGATTTTTTTTTAAAACTAGGTTTTGGGAAATGCATATATATGTGAGATAAAATTCTAGTGAGGGTTTTTATCAATTATTCATGCTTTTAATGAGGAGATTAATACGTTAATTGAATGCAAAACTTAATTTGGTTACTATTTGCTAATTATTAGTTTAAAAATTGTGATAATTATGCTATTTGCTAACTAGGTTTTTAGAAATTAAAATAAAATGTGGGATTAAAAATCTAGTTAGGGTTTTAGCCCATCATTAAGGTTTCCATGAGTGGTTTAACATGTTAAAATATGCAAAATCAAGTTTAGCTGTGGAATTGTGAATTTTTCTTTAAAAAGTGTTAAAATTGGATATTTACGCAAACTAGAATTTTGTGTTTTATACAAATTGATGAGATTAAATTATGGAAATGGTTTATATAACCTAGTTATGATATTTAGTGGATATTATGGCCATTAGTTTCGTTTAAAACATCATGTTTTGAAGTAAAACGGTTAATTGACGCTTTCTAGGTTTTTGCGAAATAGAACGATTTGATTGATTTTAAGGTTTTGATGATTTAAACCCTATTTTATATTATATTATAACTAATGATTTTTGGAACTACGATTTGTATGTTTGTGTTTTATCTCGATCAATCAGCGTTTGTACGCCGATATCGAGGGATATTTGGTTCTTTTGCATGAGCGGGTCGTAGGTTTTAACCTATGCGCGTTTCGTGCGCTGTTTTGGTTCTATCCGCGACTTCGGTTTACGATATTATATATGTTTGCGTATAGGTACCCCTCATGTGGACTTCGGACGAGGAAGAAGAGGATCGCGGCATCGACTTCGGCAGACAGGACCAGGTGAGTAGATGTATATCTACGGGGTGAAGTCGGGTGAATGGCGTATAGCACCCCCGCAAACGTAGAATAGGGATATTACGTATTGTTATTAGGAAGTCGGACATGACCTTATATTCTTGGCGAGTAGGGTCCTATTGAAGTACTTAGGTTGGACTAGACTGATTTAGAAAGACTTAACCAGAGGTTGATTGCCTTGGATGAAATTCGTAGGTTTCAGGTAGACACATACACACGCACACACATAAACTTGACTTGGTGTATGTGTGTGTGTGTGTGTGTGTATAGGAATATATATACACACACACACACACACAACATATACATGTGATATGATGAGGCTATATGATACATGGGGATGAGTCGATATGACCAGGCTTGATGTCGTGATTTATTGGATATATGATCGAGTTATGACATGAGATGCGTTATGATAGTAGCGGATCGTTGGGTAATGAGATTATATAAAATATATTTATATAGACGATAATATGTGTTAGTTACATTAGAATGAACGAGACTCTAGAACAGAACCCAGATTGTAATATGTGACTTAATCACGATATGACATATGACATGATATTTTAGTGGATCATTTGACAATGTATATTTACACAGACAATGATAAATGTTTGATGATATTGGGATGTATGTGATTATAGTACAGTACCCTTGATCATGATATTGTTTGATGATGATACCATACGAACTATGTTGTATATATGTGATAGTTGACCCATACCCCGATTTTGGGATGCCGTACGATGGATTTTACCGTACGAGGCATAGATGTGATGATTGATCAGCGCTCTTGACTCGAGGAAGTCATACTATGTACGTGATGCTATTGAGGTTGGATCGCTGACTACTAGAGATATCGACTCAGAGTTTAGGAGGATTCTTCTTACCTTTCGACCAGTATCTTTAGTTAGTCCCTTAGCTGGTTAGGTAGATATTAGTTTAGGCTTGAATCATACTTTTTTTTAAAACAACAAACTGTAAGACTCATAATTAGTATGTATTCTCTAGTTGTGCATTTACTACACACTCACTGTTATATTCATGTTGTATTCATCGCATTGCATGTTCACACATATGTATCTTTAGCTAATATGAAACTATGTCTGTTAGGATACTAGCACCATTACCGATTGTTAGTTATATGTATGCCCTAGAGGCCATTACTGTACATAGGATGTATATTGTAGTGGATGCTGGGACATATATAGGGAGGACTTTCTTGCTCGACATGATAGTATGCTATCTGGTTACTCTTTGCCTTAACGTGTATACTGGATTGTCTCTCTGTTACATGTTGGTAAAGACCTTAGGATATGTATTGATTACCTGGACTATGATGCGGATCATACTAGTGGAGACATGGTAGTCTATAAGTACATCCTTCAAGGTCCCTAGTCGTGGGTGTATCGAGACGGGGCATCGATATACCAGAGTAGACTAGCGTATACCTTCTCGACCCATACAGATGGGCGATGGATGATCCCATATCCATTGGTGTTTGACATCGGAGATGATATACGGGTGCTCAGTAGAGACTGGGTACACTGGACGGACTCGCCGAGAACTCCCAGATGGTATTATACCTTACGTCAGATGGCAGTTCTCTGGTGACACTGGTACAGAATAGTCTGTTGACCCGAGATCGTCATAGAGTCTTGTGTGGTTCCCACTGTGCTTTGATTTCCACCTTACCACGTCCAAGAGGGCGTGCAAAACGGTGGCTTTTGGGTACAGTCCCGAATCACATGGAGGCAATGAGCGATAGGAGGGGATTCGTCTCTCCCGGTATAGGGAGTTGATGTTGTGCTGTGTTCGATTGGCTATAACCGGAAATCCCTGGCCAGGGTTGCTGAGATTTACTGGTAAGTGTTACCTGTAGTTTCTCGAACTGTTATAGACCTCATATCGACACGACTTATCGAGCTATTGGGTTCTGACGTTTACCACCCCTAGGCGACATATGCGACATATCAGACGACGAGACCGGACTATACGGTAAGTGTTACTGGTTGGATTCGCAGGAGTATGAGAGGGCTTGCTCGTCGATCTTCTGATCGCTCAATACCCGGGTGGCCGTTACGTTTAGCAGACCGCTTGCGGCTTGTGGGTGTTTGTTATGATCATCACCTGCTGCCGGCGTATTGACGAGTCTTTAGAGTCCTACACAGAGGTTTCCTGGCTCAAGCGAAACGAAATAGGAGAGCATATGAGATATGTGCGGGACCGAAAATAAAGCGTTTATGTGATACCGTATTTCATTCTCGCGATTAATGTTTCGATTGGTTGTATGAGATATAACCTAGTTATCGAATCGAAGATCGATTCGATAAATCGATACATTATATACTAGTCGGTTGTGTGCGACATGACCGGATCATTGAATCAAGTGTTGATTTAATGATTTAATGCATAATTATATATTTGATATATTACTTTGCATTAACTAGTATTAGTTCACTTTAAAAGGATTTTCTCACTTGATGTACACAACTTGTATATGTGATATACTTTTGTGCACTTGTTTGTATCATGTTTGATGATACATGCTCACTTGGGTGTAGTTTTGGTTTAAACCTTGGTTATGTAAATGGTTAAGGTTTTTATTTATTTATTCATTTATTTATTTCATTTTGGCAAGAAATAAAATGGTTGCTAGTTTTGTTTTATATTGAAAGTTCATGAAGGTTTGAAAAGTTGACCATTTTGTTTCTTTCCTTTAACCTAACCATTCCACTTAACCCTAGTTTATTCTCAACACCTAATCATGGTTTGAATATGATAAGTATTGATTTTCTTTTCCATTTTTAATTAACACTTATCATATTCTTTCATCATCTTCTTCTTCTTCAAAGATGAAGAAAGCTTGCTTCATCAATGGCAACTTGTGAAAATGAGTGAGAAATCAAATTCTAAAGTGAACCCTGTAAGTGCACGGCGGCGCCCCGGCCGTCAATCCGACGGCCAAAATGCGGAAGCTGTGATAAACTTTAATTTTGCGAACTTAGCAAACCGGCACCACCGCGCACTAATACCCGGATCGAACCATTAACTAGTCCTAGCTAACTACAAGATGGGGAAGAGAGATATACCGACTGATCCGAGTCCTCCGGTCTTCTCGTCGTCGTCCCGATCTCCTGCGGAAACTCCGGTCGTCGCCTCCTTGCCGGAAGGGCACCACACCGTCTGCATCTTTTACGGTCTCCCACCTCAATACCGAGGCAACTCGGGCACGAAGCTAGCAAGTCGACGTGCCCAAGATTTGCTGTAGAATCTAGTGTGGAACTCATGTCTCACTTGGGGTTATGGAGTTGCCTTTGGTGGAGGAATGATACTTGGAGTTTTTGGAGATTGATCTTGTGGGATTTTGCAACATGAAATGAACCAAAAACCCACACTCAAAAATGTTGGACAGCCCCTCCCCAAATATGGCCGGCCATTGTAGGGAATGAGAGAGTGGAGTGTGTATCAAAGAATGAGAGAGCCATCCAATAATCCAAAGGAGAGAGAGAGAAGGCTATCATGCAAAAGGAAATGATCACTAGCTAAAACCAACACCACACTCAAGCACAACCATCACCTCAAGCATGATGACTCCAAATGGTCAAACCATCATGAATAAATCAAGTCAAAAGGTCAAAGGATGGTGCACCATCATGATACAACAAAAATGCAAAGACCCCCTCCACAATTGCTTATTTGCACAAATGCAAATAAGCCCTCCTCCACCTATCTTCGGCCAATGAACGATACAAAGGAAATTGGCCAAAACGGAAAGCAAACTGGCAACTCCAGAAAACTGGTCCCGTAATAAATTACAGTAAAATCCCGATACTGTGTATACACACCAGCATTTGTATTCCGACCGAAATACAAATGCAATGAGACAAATCTACACTGTTATACTTTGATCCGACTTAAACCAAAGCCGGCTAGTAATATCCGTTCGATCCTGATTCGTGCAATACCGCACGTATCTGATCGAACCCTGCCATATATCCATACGGCCTGTAGTACAAATTGTCCGATCCTGAACCGTGCAATACCGCACGTATCTGATCGGACCCTGCCATATCTCCATACGGCATCTACAACTTTTCTCCTGAAAGCTGAGTAACTGAATGTGGGGGACTCTAAAGACTCGTCAACATCTTGGTTGTGGATTTAACCACTAGCACGTCAGAGGTATAAGACAATACGTAACGGGCTACCAGGTATTGACTAATAGGGACATCTGTGAGCGAACTCAGCCTGACAACACAACTGAGCCTGTCAGTGACAATATCCGTACAGTCCGGTCCGTTCGTCTATGAGCATCGCATGGCGGGCCTAGGGGGGTAGTAAAAGTCAGACCCCCAAAAGCGGTACAAGTCGTGTCGGAGTGTAGCCCAGAACACCCTGAGATACTACTGGAATACCTACCAGTAAATCTCGTTGCCTCGGCCGAGGGCTTCGTGTAATGGCTCTCCTAGACACAGCGCGACCTCACCCACAATACCGGGAGAGACGAACCCCTGAAGATGCGCTCACTGCACCCATATGGCTCGGGACTGTACCCAACTAAAACCTGTTTGCACGACTCCTTTGAGCCGTGGTAGGGTAGTAATCAAAGTACAGTGGGAACTCACACGAGACAAATGATGATCCCCAGGTCGATGAACTAACCTGTACACATGTCACCAGGGAACTGCCATCTGACGTCTGGTATATGACCAACTAGCATGTTCCCGTCGAGTCCTGTCCGGTTTACTCATAACCCAATGAGCATCTGTATACATCTTAGGTGAACGAACTGACACCAGTGGCTTGTGAGACCGGCCACCGCCCCTCGTCGGGGTCTCGAATGTACACACAAGTCTACTCTGGAGTATCGATGCCCTATCTCGAAACTCCCACGACTAGGGACCATTTAAGGATGTGCTTATAGACTACCAGCTCCCACGTATATGATCGCCCTCATACTGCTGGTGGTCAAGCAAGAATCCTAGGGGCTCTATCAACGTGTAATAGCGACTTGTCAGGTCACCTAAAGCAGTACACGATGATAAAGGTAAACCATATAGCATACTATCATCATGAGTAAGACTGTCCTAGCGGGATAGGTCCTCCAGCAATCATTGTAATCACGTGCCTGTGATCCAATAATTGACTCTGTGGGAACTATCTCCAGCAATCTCCCACTTGCACTCAAGGCTAATTATTGCGTTGTCGCATACTCACATCACGAGTGATACCGAACACCCAACTCCTCTACCAGTCAGCCTCACAAAGCTCGCTTGCGAAACTATTGCGTTCGAGGAATAGGCTTAGTGAGTGGATACGTCTTGATGTCTCTTTCTATGTCTCTCTATATCTCAAGTTCGTGGAGAAACCCATCTCCCGAAATGAGTAATACCTGTCTTAGAATGTGTCTGGATGTCTGATGGGACCTAGCTCATAAATGAACTCCAAATCCAAACTTCTTAGACTGTATCGTCAACTGAACTTAATCAGAATCCTGTGCCATGCCTCCCTCAGTATTGCCTTGGATCACCTATCCAAAATACTGCACCTCGTCAGAGGGAAAACTATAACTCTGACAACCTCCTTGTCGTCCATGTCACCTTGGAAGCCTGGAACGATAACTGTCTCCCGAATGAGGCTGTCGTTATCATATCCCTAGAACATCCACTTATGTTCAAAAACTGCTTCCGACTGTTTCTCAAGGATTGGATCAATATCAACTTATTGCATCTAGTGCAAGAACAACATCTGGTGTGGTACTTGACATCTCATGATTGACTCAATTGCCTAAGCAAGTGATCTGTCAATCATGCACATCCCTCTCTACTTTAGTCTGTAAGACACCTTTAGAGAGGGTGACTCCATCACCTGCAGGTACACTACCGTGCCAGGAGTCGTCCATTCTAAATACTCATAGAATGCTATCTAAGTACCCTTAATTGGGAAACCACCCAAATCTAGATCTAAAACCATAGATCTAGTAACCAGTATGTATGATATAATATCCAAGTCCTGTGTGGAGAAAACACTGTATGACGACCAAAGTATAACCGATTGTAGTGTAGGAATATCACTTCTTACTCTGTGTATGTCATCCAAATACCATGACATCACACCCAACTACCTTCTCAACAGATCCATCCCCTATTCTGATGAAGTCAAACCTATGACTGTCACATCAGAAATTGACGATCTATCTCCTCTATAACTGCTTTAGTCTATAAATAGACATAAGCCTGATGTCCACCAATGCTTCCGCTGCTCCCACTGACTACGACAACCCTCTGGCAGAGTCATATACACATACACTTCTGAAGCCAGTTCAGAACGACGCTATACTCATCCTCCTGCCGGGTCTCGCAGCCTGGAACAGCAGCAATGGCAAGTGTGGGTAAACAAGAACCTCCCTGCCACCGTCCTTGAGGCTACCGGAGTACCTCTTGGGTGCTTGAGGTTACCCACCTTATCTGCGGAGTGGCCAATGGAATGTCAAGCCAGATTGAATCTTAAGGTTCCTATCAAATCTTCAGTAATCTTTTGTGGTTCTGGAATCACTTCCAGTTCTACCATACTCCCACTACTGTTTTCTGAAAAAATCCATTTTTAATAAAACTGTGGCGAGTCTAGAACAATATCGCTATTGATATTCCAGATGGTAGAAAGTCAACCCTCGTCATAGCCTGGGTCAACCCACAAACAGCCATTACAGAAACGTGCCTTGAGTTATCCATAGTCTGGTTTTAAGCATAGGCAGGACAACTCCCCGTACCTTAACATCGTTAAGATATGAACTGTACTATATCCAATATAGAACCAGAGGCACTGATTTAATTGAACCAGATTCAAATCATGCAGCTGTCTCCAGTGCATGTCAACTAAATGGAAGGAGGCCGATCAGCGTTACTCAACTTAGGAATGCTTCCAATTATGAGTAACCTGAAAGAGAAGCAAGTTCTCTTAATCATTACTATCAACTGAATACCATACACAAGTATCTACATCTTCGATCACTTTGAAGAATCCTGATACTTGCAATACCTGGTTCTCTACTTTATTCAAATACCTATAACTTCTCAAAATTCGGACCCTGTGTTTCCACGAAACACCTGTCTAAAAACTAGAGAAGTCATAAGTAAACCGAATATTCTACGAGGACCAACCCCTCTGTCCTGATGGACCCTGGAAAACATACAATACTCTGTATAAGTCCTTTGAGTCTGAAAACTCATTCACTGTGTGTCGTAGGTTGAAAACTGTTTCTTTGGTTATGAAGAATTACACCGTTGTTCAATGCTCCTTACCTAACCATCCACTAATATAGGTAAATGTCGTAGACATAATTTCAAAAGGGGTATATCTCACTCTATGAAAATATACGTACAAATATATCGATTTGAAATTGGTGCATAACAACGGATATTCAAAACCAAATATTTGCCGACCGGCAAACAGCCCAGGTGATTTCCTCAAATATCACCGATTACAACGAATCCCGATATAATGAGGATGATCATCTAATTCCCAATAACTTACTCCCACTCATCATCTGTAAAACTATACAGATGTGAGAATCATACTTGGTAAATACATACCCTGGAGCAAGTGTCTAACTGGGAAATCAGTCTTCGTTTAACAGTACACAGTGAAACTGAAACACTGAAATGTTTCGTAGGGGTATTCTGGTATTCCTAGTAATGCCTCTTCCAGATTCACGACTGTAACCGTATAATTCTTTGCCACCTCTCCAAATCCCTTCATATTTCTTTAGTCATTACCTTCTGCACACCCCTTTAGGCCAAATGGTTTTCTTCCTTCCCTACCGTTCGGCACCAGCCTATGGTTTGGAAGAAGACTATCCAATAAGCATAATGGGTGTACTGTCCTAATCCTAGGAACAATCGTAATGCGAGAGAAGGTGAAGATAAAAGACACCTGAATAAATCTTATTCCTATTTCTCCTGAACCAGAATCTATCCCCGAACTGGAACAAGTTCCTTTCGAGTTCGTATATAACCATACGATGGAGTATCCAATAAACTGTGGATCTTCGTAGTGATACGGAGTGTCCTGGAGAAATACAAAAGGTGATTTAGGATTGGCGAAGGAATACTTGGTTTGGTCGTGAATAGCAGTCGCAATTTACTTTGCCCTCTTCCTTGCTTTGTCTTAACTCAATACCTTCTGTACACCATCGTTAGGCTAATTGGTTTTCTTCATTCCCAACCGGTCGGCACCAGCCTAAGGTTTGGAAGAAGACTATCCAATTTGCGTAATAGGTGTACTACTCCTAAACCAAGGAGTACTCGCAACCTGAGAGAAGGTAAAAGGAAAAGACAACTTAATAGTCCTATCCGTTTTCTCCAGAACCGAAAACCATCCTCGAATAAATTCCTTCGAGTTCGTATCTAAGCATACGATGGTTTTGTCCAATGGAAGTGGATGTTCGTAGTAATACGGGGTGTCCTGGAGAAAAGGGCAAAAGTAGGAGTGGCAATGAGGTTTGCAACTCTGACAATCCAAAAGCCAGTGTTTTAGAAGGTTCGGTAAACTTGGTCACTGAGTCATTGTCTTAGGGTCGGGTCAATGGTCGCTGCCAAAGAGAGAGAGAAAAGAAACACTCAGCGTGCACTCTATCCTAGATCATTACCAATTTATCTAATCTGGAAAACTCCCACTGTACCGTCAAATTCTCCTCCAAATCTGAAAGAAGAATTAGTCGGGATCACCCGAGGAGTATACCAACTCATCAGTGGGAATCGGGATCCAACTATCATCGCATGATAACGTGACGGAATCCGCTCACGGTGTCACACTCCAGAAGGTATGCGCATATCTGGCAAGTTTCAGTTCTTTTGAAACTCCTGATGTTGATTTCTACCCCATGCTCTTATGACCTTGGTGTGAGGTCAAAATATCATAAGTCACATGTCAAGTTCTACCCATCATTATCCAGGTTAATTTGAATCCACCCTTACATACCCTTGACGTAGGCCAAAATAGTTGTACGACTGTCCCAAACCATCGCACTTATCTATGCAACAGATAAATACCCGGCAGCTACCAATCATTATGCCTTGGCATGAGGTCAAAATACATAGCTTGAATACTACCGAATATTTAACTGAAATGATGGAGGGCTACGAATGGTTTCTGGTGAAAACCATTAACGTAATGAACTTGATATCGTTGAAGGAACGGATAGCTTTTAAAATATAGTGACGAAAACCGTTGCTAAAGAGGCCACTCCCGGTGAAGGGATCTCGGCTCTTTCCCCGTAGAATGAGGTGCAGGATATTCCAACTGAATACCACGATGCAAAGCAAAAGTAATCGGTTATAATGAAGTTAATTCCCTGACGCAAACTTTTGTCCAAGGGGTCACTCCCGGTGAAGGGATCTCGGCCCTTTGCCTCGTCGACTGAGGAGCAGGATATTCCAACTGAATACCACGATGCAAAACAAAAGTGAACGTCCTTGCAATAACAGCTTTTTGAAAAAGTGTTCCAACAACATCAGAATAGGTTTTTTTTTAACTTGCATTGATCTGAATCAACGCAGTCCCATCAATTGATCACACCACAAAGAACGAAAATAATATGACGTACGTGTATGCCATCCGCATTCGCCACTGGGTCCCGTCATTACCCGTTATGTTAGCTAACTAACGACAGAGCGGGGACTGGACTAGCGCGGATGCAAAACATATACAACATCTACTAATATATATACCAATATATTATATTTCGCTCAAGGCGTGATAAGAAATACAACATCACAGAAATGTACAGCATCACAGAACAATACAGATATCTGGGATCCCCGGGTTTCACAGAGCCACTACTGAAACCCGACGTTCCCCTGGTCGTGTGGATAGCCTGTGCAATGAAATCCTAGACCCCTACGGGCGCGGCAAGTCACCCGCCAAAACCTGAAGTGAGGCAGCCCCCTTCAGTACTGTGAATGGACCACCCAGCACTTCACGGAATCCGGTAACTTGGGCACCCCTCCTGGGTCAACCTGTACCCCCTACGAGTGCGGCGAACAGACCGCCAATTCTAGAGTAAAGCCCCCTCCGTCTCAATGCCATGAGATGCGGGCTTGTTGCCCTCTAGAACCCGGCTATCCGTGCACCCCTCCGCGGGGTAATCCTAGTACAGAAAGTAAAATATACATACAACGGGTACATCGACCGCAACCTGGTCGTGCCCCAAAATAATAATACAATCAGGCAGTGACGGCAGTCCACATGTCGGACGCTCGTCCCGCAATATCAAATGTACATAATACAACCACAACTGTACTAGCATTGCAACTAGGCTATCCCCCACGACCGATCCGCAACATCACAGCATAACACAGAACATCAACGTGAAAGTCACGTTCGCAAATCCGTCTAACCGGGCAATAGCAGTTAGACTGGATTTGCGATCAAGTGATATTCACGGTCGCAGATTTAATGTAAATACTGTGAAATAATGTGTTTAAAATATCCGATCGATCAATAATTAACATGTGGGCCCCCAAGAAATACTGTAGCACTCACAGAAATTCTGGGCCCAAGTTTAATATTCCAAAACCCCTATTTTCAGCACAAAAGCCAACGGGAAAATTTTGACGCATTGATTCCTCAAACCTGCGGCGGAACCGCGGCGCCAAGTGGGGTTTGGCCGCGGTTCCGCGCTCTACCTGAACAATCAATGTCTCGAATTTTCCCAGAACTCTTAGAACTTCTTGTACATCAGTTTTCTACAACGTGAAAATTTTTAGACTCCAAAAAATTTCAACAGAAAACTGATGTGAACAAAAACGCGGATTTTGGAATTTTGGTCGATCGGAAATGTAAAACACATTAGACAAAGCTAGACTAAGTTAATGGCGAGGCTCTGATACCACTGTAAGTGCACGGCGGCGCCCCGGCTGTCAATCCGACGGCCAAAATGCTGAAGCGGTGATAAACTTTAATTTTGCGAACTTAGCAAACCGGCACCACCGCGCACTAATACCCGGATCGAACCATTAACTAGTCCTAGCTAACTACAAAATGGGGAAGAGAGATATACCGACTGATCCGAGTCCTCCGGTCTTCTCGTCGTCGTCCCGATCTCCTGCGGAAACTCCGGTCGTCGCCTCCTTGCCGGAAGGGCACCACACCGTCTGCATCTTTTACGGTCTCCCACCTCAATACCGAGGCAACTCGGGCACGAAGCTGGCAAGTCGACGTGGCCAAGATTTGCTGTAGAATCTAGTGTGGAACTCATGTCTCACTTGGGGTTATGGGGTTGCCTTTGGTGGAGGAATGATACTTGGAGTTTTTGGAGATTGATCTTGTGGGATTTTGCAACATGAAATGAACCAAAAACCCACACTCAAAAATGTTGGACAGCCCCTCCCCAAATGTGGCCGGCTATTGTAGGGAATGAGAGAGTGGAGTGTGTAGCAAAGAATGAGAGAGCCATCCAATAATCCAAAGGAGAGAGAGAGAGAAGGCTATCATGCAAAAGGAAATGATCACTAGCTAAAACCAACACCACACTCAAGCACAACCATCACCTCAAGCATGATGACTCCAAATGGTCAAACCATCATGAACAAATCAAGTCAAAAGGTCAAAGGATGGTGCACCATCATGATACAACAAAAATGCAAAGACCCCCTCCACAATTGCTTATTTGCACAAATGCAAATAAGCCCTCCTCCACCAATCTTCGGCCAATGAACGATACAAAGGAAATTGGCCGAAACGGAAAGCAAACTGGCAACTACAGAAAACTGGTCCCGTAATAAATTACAGGAAAACCCCGATACTGAGTATACACACCCGCATTTGTATTCCGACCGAAATACAAATTCAATGAGACAAATCTACACTGTACTATACTAGGATCCGACTTAAACCAAAGCCGGTTAGTAATATCCGTTCGATCCTGATTCGTGCAATACCGCACGTATCTGATCGAACCCTGCCATATATCCATACGGCCTGTAGTACAAACTGTCCGATCCTGATCCGTGCAATACCGCACGTATCTGATCGGACCCTGCCATATCTCCATACGACATCTACAACTTTTCGCCCGAAAGCTGAGTAACTGAATATGGGGGACTCTAAAGACTCGTCAACATCTTGGTTGTGGATTTAACCACTAGCACGTCAGAGGTATAAGCCAATACGTAACGGGCTACCAGGTATTGACTAAAAGGGACGTCTGTGAGCGAACTCAGCCTGACAACCCTACTGAGCCTGTCAGTGACAATATCAGTACAGTCCGGTCTGTTCGTCTATGAGCATCGCATGGCGGGCCTAGGGGGTTGGTAAAAGTCAGACCCCCAAAAGCGGTACAAGTCGTGTCGGAGTGTAGCCCAGAACACCCTGAGATACTACTGGAATACCTACCAGTAAATCTCCTTGCCTCGGCCGAGGGCTTGGTGTAATGGCTCTCCTAGACACAGCGCGACCTCACCCCCAATACCGGGAGAGACGAACCCCTGAAGATGCGCTCACTGCCCCCATGTGGCTCGGGACTGTACCCAACTAAAACCTGTTTGCACGACTCCTTTGAGCCGTAGTAGGATAGTAATCAAAGTACAGTGGGAACTCACACGAGACAAATGACGATCCCCAGGTCGATGAACTAACCTGTACACATGTCACCAGGGAACTGCAATCTGACGTCTGGTATATGACCAACTAGCATGTTCCCGGCGAGTCCTGTCCGGTGTACTCATAACCCAATGAGCACCTATATACATCTTAGGTGAACGAACTGACACCAGTGGCTTGTGAGACCGTCCACCGCCCCTCGTCGGGGTCTCGAATGTACACACTAGTCTACTCTGGAGTATCGATGCCCTATCTCGAAACTCCCACGACTAGGGACCATTTAAGGATGTGCTTATAGACTACCAGCTCCCATGTATATGATCACCCTCATACTGCTGGTGGTCAAGAAAGAATCCTAGGGCTCTATCAACGTGTAATAGCGACTTGTCAGGTCACCTAAAGCAGTACACGATGATAAAGGTAAACAGATAGCATACTATCATCATGAGTAAGACTGTCCTAGCGGGATAGGTCCTCCATCAATCATTGTAATCACGTGCCTGTGATCCAATAATTGACTCTGAGGGCACTATCTCCAACAAACCCACCTCCTATTTCTTCATCCTCTACCTCTTGCCAAGTAGTATAGGGTGTTTCCTTCACAAGTTTTCATGGCTTGGTGAAGTTGGAGTTTGATCTTGTGATGCCTCGACGTAGATCATCTTCGGCACGAAGCCGACGACCTTGCCCGCCCATTTCTCCGATGAAGCCGACGCTAGAGCCCGGGATTCCATTTGGACAACGAGGAGACTTCATTGCGGAGCTATGGAGGTGGAGGACCGGATCTACAAAGGTTGTATTTCCGTTCTTTTAGTTAAGTTGTTAACTATTCGCATTTGTTTCGCCTAAAATTCTAGTTAACGATCTAGTCTAGGGTTTCTCGGCAACGTAAAATTTGAAATTGGCATGGTTGATGCCTTGTGAGACCTCACTAGTGTGCCTAGGAACCCTACAGTGGTATCAGAGCCTAGCTAGAGCCTTAGGCGAAGTGTAGACGACGTTTGGAAACCCGATCAAACCGAAACCCTAAAAACCTAAGTGCTCTCTGGATTTTTTCTAAAAACTGGGTTTTTTCCAGATTAAAAATGCTTAAAAAATTCAGCAGGGAATTCTAAGAATTACGATGCAAAATTTTCCAAGCGAAGAGTCCAATGCGCGGCGGAACCGCGGGAGAAGCCTGGCTTCTGCTGCGGTTCCGCGGCAATATGATGACGTCATCACTCCCTATTTGCACAGTAATTCCTATTTTAATATGCTGAGTTTTCTGGGAATTTTTAATATGCAGTCAACAGTTGAGTATTTTGGGATTGTATTGGGAATTGCTGATTCGATCGGATTATCAAGTTTTGTCTATGTTTTTTTCCGGATAACTTTAGAATATGTTAAAAAGTTCGACCGGATATAAATACCCAACCTTTCCCCTGCCGGAAAATTTCCAAGTGTTGGATTTTTCCGTGGTTTAAAGACGTTCTAAGTAGTGCAAGTAACGCGATGGACCCTCTAGAAGACAACAAACCTTAACTCGATTATGTGACCGTCTTGAACTGCCCTTTGAACCTTCGGGTTTGGGGCAGTACGGCGTGCCACATGTGAGGCGTTGGCTTGACCCTTCTACAGCTGGACCGTTGGTACTAAGGCATGAACCGAATGTTTTTAGACTTATTTCATGTGTTGAGCTGTATCGGGAAAACTTGGGTGTTTGACTGTTCGATCGGAAAGTTTAACATTTTCTGTTTGTCTGAAATGGGATACAATAATTGGAATTCACAAGTAGTTATGAGATAACTGAATGAATGTTATAAATCTAGCGGTTTAGTCTCACTTGATCGGTTGCCACGGAATTTTGATGCGATCAAAAGTCCGTCGCAATCACGTAGCGTACACGGATACTCGCCGGGTAAACTTAATAGACAGCCTCACCCTATAGCCCCGACCAAGTGACTGTAGGAGAACCCCGTCGCCGAAAGCATCCGTTCGGGTGCTCGCGGTAGCGGTGTTCCGCCTTAGTGCACTTCGTCGACGGTATCGGGGGTGCGGCCGCCTATTGAAGTTTGCGACGAGCATTCGATCAGTTTTTCGGGAATCTTGTTGAATTGCCCGACTTGATATTGAAAAGTGTTTTCGATAACGAGACTAAAATGCGGGGTTTATAATTGTTAGGCATGCGATGTCTATGGAATTCATTTGGCTAGGCATGCGATGTCTAAAGAGTTTGCGGATTCCAACTGTTGTAGTTTTACACTTTCTTTTCTGTGACCGTAAGTGTAATATGTGATATCGCCGGTTTCGTTGCTATATGTCAACGTCAATTGGGATGCGCATATTTACTTACGTTGATTACATGTGATGTTATGTGTTGCTGGATATGTTGTATTGGATCGTCGCGTTTTGAATAGCCGGGGGTTTTTATGTGAGTTGAGTGTTTTTCATTTTCATTCATGTAAAAAACTTGTATGTAATATTCTTTTATTGGGGCACTTCCAGGTAGCGGAAGATGTCACCTATTGTATATTATTTACTTTTCCGCACTAGGATAGACCCAAGGAGGAGGGCACAAGTAACCGGGTTCTGGGGTCCAGTGGGAGACCAACTCGAGGAGTCGAGTCCGGGTCTCCTAACCCTAGAATTGGTAGGGTTGCTTGCCGCTATCGTAGGGGTCTAGGGGTGTGGGATTGGCTATTCATCACGACCGTGGAATCCGTGTTTTATACTGGCTCGTATTGAAAACACGGACGTCCTAGTATATCCAATATTTCATATGTTTCTTCTGCTGCGATATCTGTGATGTGATCATGTGATGTTCTGTGATAGATACAGTATATAGTATATATGATATATTATATAGACGTTACTTATGTTTTACACCCGTGCTAGCCCTGCCCCGCTCTGCCGTTAGTTACCTAACCTAACGGTGCACGAGGGGACATCGAGGCGAATGCGGATGGCATAAGTGTACGTCGTATTTATCTGTGATGTTTAGGTAACTTAAATGATGGGACTTCATTAATGAGATTAATGAAATAAAAGAAACCTAAGATGTTGTAGAATCGAATTTCAAAATAAAACAGGTAGCTACAGTTCTTGCTTTGCACAGTGGTATATATGATATATCCTGCACCTTATTCGATAAGGAAAGGACCGAGATCCCTTCACCGGGAGTGACTCCTTTAGCAATAACTGGCAGATGCTACACACTCGGTTTGTCTTTTGATTGCTTTTAAGTGTTTTTGCTTTGCACAGTGATATATATGATATATCTGCACCTCATTCGACGAGGAAAGGACCGACGATCCCTTCACCGGGAGTGACTCCTTTAGCAAAACTAGAAAAGCCTCAAAAGCACTCCATTTCAAAATCATTTGATTCTACAACGATATCAAGTTCATTATGCAATAGGTTTTCAGAAAAACCTGTCGTAGCCCTCCGTCATTTCAGATAAGTCCTGTTTAGTATTCGTGCTGCGTTTGTTGACCTTGTCAAGGCGCAGTGTGCGGTAGCTAACCAGTATTTATCTGCTTATGCATATGATGCAGATTGGGTTAGGATAGTCGTGCGGCCTTGTTGACCTTGTCAAGGGTCGTGTGGGTGGGTTTGATTCAATCAAGAAATGACGGGTTGAACTTGACCTGCGGTCTATGGTTTGTTGACCTTGTCAAGGTCATAGATCGTTCGGGGCAAAATATTATCGGGAATTTCAAGTGTTGAAATTTGCAATGAGATTGCATACCTTCTATAAGATAGTTGGATCCCGATACCTGCTGCGAGTAATTGTTACTCCTGGGAGAGTTTTACACATTACAATTAGCCGATCAAGTAGGTGTCTAGAAAGGTGTCAACGGGGTTACGCCTCTGGGAAAACGAGGTTTACTGTAATTAGGTTCGTGCGAAAGCACGGGGGACCTCCCTCAAAGTACCGACACTGGCCTGGCTGAAAGATTGGTGAACTTGTAGCGTGTAATTAATCCCGGCTAGTCTTTCCTTTTAGGGTTTGAAGGAAGATTTGATAAAAACAGTGGGAGCCATCCTGATTAGATAAAATAATAACCAATCTGATCTTGCAAGAGCATACGCTGAGTGTTTTCTTCTCTCTCTCTCCTGGTAGCGACCTTATCAAGCCTTAATCAAGATAATAATACAGATATATTGACCGAACCCGCTTGTTATACTGAGCTGGGGAACGTTGGTCCCGCTCTAACTTATAAATGTTATAAGACAGAGCAGGAAATTGGGGAATACCAAGATTCCCATGCCGCCCAAACGAAGAGAGTGCATGCTGATGCATCATCTTCGGGTGTGTTCATTATACAGAATTGTTTCTCAATGTCCTTTACGTCCTGGGTATATGATACCGGATCAGGATCCCAGATATGTAATCTGTTACATGGGCTACAGATAGGTATAGAACTGAGAACGGGTGATAAGTTTCATGAGGCAGAAAACGGGGCAAGAGTTGCAGCCAAGTCTGTCGGTCACTGTCACCCTGTATTACCAATACATTGATTCTGAACGAATGTTATTAGATACCGAACCTGATATACAAAATCATATCAGTCTCTTTATTAGTAAAGAAAGGATATAATTTTGTATTGTTGGATAATGTTTTGAACATTTCCTATATCAAAAGTTGATCGGTTCAGGCACGTTATCTAAAAGCATTGATGTTCTAAATCAAACTACAGTTCTTAGTATACAGAACACACAACAGAGGAAGAGTTCAGAAATGAACGGATCCTTCTTGAGGTATTGTAGACTAGGTCATATCAATGCGACCCGACTAGCTTGAGTTACATAAAGATGCATATTTAAATCAGTTTGAATTTACATCTTGTGAAACTCGCCAGTCATGTCACAAAGATAAGATGACCATAGCTCTGTTTATTGGAAACAGAGAAAGAGTTAGTGAACTCTTGGGATTGATACATGTTGATGTATGTAAGGTCCCCTGTCTACACATGCCAGGAATGGTTCTTTATACTTCATTACGTTCTCTGATGATCTCTCAAGATTTAGACATATGTTCATGTTGAAACACAAGTCCGAATCTTTTGAGATATTCACAGAATATATGTTAGAAGTAGAGAACCAAAATAAGGGTATAAGTATTATGTCCATTGATGTGATCGAGGAGGAGAATACTTGAGCACGGAAATCCCTGGACTATTCTAAAGGAGAATGAGATTCTCTCTCAGAATTACTCCTCCGTATACACCATAGCACGATGGTATATCGGGGTAGAGCAGATACACCCTATTTGATAAGGTGTGCTCTATGATGAGTACTACTGAGTTACCTTTTTCCTTTTTGGGAGTTATGCTCTTGAGAAGTTGCATACCTATTGAATAGGGTTCCAATCAAAACAGTTGCCTACCGCTTCATATGTGACATGGAAAGGGAAAAGCCCATATCTTAAGTTGGTTAAGATATGGGGTTGTCTGGCTTATGTCTAAAAGCAAAATCCGGACAAGCTCGAGGCAAGGTCTGTTATGTAGAACTGGAAATGTTCCAGCTATACAAACTGCAGCTGATGATTTGACAGAACCAAAGGATTCAGTAGATTCCAACGAACCACAGCCTCTCCGCCGATCTAGTAGGGTTCCTCACCCACCTGAGAGTTACTTCGGTTTCTCTATGACAGTAGGAGAGAGGATTGAATCATGAGATGATAACCGAACTAGTTTCGAGCTGGCCATCAGGAGTGGGACTCTATAAGAATGGCTGGATGGTTAGCGATCTGAGATGGAATCCTTATACACCAACAAAGTATGGACTTTGGTTGCTATATCTGAAGGGTTAAATCCCCATTAGGAGCAAGTATATCTTGAGAAGATTACTTGGTGTAGATGGAAAAGTTGAGACTTTCAAAGCTAGACTTGTTAAAGGTTTTCGTCATTGACCAGGCGTGGATAATGATGAAACCTTTTTCCTGTGGCTATGCTTAAGTCCATCCAGATCCTGCTTGCCACGGCTACATACCATGACTACGATATCTGGTGGTTGGGTGTCATGACAGCTTTTCTAAATGATGTTTTAGAGGAGGGCGTCTGTAAGTACACAGCCAGAGGGCTTCGTAAACAGTAGGAGCAGCGGAATCGTGTACAAGATGCTTTATTGGATAAAGCAGGCATCGCGGAGTTGGAACATCTGTTTTGATGTGTTAGTCAAAGAGTTTGACATCATCAAAATGGTAGATGAACCTTGTATAAACAAAAGGGTAGTAGGGAGTATGGTGGTGATCCTCGTAGAGTACGTGGATGACATACTCTTGATAAGAAAGGAGTTTCCTATGCTACGCTCAGTCAATCTCCGCTTATCACTAGGATTCTCCATATAGGATCAAAGAGATACCTCCTAAATCCTGAGTCTTCATCTATGAGATAGATGTTATATGGGTGTTAGAATACTCACTAGCTGTAGTGAGATGGTATCAATTGATCCATGGGAGAATCACTGGAACGGTTCCTGGATGATAAAGATGACTGAATGTCAGTCGCAGGCATTGTCTTTACCCTCAGTAAAGGGACGGTATGTTGGAAGAGTTCCAAGCTAGATACCGTGGCATACTAGACGATAAAGGCTGGATACATCGCTACTTAAGATGCTACCAAAGAGGAAGTCTGGGTGTATATTAGTTCATGAGATGAACTTAGTTCCTCCCATTGTGTGACAATGGAGTTATGGCTTATGCCAAGGAACACCCGTCCCATAAGTGATCCAGACATATTCTAAGGCAGTATCACCTGATCATAGAGATGGATAATCTCCAAGGTGATCGAGGATAGGAGAGTAGACTCAGAGGATAACACGGCGGATCCACTCACAAAGGCCTATTCCCAGAGAGAGACTTTTATGGGATGGTTGAGTATGAGATACTACAACCACTGCTACAGATGGCCCTAGTGCAAGTGGGAGATTGTTAGTTATATGTATGCCCTAGAGGCCATTACTGTACATAGGATGTATATTGTAGTGGATGCTGGGACATATATAGGGAGGACTTTCTTGCTCGACATGATAGTATGCTATCTGGTTACTCTTTGCCTTAACGTGTATACTAGATTGTCTCTCTGTTACATGTTGGTAAAGCCCTTAGGATGTGTACTTGACTACCTGGACTATGATGCGGATCATACTAGTGGGGACATGGTAGTTTATAAGTACATCCTTCAAGGTCCCTAGTCGTGGGTGTATCGAGACGGGGCATCGATATACCAGAGTAGACTAGCGTATACCTTCTCGACCCATACAGATGGGCGATGGATGATCCCATATCCATTGGTGTTTGACATCGGAGATGATATACGGGTGCTCAGTAGAGACTGGGTACACTGGACGGATTCGCCGAGAACTCCCAGATGGTATTATACCTTACGTCAGATGGCAGTTCTCTGGTGACACTGGTACAAAATAGTCTGTTGACCCGAGATCGTCATAGAGTCTTGTGTGGTTCCCACTGTGCTTTGATTTCCACCTTACCATGTCCAAGAGGGCGTGCAAAACGGTGGCTTTTGGGTACAGTCCCGAATCACATGGAGGCAATGAGCGATAGGAGGGGATTCGTCTCTCCCGGTATATGGAGTTGATGTTGCGCTGTGTTCGATTGGATATAATCGGAAATCCCTGGCCAGGGTTGCTGAGATTTACTGGTAAGTGTTACCTGTAGTTTTTCGAACTGTTATAGACCTCATATCGACACGACTTATCGAGCTATTGGAGTCTGACGTTTACCACCCCTAGGCGAGATATGCGACATATCAGACGACGAGACCGGACTGTACGGTAAGTGTTACTGGTTGGATTCACAGGAGTATGAGCGGGCTTGCTCGTCGATCTTCTGATCGATCAATACACGGGTGGCCGTTACGTTTAGCAGACCGCTTCCGGCTTGTGGGTGTTTGATATGATCATCACCTGCTGCCGGCGTTTTGACGAGTCTTTAGAGTCCTACACAGAGGTTTCCTGGCTCAAGCGAAACGAAATAGGAGAGCATATGAGATATGTGCGGGACCGAGAATAATGCGTGTATGTGATACCGTATTTCATTCTCGCGATTAATGTTTCTATTGGTTGTATGCGATATAACCTAGTTATCGAATCGAAGATTGATTCGATAAATCGATACATTATATACTAGTCGGTTGTGTGCGACATGACCGGATCATTGAATCAAGTGTTGATTTAATGATTTAATGCATAATTATATATTTGATATATTACTTTGCATTAAGTAGTATTGGTTCACTTTAAAAGGATTTTCTCACTTGATGTACACAACTTGTATATGTGATATACTTTTGTGCACTTGTTTGTATTATGTTTGATGATACATGCTCACTTGGGTGTAGTTTTGGTTTAAACCTTGGTTATGTAAATGGTTAAGGTTTTTATTTATTTATTCATTTATTTATTTCATTTTGGCAAGAAATAAAATGGTTGCTAGTTTTGTTTTATATTGAAAGTTCATGAAGGTTTGAAAAGTTGACCATTTTGTTTCTTTCCTTTAACCTAACCATTCCACTTAACCCTAGTTTATTCTCAACACCTAATCATGGTTTGAATATGATAAGTATTGATTTTCTTTTCCATTTTTAATTAACACTTATCATATTCTTTCATCATCTTCTTCTTCTTCAAAGATGAAGAAAGCTTACTTCATCAATGGCAACTTGTGAAAATGAGTGAGAAATCAAATTCTAAAGTGAACCCACCTCCAATTTCTTCATCCTCTACCTCTTGCCAAGTAATATAGGGTGTTTCCTTCACAAGTTTTCATGGCTTGGTGAAGTTGGAGCTTGATCTTGTGATGCCTCGACATAGATCATCTTCGGCACGAAGCCGATGACCTTGCCCGCCCATTTCTCCGATGAAGCCGACGCTAGAGCCCTGGATTCCATTTGGACAGCGAGGAGACTTCATTGCGGAGCTATGGAGGTGGAGGACCGGATCTACAAAGGTTGTATTTCCGTTCTTTTAGTTAAGTTGTTAACTATTCGCATTTGTTTCGCCTAAAATCTAGTTAACGATCTAGTCTAGGGTTTCTCGGCACCGTAAAATTTGAAATTGGCATGGTTGATGCCTTGTGAGACCTCACTAGTGTGCCTAGGAACCCTACACCGATGATGCGCATGTTCCATATACACTTATTTGCCGGCTCACACACATCATCATCGGTAATTGCCATGTCATGTACACTTTAGAACATATTATCTTTTATTGATATAATCAGTTAAAGGCTAGATCAATATAATATTGTGTGATTACTCTCATATGCTTGTTTAGACATTGCATTTATTACTTAGACACTTCATGCATTCACATTTTCATGTTATCATGCTGTATTGTGGGGCTTATTCCAATACTCATTATTTATTTACTCATGATTTTGGGATTTTGGATTTCTATGAGATTTCTGGATTTTGGGGAAAACCGCAAGAATATATATAAAAACTTCTCTCTCTCTCCCCCTCTCATTTTAAAATACAAGTTGCGGTTTTCACGTGATGTATTTTTCGTCCACCATTAGATTTCATGATTTCTATGGGATTTCGAGACCCGATTCGAGGAGTGGATGAACCGTCTCGGGTACATGGTGGGCCCGGTATGGTACCCCGGGGCAAGAAGCTCGAGTTGTAGAAGATGAGCCTGGCAGGGGAAGACTACCTACTGGTGATGTCTTGCGCGGCGGATATCCAGAGGATACCGACCGTTGTCGTGAGACTTGATGATATGGGCCGATCCGGACTGACGGAGCCCGAGATATTGAGACTATGAGATATTGAGATTATGAGGTATTAAGACTTTGAGATTTACATGTTTTGTGTCATTGCTTGACACGGATTTCCATGGATTTCAATGATGATGTTTCAGATTACCGTACAAATTTTACTATGATACAAGTTAAAGATTTCTTATACAGATATATCCAGATTTCATGGTTGATTGTTTTTCATTATAGTGCATTGTTTGGTTGTTTCCGCCATTTGGCGTAGAGCTAGCTCCCGCTTGGGGATGCCTTTTTATTATTGCATATGTATATATTCTTATTTGTACCCATTTGAGGCCAGTTTTTACAAAGGAGACTCTGCCGAAATTTTTTAGAAATTTGATGTTGTTGTTAAAACTTGTTTTCCTACACTTCTTCTTTTAATGGGTTTAGATTTCTGGGCTTTGGCTTACTTAGATTACGTTATGCCTTTAGACGTTTCATAATTTAAGTGTCGGTCACGTTCCGTACCTTCGGGTCGTGACAGAAATCAACATAGAATCCGTGTCAAGCATCGACACAAAACATATATCCCAATATCCAATATCTCGGGCTCAGGCAATCCGGACTGGACAATATCATCAAATCACTATCTCGGGCTCCGCATGATCAGGATCGGCCCATATCCATCTCTCTCATAACTCCGATCGGTATCCTCCGGATATTCGTCAAGTTTCCATACAATCACCGGTCGGTAGTGCTCCCCTGCCGGGCTCAACGCCTTTCTATACGATCTTCTTGCCCCGGGGTACCGTACCGGGTCCACTATGCACCCGCAGACGGTCCCTCCCCCTACCTCGAATCGGGTGTATGATATTACTCGAGAACTGAGAAAAATCATGGTGGACATCTCAAATATCATATCACGAGAAAACCACACTTTTTATCTTTTGAAATAAAATGAGTTTATAAAATTTTGCGGTTTCTCTAAATCCATAAATCTCATGGTAAATCCGAATCCCATAGTCAAAATTCAATAAACAGTGAATACCGGCATAAAGCCTCATAATATTGTATGACAAATGAAAATACACATGCATGAGATATCCCAGTAATAAATGGAATGTCTAAGCTATCATATAAAAGCAAGCTCACTAGTACCATGTCAAAACTACCAGCTAACAGTTTATACTAATAAAGTAGTATTTTCTAATGTGTACGTGACATGGAAATTACCGATGATGATGTGTGTGAGCCGACAAGTAAATGTACGTGGAGCATACACATCATCGGTAATGGTGCCAGTGTCCTGACAGCAGGGTGTCATAATAACTACGAGAACACATTTAAGCATGCAATGCGAATAGCAAGAATATACGGAAAATGAATAGTAAACGCAACAATAAAGAATATGCAACATATATACGAGTCATACTGTTTGGCATTTGAAATAACACGAATCGTGGTTTTTAGAAATTAAGGGCTACGGTGTTTTTTAAGAAAATGTACGTCCTTTGAAAATCCATAATATCCCTTGGCCTGTCTTTAAAATACTCATGATTCGTTAGTTTTGGAAACAAGTATGACTCGAGCCCATTCTAACATCTACTTAGTAAACTACAAGACAAAGCTAAAAGACTAATCAAAAGGGGTAAGGAAATCCACCTAAGTCCGAGTCGATATTGTTAGTGTATATGACCTAGAGGCTATTACTATATCATATTGGGTTGTATATTACTTAATGGAAGCTTGGGATATTCACAGTTGTATTAACAGTCTTGCTCAAAATGGTTGTATGCTACTTGGTTTGTTTCTACTTCAATATGTGCATGTGTTTCTTTTAGCATATCGCTTATAAGTATTATTAGAGCCCTTAGGATCTTTGCTTGATTACCAGTGTTGTGATGACAGTCACACTAGTGGGGGCTGGGTAATCTATAAGCACATCCTTATACAGGTCCTTAGTCGCAGGATTATCGAGACGGTGCATCGATACTCCGAAGTAGTCTAGTGTATACGCTTCTCATCCCAGCAGGGGAGATGGTCTGTCCCACAGCCATTAGTACGATGTACTGGAGATAGTATGCAGGTGCTTGTTAGGTTACAAGTACACTGGACAGGACTCGTCGGAAACTGCTGGCTGGTACTATACCTATCGTCAGATAGCAGTTCCCAGGTGACATGAGTACAGCTTAGTCTGTCGATTTGACACTGCCACTTCGCCTCGAGTGTGTCCCTACTGTACATTGATTACTACCCTACCACGGCTCAAAGGAGTCGTGCAAATAGGTAGTAGTTGGGTGCAGTGCCGAAGCACTTGGAGGCAGTGGCGGTTTGACAGGATTGTCTCTCCCGGTATTGAGGGTTGATATTGCGCTGTGTCTGGAGAGCCATTACACAAAGTCCCTGGCCAGGGAAAGCAAGATTTATGGGTAGGTGTTCCATTAGCTTCTCAGGGTGTTCTGGGCTACACACTCCGACACGACTTATACCGCTATTAGGGGTATGACGTTTTCCTCCCCTAGGCCCGATATGCGATACTCTTAGACGAACAGACCGGACTGTATGGAGATTGTCACATTCAGGCTCAGTAAAAGTTCGGATGGGTTTTCCTCATCGGCCTTCTTATCGATATCTACTTAGGGACTGTTACGTACAGCTAGTACCGCTTGCGGCCTGTTGTTAAACCCACTGCCAGCGTAATGTCGAGTCTTTAGAGTCCCACACAGAGAGTTTCTCTGCACTGGGCAAAAGGTGTAGAGGCCGTATGGTTTTACGAAATGGCTTCGATCACTTACGTGCACTTGTGCGCGTATGATGTTCGGGCAGATAATACTAGTGGGCTTTAGTTTAAGCCGGATCCTAGTGTTATATAGATGGATCAGTTTTGTCTCTTTGTATTCGCATTCTTCGGAATGCGGATGCGGGTATGTATGCACGAATGCGAGGAGTAAAGAAGGATATGCCTCATTATGATTTTGACCATTGACTTGATTAGAAACATTATGAGGTGGAGGATATTGTTTACTAATCCTTTTATTAATGATAATTATGTCATGACTAATTGGTTTGACCATTTGACTAGGTTGACTATTGTTGACTTAGATATTTTTGTTAAGCACTAGATATTTTCATGATTAGCTTTAATTTTGACATGCTTGTGGTCAAATCAATGTAGCCATCCTAATTATCAAAATAAAAGTTTTAGTTTTCTTTTTCCATGGTTCATTATATCATTTTCTTTTTCTTTCCTCAAGAGAGCTCCCATAATTGCTCTTCTTCTTCTTCCTCACTAGTAAACTCTTAAGCTCTCATGTGTTGAGAAAATTAGAGTTTAAATTGACAAACAAATCCATCTTCATACTCTACATCACCTAGGACATCAAGATTAGTAAGCTTGTTTCCCTAGTTACCTCGGTCTTGAGGTGGAGCTCGGACTATAGACACTCGGGTGGATCGTCTTCGACTCAAGGAGGCCGTTGAAGAAGCCACGATCCGATTCGACTTATGGAGCCTACGAAGACGAGGAGGACAGCGGAGAAGACCAAAAGGGCTTGTAGCATGAGGTATAATATTTTAGTATAGTAGATTAAACCTCTAGTTAGTTTGTTAGCAATGGTTTAGCAAAGATCCTCAAGCATAGTCTATGTTGCCTTGTAAGAAAATTTTGTTTTTTACCTATTCCGCCTCCCCGTAAGTACCGGGGTGTGTAACATAGACTTACAGTGGTATCAGAGCCAGGCTAAACCATTACTAACTTGTTAGCAAAGTGTTAGAGATTCGATCACCGGAAATATCACAAAACCACGTCAAAAAGGCACGTTTTCTGTCGATTTTAAAAACTGGTCCAAAAATTTTTCCAGGGACCTTCAAAATACGTGCAGGCTTTTTTATGGGCACCCAAGATAAACGAGGAAGTGCATCGGCCAGACAACCGCGGAACCGCGGCAGAACCAAGAGTACCGCCGCGGATCCACGGCCGAGTCGACGCTGAGTCAACTCGTTTTTCCTGCAGTGTGTTTATTTTGGTGTTTTTTGTTTTCTCTGATATTTTGTTTCTGCCCAGATTTTTAGAGTACTGTGTTGTGCTTGGGATATATTCAAATCTTGTAATCGATCGAAATTCTAAGTACTTTAGCTAATCGGATCTTCTGTGATGTGATATATGTACTGAACGTCAACAAATCGCTACACGTCGATTAGTGGGGGTTGTACATATCTGTTTTCCTTGATGTTGGATTGTCTATATGTACTTGTTGGATTGTCGTGAATAAATAGCCGGGGATGTGAGATGTGCGTTTTATCTTTCATTTGATGTCAATTGTCAATTGATGTAATATTTTTTTATGGTCGCACATCCGGGTTGAGGTTGTAGCCACCATTGTATATTATTTTTTTTACTGTTTTCTGTTCCTAGGATAAACCCAAGGTGGGGTGTACAAACTACCGGGTACTTTGAAGTGCTGAGTGGCCTACTCACTTTGTTGAGGGAGGCTATTTCACTTCGGGTATTTGGCGGGTAGTTTGCTTCACCCGTAGGGGTCTAGGGTGGGGTTTGTCTATTCATCACGACCGTGTAATTCGTCTTTCGTTGCAGTCTCGAAGGATGTGCGGATTCCTAGTATCTCCAATGTGTTCATCTGTGATCTGGAATGACTATCATTGCATCTGAAGAATGTAAATATCTATATATGATATCTAGTAGACGTTGCTTATGTTTTACATACGCGCTAGTCCAACCCTCGCTCTGTCGTTAGTTATGTAACCTAACGGGTGATGACGGGGCCCATTGGCGAATGCGGATGGCATATGCGTACGTTATATTTCATTGTTTTCTTCAATGGTAGGATTAATTGATGGGATGCATTATATTAATGCAAAGAAAACAAACCAAAGCTGAATCGTTGGAACAATTTCAAAAACCACTATGTTTTTCCAAAACAGCAAAACTTTTAAAATGCGGAGCTTAAACCACTCCTATTAAAAGCTATCAGGTTCCTTCGATTATATCAAGTTCACTACGTTCACGGTTTCGCCAAAACCATTCGTAGCCCTCCGTCATTTCATATGAATATTCAATAGTATTTAAGCTATGTTTGATGACCTTCGTCAAGGCATAGTGATTGGTAGCTGCTGGATGCTTATATATAGCATAGATAGATGTGTTGGTTTGGGACAGTCGTATTACCTTGTTGACCTTCGTCAAAGGTATATACGGGCGGGTTCAAATTAACCTGGACAATGATGGGTAGAACTTGACATGTGACTTATGATTTGTTGACCTTCTTCAAGGTCATAAGAGCATGGGGAAAAAAATCCACATCGGGAGTTTCTAAAGAAACTGAAACTTGCTAGTGTTGCATACCCTTTGGAGTTTGATAATGGTGGTAGAATACCTTCATCATTATCACACAATGATATTTGGATCCCGATCCTACTGTGAGTATCCGCTACTCCTCAAGAGATTCTTTCACTTAACGATCAATGCTATAAACCAAGTAGGTTTCTAGAACAGTGTTAGCGGGGCAACGCCTCCAGGGAAGAGAGGTTATTTAATTAAGGAACTTCACAAAAGCGTCGTAAAACCTCCCTCGAAGTACCGACACTATCCTTGCTGAACGGTTAAGCAAGTATTGTACGGTGAGATTAATCCTGACTAATTCTTCTTTTATGGTTTGAGGAAGGATTCGAGAAACAGTGGGAGCCATCCTGTTTAGATAAATTAAAAACCAATATAAACTTGCAAGAGCATCATGCTAAGTGTTTTCTTCTCTCTCTTTTAATTGCAGCAACTCAGTGACCAGACATAGGTTGCAACTAGATAATAAAATGACTGAATCTGACTGTATTGACTGGCAAAGCTCTGTCCAGATGTCCATTGCCCATGACAAGATGGAACACCTCTTCACTACTCAAACCCCTACCGTCTCAGGACCAGTTTCCATTGTCACAGATATTGATATCCGTAAGACATCGGAAAAAGACTGTGCGAATGCCAAGTGCCTCGTGTTGGCCTCAGTTGATGATGGAAACCATAGGCAGCACGAGAAGATGGACTTAGTTTCTGTCTTCCTCCATAACAAAGATTTATATGGAGAGCAATATCGTATCGCAAGATATAAGACCTCGAAAGAATTGCTTCAAGCGAGGTTGGCTATCGGGTCATCTGTAGGGGACAGCGTCCTTACAATGACTAGTTATATTGATGAGCTCACGGACCTGAAGACCACGTTGGGGAACGAGTCACATACTGACTTAATTCTATAGTCTCTACCCTCTACTTACACCCTAAAAGAAACCAGGGAGACACCCGCTCTGCTTAATGGGGGACCTTCCTCTATTGCATCCAAGGTGAAAGCAAAGGGTGAAAAGAAGAAGACCTCCACAAAGCCGATATGCGGTGTCAGGGAGGTAGAAGGAAAGGGAATGGCAAAAGTTTTGGGACTAAAAATAGGGAAGGAGGGACGTTCCTATTGTAACAGGAAAGGACATTGGAAGAAGTATTGCAGGTCTTTGGAAGCCAGTAGCCAGGATTCGAAGCTTGTTGTTGCTTCGGCTTCGGGTGTGTTTGTAATAGAAAACTGTATGTCAATTAACTCTACTTCTTGGGTACTAGATACCAGATCAGGATCTCATATATGTAATTCATTACAGGCTTTGAGAAAGCATAGAGTTATCAGGTTAGGTGATATGACTCTCAGAGTTGGGAACGGAATGAGCGTGGACGCTGAATCCGTAGGGGAATATCACCTAGGATTGACAAGTGGGCAGATATTGATTCTACGTAACTGTTTATATGTGCCTAGTCTAGCATGTAATATCATATCTGTGTCTTTACTTTCTAAGGAAGGATATGATTTTACTTTTGTAAGCGATGTGGTCCACATCCACCTTAATCAGATTCTGATTGGGTCAGGTACATTAGATAACGGTATATACGTATTAAATCAAGCTTAGGTTTTCAGTATCAAGAACACACTTAAAAGAAAGTCTCCGGAATTAAATTAGGCATTCTTATGGCATTGTAGACTGGGTCACATCAATAAAACACGGTTGACAATGTTACATAGAGAGGGATATTTGAATCCATTCGAATATCAGTCTTATGCTACTTGTGAATCTTGTCTCATTGGAAAGACGACAAAGACTTCGTTCACTGGACACGGAGTAAGACCGAGCGAGCTCTTAGGACTCATACACAGCGATCCATGTGGTCCAATGTCTACACATGCGTGAGGTGGCTATTCCTATTTCATTACTTTTACGGATGATTTCTCTAGGTATGGACATATCTTCTTGATGAAGTATAAATACGAGGCCGTTTAGAAATTCCGGGAATACAAGAATGAAGTGGGAAAGCAAACATGCAAAAGTATCAAGACACTAAGAACTGATCGAGGTGGTGAATACTTAAGTGCCGAGTTCCTGGGCTATTTAAAAGAGAAAGGAATTCTCTCTCAGCTTACTCCTCCATACACACCACAACACAACGGTGTATCGAAAAGAAGGAATCGAACCCTATTGGATATGTTTCGTTCCATGATGAGTAAGGCTGAGTTACCACGATCCTTCTAGGGTTATGCACTAGAATCAGCTGCATATCTTTTGAACAAGGTAAGACTGTGCCTATCACACCATATCAGATGTGGAGTGGGAAGAAACCATGTCTTAAGTACCTTAAGACATGGGGATGTCCAGCTTTTATAAAAAAGCAGCATGCGGACAAGCTCGAGGCATGCCCAGTACTGTGTAAGTTTGTGGGATAACCGAAGAACACTAGGGCGTATCTTTTCTATTACGCAGAGGAACAAAATGTTTTTGTTTCTCAGCATCCCCACTTCTTGGAAGCTGAATTTTTAGAAAATCAGAAAAGTGGGAGTGCAATAGAACTGGAAGAAATTCCAGAACCGCAAGCTATTACTGAAAGCTAGATTGAACCAGAGGTTTCAGAAGAACCAAACATCCCAATGCCACTCCGCAAGGGTAGTAGGCAATCTTATCCACCCGAGAGATACTACGGTTTTATAATAGACGGGGATCGAGAGCATTGCATCATTGACAATGATGAGCCTAATAGCTTCCAGCAAACCATTCAGAGCGGCGACTCGGTAAAATGGCTAGATGCAATGCGGACCGAAATGGAGTCCATGTACACCAACAAAGTTTGGACTTTGGACATTGCTCTAGAAGGGGTAAAACCCGTAGGCTGCAAATGGATCGTTAGAAAGAAGATTGGTGTAGATTGACAGGTTGAAACCTATAAGGCTAGACTTGTTGCAAAGGGTTTTCATCAAAGACCTGGTTTGGACTATGACGAAACCTTTTCTCCAGTGGCTATGCTCAAATCCATTCGGATCCTTCTTTCCATTGCAGCCTTCCACGATTATGAGATCTGGCAGATGGATGTAAAGACGGCTTTTCTAAATGGTAATTTAGAAGAGTGCGTCTATATGGATCAGCCAGAGGGTTTCATTCAGAGTGGGAGTAGCGGTAAAGTGTGCAAGTTGCTTAAGTCCATTTATGGACTGAAGCAGGCATCGCGGAGTTGGAACATCTGTTTTGATGATACTGTCAAAGAATTTGACTTTATCAAAAATCCAGATGAACCATGTATTTACAGTAAGATTGTAGGGAGAACTGTCGTATTCCTCGTCTTGTACGTGGATGACATTCTCTTAATAGGAAATGACATTCCTATGCTACAGCCAGTCAAAGGATTCTTGTCATAGAGGTTCTCCATGAAGGACCTGGGTGATTCCTCATACATTCTGCCGATCCAGATCTATCGTGATAGATCTAAGAGGATGTTGGGACTTTTGCATTCCAGGTACATTGACACCATACTGAAAAAATACAGTATGGAAGATTCTAAGCGCGGTAACCTACCGGCTTGTCACGGAATCACCCTCTCTAAAGAGATGTCTCCTAAGACTAATTTGGAAAGGGCTCGCATGTTATCTATACCCTACGCATCTGCGGTAGGCTCTATAATGCATGCAATGTTATGTACCAGACCAGATGTAGCATACGCATTGAGCGTTGTAAGCTGGTATCAGTCGAACCCAGGGGAGAAGCACTGGATAGCAGTAAAAAACATTCTCAAGTACCTAAGAAGGACTAAGGAGATGGTCTTGGTGTATAGCGGAAAAGACCTCCAGATCGAGGCCTTTGCTGACTCCGGCTTCCAGAGTGACAAGGATGACTCCAAGTCCATGTCGGGTTATATCTTTACCCTCAATAGAGGGGCGGTCTATTGGAAGAGCTCCAAGAAGGACACCGTTGCTGACTCGACGATGGAAGCGGATTATATAGCTGCTTGCGATGCCGCAAAAGAAGCTGTCTGAATGAAGAAGTTCTTCACAGAACTTCAGGTGGTTCCAACCATTATTGATCCAATACCGCTGTATTGCGATAACAACGGCGCTATAGCATTAGCGAAGGAACCCAGGTCCCATCAGATGACCAGGCACATCTTGAGGCGGTAACACCTGATCAGGGAGATCGTAGATCGCCGGGAGATCGAGGTGAGGAGAGTAGATTCGGAGAATAACACTGCAGATCTACTCACGAAGGCCATTCCTCCGACACTGTTCGAGAGGCTGATCGAGATGATAGGTCTTCGATACGCCAGTACATGGCCCTAGTGCAAGTGGGAGATTGTTAGTGTATATGACCTAGAGGCCATTACTGTATCATACTGGCTTGTATATTACTTAATGGAAACTTGGGACATTCATAGTTGTATTAACAGTCTTGCTCAAAATGGTAGTTTGCTACTTGGTTTGTTTCTACTTTAATATGTGCATGTGTTTCTTTTAGCATATCGCTTATACGTATTATTAGAGCCTTTAGGATCTTTGCTCGATTACCAGCGTTGTGATGGCAGTCACACTAGTGGGGGCTGGGTAATCTATAAGCACATCCTTATACAGGTTCCTAGTCCCAGGATTATCGAGACGGGGCATCGATACTCCGGAGTAGACTAGTGTATACGCTTCTCATCCCAGCAGGGGGATGGTCTGTCCCACAGCCATTAGTACATCGTACGGTAAATAGTATGCAGGTGCTCGTTAGGCTAGGAGTACACCGGACAGGACTCGTCGGGAAATGCTGGTTGGTACTATACCTATCGTCAGATACAGTTCCCAGGTGACATGAGTACAACTTAGTCCGTCGACTTGACACTGCCACTTCGCCTCGAGTGTGTTCCCACTGTACTTTGATTACTACCCTACCACGGCTCAATGGAGTTGTGCAAACAGGTTGTCACGCCCCGCTTCCCAGAGTACGCAAGATTTGGGCACGTGACATAGCCAACCATGCTACCTGTGGGCAGGAAATATCCATCCACTGTCACATTACGGTTGTAAGGATATCAAGAACAAGATAATGAGCTAAACTAATACATGTCCAAATCCATAATAACAAGAATCAATAAACAATAAGTGCGGAAGCTAATGATCCAATACAATGAATAAACAGTATGTCCCATAATGCGGGCTCACATCTGAAAATGAAATGAAATAATTAAACTAAACTCTAAAGAACTCACAGTTCAGCCTGCTGGCTGAAGTACTCCTGCTCGGTCGGCGGCAAAGGTACGGAATCTGGGCCATGCAAAACCCAGACGTCAGCGCGTCATGATATCAAGTATATAGCATAAACATGATAATAAACAGTGCAAGCATGAACATGAATAAGCAGTAATGAAAGTAATAAACAGGGTAACGTGCAGTAGTGACTAAACTGTCCTATCAGGTTTTCTACTCTATAGTCTTTGAAACCAATTGATGAATCGTCGATGTAACTCAATAGTATCCCGTACATACCCGGGACGACGGCCACAATATTCTCGGCTGAAACCGAGACATGCCGTAAGGCACAGAAAGGAAAGTATTAGTATCCCGTACATACCCGGGACCACGGCCACAATATTCTCGGCTGAAACCGAGACATGCCGTAAGGCACAGAAAGGAAGGTGTACACTCGGTATTACCCCGTACATACCCGGGATCACGGCCACAATATTCTCGGTGGCAGCCGAGACATGCCGTAAGGCACAGAAAGGAATGTGTACGCTCGAACGGTAGTGAACTGTCGAGTTACAAGTCCGGTTCATCTTTGATTTCCCCATACACCCAAGCTATGTATGTCAGGTCAGGTGTTCAGTAGTCAGGGGCTAATGCCAACGCAAAGTCAAGTAAAAGTAGGTCTGTCTGGATCGACAGCAGGAAAGATCAGGGTTATCGGCATTAGGAACGAGATCAGGAAACAGGTCAGGTTACTTTCAACAGGTAGAGTCGATATGTACAGGGTGTTGTGTCCGGTGTATCAGTACATGTGTCAGGTGTATCAAGATCGGTCAATATGTAATGCAATCAGGTATATGATGATAACAGGTATAGTAACAGATAATGAACAGTAGCAGGAAACAGTAAATAACAAATATTATTCTATGTGAACACGGTGATGTTTGTATTTTCATATTAATCCGGTTCACGCACCTTTGAGGTGCAAAAGCCACAAGACGAACAATATCGATAATATACGTAATGGAGTTACATGAATTTGAACTAAGCACAATAATTGTCTCATGAGTGATTTTAACAAATGAATTGGGGATGATCTACTTGGTTTGATTAGTTAAGTATGACTTAATAGCAGACCGGTTAAAGCGAGCAATGATTTCATTGATTTAAAGTTACGGATAATCGTGGATAGCAATTCTAAGTTATAAAAGGTATCGATGTTATATTAGTTGTGTGGTTATAATATGATGATTAAGTTGTAGCATGTTAAGCAAGTATTCGGATACTTGCCTCGGCGGTTCCGCAAACCGAAACACGGATGCGGTGTCGGCAGAAACTGCGATATGGAAGCACGGGCCACGGATCGAGTCCCAACAGAGGTCAACGGAATCACACGGACCAGGGGACTTCGCTGGAGCGTCGGGTTCGTCAGACGGCGCGGTCGGATTCCGGCAAAATGTCAAAAGTAACGGAGTTAGCGACAAAACTACGCATTCACGATACGGACCAGCGGGGGGTGTTGTACCAAAAGGAAGGGAAAGAAACTTACAGGGAGACACCAGGGGGTGACCACGGCGGGTTCGACGGCACTGGAACGCCGGCGAGGCAACGACGGTGAAGACGGTGGCTGGAACAATCTTGAGTTCGCTGGAAAGGGGGTGCTACAGCGAGTGCGAGGGTGGTGGTCGCCTCTGGTGGTCGAGAGGGAAGGGAGGTGGTCGGAGGTGGCGTCGACGAGGTCGCCGGCACGTTTCTCCGGCGAACAGCAGGGTAGGCGATGGGTTAGGGCTCGGGTTCACAGTTCCGGCGAGGGGAGGAGGGCAGCGACGACGAGGTCTCGACGAGGGGTGTGAGAGGGAGTCGTGGGAGGCGTCGACGGTCGGAGGCGACGTCGACGGCGACGTCTGCGAGGGTGGAGGCGAGGTCGGAGTTGGGTGCAGGCGCGGGTGCTGTGAGGGAACAGCAGGGAGAGGGTAGGTGGGTGCGGTGGAGTTCGTGGTGGTGAGGGCGGCGACGGCGAGGTCGCGGTGGCGATGGAGGCTGCGCGAGTATGAGGCTAGGGTTAGGGTTGCACGGGCGTTCTCGCGAGGAAGAAGACGAGGCGGAGGCTGCTGCATGCGATAAAATATAGAGAGTAAGAGAGAGAGAGAGATTGGAGAGAGAGATAGGGAGATGAGGAAAGAGGGGAGGGGCCCACGAGCTCAATAGGAGCTCGTGATTGGCTGCAGGAGTAAAGAAATGTTAGAATTGAAGATTTCTGGGGATTTAAACTGTTGAGTTAATATATTCGTGGTATAATTAGTTATATATATATTAAATTGAAACGGGCCCTTTTTGGCGCGAAATGAAACATTTCCAAATCGCGCCCGGGTTGCGCCCAAATGTTCCAAATTCAAATTATAAGATTTTAAGCGGGTTCTAAATTTTGAAAGGAGGTGTTTAATGATTAAAATGCATGCCCCCAAGTCGGACACTTGCACGCGCGCGTAGTCGCCCAAACTTGCCCGTTTAGCCAAACGGAACGGAATCTCGACACGCGGACGCTACCACGCGACTAGTGGCGACGAGTAGGCTAACATGGACATCTTAAATTTCATTTTAGGAGTTAAAATTTGTTATGTGCCAAAATGACTTAACCGGGTAGAATTTAGCAATAAACACCAGAAAATCAGGAAAATTGGAAATGAGCAAACCACAACCCTCAACTAGTAATATACATAGTATTATTGGGCTCGGGTGTTACATCATACCCAACTACAAAAGAATTTCGTCCTCGAAATTCCAAGAGTACAAGATAACCAACTACTGGAAAAGATGAGGGAATTTCTGCCGGATCTCGTCTTCTCGCTCCCAAGTAGATTCTCCATACGATCGGTTACCCCAAGAAACTAGCACAAGAGGGATAACCTTGTTCTTGAGAACCTTTTCTCTTCGATCCTTGATCTCGACTGGTCGCTCCTCAAAAGTCAGGCCTTCCCGAACGGTCAACTCCGAGTGATCCAAAACATGGGTCTCATCACGAACATACCTCCGTAGTTGAGACACATGAAATACATCGTGAACTCCTGCTAATGATGGTGGTAATGCCAACCGGTACGATACCTCTCCGACACGCTCCAATATCTCGAAGGGTCCAACGAATCGGGGACTAAGCTTTCCCCGACTTCCAAAGCGAATCACCCCTCTAGTCGGTGATATCTTCAGGAATACCAAATCGCCCACGGCGAACTCTAGAGGTCTTCTTGACGTGTCGGCCCAACTCTTCTGTCTGTCTTGAGCTGCCTTCATATGCTTCCTGATCGTATTCACCTTCTCAACTGTCTGCACCACCAATCTGGTCCTAGTAACCTTCGTTCACCAACATCATCCCAACAAACCGGTGAATGGCACTTACGACCATACAGTGCTTCAAACGGGGCCATCTGAATAGTTGCTTGGAAGCTGTTGTTGTACGAAAACTCCACCAGGTGTAGATGATCTTCCCAAGAACCTTTGAAGTCTAACATGCAAGCCCTCAACATATCTTCAAGGGTCTGGATCGTTCTCTCTGATTGTCCATCAGTCTGGGGATGATAAGTTGTGCTAAACTTCAGTCGAGTCCCCAAACTTTCTTGTAAACTCCTCCAAAAGTGTGACTAGAACCGAGTGTCCCGATCGGACACGATGCTTACCGGTACTCCATGCAATCTGACCATCTCCTGCATGTATCGCTCTGCCCAGGTCTCCGTCGATTGACCAACCCGAAAAGGAATGAAGTGAGCTGCCTTGGTCAACCGATCGACAATTACCCATACTGCATTGCTGCCCTTTGGACACCGCGGTAAAGCCGTCACGAAATCCATGGTTATATGCTCCCACTTCCACTGGGGAATCGGAAGTGGTTGCAACAACCAGCAACCCTTTGGTGTTCAGCCTTGACTTGCTGACACACCAAGCACTTAGCCACGAAGCGAGAAATTTCCCGTTTCATACCTTCCTACCAGAAATGCTGTCGAATATCTCGGTATATCTTCGTCCCTCCTGGATGTACAGAGTAAGCTGAACTGTGTGCCTCCTTCATGAGCTCTTCACGCACATCTCCTTTTGGCACACACACACGGCTACCATATCCCGACGAATCACCTTCATGGGTCAGTAGATCGGTTCGTAGTCCGGCTCCAACCTGCTCTCGAAACTTTTGCCGTCTAGGATCCTGCGATTGCGCCGCTTTAATCTTCTCAACTAAGGACGATTGTACTTGCAACTGCATCAACTGTCGTGTAGTACGTGGTAGCACAACCTCCAAGTCAAATCTCCGAAACTCCTCAATGATATCTCTCTGTGCCGTCAATAACTGAATTGCTGGTAACCGACTTAGCGCATCTGGCACGACGTTAACTTTTCCCGGATGGTACTTAAGATCAAGGTCGTAGTCGGCCATCAGCTCCAACCATCTGCGTTGCCTCATGTTTAACTCCTTCTGAGTGAACACATATTTCAAACTCTTGTGATCCGTAAAGACTTCAACTCTCTCGCCCAGAAGGTAGTGTCTCCAAATCTTCAGGGCGAAGATCACGGCTGCAAGCTCCAAGTCGTGAGTCGGATAGTTCTGCTCATGAGTCTTCAGCTGTCTCGATGCGTAAGCGACGACTTTCCCGTTCTGCATCAAAACACATCCCAATCCCTTTCCAGATGCGTCGCTGTGAACCACCAGTCCTCCGGAATTGTCCGGTACGGTTAGGATAGGGGCGGTTATCGACCTCTGCTTCAACGTCTCGAAGGCCAACGCACATCCATCCGTCCAAACAACAACTGTACAATCTCTACCTTCCTTACTAGATATGATTTTCCCATTCCCAGTGTGTACGTCCCAGAAACTAGACAGGGTCGTGCAGGTGATCGAGTGTGTAGTTATAAATTTGGATGACATAAACAATGGGATGCTCAGAAATTAAGTAATGCCAAAGCGGGAAAACCATGAACGAGTAAATTACCTGAAACCGCTTCTCCTGATGCCTTGGCTTCCTCAGCTGTCAAAATGAAAGCTCGACCCTGGTTGGATCCTTGTGTCAGCTGCTTCTGCCCTTGGAACGGTCTCTGCGGAGGCTTCTGTATATCATCTCTCGTGCGAAGCTTCGACGGACAAGCACTCACTGCGTGATCGGCTGCTCCACACACCAGACAAAGTCCCAGTCTCCTTCGACAATCCTTTTGCATGTGGCCCGGTAAATTGCAGTAGTTACAACTTATGCTCTTTCTTCGATCCACGACCATAGGCTTCTTCATTGGCGCTACACCTCGACGGTCCACTGGAATACCCTTGCGCCCATGATCTCGGTTAGGTACAAATGCAGGCTTCCCGACCGCAACTGCTGTCTGGTGAAGGTTCCCTTTTGATCCTGATAAACTCTGTTGCTCTCTGGCTGCCGTAAGAACCTGTGAGAAAGTGGTCAAACCCAGGGAGACAATCTGCCTCTGGATGTCCACATCCAAACTGTGCAAGAACCTTCGCGCCCTGTCTGCCTCCTTGGCGACTAAGGGTCCAGCGAAACGGCTAAGTCTCGTCCACTCCGCTGCATGCACATCCACAGCTGCTCCATATTGTTTCAGCCCAATAAATCTCTCCTCCATTTCCTCCCGTGCAGTCCGCGGGAAGAACTTTTCCAAGAAACTTTTGGAGAAATCCGCCCAACTGATTGGCTTAGACAGGCGGGTCTCCTCCACAAGCCACCACTCTCGGGCGTAATCCACCAACTGAATGCGCACCACATCAACTCTCTTGTCTTCTGGGATCTGCGCCGCAATCAATAAATTCTCCGTGTCCACGAGCCACTGCTCGGCTGGCAACGGCTCCTCCAAGCCAGTGAAAGTAGTAGGACCCAACCGTCTGAAATCTACCACGGTCCCTACTCGGTCGACTGGCTTCGCTACGGCGGTGTTTACAGACTGCTGCATAGCCTGCAAACCCTCCTGAAATGAATCGGCTTGCTGCTGGATCAGTTCAGTTTGCCTCTTCTGATTTTCCAACATCCCTCGTATCACTCCTAACATGGCGGCTTCATCCACACGCCTCTGATACGTCTTGGAATTCTTATCTGCCATGGTCCTGAAATCAAAACAACAACATTAGAATGATGATAGATTCAATATATATAAATCAAGGCTAGAACTCCAAGATACTTAAGTAGAGTGCTGCATTGTAGCTATGCAGCGGTATCATAGCCGCAATTACTTAACTCCACCCAAGTCGCCTAAGTCCTAGAGATAACAAGAAGTTAGGTTTTCAAGTTTGACAATGCAAAGTAAGTTTGCATGTCGGCATGATCTGGAAGAATGATTCAAGAACGGTAAAACGGTCAAGGTGGCAGGACATGTTTCCTAATCACGGGTATTCTGATTCGTGTATCGGGTGCAATACCCAACTACAAAGAGTCAACCCAACTAACCTATGGCTCTGATACCATAAAACCATGTCACGCCCCGCTTCCCAGAGTACGCAAGATTTGGGCACGTGACATAGCCAACCATGCTACCTGTGGGCAGGAAATATCCATCCATAGTCACATTACGGTTGTAAGGATATCAAGAACAAGATAATGAGCTAAACTAATACATGTCCAAATCCATAATAACAAGAATCAATAAACAATAAGTGCGGAAGCTAATGATCCAATACAATGAATAAACAGTATGTCCCATAATGCGGGCTCACATCTGAAAATGAAATGAAATAATTAAACTAAACTCTAAAGAACTCACAGTTCAGCCTGCTGGCTGAAGTACTCCTGCTCGGTCGGCGGCAAAGGTACGGAATCTGGGCCATGCAAAACCCAGACGTCAGCGCGTCATGATATCAAGTATATAGCATAAACATGATAATAAATAGTGCAAGCATGAACATGAATAAGCAGTAATGAAAGTAATAAACAGGGTAACGTGCAGTAGTGACTAAACTGTCCTATCAGGTTTTCTACTCTATAGTCTTTGAAACCAATTGATGAATCGTCGATGTAACTCAATAGTATCCCGTACATACCCGGGATGACGGCCACAATATTCTCGGCTGAAACCGAGACATGCCGTAAGGCACAGAAAGGAAAGTATTAGTATCCCGTACATACCCGGGACCACGGCCACAATATTCTCGGCTGAAACCGAGACATGCCGTAAGGCACAGAAAGGAAGGTGTACACTCGGTATTACCCCGTACATACCCGGGATCACGGCCACAATATTCTCGGTGGCAGCCGAGACATGCCGTAAGGCACAGAAAGGAATGTGTACGCTCGAACGGTAGTGAACTGTCGAGTTACAAGTCCGGTTCATCTTTGATTTCCCCATACCCCCAAGCTATGTATGTCAGGTCAGGTGTTCAGTAGTCAGGGGCTAATGCCAACGCAAAGTCAAGTAAAAGTAGGTCTGTCTGGATCGACAGCAGGAAAGATCAGGGTTATCGGCATTAGGAACGAGATCAGGAAACAGGTCAGGTTACTTTCAACAGGTAGAGTCGATATGTACAGGGTGTTGTGTCCGGTGTATCAGTACATGTGTCAGGTGTATCAAGATCGGTCAATATGTAATGCAATCAGGTATATGATGATAACAGGTATAGTAACAGATAATGAACAGTAGCAGGAAACAGTAAATAACAAATATTATTCTATGTGAACACGGTGATGTTTGTATTTTCATATTAATCCGGTTCACGCACCTTTGAGGTGCAAAAGCCACAAGACAAACAATATCGATAATATACGTAATGGAGTTACATGAATTTGAACTAAGCACAATAATTGTCTCATGAGTGATTTTAACAAATGAATTGGGGATGATCTACTTGGTTTGATTAGTTAAGTATGACTTAATAGAAGACCGGTTAAAGCGAGCAATGATTTCATTGATTTAAAGTTACGGATAATCGTGACTAGCAATTCTAAGTTATAAAAGGTATCGATGTTATATTAGTTGTGTGGTTATAATATGATGATTAAGTTGTAGCATGTTAAGCAAGTATTCGGATACTTGCCTCGGCGGTTCCGCAAACCGAAACACGGATGCGGTGTCGGCAGAAACTGCGATATGGAAGCACGGGCCACGGATCGAGTCCCAACAGAGGTCAACGGAATCACACGGACCAGGGGACTTCGCTGGAGCGTCGGGTTCGTCAGACGGCGCGGTCGGATTCCGGCAAAATGTCAAAAGTAACGGAGTTAGCGACAAAACTACGCATTCACGATACGGACCAGCGGGGGGTGTTGTACCAAAAGGAAGGGAAAGAAACTTACAGGGAGACACCAGGGGGTGACCACGGCGGGTTCGACGGCACTGGAACGCCGGCGAGGCAACGACGGTGAAGACGGTGGCTGGAACAATCTTGAGTTCGCTGGAAAGGGGGTGCTACAGCGAGTGCGAGGGTGGTGGTCGCCTCTGGTGGTCGAGAGGGAAGGGAGGTGGTCGGAGGTGGCGTCGACGAGGTCGCCGGAACGTTTCTCCGGCGAACAGCGGGGTAGGCGATGGGTTAGGGCTCGGGTTCACAGTTCCGGCGAGGGGAGGAGGGCAGCGACGACGAGGTCTCGACGAGGGGTGTGAGAGGGAGTCGTGGGAGGCGTCGACGGTCGGAGGCGACGTCGACGGCGACGTCTGCGAGGGTGGAGGCGAGGTCGGAGTTGGGTGCAGGCGCGGGTGCTGTCGAGGGAACAGGAGGGAGAGGGTAGGTGGGTGCGGTGGAGTTCGTGGTGGTGAGGGCGGCGACGGCGAGGTCGCGGTGGCGATGGAGGCTGCGCGAGTATGAGGCTAGGGTTAGGGTTGCACGGGCGTTCTCGCGAGGAAGAAGACGAGGCGGAGGCTGCTGCATGCGATAATATATAGAGAGTAAGAGAGAGAGAGAGATTGGAGAGAGAGATAGGGAGATGAGGAAAGAGGGGAGGGGCCCACGAGCTCAATAGGAGCTCGTGATTGGCTGCAGGAGTAGAGAAATGTTAGAATTGAAGATTTCTGGGGATTTAAACTGTTGAGTTAATATATTCGTGGTATAATTAGTTATATATATATTAAATTGAAACGGGCCCTTTTTGGCGCGAAATGAAACATTTCCAAATCGCGCCCGGGTTGCGCCCAAATGTTCCAAATTCAAATTATAAGATTTTAAGCGGGTTCTAAATTTTGAAAGGAGGTGTTTAATGATTAAAATGCATGCCCCCAAGTCGGACACTTGCACGCGCGTGTAGTCGCCCAAACTTGCCCGTTTAGCCAAACGGAACGGAATCTCGACACGCGGACGCTACCACGCGACTAGTGGCGACGAGTAGGCTAACATGGACATCTTAAATTTCATTTTAGGAGTTAAAATTTGTTATGTGCCAAAATGACTTAACCGGGTAGAATTTAGCAATAAACACCAGAAAATCAGGAAAATTGGAAATGAGCAAACCACAACCCTCAACTAGTAATATACATAGTATTATTGGGCTCGGGTGTTACATCATACCCAACTACAAAAGAATTTCGTCCTCGAAATTCCAAGAGTACAAGATAACCAACTACTGGAAAAGATGAGGGAATTTCTGCCGGATCTCGTCTTCTCGCTCCCAAGTAGATTCTCCATACGATCGGTTACCCCAAGAAACTAGCACAAGAGGGATAACCTTGTTCTTGAGAACCTTTTCTCTTCGATCCTTGATCTCGACTGGTCGCTCCTCAAAAGTCAGGCCTTCCCGAACGGTCAACTCCGAGTGATCCAAAACATGGGTCTCATCACGAACATACCTCCGTAGTTGAGACACATGAAATACATCGTGAACTCCTGCTAATGATGGTGGTAATGCCAACCGGTACGATACCTCTCCGACACGCTCCAATATCTCGAAGGGTCCAACGAATCGGGGACTAAGCTTTCCCCGACTTCCAAAGCGAATCACCCCTCTAGTCGGTGATATCTTCAGGAATACCAAATCGCCCACGGCGAACTCTAGAGGTCTTCTTGACGTGTCGGCCCAACTCTTCTGTCTGTCTTGAGCTGCCTTCATATGCTTCCTGATCGTATTCACCTTCTCAACTGTCTGCACCACCAATCTGGTCCTAGTAACCTTCGTTCACCAACATCATCCCAACAAACCGGTGAATGGCACTTACGACCATACAGTGCTTCAAACGGGGCCATCTGAATAGTTGCTTGGAAGCTGTTGTTGTACGAAAACTCCACCAGGTGTAGATGATCTTCCCAAGAACCTTTGAAGTCTAACATGCAAGCCCTCAACATATCTTCAAGGGTCTGGATCGTTCTCTCTGATTGTCCATCAGTCTGGGGATGATAAGTTGTGCTAAACTTCAGTCGAGTCCCCAAACTTTCTTGTAAACTCCTCCAAAAGTGTGACTAGAACCGAGTGTCCCGATCGGACACGATGCTTACCGGTACTCCATGCAATCTGACCATCTCCTGCATGTATCGCTCTGCCCAGGTCTCCGTCGATTGACCAACCCGAAAAGGAATGAAGTGAGCTGCCTTGGTCAACCGATCGACAATTACCCATACTGCATTGCTGCCCTTTGGACTCCGCGGTAAAGCCGTCACGAAATCCATGGTTATATGCTCCCACTTCCACTGGGGAATCGGAAGTGGTTGCAACAACCAGCAACCCTTTGGTGTTCAGCCTTGACTTGCTGACACACCAAGCACTTAGCCACGAAGCGAGAAATTTCCCGTTTCATACCTTCCTACCAGAAATGCTGTCGAATATCTCGGTATATCTTCGTCCCTCCTGGATGTACAGAGTAAGCTGAACTGTGTGCCTCCTTCATGAGCTCTTCACGCACATCTCCTTTTGGCACACACACACGGCTACCATATCCCAATGAATCACCTTCATGGGTCAGTAGATCGGTTCGTAGTCCGGCTCCAACCTGCTCTCGAAACTTTTGCCGTCTAGGATCCTGCGATTGCGCCGCTTTAATCTTCTCAACTAAGGACGATTGTACTTGCAACTGCATCAACTGTCGTGTAGTACGTGGTAGCACAACCTCCAAGTCAAATCTCCGAAACTCCTCAATGATATCTCTCTGTGCCGTCAATAACTGAATTGCTGGTAACCGACTCAGCGCATCTGGCACGACGTTAACTTTTCCCGGATGGTACTTAAGATCAAGGTCGTAGTCGGCCATCAGCTCCAACCATCTGCGTTGCCTCATGTTTAACTCCTTCTGAGTGAACACATATTTCAAACTCTTGTGATCCATATGGTATCATCATCATAATATCATGAACTAGGGTACTGATCTAAGTCTAGTACATACCGATACCATCAACATATATCCGCGTGCGTATGAAAACACATCGCCTATCAATCCGCTAATATAATATGTTGTATCTCATAACACGACCTAAATCACATCACCGATCTCACGGTATCATGCCCAATCACATCGACTCATCTTCAAGTATCATATACTATCCTCAACATACGGGTATACGTATATGTGTATATATATATTTATATCGTAACACACACACATATATATACATATATCATATATGCCAAAACATAACCCGTGTATTCATGCGTGTGTGTAAACCTTATTCTAGGGTTTCGCGACTAAGAAACTAACTAACGACACTATCATCCAATTACACTAAAACTAACCCATGCTCTTTTAAAGTCTTCTTGCTAAATATCCCCGTTTAACAAAACACATATATAAATATATAAGATTTCATATGCTACACTACGAAATGCGGGGGTGCTATACGCCATCCACCCGACTTCCCCCGTAGATATATATCTACTCACCTTGATCCTTGCTTGCCGAAGTCGATGTCTCAATCTCTTCCTCGTCGTATGAAATCCACGTGAAGGTACCAACATATATAACACATGGTATCGTAAATAGAAATCGCGCACGAAAACCAAAACGGCACCCAAATCGCACATATGTTAAAACCTATGGTCTACGCTTGAAAGAATAACCAACAACCTTTGTGATTGACGTGCAAACGTCACACCACCGAGTCAAAACCCAAATACCAAAACTCAAGTTAAAACGAAGTCGCAAATCAATGCAGTAACTCAAGAAAACACCTCCAGATTTACCCTAGGTTGAATTAGCCAATTTTGCGCATGCGGGGGGGAGGGGGTCTAGATTACTGAAGATAAATCCATGGAACAAACTTGAATCCCAACACCCCTACCCTTGCTTGAATTTGCGGCCAGAAAGAATTTATCTGCGCCCAAGAATGATGGTTGGGGTCTCGGGTCTTAGAGTTAGCTCCTAGGATGCCTGCACGGCTCACAGTAATCGCTAAATAATTTTCAGGTGCCCCGGGTCATAGAAGATCTCGTAAAAACATCATAATTCCTACACAAATTCCATATCGGGGATTTCTAAGTTTGGGTTATGGGGTTTTAATCTCATGTTAGGTCCAGGTTTAGCACTTTGGGGGTTTTATAGTCACTAATTACACTCACATACACCATCCCAACTCAAGGAAAGCCCTAACCCACATCGTGGAATTTTCTAAGTTCACTAAACCACACTTAATCGATTCTAAACTAACATGGATGCTAAAGGAATTAAAATACAACACTAATGGTGAAGAACATACCTCATTTAGCAACTCAAGAAAATTCTTGAGTTGCCCCAAGTGCTCAAAATCCAAACTTGCTTGATCTCCCATGGTTGTAGTGAGCTTGTGCATATTTTTAGTGAAGGGAATGCGAGGTTTTGAGGTGTTTTTGGTGATGTTATGAGATGTAGGAGGAGGTGGAAGAAGGAGGGCAGCCATGGATGAGGGGAAGAGAGGAAAATGATGAAGGAAATGGAGGGAATGTAGGAATGAGACCAAGGTCTAAGACCCCTCACCCCACTCTCTATTCTCTCTCTTTCCCATACCCTTTTGTTTATTCATTTCTTTTTTCTTTTCCTTTTAAAAACAAAACAATTTAAAACCATATACATATACAGAAACACAACGTGCCATGGTAGAAAAATGAAACATGTTTTGTTGCATGTCATGGTGCCAAATCAAGCTTAATGCAAGATTAGTGAAAATTAATCAAGTTTAGAAATAAACTTGAATATAATTAATTATAAAAATTTATAATTTGCCTAAATCACATAAATCGCTCCAAAAATCACTATTCAATTTAATTTTCCAATATTTCCCAAATTATCGATATTTAATTATACCATAACATTAAAACAAATATCCACCCATTAAAATATTCATAATCTTTATTATTTAATTATTAACTTCCTAAAAAAATATTTTATTTTTTTGAAATGTTATAGTCTTCCCCCTTAAATAAATTCGGTCCCCAAATTTAAATTTAAACCCCTCAAATGCTAAAACATTTTAGTAAAATGATCAAATCGTCGTGGCTCCGAAATCATTAATACATAAAACACATCGTAGCGCAATGCATGCGCATGGAAACGAGTATATAACTCAAAATCAAAACTCCGTAAAGCATCATGCAATCATCGGAGTCATGGGAATGATACAAATGTCAAAATCTAATACGAAAACCAACATGATATACTCAAGACTAAAATATGTACATAGTACGCATCGTTGTAAACTCATAATAACATCTGAAAGAAATGCTTGCCAAACCTTTTCAAGTCGCTGTGCGACGCGCGTATCACGGCACAGTGGCGGACGTTTATTGTAAGAAAATAACTATATATATATATATATATATCCTTTGTTTAACATACACGTCCCGCCGTTTGAAATTTATTTAGAAGGGTTTCCTTTGTAAAATGTTTCGTGTCATCTCGGACACATAGGTAAATACTGAGGCTATTGCTCCTTTTTGGAATCCCTTCGATAAGTATCAATGCATGCAAAAACACCTAGGCACTGTTCTTAGAACAGTCCTGCTCGGCTACTAAACCAAGTAGTAAATATCTTAAAAACGTACTGATCAAAAGAAATCGTACTCAATAGTACATGTAACAATGCCACGTGCGTATGGTGCGCACAGAAATCGAAATCAATGAATGTACCGTATATGTGCACAAAAACAAAATCTAAGTGCAACGGGTTTGCATGAAAACACCTGTCAAGGGAAACGAGTGTGCCTGACAACAATATCAGGTGCATATGATATGCAAGAAGAATCCCGATTTAGTGCATCTGGTGTGCACCAAAATCGCATCAAGCGCGTCAAGTATGCGCAAGAGTCTAAATCAAGTGCACAGGGTTTACGGAAAAAATATCGAATATCACAATCGAAATTGACGGTATACAACAAACCTCAATCCAAATAAGGTATACCGGGGTATATAATCTCATAGCACGTGCATCAGCGTGCACAAAATCGAATCAAATACCGAAGTGCATGAAAACTACACTGAAGGCACAAGTCAATTCACATGCATACCATAGGCATGAAATCAAAATCAACATCTCGAATGACATCAAATCGAAGTTGAGTGCAACTGTGGTGCACAAAATCTCAATCATGAAAATAAATCGTCCATACTACAGAAATCCAAAATGACGAACATGTGATAATCGAATCATCAAATCGCAAATCGTAAACACTGTCGTCAATATGTCCTTTCGTCAGAAGGTGTCGGTGCATCCAAGCTAGCGGAGCAAGATATCTACTTGCCTCCTGTTCATGGTCTGGTGCCTTATGCCCTTAGGCTTTCGTCACTCACTGTGAATTTCCAGTATCATAACTCCTCGGCTCAACAGCACAATATAGGAATGATGACGGAACAGTTCCGCTCTAGCACATCCTCTAAAAGATCTCTGGCCAACTATCATGGTCGCTCATAATATGTCTCGTTGATGATGCCGAACTCTCTCCTACTAGGTGTGTGTAATACGACCGATCCTGGGTCCAAATCTTCTCGTGTAGTATTCCAGAAAGATCTTTTCGGGGTCTCTCCCAATCTCGTTTCTGCCGAACTGCCCGGAAGATATATCCATATTCATCGCATCTGCATGTGTATCACATCTCTGATGTCAACGGAGTGGAACGTCATCTCATCAAAATCTCGTACGAATCTCTTACTCCACTTTCTCTAATGTCGACTGATTCGGACTCGTCTCTTCGTAGCTGTATGGACTGCGCTACAACGACTATACTCATACATAGAGTCTCCCAAGTAATGTATCTCATCACATGATATCCGGACGACGTCGAACTTTTCGATCGATTCGTCAATGTACCATAATTCCCCGAGAGCTCAACACTCGTGCACAGTTTAATAATATCCAGTACATGCCATAGTACCTATGGACCAGCCGTAGAAGGGCAAACCAAAGACTCATTATTGGCACCGCGGAACTGCCGCAAACCCTAAGGTTCAAAGTGTTGGAAATAGTGCCCTCAGAGTCAATTATTGGATCACAGGCACGTGATTGCAATGATTGAGGGAGGACCTATACGGGTAGGACAGTCTTACTCAAGATGATAGTATGCTATCTGGTTTATCTTTAGCATCGTGTACTACTTTAGGTGACCTTACGAGTCGCTATTACACGTTGATAGAGCCCCTAGAATTCTTGCTTGACTACCAGCAGTATGAGGGCGATCATATACGTGGGAGCTAGGGTCTATAAGCACATCCTTAAAAGGTCCCTAGTCATGGGAGTTTCAAGACAGGGCATCGATACTCCAGAGTAGACTAGTGTATACAGTCGAGACCCCGACGAGGGACGATGGCCGGTCTCACAAGCCACTGGTGTCTGTTGGTTCACCTAAGATGTATACAGGTTCTCATTGGGTTATGAGTACACCGGACAGGACTCGCCGGGAACCTGCTAATTGGTATTATACCTGACGTCAGATAGCAGTTCCCTGGTGACATGTGTACAGGTTAGTTCATCGACCTGAGATCGTCATTTTTCTCGTGTGAGTTCCCACTGTGCTTTGATTACTACCCTACCACGCTCAAAGGAGACGTGCAAACAGGTTTTAGTTGGGTACAGTCCCGAGCCACATGGAGGCAGTGAGCGGATCTGCAGGGGTTCGTCTCTCCCGGTATTGGGGGTGAGGTCGCGCTGTGTCTAGGAAAGCCAGTACTTGAAAAGTCCTTGGCCAAGGCAGGAGATTTACTGGTAGGTATTCCAGTAGTATCTCAGGGTGTTCTGGGCTACACTCCGACACCACTTGTACCGCTTTTGGGGGTCTGACTTTTACCAACCCCCTAGGCCCGCCATGCGATGCTCATAGATGAACGGACCGGACTGTACGGATATTGTCACTGACAGGTCAGTAGGGTGTCAGGATGAGTTCGCTCATCGACGTCCCTTTTGGTCAATAGCTGGTAGCCCGTCACGTATGGCTAATACCTCTGACGTGCTAGTGGTTAAATCCACAGCCATAGTATTGACGACTTTATAGTCCACCACACACAGTAACTCAAGTTTCGGGCGAAACGTTGTAGAGGCCGTATGGAGATATGGCAGGGTTCGATCAGATACGTGCGGTATAGCACGGATCATGATCGGACGGATAATACTAGCAGGCTTTGGTTTAAGCCGGATCCTAGTATTGTACAGTGTAGATTTTGTCTCTTTGCATTTTTGTTCAGTGGGAATACAAATGCGGGCATGTATATGCAGTCGCGGGGTTTTCCTGTAATTTATTACGGGATCAGTTTTCTGAAGTTGCCAGTTTGTATTCCGTTCCGGTCAGTTTTCTTTTGTTCCTTCGCGGCCGGACTTTCTGATGGAGGGGGTTACTTGCAAGTTTGCAAATAACTTATTGTGGAGGGGGTTTCTTGCATTTGTGGCTTCATCATGATGAGATTCTTTTTTAGTCTCTTCCATTGCATTTAATGTGATGGTGTGTGAAAGGATTTGTGGAGAAATGGTGTGACTATTTTTATTAATGTTTATCAATTCTTTTTTCTCCACTTGCATTGCTTGCAATTTTTCCTCCACCCATTTTCTTGAAGGGGCCGGCCACTTGAGGGGTGAGGAGAGAGAGATTCATTTTTATGTGTGGCATTTTCCTCATCTCATTCCTTGCAAAAATGAGAGCTCCATTTTCCTCCAAAGTTTTTTTTTCTCTCCTCCATAACCATGGCAACTTCACAACCCCAAATGAGACAACGGTTTCTACACTACACCTACTGCATCTCTTGGACTCGTCGGCTCGCCAACTTCGCGCCCGAGTTGCCTCGGTCCAGAGGTAGGAGCCCATAAAAGAACCCGGCGATGTGGTGCCCGTTTCGACGAGGAGGCGACGACCGGAGATTCCGCGAGGAGATCGGAGTAAAGGAGAAGACCGAAGGACACGGATCGCTTGGTATACCTCTCTATTCATCTTTTAGTTTTCTAGTAGCTAGGTTAATGGCCCGATTCAGGATTTTTGTCCGCGGTGGTGCCGGTTTACTAGTTTGTAAAGTTTTTCGTTTCCGCGTTTCCGGCGTCGGATCGACGGCCGGGGCGCCGCCGTGCACTTACATTGGTATCAGAGCCAGGCCATTAACTTAGTATAGCTTTCTCCAGTATGTTTAAAGCTTCGATCGAACGAATTTCCAAATACCACAATTTCTATAGCACAAGTTTCTGTCGAAATTTTTTTATCTCCAAAAATTTTTCAGGTTGTTGCAGAAATATGTGCAGAGAACTTTGAGCATTCTGCAAAATTTTGGTTGGGTGATGCTTCGGTATGACCACGGAAACGCGGCCAAACCCCTGGTTTGGCCGCGGTTCCGCGGTGGAAACAAGTCAACTCCGTACCAAAATTTTCCAGTAGGCTTCTAGTTAGGAAATGGGTGTTTAGGGATATTCATTTTGGGCCCAGATTTTCTGTGAGTGCTACAGTAGTGCTTGGGGCCCACTTCGGTTAATTTGATCGATCGAAAATTTTAAACATGTTAGTTCACAGTATTTACATTATATCTGCGACCGCGAATGTCATTTGATCGGTAAATCCAGTCTATCTGCTATAGCCCTTTTAGACGGATTTGCGAACGTGACATTCACGTTGATGGTCTGTGTTGTGCTGTGATGTTGCGGATTGGTCGTGGGGGATAGCCTGGATGCAATGGTAGTACAGTTTGGTTTATTATGTACATTTGATATTGTGGGGCGAGCGTCCGACATGTGGACTGCCGTCACTGCCTGTTTGTATATTATTCTTTTGGGTCACGACCGGGGTGAGGTCGATGTGTAAGTCCATGTCACGCACCCCACGAACTTGCGGGGAGGCGGAATATATGAAAAACAATTATCAAAGCTTTGTAACACGGACTTGAGCGCATGAATCATTTCTAAACCATTGCTAACTAACTACTAGAGGTTTAACTACTCGGATACGAAGTTATACCTCACGTTACTTGTCCTTCGGGTCTTCATCGCTGTCCTCCACTCCTCGTAGGCTCCTTGGAACATCGGCATCTCAACGGCCTCCTCGAATCAAAGACGATCCACCTGAAAGCTCCAACGCCAAGCTTAATCTCAAACTTGAGATAACTAGGTTGCTTAAAGTGCTAATCTAAGCTATCTAGGGGATATAGAGTGAGGTTATGGATGTATTAGTCTAGCTAACCCTTGATCTCAACACATGAGAGGTTAGGGTTAGGGTTTGAAGAGAGAGTGAGCTTGAGGAGAGAGAAGGTGAGAATGATAATGAAATGAGATAATGAACTTATCATGATATATATGAAGCATTATAATTTATCCAAAAATCAAATAATAGAATTAACAACCATGCTTCACAAATATCTTTGAGTGATTCATCTCCATGAGTCATTAAGCATTTATGATGCTTTAATGACTTGGATGAATCACACAAATGAGTCACTAATCTCATTTAATGCAATGCCACCTTAACCCCTTACTCACCACTCTTCTAGAAGCTTCCAAACAAATTACGAGAACGCCCCTCCAATCCGTGAAAACACGGAAAAACTTTAGACTGTATAAATCCAGTAACCCGATACTAGAATCTGGCTTAAACCAAAGCCGACTAGTAAAAACTGTCCGAAAAGTCGTACGTGCGTAAACACGCGTACGCATCCGAACCCTTGTCGTAAAACCATACGACCTCTATATCGTTTCGCCTGGAGCAGGGAAACTCTCTGTATGGGACTCTAAAGACTCGACACTACGCTGGAAGTGGGTTTAACCACAGACCGCAAGCGGCACTAGCTGTACGTAACGGTCCCCAGGTAGATGTCGATAAGAAGGCCGATGAGGAAAACCATCCGAACCCCTACTGAGCCTGATGTGACAATCTCCGTACAGTCCGGTCTGTTCGTCTAAGACTATCGCATATCAAGCCTAGGGGGCGGCAAGCGTCAGTCCCCTAATAGCTGTATAAGTCGTGTCGGAGCAATGCCCATTACACCCTGAGAAGCTACTGGAACCTACCAGTATATTTCGCTTGCCCTGGCCAGGGACTTTGCGTAATGGCTCTCTGACACAGTGCGATATCAACTCCCAATACCGGGAGAGACGAATCCTATCTAACCGCCACTGCCTCCAAGTGCTCGGGACTGCACCCAACTGCTACATGTTTGCACGACTCCTTTGAGCCGTGGTAGGGTAGCAATCTAAGAACAGTGGGACACACTCGAGGCGAAGTAGCAGTGTCAAGTCTGCGGACTATGCTGTACTCATGTCACCTGGGAACTGTTAACTGACGATGGGTATAATACCAACCAATCAGTTCCCTGCGAGTCCTGTCCGGTGTACCCGTAACCTAACGAGCACCTGTATACTATCTCTAGTACGACGTGCTGATGGCTGTGGGACAGACCATCTCCCCAACTGGGATGAGAAGCGTATACACTTGGTCCACTCCGGAATATCGATGCCCTATCTCGATAATCCAACGATCAGGGACCTGTATAGGATGTTGCTTATAGACTACCCAGCCCCCACTAGCGTGACTGCCATCACGACGCTGGTAATCAAGCAAAGATCTTATGGGCTCTACTAATATGTATAAGTGATATGTCACAAGAAACATATGCACATATTAAAGTAGACACAAACCAAGTAGCATACTACCATGTTTAGCAAGACTGTTATATACAACTATGAATATCCCAAGCTTCCATTAAGTAATATACAACCTAGTATGATACAATAATGGCCCCTAGGGCATATACACTAACAATCTCCCACTTGCACTAGGGCCATGAGCTGGCATATCGTAGACCTATTATCTCGAATAGCCTCTCGAACTGCGTCTGAGGAAGGGCCTTTGTGAATGGATCAGCAATGTTATTCTCTGTCTCTACTCTTTTCACCTCGATCTCCCTGATCAGGTGATACCGCCTTAAGATGTGTCTGGACTTCTGATGGGACCTGGGTTCCTTCGCTAAAGCTATAGCACCGTTGTTGTCACAATACAAAGGTATTGGACCAACACTGGTAGGAACCACCTGAAGTTCTGTGAGGAACTTCTTCATCCAGACTGCTTCTTTTGCGGCATCGCAAGCAGCTATGTACTCCGCTTCCATTGTTGAGTCATCAACGGTCTCCTGCTTGGAACTCTTCCAACAGACCGCCCCTCCATTTAGGGTAAAGACATAACCCGACATGGACTCGGAGTCATCTTTGTCACTCTGGAAGCCGGAGTCGGCAAAGGCCTCCATCTGGAGGTCTTTTCCGCCATACACCAAGAATATCTCCTTAGTCCTCCTTAGGTACTTGAGAATGTTCTTTACTGCTATCCAGTGCTTCTCTACTGGGTTTGCTTGATACCGGCTTACTACGCTCAATGCGTATGCTACATCTGGTCTGGTACATAACATCGCATACATTACAGAGCCTACTGCAGAAGCGTAGGGTATAGTCGACATGCGATCCCATTCCAAATCAGTCTTGGGAGATATCTCTTTGGAGAGGGTGATTCCGTGACAAGCCGGTAGGTTACCGCGCTTAGAATCATCCATACTGAATCTCTTCACTATGGTGTCTATGTACCTGGACTGCGAAAGTCCTAACATCCTCTTTGATCTATCACGATAGATCCGGATCCCCAGAATGTAGGTGGCATCACCCAGGTCTTTCATGGAGAATTTATGTGACAAGAATCTTTTGACTGACTGTAACATAGGAATATCATTTCCTATTAGGAGAATGTCATCCACGTATAAGACGAGGAATACAACAGCTCTCCCTACAATCTTACTATATGTTCATGGTTCATCTGGATTTTTGATAAAGTCAAATTCTTTGACAGCATCATCAAAACAGATGTTCCAACTCCGTGATGCCTGCTTTAGTCCATAAATGGACTTAAGCAGCTTGCATACTTTACCGCTTCTCCCACTCTGAATTAATCCCTCTGGCTGATCCATATAGACGCTTTCTTCTAAATTACTATTTAGAAAGGCCGTCTTTACATCCATCTGCCAGATTTCATAATCGTGGAAGGCAGCAATAGCAAGAAGGACCCGAATAGATTTAAGAATAGCCACTGGAGAAAAGGTTTCGTCATAGTCCAAACCAGGTCTTTGACGGAAATCCTTTGCAACAAGTCTAGACTTATAGGTTTCAACCTGTCTATCTACACCAATCTTCTTTTTGAAGATCCATTTCCATCCTACGGGTTTTACCCCATCTGGAGCAACGTCCAAAGTCCATACTTTGTTAGTGTACATGGACTCCATCTCGGTCCGCATTGCTTCCAGCCATTTTACCGAGTCACCGCTCTAAATGGCTTGCTGGAAGCTAGTAGGGTCATCTTCATCAATGACACAATCCTCTCTATCCCCATCTATGAGAAAACCGTAGTATCTCTCAGGTGGATGTGACGGCCTACTACTCCTACGGAGTGGCGTCGGGATGTCCTGTTTTCCTGAACCTTCTGGTTCTTCCAAGCTTTCAGTAATAGCTTGTTGTTCTGGAATGTCTTCCAATTCTATTTCGCTCACACTTGTTTCCTTTTCTAAAAACTGATGTTCTAGAAAATGGGCATTACGAGAAACAAAAACCTTTTGTTCCTCTGCGTAATAGAAAAAATACCCCCTGGACTTCTTTGGGTATCCCACAAACTTACATAGTACTGAGCGTGCCTCGAGCTTGTCCACATGCTGCTTTTTAACAGAAGCTGGACATCCCCATGCCTTCAGGTACTGAAGACAGGGTTTCTTCCCACTCCATATCTGATATGGTGTGGTAGGCACAGTTTTTGTTGGAACCTTGTTCAAAAGATATGCAGCTGATTCTAGCGCATATCCCCAGAAAAATCGCGGTAACTCAGCCTTACACATCATGGAACGAACCATATCTAATAGGGTTCGGTTCCTCCTTTCTGATACACAGTTGTGTTGTGGTGTGTATGGAGGAGTAAGCTGAGAGAGAATACCATTCTCTTTTAAGTAACCCAGGAACTCGGCACTTAAGTATTCACCACCTCGATCAGATCTCAGTGTCTTTATACTCTTGCCTATTTGTTTTTCCACTTCATTCTTGTATTCTTGGAATTTCTCAAAAGCCTCGGATTTATGCTTCATTAAGAAGACATATCCATATCTAGAGAAATCATCCGTAAAAGTAATGAAATAGGAATAACCACCTCGCGCATGTGTAGACATTGGACCGCACACGTCACTGTGTACGAGTCCTAAGAGCTCGCTTGCTCTTACTCCGTGTCCAGTAAACGGAGTCTTTGTCATCATTCCCATGAGACAAGATTCTCAAGTGGCATAAGATTGATATTCGAACGGATTCAAATATCCTTCTTTATGTAACTTTGTTAATCGTGTTTCATTGATGTGACCTAGTCAACAATGCCATAAGAAAGCCTGATTTATTTCTGGAGACTTTCTTTTAAGTGTGTTCTCGACATTGAAAACCTGAACTTGACTTAATACGTATATACCGTTATCTAATGTACCGGACCCAATCATATCTTGATTTAGGTGGATGTTAACTACATCGCTTACGAATGTAAAATCATATCCCCCACTTGAAAGTGAGGATACTGATATGATATTACAAGTCATACTAGGTACATACAAACAGTTACGTAGAATCAATATATGCCCACTTGTCAAACCTAAGCGATATTCTCCCACGGATTCAGCGTCCATGCTCATTCCGTTTGCAACTCCGAGAGACCAATCACCTACCTTTATAACTCTACGGTTTCTCAAAGCATGTAATGAATTACAGATGTGAGATCCTGCTCCGGTATCTAGTACCCAGGAAGTAGAGTTAATTGACAAACTGTTCTCAATAACAAATACACTTGAGGCTGAAGCCACAACATGCTTCGAATCCTGGCTACTGGCTTTGCTAGCCTTGCAATCATTCTGCCAATGTTCATTCCTGTAACAATAGGAACGTCCCTGTCACGTCCCGAAAGTACGAAACATGACCGGCACTTAAACTGTTAGTTATGTATATGCCCTAGAGGCCATTGTTGTACATATGATGTATATTATAATGGATGCTTGGATATATATAAAGATGACTTTCTTGCTCGTCATGATAGTATGCTATTTGGTTTCACTTTATCTTAACATGTTGACTTGTATTGGTTTACTATTTTACTCTCACATATTGATAAAGCCCTTAGGATCTGTACTCGACTACTGGGACTATGATGAGATCATACTAGTGGGGCCGCGGTAGTCGATGAGTACATCCTATAACTGTTCCTAGTCGAGGGTATATCGAGACAGGGCATCGATACACCAGAGTAGACTAGTGTATACGCATCTTGACCCATATGATGGGCGATGGATGATCCCATATCCATCGGTGTTAGACATCAGAGATGGTGTACGGGTGCTCAGTGGAGACTGGGTACACTGGACGGACTCGCCGAGAACTCCCAGATGGTGATATACCACACGTCAGATGGCAATTCTCCGGTGACACTGGTACAGGGTAGTCTGTAGACCCGAGATCGTCATAGAGTCTTGTGTGATTCCCACCGTGCTTTGATTTACACCTTACCACGTCCAAGAGGGCGTGCAAAACGGTGGCTTTTAGGTGCAGTCCCGAATCATATGGAGGCAATGAGCGATAGGAGGGGATTCGTCTCTCCCGGTATAGGGAGTTGATGTTGTGCTGTGTTCGATTGGCTATAACTGGAAGTCCCTGGCCAGGGCTGATATAGACATTTACTGGTAAGTGTTACCAGTAGTTTCTCGACCCGTTATGAGCCACACATCGACACGACTTATCGGTTACTGGGGTCTGACGTATACCACCCCTAGACTTGATATGCGACATATCAGACGAACAGACCGGACTGTACTGGAGTGTTACAGATTGGATTCGTAGGAGAACGCACAGGCTAGCTTGTTGATCTTCTGATCGCTCAATACCTGGGTGGCTGTTACGTTTAGCTGACCGCTTGCAGCTTGTGGGTGTTTGATATGATCATCACCTTCTACCGGCGTATTGACGATTCTTTAGAGTCCTACACAGAGGTTTCTTGGCTCAGGCGAAACGGAGTAGGGGCACATATGTGATATGTGCAGTACCGAGAATAATGCGATATGGGATACCGTATTATATTCTCGCGATATTTAGATATGAACCGGGTCATCGGATCAAGTGTTGATTCGATGAATAGGTACATGATATATTAGTCGGTAATATTCGATATAGCCGGATCGTCGGATCAAGTGTTGATTCGATGATTTAATGTATAATAATATATATGATATATTGTATTACATTATCTAATATTGGCTCGCTTTATTATTTCATTTTCTCATTGGATGATACATTAATATATATGCGATATATGTTAATTGTATTATTTTCTTTTGTTGCAAATATATAATATATATATGATATATATTATTGTGACATGATATGATTAATTGTTAAACATGTTTAAGGATGATTAATTGAGGTTAGGGTTTGATTAGGGTTAGATGCTTCATGCACCTTCTAGAAGCTTTTTCTTTTGTCATTCTTAAGATATTTTTGGATGACACATTCTTAACCCAACAAAACCCTAACTCTAGTTTATTCTCTACTAAATCTTAGCCACTCATCCTTGACCATGGTTTATAAATCAATCATATAGCTTTCATTCTATTCATCACAAAAGGATTAATCTTATTATTGATTTTCTATTATCATCTTCTTCTTCTCTCTTGAAAAAGCTCACTTGATTTTCTTTATGTGATGAATAAATATGAGAAAATGATTTAAAAAGAAAGCAAAATTACTACTCTCTCATCCTCATCTCATCTAGCCCATGAGATTAGTGTGTTCATCTCTTTAGAGTGAGAAAGCTTGAGTCTTTGCAACTTCGACGTAGATCATCGGAGATTTGGAACACTTCAAGCTAGCATGGATCGTTCGAGTCGTGGAGCCTCTCATGAGTCCGGGAGATCGTGGATCGCGGCAAAAGGACTTCTACTCGGAGCTTGTGAAGCGAAGGAGCGGACTACAAAGGTTGTAATCCCTCACACTTAGATAAAAGTTATCATCTTGCATGTTTAAACCTAATAATCTAGCAAAGATCCCGGCTTTGTGTTGTTCGGCACGTCTAAATTTTTATCCGGACATGTTTGATGCCTTTTGAACCTTCACAAGAGTTCCTAGGAACCCTACAGTTGTATCAGAGCCTAGCTAGAGCATTAGGCGACGTGTTTACGAAGTTAAAACTCCGATCGAACCCGAACCGACGGAAAAAGCCCCCTCTCTGGAAATTTTTCAAAATTTGGGATTTTTGTGAATTAAAAATATGTAAAAATATCAGCAGGGAATTCTAAGAATCACCATAAAACCCGAGCCCCCAATTCATCCAAACGGCGGCGGAACCGCGGCGCAAGCATGCTTGAGCGGCGGTTCCGCGGCGGATTCATGGATTGACGACACGTGGATTTTATGGTAATAACCGTAGGTACTTGTTGATGCTTCTAGATATTTTTAAAAGTGATTCCAGTGTTGTCTAAATCAGGGGTTTGTTTTGTAATAGTAGATTCGATCGGAATATTTAAATTCGTATTTCTTTCCGGATATTTAGAAACTGTTAAACTAGTTGAACGGATATCATTAACCCACTTTTTCCCGGCACGTAAAACTTTCAAGTGTTGAATTTTTATCGGGTTTAAATCTTTCGGAAAAATTATACAAGTTAAGCGGTGGACCCTCTAGAAGACAACAAACCTTAACTCGATTATGTGACCGTCTTGAACTGCCTTTTGAACCTTCGGGTTTGGGGCAGTACGGCGTGCCACATGTGAGGCGTTGGCTTGACCCTTCTACGGCTGGATCACCGGTACTGTGACATATTCTGGGATCATTTGAACTCCGCTCAAGAGTTGAGCACTTTGGGAAATTTTGGGTGTTTGATTATCTGTTCGAAAAGTTTAATACTGTCTATTTATCCGGAATGTGATACAATATGTGGAATTCATAGAGTTAGGCATGAAATACGGAGAATGTGATATTTCGGATTTACGATGTCTAAAGTGATTGTGGATTCCAAATATTGTAGTTTTACACTTTCTTTTCTGTGACCGTAAGTGTAATATGTGATATCGCCGGTTTCGTTGCTATATGTCAACGACAATTGGGATGCGCATATTTACTTACGTGGATGATATGTGATATTATGTGTTGCTGTGATATGTTATATTGGATCGTCGCGTTCTGAATAGCCGGGGGTTTTATGTGAGATGAGGGTTTTTATTTTCATTCATGTAAAATTCTTTTGTAATGTAATATTCTTTTATTTGGGGCACTTCCAGGTTGCGGTTGATGTCACCAGTGTATATTATTTACTTTTCCGCATTAGGTAGACCCAAGGAGGGGAGCAAAAGTAACCGGGTTCTAGGGTCCAGTGGGAGGCCATCTCGAGGAGTCGAGACCGGGTCTCCTAACCCTAGAATTGGCAGTGTTACTTGCCACTCTTGTAGGGGTCTTGGGATGTGGGTTTGGCTATTCGTCGCGACCGTGGAATCCGTGTTTTATACAGGCTCGTATTGAAAACACGGACGTCCTAGTATATCCAATATTTCATATATGTTCTTCTGCTGCAATGTTCTGTAATGAGATCATATTACTGCCTGAGTCGAATGCTTATACTATATATATATGCTGATATATAAATATTACTACTTTCGTTTCATCTGTGATGCTTAGGAAGCATAAGCTGATGGAATTTTTATTAATGAGATTAATAAAAGAAAAGAAACCTAAAGATGTTGTAGAATCAAAACTTTATAAAAAGGGTAGCTATAGTTTTGCTTTGCACAGTGATATATATGATATGTCCTGCACCTTATTCGATGAGGAAAGGACCGAGATCCCTTCACCGGGAGTGACTCCTTTAGAAAACTGGCAGATGCTACAAAACGCGGTTTGTCTTTTGAATGCTTTTAGTGTTTTGCTTTGCACAGCGGTATATATATGATATATCCTGCACCTTATTCGATGAGGAAAGGGCCGACGATCCCTTCACCGGGAGTGACCCCTTTACCGAAACTAAGAAAAGCCTCAAAAACACTCCTTTTCAAAAACTACATGATTCTACGACGATATCAAGTTCAATATGCTCAGGGTTTTTCTGAAAACCTGCGTAGCCCTCCATCATTTCAGATAAATACTACTTAGTATTCGTGCTACGGTAGTTTGGCCTTCGTCAAGGCGTAGTGTACGGTAGCTAACTAGTACTTATCTGTCAGCATACGATGCGATTGGATTAGGGTATTCGTACGGCGTAGTTTGGCCTTCGTCAAGGGTCGTACAGGTGGGTTTAATTCAATCAAGAAATGAACGGGTTGAACTTGACTAGCGCTCTATGAGTAGTTTGGCCTTCGTCAAGGTCATGGGACGCTGGGGGCAAAATATTATCAGGAATTTCAAGTGTTGAAATTTGCAATGAGATTGCATACCTCCTAAGAGATAGTTGGATCCCGATACCCACTGCGAGTAAGTGTTACTCCTGGGAGAGTTTTACACAGGACAATTAGTCATTCAAGTAGGTGTCTAGAAAAGTGTTAACGGGGTTACGCCTCTGGGAAAATGAGGTTTACTTTAATTAGGTCCGTGCGAAAGCACAGGGAACCTCCCTCAAAGTACCGACACTGATCTGGCTGAAAGATTGACGAAATTGTAGGGTGTAATTAATCCCGGCTAATCTTACCTTTTAGGGTTTTAAGGTAGATTTGATAAAAACAGTGGGAGACATCCTGATTAGATAAGATAATAACCAATCTAATCTTGCAAGAGCATACGCTAAAGTGTTTTCTTCTCTCTCTCTCCAAGTAGCGACCATGTCAGGCCATAATCAAGATAATAATATTGATGTATTGACTGAACCCGATTATTGTACTGAGCAAGGGAACGTTGGACCCGTTCTTTCTTATAAGAGTTATAAGACTGAACAGGAAACAGGAGAATATCTGGATTCTCACGCCGCCCAAAAGAACATGCATGTTGATGCATCTTCTTCGGGTGTGTTAGTTATTGAGAACTGTTTCTCAGTTCACCCTACGTCCTGGGTATTAGATACCGGATCAGGATCCCACATATGTAAACAGTTACATGGGCTACGTAAAGGTAAAGAACTGGGAAAAGGTGATCATTCCGTTCAAGTAGGGAACGGTGCAAGTATTGTAGCCAAAGCAGTTGGCGAATATCACCTTGTATTACCAAGTCGTAATACACTGATTCTGAATGAGTGTTATTATATACCGAACATGATGTGCAACATTATTTCAGTTTCTTTATTAAGTAAAGAAGGATATAATTTTGTAGTAAAGGATAATGTTATGAACATATTCCTAGATCAAAGGTTGATTGCATCAGGCTCGTTACATAATGGCATATTCATTCTAAATCAGAATACAGTCCTGAATATACAAAACACACACCAGAGGAAAAGTTCAGATATGAACGAATCCTACTTGTGGCATTGTAGACTTGGTCATATCTATGCGACACGACTGGCTAAGTTACATAAGGATGGTTATTTGAATCCGTTCGAATTATCATCTTATGATACTTGCCATTCATGTCTCAAAGGAAAAATGACCAAAGCTCCGTTTAGTGGACACGGAGAAAGAGTTACTGAACTCTTAGGACTGATACATAGTGATGTATGCGGTCCCTTGTCTACGCATGCCAGGAATGGTTCTTCCTACTTCATTACATTCACTGACGATCTCTCTAGATACGGACATGTGTTTCTGATGAAACACAAGTCTGAGGCTTTTGAGAAATTCAGAGAATATAAGCATGAAGTAGAGAACCAAACGGGCAAAAGTATTAAGATTCTTCGATCTGATCGAGGAGGTGAATACTTAAGCGATGAGTTTTTAGATTATCTAAAAGAGAATGGGATTCTCTCTCAGCTTACTCCTCCTTATACACCACAGCACAACGGTGTATCTGAGCGGAGGAATCGCACCCTATTAGATATGGTGCGCTCTATGATGAGCGAGGCTGAGTTACCTATTTCCTTCTGTGGGTATGCGCTTGAGACAGCCATACATCTATTAAATTTGCTTCCTACCAAATCAGTGCCTACCACTCCATATAAGATATGGAAAGGGAAGAGACCATCTCTTATGTATATTAAGATATGGGGTTGTCCAGCCTATGTCAAAAGACAAAATCCGGACAAGCTCGAGACAAGATCTGTCTTATGTAAGTTTACTGGATATCCCAAACATTCGCGAGGGTATATCTTCTACCACTCCGAGGAGGAAAAAGAGTTTGTTTCTCGACATGCCACATTTTTAGAAAGGGGTTTTCTTATGAAAGAAATTGATGGCAATGAGGTAGAACTGGAAGAGGTTCCAGCAACACAAACTACGGCAGATGATTTAATGGAACCAGAGGATTCAGTAGTACCCGACGAACCCCAGCCTCTCCGCCGATCTAGTAAGGTTTCTCATCCACCTGAGAGATACTACGGTTTTCTCATTGATGGTGGAAGCGAGGACTGCATCATGGATGATGATGAACCGACTAGTTTCGAGCAGGCCATCACGAGTGGTGACTCTGTAAAATGGCTGGATGCAATGCGATCTGAGATGGAATCCATGTTACACCAACAAAGTATGGACTTTGGAAAATGCTCCTGAAGGCGTAAAACCCATTGGGAGCAAGTGGATCTTTAAAAAGAAATTTGGTGTAGATGGAAAAGTTGAGACTTTCAAAGCTAGACTTGTAACAAAGGGTTTTCGTCAACGACCAGGTGTGGATTATGACGAAACCTTTTCTCCAGTGGCTATGCTTAAGTCCATCCGGATCTTACTTGCCATTGCTGCATACCATGACTACGAAATCTGGCAAATGGATGTTAAGACCGCCTTTCTAAACGGTGATTTAGAAGAGAGCGTGTATATGACTCAGCCAGAGGGCTTCGTAGATAGTGGGAGCAGCGGAAAGGTGTGCAAGCTGCTTAAATCCATTTATGGGTTAAAGAAAGCATCGCGGAGTTGGAACATCTGTTTTGATGTTGTAGTCAAAGAGTTTGACTTCATCAAAAATATAGATGAACCTTGTATCTATAAGAAGGTAGCAGAGGGTAAGGTTGTCTTCCTCGTATTGTACGTGGATGACATACTCTTGATAGGAAATGATATTCCTATGCTGCAATCAGTCAAGCTCTTCTTATCACAAAGATTCTCAATGAAAGATCTAGGTGATGCCTCCTGCATATTGGGAATCATGATCTATAGAGATAGATCTAAACGGATATTGGGATTGTCCAAAGCCAGGTACATTGACACCATACTAAAGAGGTTTAGTATGGAAGAATCCAAGCGTGGGAACCAACCCACGATCTCTAGACTCACTCTCTCCAAAGAGATGTCTCCCAAGACTGATTTGGAGAGAGCTCGCATGCAAGGGATACCCTATGCTTCGGCAGTAGGCTCTATCATGTATGTGATGTTGTGTACCAGACCCGATGTAGCATACTCACTAAGTGTAGTGAGTCGGTATCAAGCAGATCATGGAGAGAATCACTGGACAGCTGTGAAGAACATTCTCAAGTACTTGCGAAGGACTAAGGAGATGTTCTTGGTGTATGGTAACGGAGAACTCCAGGTGGAGTCCTTTACCGATTCCAACTTCCAAAGTGATAAGGACGACTCTAAGTCGTAATCGGGATTTGTCTTTACCCTCAATGGAGGGGCGGTATGTTGGAAGAGTTCCAAACAGGATACCGTTGCAGACTCGACGATGGAAGCTGAATACATCGCAGCCAACGATGCTGCCAAAGAGGCTGTCTGGATAAAGAAGTTCATTAGTGAACTTGCTGTGGTTCCATCCATTGAGCATCCAATACCTCTATATTGCGATAACAATGGAGCTGTGGCTTTGGCCAAGGAACCCAGGTCCCATCAAAAGTCCAGACATATTCTGAGGCGGTATCACCAGATCAGGGAGATAGTTGATCGCCGGGAGATCGAGGTCAGGAGAGTGGATACGAAGGACAACACAGCGGATCCATTCACGAAGGCTATTCCCCAGATACAGTTTGAGAGATTATTCGGGATGCTAGATATGAGATACTACAGCAGCTGGCCTTAGTGCAAGTGGGAGATTGTTAGTTATGTATATGCCCTAGAGGCCATTGTTGTACATATGATGTATATTATAATGGATGCTTGGATATATATAAAGATGACTTTCTTGCTCGTCATGATAGTATACTATTTGGTTTCACTTTATCTTAACATGTTGACTTGTATTGGTTTACTGTTTTACTTTCACATGTTGATAAAGCCCTTAGGATCTGTACTTGACTACTGGGACTATGATGAGATCATACTAGTGGGGCCGCGGTAGTCGATGAGTACATCCTATAACTGTTCCTAGTCGAGGGTATATCGAGACAGGGCATCGATACACCAGAGTAGACTAGCGTATACGCATCTTGACCCATATGATTGGCGATGGATGATCCCATATCCATCGGTGTTAGACATCAGAGATGGTGTACGGGTGCTCAGTGGAGACTGGGTACACTGGACGGACTCGCCGAAAACTCCCAGATGGTGATATAACACACGTCAGATGGCAGTTCTCCGGTGACACTGGTACAGGGTAGTCTGTAGACCCGAGATCTTCATAGAGTCTTGTGTGATTCCCACTGTGCTTTGATTTCCACCTTACCACGTCCAAGAGGGCGTGCAAAACGGTGGCTTTTGGGTACAGTCCCGAATCACATGGAGGCAATGAGCGATAGGAGGGGATTCGTCTCTCCCGGTATAGGGAGTTGATGTTGTGCTGTGTTCGATTGGCTATAACTGGAAGTCCCTGGCCAGGGCTGATATAGAGATTTACTGGTAAGTGTTACCAGTAGTTTCTCGACCCGTTCTGAGCCACACATCGACACGACTTATCGGTTACTAGGGTCTGACGTATACCACCCCTAGACTTGATATGCGACATATCAGACGAACAGACCGGACTGTACGGGGGTGTTACTGATTGGATTCACAGGAGAACGCACAGGCTAGCTTGTTGATCTTCTGATCGCTTAAGACCTGGGTGGCTGTTACGTTTAGCTGACCGCTTGCAGCTTGTGGGTGTTTGATATGATCATCACCTGCTACCGGCGTATTGACGATTCTTTAGAGTCCTACACAGAGGTTTCTTGGCTCAGGCGAAACGGAGTAGGGGCACATATGTGATATGTGCAGGACCGAGAATAATGCGATATGGGATACCGTATTATATTCTCGCGATATTTAGATATGAACCGGGTCATCGGATCAAGTGTTGATTCGATGAATAGGTACATGATATATTAGTCGGTAATATTCGATATAGCCGGATCGTCGGATCAAGTGTTGATTCGATGATTTAATGTATAATAACATATATGATATATTGCATTACATTATCTAATATTGGCTCGCTTTATTATTTCATTTTCTCATTGGATGATACATTGATATATATGCGATATATGTTAATTGTATTATTTTCTTTTGTTGCAAATATATAATATATATGTGATATATATTATTGTGACATGATATGATTAATTGTTAAACATGTTTAAGGATGATTAATTGAGGTTAGGGTTTGATTAGGGTTAGATGCTTCATGCACCTTCTAGAAACTTTTTCTTTTGTCATTCTTAAGATATTTTTGGATGACACATTCTTAACCCAACCAAACCCTAACTCTAGTTTATTCTCTACTAAATCTTAGCCACTCATCCTTGACCATGGTTTCTTAATCAATCATATAGCTTTCATTCTATTCATCACAAAAGGATTAATCTTATTATTGATTTTCCATTATCATCTTCTTCTTCTCTCTTGAAGAAGCTCACTTGATTTTCTTTATGTGATGAATAAATATGAGAAAATGATTTAAAAAGAAAGCAAAATTACTACTCTCTCATCCTCATCTCATCTAGCCCATGAGATTAGTGTGTTCATCTCTTTAGAGTGAGAAAGCTTGAGTCTTTGCAAATTCGACGTAGATCATCGAAGATTTGGAACACTTCAAGCTAGCATGGATCGTTCGAGTCGTGGAGCCTCTCATGAGTCCGGGAGATCGTGGATTGCGGCAAAGGGACTTCTACTCGGAGCTTGTGAAGCGAAGGAGCGGACTACAAAGGTTGTAATCCCTCACACTTAGATAAAAGTTATCATCTTGCATGTTTAAACATAATAATCTAGCAAAGATCCCGGCTTTGGGTTGTTCGCACGTCTAAATTTTTATCCGGGCATGTTTGATGCCTTTTGAACCTTCACAAGAGTGCCTAGGAACCCTACATAAACTACGAAACGTCTCAAGGCGTACGTAATCTAAGTAAACCGAAAACCCAGAAATCCAAATCAAGAAAAGTAGTGGAGTGAAGGAAAACCAATTAAATCAAGTAGTTTTAATAGCATAGACGAATTATGCGTTTAAAAAAAACATCAAATATTTCCTGAAAATTTCGGCAGAGCCTCCTTTGTAAATACTGGCCCCCAAACGGGATACAACATGAATTGTATACGAAATCAATAAAAAGGCATCCCCAAGCGGGAGCTAGATCTTCGTCAATCGACGGTCACAACCACACAAGCAATATAATATACAACGCCAACGGCGAGGATCAAAAACTCAAAACCACAATAAAACCACAGAAATAAAACGCGCGACTCTAAGGTCGAAAGAATAGCATCTCTGGTCTCTATCTCAAAAAATACATTTTTGGTTGATGGAACTTCTAGATACAACAGCGTAATAATATACAAGTTATATAATGGGGGGTACGATACAAGTAAACCCACCTACTAGCAAATCACCCGAAGGAATCTATGCCCGCAAGCCATAATGAAACCTGTACGGCAAACCTGCAAGAAACTGGGGCACAACTGGGGTGAGTTGCCAACTCGTGAATAGAAAAACATCTACGGAAAGAAATCGCATAAATAACGCAACCTAGGTCAAAGACCATAATATATCCTCAATTATATATATAACATGCAACCTATAACAAGGCTAGGGTAAATATCTAACCCGAGTGTAATCTCATGTGCCCGTGTCAGTGCCTCAGGTAGCAATATATCATATGAATGAGGTATGAATGCATGAAAACAGAATACATGTAAATGAAGAACTGTTTTCATAATTTAGTGAGATTTCCTTTGTATTTTTAAAATGAGATATCATAATGAAATCAGCATAAAACAGTGCCTAGCATCGGCACAAAACGTAATCCCAATATCTCAATATCTCTGTATCACATTCTCTGTACCTCAATATCTCGAAATCTCAATGTCTCAATCACAATATCTAGGGCGCCGTCAGTCCAGACCGGCCCCTACCATCCATCTCAAGACCACAACGGTATCCTCCGGATCTCCGACGCGTCGGGTAAAATCACCGGTAGGTAGTGCTCCCCTGCCAGGCTCACATCGTCATCATCACGCGTTTTTTGCCCCGGGGTTCCTTACCGGGTCCACCATGTACCCGAAACGGTTCATCCGTCTCCTCGAATCGGGTCTCGAAATCCATCAGCAAACTTATGGTGGACGACTCATACATCATGGGAAAAACCGCACCTTTTATTTAAAAAAGAGAGAAATCAGTTTATATAAGTTTTGCGGTTTCCCCCCCCCCCCCAAATCCAGAAAATCTCATGGAAATCCGAATCCAAATCATCAATAGCATGTAAAACCATGAATATAGGCATAACAATGAATAACAGTATGCATAAAGTGACAAGTAATAACTACAATGTTAAGCTGGCATATAAGGCTGGTAAACTAATATCATGTCAAATTACTAACTAACAAGCTAAGTCAAGCAATAATATTTTCTAAGGTGTACGTGACATGGCAATTACCGATGAAGATGTGTGTGAGCCGGCAAGTAAGTGTACGTGGTACATACGCATCATCGGTAATGGTGCTGGTGTCCTAACAATATGATATCAACAATGCAATAAAAAATTATAACATAAGTATGCGATGCGGAGCGAACAGCAATAATGAACGGAATACTAGACACAACGATAACTAAACTGCATTACCCTAAAATAAATCCTACAAATAGTGCCTTTTAAAATAACAATTAGCAAACTAGTTACTAGGTAAGATTTTACATGCCATAATATGTTAAATTATACACTTAAACCATGATCAAGTGATATAAAACCCTAACTTGATCCATACCCAATTCTAGAATTTCCAAACTTGCAACTAAAGCCTAATTAACACTTAAATAAATTAGCTTTAAGAAATTAACTAAAAAATTAAGCAAAAGGTTTAGAAATTATACCCAAAAACATTTGAAGATCCACAAGCACCCATAGCCTCCCAAATTGAAATCTTATTCCCTAGATCCATGCTTGATAGGCAAATGAAAAATGGGTAGGAGTTGGATTTTGATTTTGTTTTGATTTTGGATGGGATTTCATGAATTTTTGAAGGTAAAAAGGGTGGGATTTTTGGAGAAGTGATGAGATGAGGTAAAGAGAGGGGAGGGCTGTAGGAAATTCAGAAATGGCTCGGCTAATGAGGGGAAAGAAGAGAGTGTGAGGTGATTGGAGAGAGAATGTGGTCAAAAAGTCAACATTTTACTTCTATCATTCTCTTTTCTTTTCTTTCTTTTCTTTTGCAACACAAGTGGGGACAATTGAGGGGGGGGGGGACTACTGAAATCAGCCATAGGGAAGGAAAAATGGGGGTGTGTGAGTGTGGGTATGGGTGTGGGGTGAGGAAAAATGATAAATACTATACCCCAAACATCCATTTACACTAAATTCACTAAAAAAGCCTTTTTCTTCAATATTTTCTAAACCGTTTTGGCAAATGATTTCATTTCAAAAATCACATGATAAAATTTTATTTAATATGATATGATGCACAAAATTTGTTTCAACACATTCCAATTTGTAATTTTCCCTAATTAAATATATTAGTGACGGCTTAAAATAATAATAAAATATTTTTTTTTTAGAAAATTTGAAATTTCACCAGTGGCTCAATAAACACCAAATACTAGCAATTACATAGATAGAATATGCATATTTAATTTTATAATAAATATATTTGTATTTTGACTTTTTACAGAAAACCCCCTTATTTTACCGTTTTTCCGAAATTTCACCGAAACGATTTTCAAAACGTTACAATCTTCCTCCCTTAAAGAAATTCGGTCTCCGAATTTAAATTAAAAATCCTCCCAAATACTAAAACACCTAAGCAAAACCATCAAGTCGTCGGGGCTCCGAAATCGTAAATACATAAAACAAATCGTTGCGCAGCGCATGCGCATGAAAAATGAACATATAACTCAAAATCAAAACTCCGTCAAGCATCCCGCAATTATCGGAGTCATGGGGAAGACATCAATGTCAAGATCCAATACGAAAACCAACATGATATACATCATTAAAACATCTAGAAGCAATGCATGCCAAACCTTTTTCAAATCGCCGTGCGATGTTCGCAACACTGCACAGTGGCGGACGTCTATTGTAAGAAAATAACTACATATATGTATATCCTTTGTTTAATATGCACGTTCCGGCGTTTTGAAAGCAATTTATAAGGGGTCCTTGTTTTAAACGTTTTGTGTCAGGTCAGACACGTAGGTAAATACTGAGACTATAGCTCGCTTTTTTTTTATAGAAATCCCTTCGATAACTATCAATGCATGCAAAATATATTCAGGCATTGTCCTCTGACTAGTCCTGCTCAGTACGAATACAATAATCACATCATAAAAAAACTTACTGCTCCAACATAAATCAGTCCCAAATAAATATATGAATGTCGTGTGCGTCTGGTGCGCACGGAAATTAAAATCCATGAATGTGCCATACATGCGCACAGAAACAATATCTAAGTGCATCGGGTGTGCACGAAACATCTGTCAAAGGCAACAGGTGTGCCTGACAGCAAAATCAGGTGCATCTGACATGCACGAAAAATCTCGATTTAGTGCATCTGGTGTGCACCAAAATCACACTTCAAAACATGCGCCCAACATGCGCGAAAATCCAAATCAGGTGCATCCATCGTGCACGAAATCATGAAATCCAATATCAAGTGCCGAACATGCGCAAAATCAAATCAGGTGCCTAAAACAAATATCGAACATCACCATGGAAATCAAAGTCCAGGGCATCTAAATGCACAACATACGTAACACTGCACTGCAAGCATATATGAACTATACCGCGTGCAAAAACAAAATCGTGTGCGTATATACGCACAAAATCAACTCAAATGTCTAAAACCGTAAAATCGCAAACATGTGAAGCCAAGCACGAAAACGATATCAAGTGCAACACTGTGCAAAGATCGTAAATCCTCAATCATCAAAATCAAATCATGCGAATCAATCACCCAAAACATCGAAATCAATAATGGCGGAATAGTACCGCTCAAGTGCATCCTCTAAGAATCTCGGACCAACTGTCGCGGTCACTAGTGGGACGTCTTGTCGATGATCATAAACTCTGGCCTGCTGGTGTGCGTAACACGACCACTCCTGGGTCCAAGTCTTCTCGTAATTTGTCCCAGAAAGGTCCTGTCGAGGTCTCTCCCAAATCTCGCTTCTGCCGAACTGTCCGAAAGTCATCGTTCCTTACTAGATCTGTTCTCGTTCTAGAACGGCTGCATACTCATCACGACTCCTTCTGGAAGGTAAATCCAAGTACCATGCCTCGGCATGCGCATCGCATCTCTGATGTCGGCGGTGTGGAACGTCATCTCATCTAGATCTGGTACGAACCTCTTACTTCACTTTCCTCTAATGTCGTCTTCTTTGGACTAGTCTCTTCGCGGCTGCATGGACTGAGCTCCAATGGCTATCCTCGTATCTGGAGTCTCCCAAGAAATGCATCTCACCACCTAGCATCCGAATTAAGTCGAGCCATCCGATCGAGTCGTCAAAACCTCATAATCCCCCAAGAGCTCACATCTTGGGCACAGTTTAATAGTATCGAGTACATACCACAGCATCGGTGGTCCAGCCGTAGAAGGGCAAACCCAAGCCTCACTAATGGCGCCGTAGAACTGCCGCAAACCCGAAGGTTCAAGGCTTTCACACGGTCATTAAGTCGAGTTAGGGTTTCATTCTTCTAGAGGGACCATAGAATTGCCTGCATGTCTTTCCGACTACTTTAAACTTGGAATAATAGGTTTCTGACATTCGATCATCTCTGTCGACTCCCAACGTCTCCGCGTGAAGTCGTCTCTAGTTGGAATCAATCTATATGATGACCTCGCATCGGGGTAGGCGAGCGATCCACATGTCCTAGTCATTCATCCTCGATGACTAGCGACCTTCTATCATCTCTTAGTACAACTCGTTCTGCACTCACGCCAGCATCTGGGGCAATATCTCGTCGTTTGCAGCAATAACTGGCTCGCTCGTCTGCACGCTGAACAGTGCCTCGACCATCATGAATAAGCAACACACCAACGGTCATCAAAATCTAGCTGGCCTCTGTCAGTGGCCCAATCCTCTGATACTGATCGGCACGTCCGAGAAATCTCATAAAGGCGATCCGCCAAACGCTCGTGGCGCGGAAACACAGTAAAAAGACACATCTCCGCAATCGAGTGTCGCCGGAATTTCGCCCTGGTCAGTCCTCGTTCGTGACGAGCTCGTGCTGACCGCAACTCTAGCCATAGCCCTCCTTGCCTGTAATCGTGGCAGCAAAACCATAACTGGTACTGATGAGACTAGATCAGAATGAATATAATACTGAGCAAAGAAATGTACATCCTAAGGCTTCTTAAGTGGAGTAGCGTATCGTAAATATGCCGCGGAACATACCCACGGTATGTCACTCTGCTTTAGTCACCTATTCCATCAACCAAGGGTCATCCTACGCTCCGAAGGTAAAACCTAACGCTTTGATACCAACTTTGTCACGTCCCGAAAGTACGGAACATGACCGGCACTTAAACTACGAAACGTCTCGAGGCGTACGTAATCTAAGTAAACCGAAAACCCAGAAATCCAAACCAAGAAAAGTAGTGGAGTGAAGGAAAACCAATTTAAATCAAGTAGTTTTAATAGCATAGCCGAATTATGCATTTAAAAAAAACATCAAATATTTCCGGAAAATTTTGGCAGAGTCTCCTTTGTAAATACTGGCCCCCAAACGGGATACAATATGAATAGTATACGAAATCAATAAAAAGGCATCCCCAAGCGGGAGCTAGATCTTCGTCAATCGACGGTCATAACCACACAAGCAATAAAATATACAACGCCAACGGCGAGGATCAAAAACTCAAAACCACAAGAAAACCACAGAAATAAAACGCGCGACTCTAAGGTCGAAAGAATAGCATCTCTGGTCTCTATCTCAAAAAATACATTTTTGGTTGATGGAACTTCTAGATACAACAGAGTAATAATATACAAGTTATATAATGGGGGGTACGATACAAGTAAACCCACCTACTAGCAAATCACCCGAAGGAAACTATGCCCGCAAGCCATAATGAAACCTGTACGGCAAACCTGCAAGAAACTGGGGCACAACGGGGGTGAGTTGCCAACTCGTGAATAGAAAAACATCTACGGAAAGAAATCGCATAAATAACGCAACCTAGGTCAAAGATCATAATATATCCTCAATTATATATATAACATGCAACCTATAACAAGGATAGGGTAAATATCTAACCCGAGTGTAATCTCATGTGCCCGTGTCAGTGCCTCAGGTAGCAATATATCATATGAATGAGATATGAATGCATGAAAACAAAATACATGTAAATGAAGATCTGTTTTCATAATTTAGTGAGATTTCCTTTGTATTTTTAAAATGAAATATCATAATGAAATCAGCATAAAACAGTGCCTAGCATCGGCACAAAACGTAATCCCAATATCTCAATATCTCTGTATCACAGTCTTTGTACCTCAATATCTCGAAATCTCAATGTCTCAATTACAATATCTAGGGCGCCGTCAGTCCAGACCGGCCCCTACCATCCATCTCAAGACCACGACGGTATCCCCCGGATATCCGATGCGTCGGGTAAAATCACCAGTAGGTAGTGCTCCCCTGCCAGACTCACATCGTCATCATCACGCGCTTCTTGCCCCGGGGTACCTTACCGGGTCCACCATATACCCGAAACGGTTCATCCGTCTCCTCGAATCGGGTCTCGAAATCCATCAGCAAACTCATGGTGGACGACTCATACATCATGGGAAAAACCGCACCTTTTTTTTAAAAAAGAGAGAAATCAGTATATATAAGTTTTGCGGTTTGCCCCCCCCCCCCCAAATCCAGAAAATCTCGTGGAAATCCGAATCCAAATCATCAATAGCATGTAAAACCATGAATATAGGCATAACAATGAATAACAGTATGCATAAAGTGACAAGTAATAACTACAATGTTAAGCTGGCATATAAGGCAGGTACACTAATATCATGTCAAATTACTAACTAACAAGCTAAGTCAAGCAATAATATTTTCTAAGGTGTACGTGACATGGCAATTACCGATGAAGATGTGTGTGAGCCGGCAAGTAAGTGTACGTGGTGGTACATACGCATCATCGGTAATGGTGCTGGTGTCCTAACAATATGATATCAACAATGCAATAAAAAATTATAACATAAGTATGCGATGCGGAGCGAACAGCAATAATGAACGGAATACTAGACACAACGATAACTAAACTGCATTACCCTAATATAAATCCTACAAATGGTGCCTTTTGAAATAACACGAATCATGGGGTTTTGAAAATAGGGGCTACGGTGTTTTTATGAAAAGATACGTCTTTTGAAATATCCGTAGGATCCCATGGGCTGTCTTTTAAAATACCCACGATTCGTTAGTTTTTGAAATAGGTAAGAAATCTAATCTAGTCTAACAATTACACTAAACTATACGGCTGAACTAACAAGCTGAACTACAGGTAAGGAAACCGCCTATCATCTGAGTCGATACATATACATACCTGTATATGTATAGTCGGTGATCCCGCCTCAATAATATCATATCCGATACCATATTTATAATCAGGAATCCCAAGTCATGAGTATGGATCAATCATCAATATATAGCTCGTGCGTAAATCCGTCGTACGGCATCCCAAATCTGGGTACGGGTCAATATCACATTCATTATACTATTCATCTTGTATCCTCTTTATCAATATCATGATCGGGGTACTGATCTACGTCTAGTACAATACTGATACCGCCTAAGTAAGCATGCACGTGTGTGAAACACTACGTCAAGGACCCGCTACAACGTCATGTCGTATCTCAAATACGAACCCTGCCATATCACCGATCTCACGGCCTCAAATCAAATCTCATCGACTCACATAAATCCCAAGTACGATCCTTATTATCCATGCATGCGCATATGAATGTACATATGCATAGTCATATACCCATGCATATATACATATATACACATCCCAATCTACGCACAAGATGGTAAAGTATGCAAGTCTGTGTGTGCGTATGTGGGTATAACAACTACTCTAGGGTTTCGCAACTAACCCAAAGGTAAACCATGAACACATAAACATAACATAAATAAACATTCTCGTATCATAAAACACCTATATAAACATATATGTATGAGCTACACTACGGACTGCGGGGGTGCTATATGCCATCCACCCGACTTCTCCCCGTAGATATAAATCTACTCACCTGGTCCTCGCTAGCCGGTGCCGACGTCGCCACGCGCTTGCTTGTCGTCTCGAAGTCCATATGGGGTACCTACATATCATAATGCACCGTGTCGAATTAAAACCAAATTCGAAATCGAAACGGCATACGAAAATCAAATCGCAACGCGTATCACGCATAGGTCAAAACCTATCGCCTACATAGGCAAGAATAGCCAAACCAACCCTCAATGTCGATGTACAAAGTTCAAACCATCGAGAAAAACCCAAACACTCTCATTTGCGCATTCACGAACGCTAATTATAATATAAAATAGGTTAGAATTCACAAAAACCACAAATTCACCTTAAAAGCCATTTTTCCGAAAATCTAGCAAGCAAAAATTACCCGTTTTTAGTACAAAACTCGACGTTTAAACAAATCTAGCGGCCATAATACTTATTAAATATCTTAAATAAGTAATAAAAACAATTCCCATAATTTAATCTCATTAAATTCCATTGACCCCAAAATTCTAGTTTACAAAATACCCAATTTTAACAATTTTATAGCAAAAATACACAAACAACAATTTAGTTTGGATTTTCATGAACAAAAGGCATTAAACCACTCAATATAATATTAATAATGATATGAAACCATAATTATATTTAATCTAAAGCATTTAATAATTTTCCAAAAACCCTAGTTAACAAAATAGCTTAATTAGACAAATTTTAAAATAACAATTAGCAAACTAGTTACTAGGTAAGATTTTACATGCCATAATATGTTAAATTATACACTTAAACCATGATCAAGTGATATAAAACACTAACTTGATCCATACCCAATTCTAGAATTTCCAAACTTGCAACTAAAGCCTAATTAACACTTAAATAAATTAGCTTTAAGAAATTAACTAACAAATTAAGCAAAAGGTTTAGAAATTATACCCAAAAACATTTGAAGATCCACAAGCACCCATAGCCTCCCAAATTGAAATCTTATTCCCTAGATCCATGCTTGATAGGCAAATGAAAAATGGGTAGGAGTTGGATTTTGATTTTGTTTTGATTTTGGATGGGATTTGATGAATTTTTGAAGGTAAAAAGTGTGGGATTTTTGGAGAAGTGATGAGATGTGGTAAAGAGAGGGGAGGGCTATAGGAAATTCAGAAATGGCTCGGCTAATGAGGGGAAAGAAGAGAGTGTGAGGTGATTGGAGAGAGAATGTAGTCAAAAAGTCAACATTTTACTTCTTTCATTCTCTTTTCTTTTCTTTCTTTTCGTTTGCAACACAAGTGGGGACAATTGAGGGGGGGACTACTGAAATCAGCCATAGGGAAGGAAAAATGGGGGTGTGTGAGTGTGGGTATGGGTGTGGGCTGATGAAAAATTATAAATACTATACCCCAAACATCCATTTACACTAAATTCACTAAAAAAGCCTTTTTTTTCAATATTTTCTAAACCGTTTTGGCAAACGATTTCATTTCAAAAACCACATGATAAAATTTTATTTAATATGATATGATGCACAAAATTTGTTTCAACTCATTCAAATTTGTAATTTTCCCTAATTAAATGTATTAGTGACGGCTTAAAATAATAATAAAATATTTTTTTTTTAGAAAATTTGAAATTTCACCAGTGGCTCAATAAACACCAAATACTAGCAATTACATAGATAGAATATGCATATTTAATTTTATAATAAATATATTTGTATTTTGACTTTTTACAGAAAACCCCCTTATTTTACCGTTTTTCCGAAATTTCACCGAAACGATTTTCAAAACGTTACAGCCCCTCTTTTACTATATCCATTCCCGAAACTTTTGCCCTTCTCTTTCCTTCTACTTCCCTGGTTTCCTTCAGGGTAGGATGCAGAGACTGTAGAATCAAGTCAGTATCTGACTCGTTTCCCAACGCGGTCTCCAGGTCCTGGAGCTCATCAATACAGCTAGTCATTGTAAGGACGTTGTCCCCTACAGATGACCCGTCAGCCAACCTCGCTTGAATTAATTCGTTCGAGGTCTCATATCTTGCAATATGTGATTGCTCTCTAAATAAATCTTTGTTATGGAGAAAGATGGAAACTAAGTCCATCTTCTCTTGCTGTTTCTGGTATACACCATCAACTTAGCTTTCGCTTTATCTTTTTCCCTTGTCTGACGGATATCCATAACCGTGACAGTGGAAACTGGACCTGGGACTGCGGGATCTTGAGTAGTAATAGGGTGGTCCAGCTTGTCATAGGCAATGGACATCTGGACAGACCTTTGCCAGTCAAATAAGTTAGATTCAGTCAATTTGTTATCTAGATGTAACCTATGTGTGGTCACAAGGTCATTGCAATTAAGAGAGAGGGAGAAGAAAAACATTTTAGCATGATGCTGTTGCAAGTTTAGTGTGGTTTTTAATTTATCTAAACAGGATGGCTCCCACTGTTTCTCGAATCCCTCCTCAAACCATAAAAGAAGAATTAGCCAGGACTATTCTTACCGTACAATTCTTGCTTAACCGTTCAGCCAGGTCAGTGTCGATACTTCGAGGGAGGTTTTCCAACACTTTCGCGAAGTTCCTTAATTAAATAACCTCTTTTCTCTGGGGGCGTAACCCCGCTGACACCTTTCTAGGCACCTATTTTGTTTATAGCATTGATCGTTAAGTGACGAATCTCCTGATAAGTAGTATATACTCACAGTAGGATCGGGATCCAAAATATCATCGTATGATAATGTTGAAGGAATCCTACCAACATTCATCAAACTCCAAAATGGTATGCTCTCACTGCAAATTTCAGTTTCTTTAGAAATTCCCGATATAAATTTTTGCCCCATGCTCTTATGACCTTGACGAAGGCCAACATATCATAAGCCACATGTCAAGTTCTACCCGTCATTGTCCAGGTTAATTTGAACCCACCCGTACATACCCTTGACGAAGGCCAAAATAGTAGTACTACTGTCCCAAACCAACGCATCTATCTATGCTACAGATAAATACCCAGCAGCTACCAATCACCATGCCATGGCGAAGGTCAAAATACATAGCTTGAATACTACTGAATATTTAACTGAAATGACGGAGGGCTACGACTGGTTTTGGCAAAACCGTTAACATAGTGAACTTGATATAATCGAAGGAACCTGATACTTTTTAAAATGGGTGGTTAAAGCTCCGCAATTTAAAAATTCTGATCTTTTTAAAATAACTGAGTGGTTTCTTTTAAGTTTGTTCCAACGATTAAACTTTGGTTTATTTTCTTTGCATTATAATAATGCATCCCATCATTATCTTATCATTACAGAAAACAACGAAAATATCACGTCCTCTTAAGCCATACGCATTTGCCACGGGGTCCCGTCATCACCCGTTAGGTTACTTAACTAACGACAGAGGGGGGGCTGGGCTAGCGCGGGTGTAAAACATAAGTGACATCTAACAACTATATATATAGATATTGTACATTCGTCAGACGCAATAATAAGCATTCCAGATCACAGATGAACTTTATTGTATTTATTAGCAATCCGCATTTTCTTTGAGCCTGCAATAAAAGACGGATTACATAGTTGTGATGAATAGCCATTACCCCACCCTAGACCCCTACGGGTACGGCAAACTACCCGCCAAGTACCCGAAGTGAAGCGGTCTCCCACAACAACGTGAGTAGGCCACTAAACACTTCAACGTACCCGGTAGTTTGTATACCCCGCCTTGGGTCTATCCTAGGAGCAAAAGCAGTAAAAAGAAATAATACAACGGTGGCTACAACCGCAACCTGGATGTGCCCCGCAAAAGAATATTACATCAAATTACATTTACATCGAATGAATGAATAATAAACCCATCTCAAACCTCGGCTAACCATCACAACAGTCCAACACAGTTCATATACACAAACAGTAAACATTACAGAAATGTGCAACCCCTGCCAACCGACATACAAGCAGTTAGGGGAGGTTTACGAACACATTAAACATTACAGATAAAAACCCAATTAGCAAATATCTTAGAATATCGATCGATAACCATATTCCGTGTTTACCCCAAAAGCCAACCAGCAAAGAAGCAACCTGGGTAGAAACAGAACATACAGGAAGACAAAAACCAAAATATTATGAATTACTGTGAAACTCCGAGTCAACTCGGCGTTGACTCGTCCGCGGATCCGCGGCATAAGCTGTCTATTGCCGCGTATCCGCGGCCGTTTTACCGAGTCACTGGCTCGTATTTTCCCATAACTCATATATTTCACTGCTGTGAATTTTAAGGTATGTCAAATATTTTTTCAGATAAGTTTAAAATTAATAGAAACTAGAAATATTCAGGGTTTTGTTTTCGTGTTTTCCGTCGATCGAACTTCTAACTAGTTGCTAACAAGCTAGAAATGGTTTAGTTGGCTCTGATACCACTGTAAGTCCATGTCACGCACCCCACGAACTTGCGGGGAGGCGGAATATATGAAAAACAATTATCAAAGCTTCGTAATACGGACTTAAGCGCATGAATCGTTTCTAAACCATTGCTAACTAACTACTAGAGGTTTAACTACTCGGATACGAAGTTATACCTCACGTTACTTGTCCTTCGGGTCTTCGTCGCTGTCCTCCACTCCTCGTAGGCTCCTTGGAACATCGGCATCTCAACGGCCTCCTCGAATCAAAGACGATCCACCTGAAAGCTCCTACGCCAAGATTAATCTCAAACTTGAGATAACTTGGTTGCTTAAAGTGCTAATCTAAGCTACCAAGGGGATATAGAGTGAGGTTATGGATGTATTAGTCTAGCTAACCCTTGATCTCAACACATGAGAGGTTAGGGTTAGGGTTTGAAGAGAGAGTGAGCTTGAGGAGAGAGAAGGTGAGAATGATAATGAAATGAGATAATGAACTTATCATGATATATATGAAGCATTATTATTTATTCAAAAATCAAATAATAGAATTAACAACCATGCTTCACAAATATCTTTGAGTGATTCATCTCCATGAGTCATTAAGCAATTATGATGCATTAATGACTTGGATGAATCATACAAATGAGTCATTAATCTCATTTAATGCAATGCCACCTTAACCCCTTAGTCACCACTCTTCTAGAAGCTTCCCGACAAATTACGAGAACGCCCCTCCAATCCGTGAAAACACGGAAAAACTTTAGACTGTATAAATCCAGTAACCCGATACTAGAATTGTTAGTTATATGTATGCCCTAGAGGCCATTACTATACATAGGATGTATATTGTAGTGGATGCTTGGACATATATAGGGATGACTTTCTTGCTCGATATGATAGTATGCTATCTGGTTACGTCTTTACCTTAACGTGTACACTGATTGTCTCTCTGTTACATGTTGGTAAAGCCCTTAGGATGTATACTTGACTACCTGGACTATGATGCGAATCATACTAATGGGGACGTGGTAGTCCATAAGTACATCCTTCAAAGTCCCTAGTCATCGGTGTATCGAGACGGGGCATCGATATACCAGAGTAGACTAGCGTATACCTTCTCGACCCATACAGATGGGCGATGGATGATCCTATATCCATTGGTGTTTGACATCAGAGATGATATACGGGTGCTCAGTGGAGACTGGGTACACTGGACGGACTCGCCGAGAACTCCCAGATGGTATTATACCTTACGTCAGATGGCAGTTCTCTGGTGACACTGGTGCAGGTTAGTCTGTAGACCCGAGATCGTCATAGAGTCTTGTGTGATTCCCACTGTGCTTTGATTTCCATCATACCACATCCAAGAGGGCGTGCAAAAAGGTGGATTTTGGGTACAGTCCCGAATAACATGGAGGCAATGAGCGATAGGAGGGGTTTCGTCTCTCCCGGTACAGGGAGTTGATGTTGCGCAGTGCTCGATTGGCAATAACAGGAAGTCCTTGGCCAAGGCTGCTTTAGAGATTTACTGGTAAGTGTTACCAGTAGTTTCTCGACCCGTTATGAGCCTCATATCGACATGACTTATCGAGTTATTGGTGTTTGACGTTTACGACGCCTAGACGAGATATGCGACATATCAGACGAACAGACCGGACTGTACGGTAGTGTTACTCGTTGGATTCACAGGAGTGTGAGTGGGCTTGCTCGTTGATTTTCTGATCGCTCAATACCCGGGTGGCCATTACGTTTAGCAGACCGCTTGCGGCTTGTGGGTGTTTGATATGATCATCACCTGCTGCCGGCGTATTGATGAGTCTTTAGAGTCCTACACAGGGATTTCCTGGCTCAAGCGAAACGAAATAGGAGCGCATATGAGATATGTGCGGGACAGAGAATAATACCAGTATGTTATACTTTATTCTATTCTCGCGATTTGTATCATCGGTCGGTTATATGTGATATAGCCGGGTTACCGAATCAAATGTTGATTCGATACATTGATACACATGATATTAGTCGGTTATATGCGATATGACCGGATCGTTAAATCAAGTGTTGATTTAATGATTTAATGTATAATTATATATTTGATATATTACTTTGTATTAACTAGTATTGGTTCACTTAAGATTGATTTTCTCACTTGAATGTGCACATTGTTTATATGTTATATATACAAGTGTACAAGTTTGTATCATGCTTGATGATACAAACAAGTTGTGTGTATGAGACTTGAACCAGATCAAGGATGGATTAGGGTTTACTATTTTCCTAAACAAATAACAAAAGGGAGTGACTTTAGTCAAAGTTATCAAGCTTCATGATGCTTGATGAACATTGACAAAGTCAACTCTTTTTTCATTTGTTCAAGATATTAGCTAACCAAACCCTTAATCTTATGCTATGGTTAATTCTCTACATGAGTTAAGCACGAGGGCTTAACTCAATCATGGTGCCATGATTAAAAGGATATGTGTTCATATTATTCTTTTAATGGAAATGATTCTTTCTTCTTCCTCTTCATCTTCGTCAAGCTCACAAAAGCTTTCTAGATCCAATGGTGCCATGAGAAAAAGAGTGAGAAATCCAATTCTAAAGTGAACCCACTTACTATTTCTTCATCCTCTACCACTTGCCATGTAGTATAGGGTGTTCTCTTCAAAATGTTTTTGACCAAGTGATGGAATAGCTTGAGTTTGAGTCTCCCCGACGTAGATCATCTTCGGCCTCGAAGTCAATGACCTAGCCCGATCATTTCTCCGACGAAACCATCGCTAGAGTCCAAGATCCGATGATCGCAGCGGAGGGACGTCAACACGGAGCTAAAGAAGCGATGGACCGGATCTACAAAGGTTGTAATCCCTTTCACTTATTAGCAAAGTTGTTTGCTTGCTTGCTTTTCGCCTTTACTTCTAGTTAACGATCTATATTAGGGTTTCTCGGCACCGGAAAATTTTTGTTTGGCATGGTTGATGCGTTGTGGAACCTCTTGAGTGTGCCTAGTAACCCTACAGTAGTATCAGAGCCTAGCTAGAGCTTTAGACGATTAGTAGACGAAGTTAGAAAGCCGATCGAATCTAGAAACCCTAAGTTATACCCTTCTCTGGACAATTTTCAAAACTGTGTATTTTTCCAAATTAAAAATATGCAGAAAAATCAGCAGGTGTTTTTAGGAGTTACTGTGAAATACGAGTTGCTAATTCGATTAAAGCGCCGCGGAAACGCGGCACGAGCATGGCTTGTGCCGCGGTTCCGCGGCCGTTCAGTGACTTTGATACTCTATTTCTACACAGTAACTCCTTATTTGATTCATGTGTTTTCTGGGTATTTTTTAATATATGCTCAACAGTTGAGTTTTTCTGGGTTGTTTTGGGGATTCAATGATTCGATCGGTTCATTTAACTTCGTCTATTTGTTTTCCGGATATTTTTTGAATATGTTAAAAAGTTCGACCGGATATAAATACCCACTTTTTCCCCTGTCGGGAAATTTCCAAGTCTTGGATCTTTCCGTAGTTTAAAGGCGTTCTAAGTAGTGCAAGTAACGCGATGGACCCTCTAGAAGACAACAAACCTTAACTCGATTATGTGACCGTCTTGAACTGCCCTTTGAACCTTAGGGTTTGGGGCAGTACGGCGTGCCACATGTGAGGCGTTGGCTTGACCCTTCTACGGCTGGACCGTTGGTACTGTGGCATGAAGTGGATGTTTTTAAACTTATTTCATGTGTTGAGCTGTTTCGGGAAAACTTGGGTGTTTGATTGTTCGATCGGAAAGTTTAACATTTTCTGTTTATCTGGAATGTGATACAATATTTGGAATTCAAAAGTAGTTATGAGATAACTAAAATGAATGTTATAAACATAGCACTTCAGTCTCACTTGATCGGTTGCCACGGAATTTTTATGCGATCAAAAGTCCGTCGCAATCACGTAGCATACGCGGATACTCGCCGGATAAACTTAATAGGCAGCTACACCCCTTAGCCCCGACCAAGTGACTGTAGGAAAACCCCGTCGCCGAAAGCATCCGTTCGGGTGCTCGCGGTAGCGGTGTTCCGCCTTGGTGCACTTCGTCGACGGCATCCGGGGGTGCGGCCGTCTACTAAAGTTTGCGACGAGCATTCGATCAGTTTATCGGGAATCTTGTTGAATTGCCCGACTAGATATTGAAAAGTGTTTTCGATATTGAGACTAAAATGCGGGGTTTATAATAGTTAGGCATGTGATGTCTAAGGAATTCATTTGATTAGGCATGCGTTGTCTAAGGAGGTTGCGGATTCCAACTGTTGTAGTTTTTCACTTTCTTTTCTGCGACCGTAAGTGTAATATGTGATATCGCCGGTTTCGTTGCTATATGTCAACGACAATTGGGATGCGCACATTTACTTACATTGATGACATGTGATGTTATGTGTTGCTGGATATGTTATATTGGATCGTCGCGTTTTGAATAGCCAGGGGTTTTATATGAGATGAGAGTTTTTATTTTCATTCATGTAAGAACTTGTATGTAATATTCTTTTATTGGGGAACTTCCAGGTAGCGGAAGATGTCACCCATTGTATATTATTTACTTTTCCGCACTATGATAGACCCAAGGAGGAGGGCACAAGTAACCGGGTTCTGGAGTCCAGTGGGAGACTAACTCGAGGAGTCGAGTCTGGGTCTCCTAACTCTAGAATTGGTAGGATTGCTTGCCGCTCTCGTAGGGGTCTAGGGGTGTGGGTTTGGCTATTCATCGCGACCGTGGAATCCGTGTTTTATACAGGCTCGTATTGAAAACGCGGACGTCCTAGTATATCCAATATTTCATATGTTTCTTCTGCTGCGATATCTGTGATGTGATCATTTGATGTTCTGTGATAAATACTGTATATAGTATATATGATATATTATATAGGTGTTACTTATATTTTACACCCGCGCTAGCCCTGCCTCGCTCTGCCGTTAGTTACCTAACCTAACGGTGCACGAGGGGACATCGAGGCGAATGCGGATGGCATAAGTGTACGTCGTATTTATCTGTGATGTTTAGGTAACTTAAATGATGGGACTTCATTAATATGATTAATGAAAGAAAAGAAACCTAAGATGTTGTGGAATCGAATTTTCAAAAACAGGTAGCTACAGTTCTTGCTTTGCATCGCGGTGTTCCTAGTAGAACATCCTTCACCTTATTCGATAAGGAAAGGAACGAGATCCCTTCACCGGGAGTGACTCCTTTAGCAATAACTCGCAGATGCTACACCCCTCGGTTTGTCTTTTGATTGCTCCTATAGTTCTTGCTTTGCAAAGTGATGTATATGATATATCCTGCACCTCATTCGACGAGGAAAGGGCCGACGATCCCTTCACCGGGAGTGACCCCTTTAGCAAAACTAGAAAAGCCTAAAAAACACTCCATTTTAAAATCATTTGATTCTACAACGATATCAAGTTCATTACGCAATAGGTTTTCAGAAAAACCTGTCGTAGCCCTCCGTCATTTCAGATACGTACTAGTTAGTATTCGTGCTATGTTTGTTGACTATGTTAAGGCGTAGTGTGCGGTAGATAATTAGTGCTTATCTGTATAAGCATATGATGCGATTGGATTAGGGTAGTCGTGCGACTTTGTTGACTATGTTAAGGGTCGTGCGGGTGGGTTTAATTCAATCGAGAAATGACGGGATGAACTTGACTAGCACTTATGATTTGTTGACTATGTTAAGGTCATATAGCTGCTAGGGGCAAAATATTATTGGGAATTTCAAGTGTTGAAATTTGCAATGAGATTGCATACCTTCTATGAGATAGTTGGATCCCGATACCCACTGCGAGTAATTGTTACTCCTGGGAGAGTTTTACACATTACAATTAGCTAATCAAGTAGGTGTCTAGAAAGGTGTCAACGGGGTTACACCTCTGGGAAAACGAGGTTTACATTAATTAGGTTCGTGCGAAAGCACGGGGAACCTCCCTCAAAGTACCGACACTGGCCTGGCAGAAAGATTGGCGAACTTGTAGCGTGTAATTAAACCCGGCTAGTCTTTCCTTTTAGGGTTTGAAGGAAGATTTGATAAAAACAGCGGGAGCCATCCTGATTAGATAAAATAATAACCAATCTGATCTTGCAAGAGCGCACGCAGAGTGTTTTCTTCTCTCTCTCTCCAGGTAGCGACTATGTCACGCCTTAATCAAGATAATAAAAAGGATATATTGACCGAACCCGCTTGTTATACTGAGCTGGGGAACGTTGTTCCCACTCCAACTTATAAATGTTATAAGACAGAGCAGGAATTAGGGGATTACCAGAACTCCCGTGCCGCCCAAACGAAGAAAGTGCATACCGATGCATCATCTTCGGGTGTGTTCATTACAGAGAACTGTTTCTCAAATGTCCTTTACGTCCTGGGTATACGATACCGGATCAGGATCCCACATATGTAATATATTACATGGGCTACAGAAAGGTAAAGAACCGAGAACGGGTAATAAGTTTCATGAGGCAGAAAACGGTGCAAGCGTTGCAGCCAAGTCTGTTGGTCACTGTCACCCTGTATTATCAGTACATTGATTCTGAACGAATGTTATTAGATACCGAACCTGATATACAAAATCAAATCAGTCTCTTTATTAGTAAAGAAATGATAAAATTTTGTATTGTTGGATAATGTTTTGAACATTTCCTATATCAAAAGTTGATCGGTTCAGGCACGTTATCTAAAAGCATTATTGTTCTAAATCAAACTACAGTTCTTAGTATATGGAACACACACAAGAGGAAGAGTTCAGAGATGAACGAATCCTTCTTGAGGTATTATAGACTAGGTCATATCAATGCGACCTGACTGGCTAAAGTTACATTTTAGATGCATATTTAAATTAGTTTGAATTTACATCTTGTGAAACTTTCCAGTCATGTCACAAAGATTAGATGACCATAGCTTTGTTTATTTGAAACAGAGAAAGAGTTAGTGAGCATTTGGGATTGATACATGCTGATGTATGAGGGTCCCCTGTCTATACATGCCAAGACCGGTTCTTTGTACTTCATTACATTCTCTGATGATCTCTCAAGATCCAGACATATGTTCCTGTTGAAACACAAGTCCGAACCTTTTGAGATATTCACAGAATATAAGTTAGAAGTAGAGAACCAAAAACAAGGGTATAAGTATTGGGTCCTTTGATGAGATCAAGGAGGAGAATACTTGAGCACGAAATTCCTGGATTATTCTAAAAGAGAATGAGATTCTCTCTCAGCATTACTCCTCCGTATACACCATAGCATGATGGTATATCGAGGCAAAGCAATAGCACCCTATATGATATGGTGTGCTCTATGATGAGTACTACTGTGTTTCCTATTTCCTTATAGAGAGTTATGCACTTATGAACTTGCATACCTATTGAATAGGGTTCCGATCAAATCAGTTGCCCACCACTTCATATATGATATGGAATGGGAAGAGCCCATCTCTTAAGTTAGTTATGATTTGGGGTTGTCCGGCCTATGTCTAAAAGAAAAATCCGGACAAGCTCGAGGCAAAGTCAGATCTGTGGAAGTTTGTTGGATATCCCAAGCATATGCAAGGGAATATCTTCTACCTAACCGAGGAACAAAAATGTTTTGTTTCTCAGCATGCCACCTTTGTGAAAGGGAATTTCTTGTGAAGAAATTATTGGTAATGAGGTAGAACTGGAAACAGTTCTAGTTTTACAAACTGCAGCTGATGATTTGGTAGAACCAAAGGATTCAATAGCAACCAACGAACCTCAGCCTCTCCACCGATCTAGTAGGGTTCCTCACCCACCTGAGAGATACTTCGGTTTCTCTATGACAGTGGGAGCAAAGATTGCATCATGAGATGAAGACCCAACTATTTTCGGGCTGGCCATCAGGGGTAGGACTCTGTAAGAATGGCTGGATGCTTATCGATCTGAGATGGAATCCTTATACACCAAAAAAGTATGGACTTTGGTTGCTTTATCTAAAGGGTTAAATCCCCATCAGGAGCAAGTATATCTTGAGAAGATTACTTGGTGTACATGGAAAAGTTGAGACTTTCAAATCTAGACGTGTTAAAAGTTTGCACCATTGACCAGGTATGGATTATGATGAAACCTTTTCTGGGGCCTATGCTTAAGTCCATCCAGATCATACTTGTTACGGCTACATACCATGACTACGATATCTGGCGGTTGTGTCATGACTGCTTTTCTAAATGATATTTTGAAAGAAAGCGTCTAAAAGTACGCAGCCAGAGGGCTTCGTACACAGTGGGAGCAGCGGAAACGTGTGCAAGATGTTTTATGTGATAAAGCAGGCATCGCGGAGTTGGAACATCTGTTTTGATGAGTTAGTCAAAGAGTTTGACATCATCAAAATGGTAGATGAACCTTGTATATACAAAAAGGTAGTAGAGAGTATGGTAGTGATCCTCGTCGAGTACGTGGATGACATACTCTTGATAGGGAAGTAGTTTCCTATGCTACGCTCGGTCAATCTCCGCTTATCACAAGGATTCTCCATATAGGATCAAAGTGATACCTACTAAATCCTGGGTTTTGGATCTTTGAGATAGATCTAATTGGATGTTAGGATACTCACTAGTTGAAGTGAGATGGTATCAATCGATCCTAGGGAGAATCACTGGAAAGGTTCCAGAGTGATAAGGACGACTGAATGTCAGTCGCATGCATTGTCTTTACCCTCAGTGGAGGGACGGTATGTTGGAAGAGTTCCATGCTAGATACCGTGACATACTAGATGATTAAAGGCAAGATATATCGTTACCAAAGGTCCTACCAAAGAGGCAGTCTGGGTGTATATTTGTTCATGAGATGAACTTCGTTCCTCCCATTGTGTGACAATGGAGTTGTGGCTTATGCCAAGGAACGCCCGACCCATCAGTGATCCAGACATATTCTTAGGCAGTATCACCTGATCGTGGAGATGGTTGATCTCCAGGGGATCGAGGTTAGGAGAGTAGATTCAGAGGACAACACGGCGGATCCACTCACGAAAGGCCTTTTCCCAGAGAGAGACTTTTATGGGATGGTAGAGTATGAGATACTACAACCACTGCTATCAGATGGCCCAAGTGCAAATGGTAGATTGTTAGTTATATGTATGCCCTAGAGGCCATTACTATACATAGGTTGTATATTGTAGTGGATGCTTGGACATATATAGGGATGACTTTCTTGCTCGATATGATAGTATGCTATTTGGTTACTCTTTACCTTAACGTGTTCACTGATTGTCTCTCTGTTACATGTTGGTAAAACCCTTAGGATGTGTACTTGACTACCTGGACTATGATGCGGATCATACTAGTGGGGACGTGGTGGTCCATAAGTACATCCTTCAAAGTCCCTAGTCGTGGGTGTATCGAGACGGGGCATCGATATACCAGAGTAGACTAGCGTATACCTTCTCGACCCATACAGATGGGCGATGGATGATCCCATATCCATTGGTGTTTGACATCAGAGATGATATACGGGTGCTCAGTGGAGACTCGGTACACTGGACGGACTCGCCGAGAACTCCCAGATGGTATTATACCTTACGTCAGATGGCAGTTCTCTGGTGACACTGGTGCAGGTTAGTCTGTAGACCCGAGATCGTCATAGAGTCTTGTGTGATTCCCACCGTGCTTTGATTTCCATCATACCACGTCCAAGAGGGCGTGCAAAATGGTGGATTTTGGGTACAGTCCCGAATCACATGGAGGCAATGAGCGATAGGAGGGGTTTCTTCTTTCCCGGTACAGGGAGTTGATGTTGCGCAGTGCTCGATTGGCTATAACAGGAAGTCCTTGGCCAAGGCTGCTTTAGAGATTTACTGGTAAGTGTTACCAGTAGTTTCTCGACCCGTTATGAGCCTCATATCGACATGACTTATCGAGTTATTGGGGTCTGACGTTTACGACGCCTAGACGAGATATGCGACATATCAGACGAACAAACCGGACTGTACGGTAGTGTTACTAGTTGGACTCACAGGAGTGTGAGCGGGCTTGCTCGTTGATCTTCTGATCGCTCAATACCCGGGTGGCCATTACGTTTAGCAGACCGCTTGCGGCTTGTGGGTGTTTGATATGATCATCACCTGCTGCCGGCGTATTGATGAGTCTTTAGAGTCCTACACAGGGGTTTCCTGGCTCAAGTGAAACGAAATAGGAGCGCATATGAGATATGTGCGGGACCGAGAATAATACCAGTATGTTATACTTTATTCTATTCTCACGATTTGTATCATCGGTCGGTTATATGTGATATAGCCGGGTTACCGAATCAAGTGTTGATTCGATACATTGATACACATGATATTAGTCGGTTATATGAGATATGACCGGATCGTTAAATCAAGTGTTGATTTAATGATTTAATGTATAATTATATATTTGATATATCAATTTGCAATAACTAGTATTGGTTCACTTAAGATTGATTTTCTCACTTGAATGTGCACATTGTTTATATGTGATATATGCAAGTGTACTTGTTTGTATCATGCTTGATGATACAAACATGTTGTGTGTATGAGACTTGAAACATATCAAGGTTGGATTAGGGTTTACTATTTTCTTAAATAAATAACAAAAGAGAGTGACTTTGGTCAAAGTTATCAAGCTTCATGAAGCTTGATGAACATTGACAAAGTCAACTCTTTTGTCATTTGTTCAAGATATTAGCTAACCCAACCCTTAACCTTATGCTATGGTTAATTCTCTACATGAGTTAAGCATGAGGGCTTAACTCAACCATGGTGCCATGATTAAAAGGATAAGTGTTCATATTATTCTTTTAATGGAAATGATTCTTTCTTCTTCTTCATCTTCATCAAGCTCACAAAAGCTTGCTAGCTCCAATGGTGCCATGAGAAAAAGAGTGAGAAATCCAATTTTAATGTGAACCCACTTACTATTTCTTCATTCTCTACCACTTGCCATGTAGTATAGGGTGTTCTCTTCACAAAGTTTTTGACCAAGTGAAGGAATAGCTTGAGTTTGAGTCTCCCCGACGTAGATCATCTTCGGCCTCGAAGTCAATGACCTAGCTCGATCTTTTCTCCGACGAAACCATCGCTAGAGTGCAGGATCCGATGATCGCAGCGGAGGGACGTCAACACGGAGCTAAAGAAGCGGTGGACCGGATCTACAAAGGTTGTAATCCCTTTCACTTATTAGCAAAGTTGTTTTCTTGCTTGCTTTTCGCCTTTACTTCTAGTTAACGATCTATATTAGTGTTTCTCGGCACCGGAAAATTTTTGTTTGGCATGGTTGATGCCTTGTGGAATCCCTTGAGTGTGCCTAGTAACCCTATAAGAATCTGGCTTAAACCAAAGCCGACTAGTAAAAACTGTCCGAAAAGTCGTACGTGCGTAAACACACGTACGCATCCGAACCCTTGTCGTAATACCATATGACCTCTATATCGTTTCGCCTAGAGCAGGGAAACTCTCTGTGTGGGACTCTAAAGACTCGACACTACGCTGGCAGTGGGTTTAACCACAGACCGCAACCGGCACTAGCTGTACGTAACGGTCCCCAGGTAGATGTCGATAAGAAGGCCGATGAGGAAAACCATCCGAACCCGTACTGAGCCTGATGTGACAATCTCCGTACAGTCCGGTCTGTTCATCTAAGACTATCGCATATCAAGCCTAGGGGGCGGCAAGCGTCAGTCCCCTAATAGCTGTATAAGTCATGTCGGAGCGAAGCCCATTACACCCTGAGAAGCTACTGGAACCTACCAGTATATCTCGCTTGCCCTGGCCAGAGACTTTGCGTAATGGCTCTCTGACACAGTGCGATATCAACTCCCAATACCGGGAGAGACGAATCCTATCTAACCGCCACTGCCTCCAAGTGCTCGGGACTGCACCCAACTGCTACCTGTTTGCACGACTCCTTTGTGCCGTGGTTGGGTAGCAATCTAAGAACAGTGGGACACACTCGAGGCGAAGTAGCAGTGTCAAGTCTGCGGACTATGCTGTACTCATGTCATCTCGGAACTGTTAACTGACGATGGGTATAATACCAACCAATCAGTTCCCTGCGAGTCCTGTCCGGTGTACCCGTAACCTAACGAGCACCTATATACTATCTCTAGTACGACGTGCTGATGGCTGTGGGATAGACCATCTCCCCAACTGGGATGAGAAGCGTATACACTTAGTCTACTCCGGAATATCGATGCCCAATCTCGATAATCCAATGACCAGGGACCTGTATAGGATGTTGCTTACATACTACCCAGCCCCCACTAGCGTGACTGCCATCACGACGCTGGTAATCAAGCAAAGATCCTAAGGGCTCTACTAATATGTATAAGTGATACGTCATAAGAAACAAATGCACATATTAAAGTAGACACAAACCAAGTAGCATACTACCATGTTTAGCAAGACTGTTATATACATCTGTGAATATCCCAAGCTTCCATTAAGTAATATACAACCTAGTATGATACAATAATGGCCCCTAGGGTATATACACTAACACGATGTACCCGTTGTATGTATATTTTACTTTCTGTACTAGGATTACCCCGCGGAGGGGTGCACGGATAGCCGGGTTCTAGAGGGCAACGGGCCCGCATCTCATGGCGTTGAGACGGAGGGGGCTTCACTCTAGAACCGGCGGTCTATTCGCCGCACTCGTAGGAGGTACAGGTTGACCCAGGAGGGGTGCCCAAGTTACCGGATTCCGTGAAGTGTTGGGTGGTCCATTCACGTTGCTGAAGGGGGCTGCCTCTCTTCAGGTTTTGGCGGGTAACTTGCCATGCCCGTAGGGGTCTAGGATTTCATTGCACAGGCTATCCACACGACCAGGGGAACGTCGGGTTTCAGTAGCGGCTCTATGAAACCCGGGGATCCCAGATATCTGTATTGTTCTGTGATGCTTATTACATTTCTGTGATGTTGCATTTTATCACGCCTTGAGCGAAATATTATATATTGATATATATACTAGTAGATGTTGTATATGTTTTGCATCCGCGCTAGTCCAGTCCCCGCTCTGTCGTTAGTTAAGTAACCTAACGGGTGATGACGGGACCCAGTGGCGAATGCGGATGGCATATACGTACATCATTATTTTCGTTCTTTATTGGTGTGATCAATTGATGGGACTGCGTTGATTCGGATCAATGCAAGCTAAACAAACCTATTCTGATGTTGTTGGAACATTTTTCAAAAAGCTGTTATTGCAAGGACGTTCTCTTTTGTTTTGCATCGTGGTATTCAGTTGGAATATCCTGCTCCTCTGTCGACGAGACAAGGGCAGAGATCCTTTCACCGGGAGTGACCCCTTGGACAGAAGTTTACGTCAGGGCAATAACTTCACTATAGCCGATTACTTTTGCTTTGCATCGTGGTATTCAGTTGGAATATCCTACACCTCATTCTACGGGGAAATAGCCGAGATCCCTTCACCGGGAGTGACCTCTCTAGCAAAGGTTTTCGCCACTATATTTTTATAAAAGCTATCTGGTTCCTTCAACGATATCAAGTTCATTACGTTAAAGGTTTTTCGCCAAAAACTATTCGTAGCCCTCCGTCGTTTCAGAAAGGTAGCACATAGTATTCATGCTATGTATGTTGGCCTTCGTCAAGGCATAGTGTATGGTAGCTATTTGTTACTTTTCTGCGGCATAGATAGATGCGTTGGTTTGGGACAGTCGTACTACTATTTTAGCCTTCGTCTAGGGTATGTACGGGTGGGTTCAAATTAACCTGGATAATGACGGGTAGAACTTGACATGTGACTTATGATATGTTGGCCTTCGTCAAGGTCATAAGAGCATGGGGTAAAAATCACATCGAGAGTTTCTAAAGAAACTGAAATTTGCCAGATATGCGCATACCTTCTGGAGTGTGATAACGTGAGCGGATTCTGTCACGTTATCATGCGATGATAGTTGGATCCCGATTCCCACTGATGAGTTGGTTTACTCCTAGGCTGATCCCGACTAATTCTTCTTTCAGGTTTGGAGGAGAATTTGACGTTACAGTGGGAGGTTTCCTGATTAGATAAAGTGATAACCATTCTGATCTAGGTTAGAGTGCACGCTGAGTGTTTCTTTTCTCTCTCTCTTTGGCAGCGACCATGACCCGACCTTTGACTATGACTCAGTGACCAAAATTAACCGAATCTTCTTATACACTGGCTTTTGGATTGTCAGAGTTGCAAACCTCATTGCCACTCCTACTTTTACCCTTTTCTCCAGGACACCCCGTATTACTATGAACGTCCACTTCTATTGGACAAAACCATCGTATGGTTATATACGAACTCGAAGGAATTTATTCGAGGATGGTTTCCGGTTCTGGAGAAAACGAATAGGACTATTCAGTTGTCTTTTCCTTTTACCTTCTCTCAGGTTGCGAGTACTCCTTGGTTTAGGAGATAGTACACCTATTACACAAATTGGATAGTCTTCTTCCAAACCTTAGGCTGGTGCCGAACGGTGGGGAATGAAGAAAACCAATTAGAATAACGATAGTGTACAGAAGGTATTAAGTAAATACATATCAAGGGATTAGTAAGAGGGCAAAGTAAATTGCGACTGCTATTCACGACCAAACCAAGTATTTCATTACCACTCCAACTTCACCTTTGTATTTCTCCAGAACACTCCGTATCACTATGAAGATCTACAGTTTATTTGGATACTCCATCGTATGGTTATATACGAACTCGAAAGGAACTTGTTCCAGTTCGGGGATGGATTCTGGTTCAGGAGAAATAGGAATAAGGTTTATTCGGTTGTCTTTTATCTTCACCTTCTCTCGCATTGCGAGTGCTCCTAGGATTAGGGCAGTACACCCATTATACTTGTTGGATAGTCTTCTTCCAAACCATAGGCTGGTGCCGAACGGTAGGGATGGAAGAAAACCATTTGGCCTAAAGGGGTGTGCAGAAGGTAATGACTAAAGACATATAAAGGGATTTGGAGAGATGGCAAAGAATTATACGGTTATAGTTGTGAATCGGATAATGGATGAGGCATTACTAGGAATACCGGGATATCCCATCGAAACATTTCAATGTTTCAGTTTCACTGTGTACTGTTAAAACAAAACTGATTTCCCAATTAGACACTTACTCCAGAGTATGTATTTACCAGGTTTGATTCTCACATCTGTATGGTTTTACAGATGATGAGCGGGAGTAAGTTTGTGGGAATTAGGTGACCATCATCATTATATCGGGATTCGTTGTAATTGGTGATATTTGAGGAAGTCACCTGGGTTGTTTTCCAGACGGCAAATATTTGGTTTTGAATATCCGTTGTTATGCACCAATTTCAAATTGATATATCTGTACGTCTATTTTTATAGAGTGAGATATACCTTTTTGAAATTATGTCTATGACATTTACCTATATCAGTGGATAGTTAGGTAAGGAGCATTGAACAGCGGTGTAATTCTTAACCATAAGTACAGTTTTCAACCTACGACACATAGTGAATGAGTCATTTGACTCAAGGGACTTATACAGAGTATTGTTTGTTGTCCAGTGTCCATTAGGACAGAGGGGAAGGTACTCGTACTATATTCTGTTTACTTGTGACTTCTCTAGTTCTTAGACAGGTGTTTCGTTGAAACGCAGGGTCCAAGTTTTGAGAAGTTATAAGTATAAGATTAAAGTAGAGAACCATGTATTGCAAGTATCGGGATTCTTCAAGGTGATCGAAGATGTAGATACTTGTGTATGGTATTCAGTTGATAGTAATGATTAAGAGAACTTGCTTCTCTTTCAGGTTACTCATAATTGGAAGTACTCCTAAGTTGAGTAACGCTGATCGGCCTCCTTCCATTTAGTTGACATGCACTGGAGACAGATGCATGATTTGAATCTGGTTCAATTAAATCAGTGCCTCTGTTTCTGTATTGGATATAGAACAGTTCATATCTTAACGATATTGAGGTACGGGGAGTTGTCCGACTTATGCTTAAAACCAGACTCTGGATGACTCAAGGCACGTTTCTGTAATGGCTGTTTGTGGGTTGACCCGGGCAATGATGAGGGTTTACTTTCTACCATCTGGAAGATCAATAGTGATATTGTTCTTGACTCGCCACAGTTTTAATAAAAATGGATTTTTTCAGAAAACAGTAATGGGAGTATGGTAGAACTGGAAGTGATTCCAGAACCGCAGACGATAACTGAAAATTTGAGAAGAACCTAAAGATTTAATTTGGTTTGACATTCCATTGGCCACTCCGCAGATATGGTGGGTAACCTCAGGCGCTCGAGAGGTACTCCGGTAGACTCAAGGACGGTGACAGGGAGGTTCTTGTTTACCCAGACTTACCATTGCTGTTGTTCCAGACTATGAGACCCGGCAGGAGGATGAGTATAGCGTCGTTCTAAACTAGCTTTAGAAGTGTACGTCTATATGACTCTGCCAGAGGGTTGTCGTAGTCAGTGGGAGCAGCATTGGTGGACAGGTGTCTTATGTCTATTTATAGACTAAAGCGGATATAGCGGGGATAGATCATCTATTTCTGGTGTGACAGTCATAGGTTTGACTTCATCAGAATACGGGATGGATCTGCTAAGAAGGTAGTATGGTGTAGTGTCCTGGTATTTGGATGACATACACAGAGTAGGAAGTGAAATTCCTATACTACGGTCGGTTATACTTTAGTTGTCACACAGAAGTTTCTCCACATAGGACTTAGATATTATATCAGACATTCTGATTACTAGATCTATGGTTTTAGATCTAGATTTGGGTGGTTTCCTAATCAGGGTACTTAGACAGCATTCTAAGAGTATTTAGAATGGACGACTCCTGGCAGGTGGTGTACCTGCAGGTAATGGTGTCACCCTCTCTAAAGGTGTCTTACAGACTAAAGGGGAGAGGGATACGCATGATTGGCAGATCACTTGCTTAGGCAATTGAGTCAATCATGAGATGTCAAGTACCACACCAGATGTTGTTCTTGCAGTAGGTGCAATAAGTTGATCTTGATCCAATCCTGGAGAAACGATTGGAAGCAGTTTTAGAACATAAGTGGATGTTCTAGGGATTTGATAACGGCAGCCTCCTTTGGGAGACAGTTATCACTCCAGGCTTCCAAGGTGACATGGTTGACAGAGTGACTGTCAGAGTTATAGTTTTCCCTCTGACGAGGGGCAGTATTTTGGACAGGTGGTCTAGGTGGATACCAAGGGAAGGCATGGCGCAGGATAATGATTAATTTCAGTTGACGATACTGTCTAAGAAGTTTGGATTTGGAGTTCACTTATGTGCTCGGTCCCATCAGATATCCAGACACATTCTAAGACAGGTATTGCTCATTTCGGGAGATGGCTTTCTCCGCGAACTTGAGATATTGAGAGACATAGAAAGAAACACCACAGCGGATCCACTCACTAAGGCTATTCCTCGAACGCAATAGTTTCGCAAACAAGCTTTGTGAGACTGACTACTAGAGGAGTTGGGTGTTCGGTATCACACGGGCTATGAGTATGCGACATCGCAATTATTAGCCTTGAGTGCAAATGGGAGATTGTTGGAAATAGTACCCTTAGAGTCAATTATTGGATCACAGGCACGTGATTGCAATGATTGAGGGAGGACCTATACCGGTAGGACAGTCTTACTCAAGATGATAGTATGCTATCTGGTTTATCTTTATCATCGTGTACTGCTTTAGGTGACCTTAAGAGTCGCTATTACACGTTGATAGAGCCCCTAGGATTCTTACTTGATTACCAGCAGTATGAGGGCGATCATATACGTGGGAGCTGGGGTCTATAAGCACATCCTTAAAAGGTCCCTAGTCGTGGGAGTTTCGAGACAGGGCATCGATACTCCAGAGTAGACTAGTGTATACAGTCGAGACCCCGACGAGGGGCGGTGGCCGGTCTCACAAGCCACTGGTGTCAGTTGGTTCACCTAAGATGTATACAGGTGTTCATTGGGTTATGAGTACACCGGACAGGACTCGCCGGGAACCTGCTAGTTGGTATTATGCCTGACGTCAGATAGCAGTTCCCTGGTGACATGTGTACAGGTTAGTTCATCGACCTGAGATCGTCATTTGTCTCGTGTGAGTTCCCACTGTGCTTTGATTACTACCCTACCACGCTCAAAGGAGACATGCAAACAGGTTTTAGTTGGGTACAGTCCCGAGCCACATGGAGGCAGTGAGCGGATCTACAGGGGTTCGTCTCTCCCGGTATTGGGGGTGAGGTCGCGCTGTGTCTAGGAGAGCCAGTACATGAAAAGTCCTTGGCCAAGGCAGGAGATTTACTGGTAGGTATTCCAGTAGTATCTCAGGGTGTTCTGGGCTACACTCCGACACGACTTGTACCGCTTTTGGGGGTCTGACTTTTACTAACCCCATAGGCCCGCCATGCGATGCTCATAGACAAACGGACCGGACTGTATGGATATTATCACTTACAGGCTCAGTAGGGTGTCAGGATGAGTTCGCTCATCGACGTCCCTTTTGGTCAATATCTGGTAGCCCGTCAAGTATGGCTAATACCTCTGACGTGCTAGTGGTTAAATCCACAGCCATAGTATTCACGAGTCTTTAGAGTCCACCACACACAGTTACTCAAGTTTTGGGCGAAACGCTGTAGAGGTCGTATGGAGATATGGCAGGGTTCGATCAGATTCGTGCGGTATAGTATGGATCATGATCGGACGGATAATACTAGCGGGATTTTGTTTAAGCCGGATCCTAGTATTGTACAGTGTAGATTTTGTCTCTTTGCATTTGTGTTCAGTGGGAATACAAATGCGGGCATGTATATGCAGTCGCGGGGTTTTCCTGTAATTTCTTATGGGATAAGTTTTCTGAAGTTGCCAGTTTGTATTCCGTTCCGGCCAGTTTTCTTTTGTTCCTTCGCGGCCGGACTTTCTGATGGAGGGGGTTATTTGCAAGTTTGCAAATAACTTATTGTGGAGGGGGTTTCTTGCATTTGTGGCTTCATCATGATGAGATTCTTTTTTAGTCTCTTCCATTGCATTTAATGTGATGGTGTGTGAAAGGATTTGAGGAGAAATGGTGTGACCATTTTTATTGATGTTTATCATTTCTTTTTTCTCCACTTGCATTGCTTGCAATTTTTCCTCCACCCATTTTCTTGAAGGGGCCGGCCACTTGAGGGGTGAGGAGAGAGAGATTCATTTTTATGTGTGGCATTTTCCTCATCTCATTCCTTACAAAAATAAGAGCACCATTTTCCTCCAAAGTTTTTTCTTCTCTCCTCCATCACCATGGCAACTTCACAACCCCAAATGAGATAATGGTTTCTACACTACACCTACAACATCTCTTGGACGCGTCGGCTCGCCAACTTCGTGCCCGAGTTGCCTCGGTCCAGAGGTAGGAGCCCGTAAAAGAACCCGGCGATGTGGTGCCCGTTTCGACGAGGAGGCGACGACCGGAGATTCCGCGAGGAGATCGGAGTAAAGGCGAAGACCGAAGGACACGGATCGCTTGGTATACCTCTTTACCCATCTTTTAGTTTGCTAGTAGCTAGGATAATGGCCCGATCCGGGATTTTTGTGCGCGGTGGTGCCGGTTTACTAGTTTGTAAAATTTTTTGTTTCCGCGTTTCCGGCGTCGGATCGACGGCCGGGGCGCCGCCGTGGACTTACACAAAGGCGTTCCCATGGTCATTATATCGAGTTTCGGTTTCATTCTTCTAGAGGGTCCATGGAATTACTTGCGTGTTTTTCCGAATACCTTAAACATGGAAAAATGGGTTTATGACATTCGATCATTTTCTATCGACTCACAACGTACCTGCGTGAAGTCTTCTCTGGCTGGAATCAATCAATCTGATGACCTCGCATCCGGGTATGCAAATGAACCACATGTCCTAGTCATTCATTCATGGGTGACTAGCGATCTACTATCATATCTCTAAGTATAAACTCGTGCTGCAATAGCTTCAAACATCTGGGGCGATATATTGTCATTCGCAGCAGCAACTGGCTCATTCGTCCGCACGCTAAACAATGCCTCAACCATCAAGAATAAATGGTGCAATGACGGTCATCACATTCTAGCCGGCCGTTATCAGTGGCCCAATCCTCTGGTGCTGATATGCACATTCAAGAAATTTGTAAAAGCAATCCATCAAACGCTCATGGCACAAAAAACACAATAAAACGGCACATCTATGCAATTGTGTGTCACTGGAGTACATCCTGGTCAGTCCTCGTCCAAGACGAGCTTGTGCTGACCGCAACTCTAGCCGCAGTTCTCTCTGCCCGTGCAACCGTGGTAACAGAAACCACAACCGATATGGATGAGGATAGATCGTAGGAATCAATATAATACTGTGCAAGGAAATGTACATCCTAAGGCATCTTAAGCGCAGTAGCGTATCGTAAGTATGCCGTGGAACATACACACGGTACGTCACTCTACTTAAGTCACCTACTCCATCAACCAAGGTCAACCTATGCGACAAAAGTTCGGGTCTAATACCCCCTCGACCAAGTCTAAGTTCTGTAAGGTCAAGCCTAGGTTCCGAATATATAAGTACGCCCTAGACTCCGCATATTCAAACATAGACTCGAACCAAGGTTTAACCTAGCGCTCTGATACCAACTTTGTCACGCCCCGAAATGGCACGTGACTGGCACTTGAATAATATGAAGTCTATAGAACCCCATCTAATTCAAGTAAGCCAAAATCCCAGAAATCTAAACCATTTGAAAAGAGAGGGAAGGAAAAAGTTTGATTTTAACGCAAGTGGTTTAACAAAATAAGCCGTAGTATGCATTTTTAAAACCTCAAGTCTTTTCTGAAAATTTTGGCAGAGTTTCCTTTGTAAATACTGACTCCAAACGTGTACAACAAATGAAATATATATAAAGGCATCCCCAAGCGGGAGGTAGCTCTTCGCCAATTGGCGGACACAACCACGCAAGCAATATAATATACAACGCCGAGGGGCGAGGATCAAAACTCAGAAGAAAACCAATATCCACCAGAAAATCATAATAATACAAGCGCGACTCTAAGGTCGAAAGAATAAACATACTGGTCTTCTAAGTCTATAAAATATACAAGTCTGGTTGATGGAGTTTGCCAGATACAACTGAATATATATAAAATACGACGGTGGTCACGATGCGAGTGAACCCACCTACCAAAGCAATCACCCGGATAGAACAGTGTGCCAGCAAACCGCAACGAAACCTGTACGGAAAAACCTGCAAGAACTGTGGCACAACGGGGGTGAGTTGCCAACTCGTGAGTAGAAAACATCACCGAGCAGAAATCGTATGTATGACTCAATCCTAGGTCATACGATAATATATCCATAATATATAATATTACCCTGAAATATCTACACATAAGTGTAATATCAAGTGCTCGTGTTAGTGCCTCAGGTAGCAACATAATACATATATGATGTATGAATGCATTAAAATGAAAACAGAATACATCATGAATGAGAAAGCTGTTTTCTTTATTTAGTGAGATTTCTGTATATACAAATCGAGGTATCATCAATCAAATCAACATAGAATCCGTGTCAAGCATCGACACAAAACATATATCCCAATATCCAATATCTCGGGCTCCGGCAATCCGGACTGGCCCATATCATCAAATCGCACTATCTCGGGCCCCACATGATCAGGATCGGCTCATATCCATCTCTCTCATAACTCCGATCGGTATCCTCCAGATATCCGTCGAGTTTCCATACAATCACCGGTCGGTATTGCTTCCCTGCCGGGCTCAACGCCTTTCTATACGATCTTCTTGCCCCGGGGTACCGCACCGGGTCCACCATGCACCCGCAGACGGTCCCTCCCCATACCTCAAATCGGGTGTATGATACTACTCGAGAACTGAGAAAACTCATGGTGGACATCTCAAATATCATATCACGAGAAAACCGCACTTTTTATCTTTTGAAATAAAATGAGTTTATAAAATCTTGCGGATTCTCCAAATCCATAAATCTCATGGAAAATCCGAATCTCATAGTCAAAAGTCAATAAACAGTGAATACCGGCATAAAGCCTCATAATATTGCATGACAAATGAAAATACACATGCATGAGATATCACAGTAATAAATGCAATGTCTAAGCTATCATATAAAAGCAAGCTCACTAGTACCATGTCGAAACTATTAGCTAACAGTTTATACTAATGAAGTAGTATTTTCTAATGTGTACGTGACATGGAAATTACCGATGATTGTGTGTGAGCCGGCAAATAAGTGTACGTGGAGCATACGCATTATCGGTAATGGTATTGGTGTCCTGACAACAGGGTGCCATAATAACTACGAGAACACATTCAAGCTTGCAATGTGATTGTTAGGATATGAGCGTGTTCAAGTTCTAGTTTAATTACCGCAATCAAGACGGTTTCGCTTGTAGCTAGCCGGTTGAGTACGGGTCGTCCGCAGGGAGATGGGAGTCTTTTTCAAAGTGTTTTAACGAGTTAAGTCCGGTTTTCAGATTTTGTTGGATTATCTAAGTGTTGAGTTGATATTTAAAGAGAGCTTGTTAGGGTTAGGATTAGGTTAGTTTGAGTTAGGAGTCTCCACATCTTTCGTTGCCCCACTTAATATCGGTGTTACGGTAATCGGCAACAACGGGGATTAGCACGACTAGGAAGGAACTTGCGAGTATAAGCTAGGCTTTCCAACGCATAGTCCTTCCTTTTGGTGCTTGTCCGTCCGTTCTTGGCTCTTATCCATAACCTCCGGTTAATTCAACCACAACCGGTCTCACTACGGAATCACCGCTATCATGTAGGATAGGGTGCCGTAAGGAGCGGATTGTGGTTCAATTAACGGGAGTTGATTTAAGTTGTTGGGCAAGGAAAGAGTGAGAGAGATTTCCTTCTCTCAAACTTCCCTTTTCCTACCCCTAACAAGAATGAACTACTCACACATCATAATACGGAAAAATAAAACAAAACAAAGGAGGAAGATAGAAAGAGGGAGATTAGAAGAATACGACTAACTATTTGCGACCTCACCTTGGCAAGGATCTAGCGTAAGTATCATTGTCGTATGTAAGGATAAAGAAAAAGAGAGAAGAAAGAAACAACAAAAATAACAACTACTTAACAAATTAGAATTACAATAAGTAAAATTACAACAAGCATAAAGATAAGGAGACAAGCATGGTAATAAAATGGTCTTCTTTATTCATCACTCTTCACTCAAAAGCTCACTTACAAGTTTAATGGAGAAGAGGTGAGAAGAGGAAGAAGAACAAGACTAAAACTAGGCAAAAATGAGAATACAAAATTGGACCCCTTCCTTCACAAAGTTCTGGGCTATTTATAGGCCAGAAAATGAAACCGTAGGGCAACCACCAGAACCCAAACAGAATGAACAAACTACCCCCCAAAAATTATCAGCTGCCGCCACTATATGGCCGCGGATCCGCGGCCTGGATCCCACTTTGGCCGCGGATCCGCGGCCTTCTGGTCGAATTGGGCCCCCCAATTTCTTGTGGTCACCTGGTTTGATGTGTACATTTTTCTGGTATGTGTATTTTTTCATAATTCCTTCACGAATTTTCCAGAATTTCTGTTGAGGGAAAGGTGGACTTTTTGTCAAGATTTTGTCATGATTGCCTCGAGCTCCGCGTAGATTTCTTGGAAGTTGTTGTTGCCATTGAGCCTTGTGCTTGAGAGTGACATTGATTTGACCTTTTGTCTTCCTATTGATATCTGGCAACATACGGATGAAGAGCAGAGACCGTGTTTTATCTGTGGTTGGCAGGAACCCGGACTTTTTTCGTGTTTTCCATGAATTTCACCGTTTTAGAACCGGGAACCTGTATCCTGCAATTGACTAGCAAACACGGCTCAAGAGTATCTACCGATATGCAATGTGACAAAAATTGGGCGGTATGAAAATGCAAAAATCTGATATGAACAAATACCCCCAAACTTATCATTTGCTCGTCCCGAGCAAAGCCCATTTATTCACAAAAAATTTCCTAACCTCACTTTCGCAGGGAACGCGATTGCACTGAGCATGTGCAACAAGCCGTTAAACCTCTAGGTGTCCCTAGTAGGAGGAGTGTTGTCTCCTAAAGGTTTTCAGCGGATACTACCCACAAAATCCGGTCAAGTTGGTTTTGTAAAATAACTAAGCTTCAAACCCTAAAGTTTTGTTTTAGAAAATAACAATTCTATAATCCTGAGTCTAGACCATCGAACCTTTATTTTTCACACCTCGCTTCTTATTTAACTACAGATTTTATATGTCTTTATGTGCAGTGCAAATAGTGTCGTTAAGTTCCCGAAAGGTCGAATAAAGTCATCATGTCGCACAATAAAGCCCAGATAACAATTTTAAAAGGATAACATAAGTTTTATAAAGAGTAAAGCATTTTTCAAGTTTCGTTTTCCAGTAAGGTTTCAACGTCAGAATTTCTATCTTCCTTAACAGGAAACTAAGTCGTATTTTTCACTCCACCTTTTTCTTGTTTTCATTTCATACACACCTCTGTGAACGTGCAATAGTCTTTATCAAAGAGTAAAACCTTCATATCTCCGTTAAATTTTTTTATAAAAGCCTGTCTTTTATCAAGATTATTCTCACACAAAGAACCGTTAGGAATTTTAACTCGGAGAGAACACTTGCTTGACTTTGTTTTAAACTGGACTTTCTAGGCTTCTTAGCGAGCTTTGGGCCAATGCACCCAAACCAGTTGGTTTCAGGGCATTAGGTGTAGAAACACCCCAGCGGACTTAATTACTCAAGTTACCTAGGACCAAAAACAAAAGGCAGTTTGTCGTGAAAATCAGATGATTTGATACGAACGGAGATATAACTGGCAGTTCAAATATTTTTTTGGATAAAAGACGTGTTGGGTGTGTTTGGTGTGTAATCATTCCAATCAAGTTTTAGATGGGTTATTTTTCAGACTTAGCTCCAATTACGGCATCAATAACATTCCTTCATATTTTCTTTACTTCATAAACTATTCTTGACATTACTTATTTCAGAACAAACCCATTTGATCCTCAGAAAATCATTTATCTGTTTAAAAGTTTAAACATGAAAGACTTGTCATCTAATTCCAAAAATTCACGACACGTGTAGTGTGATGTAAAGACGTATATCCGCTATAGTTAACTTCAAAGGAGAGTTATCTTTCAGGTTTTCAAAATCCAAACATAAGATCTAGTTATTCCTATTTTTTCAAACAAAAACCGTCGAAATGTTGAATCAAAGTTCTTCCACAAGCTAACTTGACAAAAAAGTTTTTATATTCTTTTATAGAAAATTTTCCGATTTTTTTGGATTTTATGGATTTTTATGCAGATGCAAAATATACATATGAATGCGAAGGTAAGAAATGCGTACCGAGCATACCCCCAAACTTAAACTGGACAGTGTCCTCACTGTCGTGGCATGAAGAGAGCAGTTGGAAGGTTCAAAATTGTCGGTTAGTGAAACACCATTTTTATTTGTTTTTGTTTTTAAAGAAAAGAAAAAGAATATACACAAATATAAACAAAATGGTTTGTACATACCCCCAAACTTATTTGGAACAGTGTCCACTGTTCTTGGCTGGATAACCGAAGTTTGGAGGTAGGCAGAGGAAGATCATTCAGGGTAAACTGGCTCCTGTAAGAACAGGAGCTCCTCTGTTGGTTCGGCGCTAAGGTACGGTTTGCATCGGTGTCCATTTACCTTGAAGAGTGAACCGTCCTTTGGATTTTCCAAATCCACAGCGCCCTGCGGATACACATTCCGCACAAAATACGGCCCTTTCCAGCGAGATCGGAGCTTTCCTGGATGAAAATGAAGTCGGGTGTCATAAAGAAGTACCTGCTGACCAGGTACGAAGGTTTTGCGCAAAAGGTGCTTATCATGAAACACCTTCGTTCGATTCTTAACGACAACCGCGTTGTCGTAAGCCTCATCCCTAAGCTCGCTCAGTTCGTTCAGCTGCAGCTTCCGATGGCTGCCCGCGTCCTCAAGAGATAGATTCAGCTCCTTAATCGCCCAAAATGCGCGATGCTCGATTTCGACAGGAAGGTGGCAGGCTTTTCCGTACACAAGCCGATAGGGAGACATGCCAAGGTCGGTCTTATAAGCGGTTCTAAATGCCCAAAGGGCATCAGTGAGTTTCAGAGACCAATCCTTACGGTTCTTGGAAACCGTCTTCTCCAATATCTGCTTGATTTGCCGATTTGAAACTTCGGCCTGCCCGCAGGTTTGGGGGTGGTAGGGCGTAGAAAGCTTATGATTAATGGAGTACTTCCGCATCAAGGCCTCGAAAGTCCTATTGCAGAAATGACTTCCATTGTCGCTAATGATCGCTCGGGGGTGCCCAAACCGGGAGAAAATGTTTTCTTTAAAGAACTTAACGACAACCTTGTTGTCGTTAGTCCGGCTGGGCACAGCCTCGACCCATTTAGAGACGTAATCAACAGCTAGAAGTATGTACAAGTTCCCAAAAGAGCTGGGAAACGGCCCCATGAAGTCTATCCCCCACACATCGAAAATCTCCACAACCAAGATCGGTTGGAGCGGCATCTCGTTTCTCCGGGATATCCGGCCCATGTGTTGGCACCGGGAGCAAGTCTTGCAATGTTCGTGAGCGTCTTTGAAAAGTTGTGGCCAGTAGAAACCACATTGCAAGATCTTCTCAGCTGTCTTTCTGAGCCCAAAGTGCCCGCCACACGCTTGATCGTGGCAAAATGACAGCACACTCTTGAATTCCTCATTAGGGACACACCGACGAATGATCTGGTCGGGACAGTACTTGAACAAGTAGGGTTCGTCCCAGTAAAAGTGTTTTACTTGGGATAAGAAGCGAAGTCTGTCCTGACTCGTCCATTCGGTCGGTAGCAATCCCGTAGCCAAATAGTTCACAATATCTGCGAACCAGGGTTCGCACGATACTTTCAAGAGTTGTTCATCCGGAAAAACGTCATTAATCGGAATTGGAAGCGACGGCGAAGAAGGAAGTCGTGAGAGATGGTCGGCAACTACGTTTTCACATCCTCGTTTGTCCTTAATGACAAGGTCAAACTCTTGAAGCAAGAGGATCCAACGTATTAACCGAGACTTGGCATCTTTCTTCGCAAAAAGATGGCGCAGAGCTGAATGGTCCGTATAGACAATGACTGGAGAGCCGATGAGGTAGGTCCTGAACATTTCTAAAGCAAATACAACAGCTAAGAATTCCTTCTCAGTTGTTGTATAGTTCAGTTGGGCGTCGTTCAGGGTCCGGCTCGCGTAATAGATTACATGCGGCATCTTGTTGATGTGCTGTCCAAGGACAGCACCGATGGCAAAGTCGGATGCATCGCACATGATCTCGAATGGGTGCGTCCAGTCAGGAGAAGAGAGAACGGGAGCAGAAGTGAGTGAGCGTTTCAGTGACTCGAATGCAGTCACACAGCTCTAGTCGAAGTTAAAAGGCGTGTCCTTGGCCAGCAAAAGCATCAAGGGCCTAGCAATCTTGCTAAAGTCCTTGATAAACCGTCTATAGAAACCGGCATGGCCAAGGAAGGCTCGGATATCTCTGGCGCATCGGGGAGGAGGCAGATTGGAAATGACCTCAATCTTTGCTCTGTCAACCTCTATGCCATTTTGCGAGATGATATGTCCTAAGACAATACCTTCGCGCACCATGAAGTGGCATTTCTCCCAGTTCAAAGTGAGATTCTTGTCCTTACATCGGGTAAGGACAGCGTCAAGATGCAGCAAACACTCGTCAAAGGAGTCGCCGAAGATGGAGAAGTCATCCATGAAAATCTCCAAAAATTTTTCCACCATGTCAGAGAAAATTCCCATCATACACCGCTGGAAGGTAGCGGGCGCATTGCATAACCCAAAAGGCATGCGTCGATATGCAAACGTGCCGAAAGGACAAGTGAAAGTGGTCTTGTCCTGGTCTTTTTCGGCGATGGGAATTTGATTGTAGCCAGAGTAGCCATCTAGAAAGCAATAGTACTCATGTCCGGCCAATCGTTCAAGCATCTGGTCAATGAAGGGTAGCGGAAAGTGGTCTTTCCGCGTAGCGGCGTTGAGTTTTCTGTAATCAATGCAAACTCGCCACCCAGTTTGGGTGCGAGTAGGGATTAACTCATTTGCCTCGTTGGTTATGACCGTGATGCCCGACTTCTTGGGGACAACATGAATGGGGCTAACCCACTGGCTATCAGAGATAGGGTAAATGATACCACTATCTAGACATTTGACGATCTCCTTCTTTACAGCCTCCTTCATGACTGGATTAAGACGTCTTTGTGGATCCCGGGCTGGTTTGGCATCATCCATCAGATGAATGTGATGCTCAACGATCAGGGGACTAATCCCCTTGATGTCCGCCATGGACCAGCCAAAAGCTTGCCTGTTGCTGTGCAAGACCGCGAGAAGGGCTTTCTCTTGCTCGGGAGCTAGAGAAGCCGAAATGATGACAGGGAGGGTCTCGTTCTCACCTAAGTAAGCATACTTAAGGTGAGACGGCAACGGCTTGAGTTCGAGCGTTGGAGGTGAAATGATGGAAGGCAAGACTGGTGCAAAGGTCTCGAACTCAAAGGATTCCAGCAAAGGTTCAAAACGAGTGTAGGCAACCGAGTCGGATGGTTCAGGTAACTCATCCGGAAAGTCGAAAGATTCGAACTCGGGTTGTGCGCGGCTAAGATCGTTCGAGAACATGAAACACTCGTATTCGTTATCGGGCGCAGAAACAGCAGCAGATTCGAAGAGAAACGCACTAGTGGCGTCAAGATGATCGTGGTCAAACAGAAACTCCTCGAATTCACACTCTTCTGGTGTGATCTCCTGGATCGAGCAGACATCCAGTATATGAGCATTAGGTTCGGCGGGCTGATTCCCTAACCTAAAAATGTTGAGTTCAATCGTCATGTTTCCAAAAGAGAGGTTCATCGAACCATTGCGACAATTGATCACAGCATTTGAGGTTGCGAGAAATGGTCGACTGAGTATCACCGGAATTTGATTCCGGGGGTTAGCTACAGGCTGTTTATCTAATACAATGAAGTCAACGGGGAATATGAAGTCCCCAACTCTTATCAACACATCCTCTAGCTCACCCCTAGGGTAGGTGATCGATCGGTCGGCCATTTGGAGAGTGCAGTGTGTGGGTTTCAACTCTCCGACGCCTAATTGCTCGTATACTGAATACGGAAGCAAGTTAACACTGGCACCAAGATCAAATAGTGCGCGGTTGATGATCTTATCCCCAATGGTAATTGAAATCGTAGGACAGCCAGGGTCCTTCCGTTTTTGTGGTAAAGATTGGGTAAGGGCATCACTCACAGCACTAGCCAAGAAAACTTTCTTGGGTACCTGAGACTTCCTCTTTTTTGTGCACAAGTCCTTTAAGATTTTCGCGTAAGACGGGACTTGTTGGACAGCATCTAAAAGAGGAATGTTAATGTTAACTTGCTTGAATAACTCCAAAATCTTCTCCATTTGAGGATTTTGTTTATTAGACCTCAACCGGTTTGGAAATGGAACATTTTGAAAATTGGTTGAGTCTAATGCTGGAGGAGGAGATTTTGGAGTTGGAACGGATCCCAGAATAGGTGTTTTCGTGGAGTGAGAAATGGGTCTGTTCAGAGCAGAAGAAGAGGAAGGAGAGCCTGTTGAAGAACGGAGAATAGGCTCGGAAAACGAAGAAGAAGAAGGAGAAGAGGAAGAAGAAGCGGCGGCCGGGGTGTCATCGTTGATTCGCTTGCCAATGTTGTTTTGCAGCATCCTTCCCGATCTCAGCGTAGTCACGGCACTCACATTATGGTTTTGTTGTTCAAGAGCAACATGTGCATTATGTGGGTGACCGGGATTTGGCAGTGGCTGGGACGGAAGCTTCCCCTTCTCTCGCTCGCTCAAGGCCGCGTTCAGCTGTGCAATCTGGGCCTCGATGGTTTTGATGCTCTGCCCGTGTGCGGCGGTGTGTTGCACTAAAGATTGGATCGAAGACTGGATGTTGGCGGTGGATTGAGTCGATTGTTTAACAAACGCCTCCAGACTTCGCTCGAGCGAGGAAACCTTATCAGTGTTTGACGGAACAAAGTTGCTATTTGGTGGAAAAGAATTGTTTGGTGCAAAATTGTTCGTCTGGTTTTGGTAAGGTTGGGGTTGGAAGGGCTGCTGATACTGAGTTTGTTGTTGCGCTTGTTGTTGCGGTGGAGTGCCCCTTTGGAAATTGTTGCCCTGGAATTGATTCTGATTCTGATTCCAGGCGAAATTGGGGTGGTTCCTCCAACCGGGATTGTAGGTGGAAGAATATGGATCATTCCTCGGTCTTTGCTGGAAGGCAGCATTAACCTGATCCTGTCCTTGCGAGGGTGGATTGTAAGGACACTCTTCGGTCAAGTGGGAAGGATCAGAACAACAAGCGCAGATGGTACGAAGGGGGAGAACAGGGGCAGGAGTAGGAGCAGAGAATTTGCTCTCTATCGCTTCAAGCTTTCTTGTTATAGCAGCCATTTCAGCTTTCATCGCAATAGAGACGTCGAGTTGGTGGATTCCTACCCTAGACTGACCGGTAGAAGTGGAGGTAGAAGAAGAAGAAGTCGGTCTTGTGCTCTCCCACTGTAGCGTTTGCTCCGCAAGATCGTCAAAGAACTGCCACGCTTCCTCGTCAGATTTCGATAGGAAGTGGCCCTGACAGATGGTTTCCAGCAACTGCTTCGTTGCTGGGTTCAGTCCCTCGTATAAGGTTTGGCAGAGCTGCCGTTTCTGTATACCGTGGTGAGGACACTGAACAAGAAGGTCTTTGTACCGGTCAAAGCACTTCCAGAAGGGTTCAGAAGGAAGCTGGGAGAATTGGTTGATTTCATTTCGAATTCTTGCGGTCTTATGATTTGGATAGAATTTTTTCAGAAACGCTTTAACAAACTCGTCCCAGCTGGTGATCGAGTGGGAAGCGGTGCTATACAGCCATTTTTCAGCGAGATCGCATAGAGTGAACGGAAGACCCGTAGACGTATAGCATCGTCCGACAGCTGGGTTGTTTTCATCATGGCACAGACATTTTGAAATTTATTGATGAAGATATAGGCATCTTCAGTTTCGATCCCATGAAAACGTGGAAGCATTTTGATGAAATGGGGCTTAATTTCAAAGTTGTCCCCATTGGCCGGAGGAAGAGAAAGGCAGGTGGGAAGTGCAGAACGGGTGGGGTAGAAACGATCCTGGAGCGCAATTCGCTGCGGCGCTACAACAGGCGGAGGTGGTGGAAGATTGGTCTCCGTAGGAGGTGGAGCCATTCCAGCGGTGGTCAAAGAGATGTTCGGATTAAATCCCGACATCGCGGAAGAAGAGGTTGGTGAAGGTGAAGGTGAAAGTGAAGATGTATGAACAGAATTCCGGTCAACGTCGGAGTTGGCCGGCAAAGGAAGGGGTGAAAGAGGAGTGGACGGAGTATCGACTTCGGAGTCGATCGCGTAGTCGGTCGCGACTAACGTAACGCGGACTAGACGGGCGCTAGTGTCCCGAGTCCAAGCGGACATACACTAAACGAGTTTAGTATAGTCAAAGCGGAGAAGGTGAGGGTAAGAAAACGTCAATGGAGAAAGGCGATGGGTGTTGGGTGAAAATGGATTTGGCGACAAAAGGGCAAGTTTTTATAAAAGTTTTTGATTTTTTTTATAAAAAGATTTTTACAGAAGTATGTACGGAAATACGGCTTAAGCAATCACAAACAAGATATGCACAATCACACCTAGATCTACGGTCGCCTAGGTCTACTAGACCTGCTCCTGAACTTGATTTTCGAAGTTAAACAGTGTCGAGAAACAGGCTTAAAAATACACCGATCATGGGGCCAGGTAAGTGCAGATATAAGGGGAGGTTGTCCAACGCTTTCGCGAAGTTCCTTAATTAAATAACCCTTTCTCTTTCGGCGGTTGCGCCTTTAACACTTTCCTAGACACCCCGTAAACAATGTACGGTTAAGCGAGGTTTTAAACACGGTTTATCTTCTCCTAATGAGCACGAAGTCCTTAGGGCTGAAGTCTAGTATTTTTTAATTTACAATGGACAATGCATATGCTTTAGTGATTTTTGGGGTCCTGGGAAGGGTGATGAAATCCCCACCCAATCTGGATTGGTTTCAAGCCCCTTAAGTCCGTATTAAAGAATGCAAAACAGTAACAAATCAACTGCAAACAATTTTTATTTGCGGTGCAAAGAATCCTGCACAAGAACAGTTTATTGGAGGGGGAGAAGAATTTGCGCAAAGAAGGCTGCAGAAAACACAGTTTATTGGAGTTCAGAGGAGTGGAGAGAGGCAGAGGGACTTACAGAGATTTTTGCTGTAGACCGGATGCTTCGTTTTTGTCCGTCGCGGTGTAGCCGCTAAAATGTGGGTCTATCTTCCCACGTCTTTGGCACTGTACTTGAACTCCGTATTATCCGACGTCTTTGGCGCCGATCTTGAACTTCGTATTTTCCTGCGCACTTGCACAAAAACTAATCAAGAATAACAAGATGGTTTTTTTTACAAAGTATGTATTTTTTTTTTCGTTTTTTTTTTATACTTACAAATTAACCCGAAATTTCACAAAGAAACAAACTACCGTCTCCCCGGCAGCGGCGCCATTTGATTGTTAGGATATGAGCGTGTTCAAGTTCTAGTTTAATTACCGCAATCAAGACGGTTTCGCTTGTTGCTAGCCGGTTGAGTACGGGTCGTCCGCAGGGAGATGGGAGTCTTTTTCAAAGTGTTTTAACGAGTTAAGTCCGGTTTTCAGATTTTGTTGGATTATCTAAGTGTTGAGTTGATATTTAAAGAGAGCTTGTTAGGGTTAGGATTAGGTTAGTTTGAGTTAGGAGTCTCCACATCTTTCGTTGCCCCACTTAATATCGGTGTTACGGTAATCGGCAACAACGGGGATTAGCACGACTAGGAAGGAACTTGCGAGTATAAGCTAGGCTTTCCAACGCATAGTCCTTCCTTTTGGTGCTTGTCCGTCCGTTCTTGGCTCTTATCCATAACCTCCGGTTAATTCAACCACAACCGGTCTCACTACGGAATCACCACTATCATGTAGGATAGCGTGCCGTAAGGAGCGGATTGTGGTTCAATTAACGGGAGTTGATTTAAGTTGTTGGGCAAGGAAAGAGTGAGAGAGATTTCCTTCTCTCAAACTTCCCTTTTCCTACCCCTAACAAGAATGAACTACTCACACATCATAATACGGAAAAATAAAACAAAACAAAGGAGGAAGATAGAAAGAGGGAGATTAGAAGAATACGACTAACTATTTGCGACCTCACCTTGGCAAGGATCTAGCGTAAGTATCATTGTCGTATGTAAGGATAAAGAAAAAGAGAGAAGAAAGAAACAACAAAAATAACAACAACTACTTAACAAATTAGAATTACAATAAGTAAAATTACAACAAGCATAAAGATAAGGAGACAAGCATGGTAATAAAATGGTCTTCTTTCTTCATCAGTCTTCACTCAAAAGCTCACTTACAAGTTTAATGGAGAAGAGGTGAGAAGAGGAAGAAGAACAAGACTAAAACTAGGCAAAAATGAGAATACAAAATTGGACCCCTTCCTTCACAAAGTTCTGGGCTATTTATAGGCCAGAAAATGAAACCCTAGGGCAACCACCAGAACCCAAACAGAATGACCAAACTACCCCCCAAAAATTATCAGCTGCCGCCACTATATGGCCGCGGATCCGCGGCCTGGACCCCACTTTGGCCGCGGATCCGCGGCCTTCTGGTCGAATTGGGCCCCCCAATTTCTTGTGGTCACCTGGTTTGATGTGTACATTTTTCTGGTATGTGTATTTTTTCATAATTCCTTCACGAATTTTCCAGAATTTCTGTTGAGGGAAAGGTGGACTTTTTGTCAAGATTTTGTCATGATTGCCTCGAGCTCCGCGTAGATTTCTTGGAAGTTGTTGTTGCCATTGAGCCTTGTGCTTGAGAGTGACATTGATTTGATCTTTTGTCTTCCTATTGATATCTGACAACATACGGATGAAGAGCAGAGACTGTGTTTTATCTGTGGTTGGCAGGAACCCGGACTTTTTTCGTGTTTTCCATGAATTTCACCGTTTTAGAACCGGGAACCTGTATCCTGCAATTGACTAGCAAACACGGCTCAAGAGTATCTACCGATATGCAATGTGACAAAAATTGGGCGGTATGAAAATGCAAAAATCTGATATGAACACAATGCGATGCGAATAGAAAGAATATTCGGAAAATGAATAGTAAACTCAACAATAAAGAATATGCATCATATATACGAGTCATACAGTTTTGCATTTGAAATAACACGAATCGTGGTGTTTAGAAAATAGGGGCTACGGTGTTATTTAAGAAAAGGTACGTCCTTTGAAAATCCGTAATATCCTTTGGCATGTCTTTAAAATAATCACGATTTGTTAGTTTTGGAAACAAGTATGACTCGAGCCCATTCTAAAATCTACTAAGTAAACTACAGGACAAAGCTAAGAGACTAATCAAAAGGGGAAAGGAAATCCACTTAAGTCCGAGTCGATATATCTAGTAGTCGCTGATCCCATCTCAATAGCGTCACGTACGATAACATATATATATATATATATATATATATATATAATATGACATCCTCGAGTCAAGAGTATGGATCTATCATCATTTTATATCTCGTACGGTAAATCCATCGTACGACATCCCAAAATCGGGTACGGGTCAACTATCACATATACCTCAATATCCATATGGTATCATCATCATAATATCATGAACTAGGGTACTGATCTTAGTCTAGTACATACCGATACCATCAACATATATCCACGTATGTATAAAAACACATCTCCCATCAATCCGCTAATATAATATGCCGTATCTCATAACACGACCCAAATCACATCACCGATCTCACGGCATCATGCCCAATCACATCGACTCATCTCCAAGTATCATATAATATCTTCATCATACGGGTATACGTATATGTACATATATATATATCGCAACACATCTACATATATATATACACAAATATCATATACGCCAAAACATAACCCGTGTGTGCATGCATTTGTGTAAATGTTATTCTAGGGTTTCGCGACTAAGAAACTAACTAACGACATTATCATCCAATTACACTAAAACTAACCCATGCTCTTCTAAAGTCTTCTTGCTAAATATCCCCATTTCACAAAACACATATATAAATATATAACATATCATATGCTACACTACGAAATGCGGGGGTGCTATACGCCATCCACCCGACTTCCCCCGTAGATATATATCTACTCACCTTGATCCTAGCTTGCCGAAGTCGATGTCGCCATCTCTTCCTCGTCGTATGAAATCCATGTGAAGGTACCTACATATATAACACATGGTATCGTAAATAAAAATCGCACACGAAAACCAAAACGGCACCCGAATCGCACAGAGGTTAAAACCTATGGTCTACGTATGCAAGAATAACCAACCACCCTCGAGAATGACGAGCAAACGTCACACCACCGAGTCAAAACCCAAATACCAAAACTCAAGTTAAAACGAAGTCGCAAAGCAAAGCAGTAAGTCAAGAAAACACCTCCAGATTTTACCCTAGGTTGAATTAGCCAATTTTGCATATGTGGAGGGTCTAGTTTACTGAAGATAAATCCATGAACCAAACATGAATCCCAACAACCCTATCCTGGCCTCAATTTGAATCCATAAAGAATTTATCTGCGGCCAAGAATGATGGTTGGGGTCTCGGGTCTTAGGGTTAGCACCTAGGTTGCTTGCACGACTCACAGTAATCGCTAAATAATTTTCGGGTGCCCCGGGTCATATTAGATCTCGTAACAATATCAGAATTCCTACACAAATTCCATATCGGGGATTTCTATGTTTGGTTTATGGGGTTTTAGTCTTATGTTAGGTCCAGGTTTAGCATTATGGGGGTTTTATAGTCACTAATTACACTCACATACACCATCACGACGCAAGCAAAGACCTAACCCTCATCTTGGAATTTTCTAAGTTCACTAAACAACACATAATCGATTCTAAACTAATATGGATGGTAAAGGAATTGAAATACTACACTAATGGTGAAGAACATACCTCATTTGGCAACTCAAGAAAATTCTTGAGTTGCCCCAAGTGCTCAAAATCCAAATTTGCTTGATCTCCCATGCTTGTAGTGAGCTTATGCACATTTTTAGTGAAGGGAATGCATGGTTTTGAGGGGGTTTTGGTGGTGTTGTGAGGTGTAGGAGGAGGTGGAAGAAGGAGGGCAGCCATGGATGAGGGGAAGAGAGGAAAATGATGAAGGAAATGGAGGGAATGTATGTTAGTTATCTGTATGAACTAGAGGCCATTAATGTACATGAGATGTATATTGTAGTGGATACTAGGACATATATAGGTAGGACTTTCTTGCTCGACATGATAGTACGCTATCTGGTTGCTCTTTATCTTAACATGTATACTTGCAGTCTCTCTGTTACATGTTGATAAAGCACTTAGGATGTGTACTCGACTTTCTGGACTATGATGCAGATCATACTAGTGGGGCCTGGGTAGTCAATGAGTACATCCTTCAATGTTCCTAGTCGTGGGAATATCGAGACGGGGCATCGATATTCCAGAGTAGACTAGCATATATCTTCTCAATCCATGTGATGGGCGATTGATGATCCCACATCCATTGGTGTTTGACATCAGAGATGGTATGCGGGTGCTCAGTGGAGACTGGGTACAATGAACGGACTCGCCGAGAACTCCCAGATGGTATTATACCTCACGTCAGATGGCAGTTCTCTGGTGACACTGGTACAGCTTAGTCTGTTGACCCGAGATCGTCATAGAGTCCTATGTGTCTCCCACTGTGCTTTGATTTCCACCCTACCACGGCTCTATTGAGTCATGAAAACAGGTGGTTTTTGGGTACAGTCCCGATTCACATGGAGGCAATGAGCGATAAGAGGGGATTCGTCTCTACCGGTATTGGGGGTTGATATTGCGCTATACTCGACTGGGCATAACTGGAAATCCCTGGCCAGGGTTGCACTGATTTACTGGTAAGTGTTATGAGTAGTTTCATGCGTGTTATGGACCTTACATCGGCATGACTTATCAAGCTACTGGGGTCTGACGTTTACCACCCTTAGGCGAGATATGCGACATATCAGACGAATAGACCGGACTGTACGGTAAGTGTTACTGGTTGGAATCACAGGAGTGTGAGCGGGCTTGCTCGTTGATCTTCTGATCGCTCAATACCCGGGTGGCCGTTACGTTTAGCAGACCGCTTGCGGCTTGTGGATGTTTGATATGATCATCACCTGCTGCCGGCGTATTGAAGAGTCTTTAGAGTCCTACACAGAGGTTTCCTGGCTCAAGTGAAACGAAATAGGAGCGCATATAAGATATGTGCGGGACCGAGAATAATACCAGAATGTGATACTGCATTCTATTCTCGCGATTTGTATCATTGGAAGGTTATATGAGATATAGCCGGGTTACCGAATCAAGTTTTGATTCGATACTTTGATACACTTGATATTTGTCGGTTATATGCGTTATGACCGGATCATCCAATCAAGTGTTGATTTAATGATTTAATGTATAATTATATATATTTGATATATTACTTTACATTAACTAGTATTGGTTCACTTAAGATTATTTTCTCACTTGATTTGCACAAGTTGTATATGTGATATATTTTTTGTGCACTAGTTTGTATCTTGTTTGATGATACATGCAAACTTGGGTGAGTGTATGCTATACACCATGTTTAGTTAATGGTTAGGGTTTCCATTACCTTATTTATTTATTTATTTATTTATTTTGGTAAAATAGAATGGTTGCTTTCTTTGTCTTTATGCAAGAAGCTTCTTGATGCTTCATGCATCTTTGACAAAGTAACCATTTTGTTTTATTCCTTAACCCTAACCATTTACCTAAACCCTAGTTTATTCTATACATGAGTTTATCTCACCCATGGTTGCAATATGATAGATATCACTTGAATTTTCTTTTTTGTGATAATTCTTTTTCTTTCATCTTCTTCCTCTTTTTCATGAAGAAAAGAAAAAGCTTTCTTGAAAATTCCAAGTGACGAATCCAAGTGAGAAATCCAAATCCAAAGTGAACCCACTTCCTATTTCTTCATCCTCTACCACTTGCCATGTAGTAGAGTGTGTTATCTTCACATGTTTTATGACCAAGTGAAGATGGAGCTTGATCTTGAGTTGCCTCGACGTAGATCATCTTCGGCATCGAAGTCGACGACCTACCCCGATCATTTCTCCGACGAAACCATTGCTAATGTCCGGGATCCGATGATCGCAGTGGAGGGACGTCATCACGGAGATAAAGAGGTGGAGGACCAGATCTACAATGGTTGTAGTCATTTTCATTTAGGAGCAAAGTAGTTTGCTTGCTTAGTTTCGCCTTACCTCTAGTTAACGATCTAGTTTAGGGTTCTTTGGAACATGGAAAATTTTGAATTGGACATGTTTGATCAGTTGTAGAACCTCATGGGTGTGCCTAGGATCCCAACATTGGTATCAGAGCCTAGCTAGAGCCTTAGGCGATGTGTAGACGATATTAGAAGTCCGATCGAACCCGAAACCCTAATTCAAAACACTTCTCTGTACAATTTTTAAAAACGGTGATTTTTGTGAATTAAAAATATGCAGAAAATTCAACAAGCTTTTATAAGAAATATTGTGCAAAACGTGCGCCTAAATCGATCAAGGCGCCGCGGAACCGCGGCACGAGCATGGCTCGTGCGGCGGTTCCGCGGCCGTACAGTCACAATATTCTTTTATTTTTGCACAGTAATTTCTCTATTTATTGCTGTGTTTTCTTGGAGTTTTTAATGCTTACTCAAGAGTTGAGTTTTCTGGGTTGTATTGGCAGTTCGTAGATTCGATCGGATTGTCTAATTTTGTCTATGTATTTTTCCGGGTAATTTTAGAATATGTTAAAAAGTTCGAACGGATATAAATACCCACTTTTTCCCCTGCCGGGAAATTTCCAAGTGTTGGATTTTTCCGTAGTTTGAGAACGTTCTGAGTATTGCAAGTAACGCGATGGACCCTCTAGAAGACAACAAACCTTAACTCGATTATGTGACCACCTTGAACTGCCCTTTGAAACTTAGGCTTTGGGGCAGTACGGCGTGCCACATGTGAGGCGTTGGCCTGACCCTCCTACGGCTGGACCGTTGGTACCGTGGCATGAAGTGAATGTTTTTAAACTTATTTCATGTGTTGAGCTATTTCGGGAAAACATGGGTGTTTGATTGTTCGATCGGAAAGTTTAAAATTTTCTATTTATCCGGAATGTGATACAATATTTGGAATCCACAAGTAGTTATGAGATAACTGATTTGGATGTTATAAACATAGCAGTTTAGTCTCACTTGATCGGTTGCCACGGAATTTTGATGCGATCAAAAGTCCGTCGCAATCACGTAGTTTACACGGATGCTCGCCGGTAAACTTAATAGATAGCCACACCCCATAGCCCTGACCAAGTGACTGTAGGAGAACCCCGTCGCCGAAAGCATCCGTTTGGGTGCTCGCTGCAGTGGTGTTCCGCCTTAGTGCACTTCGTCGACGGCATCCGGGGGTGTGGCCGTCTACTGAAGTTTGCGACGAGCATTCGTTCAGGATATCGGGAATCTTGCTGAATTGCCCGACTTCATATTGAAAAGTGTTTTCGATAATGAGACTAAAATGCGGGGTTTATAATTGTTAGGCATGCGATGTTTAAGGAATTCATTTGGTTAGGCATGCGATGACTAAAGAGGTTGCAGATTCCAACTGTTGTAGTTTTACACTTTCTTTTCTGCGATCGTAAGTGTAATATGTGATATCGCCGGTTCCGTTGCTACACGTCAACGACAATTGGGATAGGCATATTTACTTACGTTGATGACATGTGATGTTATGTGTTGCTTGTTAGTGTGTATGCCCTAGAGGCCATTACTGTATCATACTAGTATGTATATTACTTGATGGAAGCTTGGGATATTCACAGTTGTATAGACAATCTTGCTCAAAATGGTAGTATGCTACTTGGTTTGTCTCTACTTTAATGTGTATATGTGTTTCTTTTATCACCTATACGCATTAGTGGAGCCCTTAGGATCTTTGCTTGATTACCAGCGTTGTGATGGCAGTCACACTCCTAGGGGCTGGATAATCTATAAGCACATCCTTATTTACACGTCCCTGGTCGTGGGATTATCGAGACAGGGCATCGATACTCCGGAGTAGACAAGCGTATGCGCTTCTCATCCCAGCACGGGAGACGGTCAGTCCCACAGCCGTCAGTACGTCGTACTTGATATAGTATGCAGGTGCTCGTTAGGTTACGAGTACACTGGGCAGGACTCGTCGGGAACTTTTGGTTGGTATTATACCTATCGTCAGTTATCAGTTCCCAGGTGACATGAGTACAGCTTAGTCCGCTGACTTGATACTGTCACTTCGCCTTGAGTGTGTTCCCACTATACTTTGATTACTACCCTACCACGGCTCAAAGGAGTCGTGCAAACAGGTAGTAGTTGGGTGCAGTCCCGAAGCATTTGGAGGCAGTGACGGTTAGATATGATTCGTCTCTTCCGGTATTGGGGGTTGACATCGCGCTGTGTCCAGGAGAGCCATTACACAAGTAGTCCCTGACCAGGGCAAGTGAGATATACTGGTAGGTTTCCAGTGTTATCTCAGGGTGTTCTGGGCTACACTCCGACACGACTTGTACCGCTATTAAGGGACTGACGTTTACCGCCCCCTAGGCCCGCCATGCGATGTATCAGAAAAACAGACCGGACTGTAGGGAGACTGTCACATTCAGGCTCAGTAGGAGTTCAGATGGGTTCACCTCGTCAGTCTTCTTATCGGCATCTACCTGGGGACCGTTACGTACAACTAGTACCGCTTGCGGTCTGTGGTTAAACCCACTACCAGCATAGTGTCGAGTCTTTATAGTCCCACACAGAGGGTTATTATCCTTTAGGCAAAATGAGTAGAGGTGGCATGGTTTTGCGACAGGGTTTGTTCACATCCGCGCACTTGTGCACGTTTGCTGTCCAGACAGCTTATACTAGCGGGCTTTGGTTTAAGCCGGATCCTAGTATATGATTTGGGATTGGATTTATCTCATGGTATTCATGTTTCTCGGATCACGGATACGGGTGTGTATGCACGGTTGACTGAGACAGAGACAGAAGACTTTGATTAGGGTTGATGACCATTGTCATTTTCTTAACCCTAATGGTTATGTGAGAATTATGATTAATTGATATTAGTTAAATATAATTGTGCATGGTTAGGGTTGTTGACCATTTGACTATACTTGACTTGTTGACCAAGGTTGACATGTTGACCATCATCATTCCATATGAAAGATACTCTTTGATCCTTGCAAATTGCATTTAATGTGAAATGATAATGGTCAAGTCTTGATTAACCATGACAATTATCTTAGCTAATTATCTAATTTCCATAATTCACATATATGTGGAGAATGGTTCATATTATTCTCATTCTATCATTTTAGTTCTCTCTCCTCCTCTTCCCTCTAGCTCTCCCCTCTCATGAGTTGAGAATCTCTTGAGCTTGAGATAAATCCCTTTAAATTACTCTCTACTCTTTTCTAAGGTTCTAGGATTAGCACTCCAAGCATCTTAGTTACTTCTAGCTTGAAGTTGAACCTAAAGGTTGAGGCTCTCGGGTGGATCCTTCTTCGACAAGAGAAGGCGACAAGGAGATCACTTCTATTCACTCCAAGGAGCAAGGAGAGAAGGACTAGAAGCCCTAGGTATAACCGCTTTTCCGAGTAGCTAAACTTTTTAGCTGCGTAGTTAGTTTTTGTTTAGCAAAGATCCTCCTTTAGTTAGTCCATGTTGCCTTGAGTGCTAAAAATACGATTTTTATACCGTTTCCGCCTCCCCGCAAGCACCGGGGTGGGCAACGTGGACTTACAGTGGTATCAGAGCCTAACTAAACATAAACTAGCTAGTTAGTAAAGTGTATAGAAGTTCGATCGGTAAAAATCACCAAACGTTTTTCAAAAAACCAAAGTTTCTGCCGATTTTTAAATCTACTTTAAAAATAATAAATCACACCTTAAAAATCGACTCATGGTTTTTACAGTACACCCATGAAAAACGAACCAGCGAACCGACCAACTCACCGCGGTTCCACGGACGAGTTGACTCGGCCGCGGCTCGTTTCTCTTGCAGTTTTCTTATTTTATGGTTTTGGGATTTTTAAGATATTTTATTTATGCCCAGATTTTCCAGAAAAGAAATTTGCATTTGGGGTGGCTATAAATCCGTATTTTTGATCGAACATCCCTATACTTTGACTATTGGGTTATATCTGTGATGTATAATATGTATTGAACGTCTGCTAATCGCTATACGTCGATTAGTGGGGGTTATACATATCTTTGATTTGTAATGCTTGTTGGTTTTTGTATATGAATTCGTTGGATTGTCGTGAATGAATAGCCGGGGTGGATGTGAGATGAGAGTTTCTTTTTTCTTTCATTCATGTAATATGTAAATTGATGTAATATTATTTATTTGGCCGCACATCCGGGTTGAGGTTGTAGCCGCCTTTGTATAATTTCTTTTTACTCTTTTTGCTCCTAGGATAGACCCATGGTGGCGTGCACAAACTACCGGGTATCTCGAAGTGCTGAGTTTCCTACTCACGTCGTTGAGGGAGGTTGCTTCGCTTCGGGTACTTGGCGGGTAGTTTGCCGCACCCGTAGGGGTCTTGGGTGGGGTTTTGGCTATTCATCGCGACCGTGTAATCCGCTTTTCGTTGCAGGCTCGAACGAATCGCGGATTCCTAGTATATCCAAAGTTTTCATCTGTAATCTGGATTGACTATCATTGCTATATATCTATATATGATATCTATTTAGGTGTTGCTTATGTTTTGCATCCGCGCTAGTCCAGCCCCCGCTCTGTCGTTAGTTAAGTAACCTAACGGGTGATGACGGAACCCCGTGGCGAATGCGGATGGCATAAGCGTACACCATATTTTGGTTGTTTTCTGCAATGGTAGGATTAATTGATGGGACGCATTAAAATTAATGCAAGAAAATAAACCAAGTAAAAATCGTTGGAACACTTTGAAAACCACTCGGTTCTTTTCAAAACTAAACTTTTAAATGTGGATCTTGAACCACTCCTTTTAAAAACTATCTCGTTCCATCGATCATATCATGTTCACTACGTTCACGGTTTCGCCAAAACCATTCGTAGCCCTCCGTCATTCCACATGAATGGTCAAAAAGTATTCAAGCTATGTATGTTGGCCAAAGTCAAGGCATAGTGATTGGTAGCTATTGGGTATTCATGTGCAGCATAGATAGATGCGTTGGTTTGGGACAGCCGTACTGCCATTTTGGCCAAAGTCAAGGGTAGGTACGGGTGGGTTTAAATTAACCAGGAGAATGACGGGTAGAACTTGACATGTGACTTATGATATTTTGGCCAAAGTCAAGGTCATGAGAGCATGGGGCAAAAATCCACATCGGGAGTTTCATAAGTACTGAAACTTGGTAGCGCTGGATACCATTTGGAGTGTGATGATTCTGGTAGGATTCCTTCAGTTTTATCACGCGATGATATTTGGATCCTGATCCTACTGTGAGTATATGCTGCTCCTCGGGAAATTTCTCACTTAACGATCAATGCTATAAACCTAGTAGGTGTCTAGAAAGGTGTTAGCGGGGCTACGCCCACAGGGAAAAGAGGTTACTTAATTAAGGAACTTCGCGAAAGCGTTGGAAAACCTCCCTCGAAGTACCGACACTGGCCTGGCTGAACGGTTAAGCAAGTATTGTACGGTGAGATTGATCCCGACTAATTCTTCCTTTATGGTTTGAGGAGGGATTCGAGAGATAGTGGGAGCCATCCTGTTTAGACAAACTAAAAACCACTCTAAACTTGCAAGATCATCATGCTAAAGTGTTTCTTTTCTCTCTCCTAATTGCAGCGACCAATCAAGATGACCGGACTTAAGTTATTACTAGATAAAAATATACTGACAGGGCCAAACTACAAAGATTGGCACAGGAATGTCAAGATGGCAATCACTTATGACAAGTTGGGGTATGTCCTTACCACCAAAGCTCCCCCTGTCCCAGGTCCCACCTCCAGCGTCGCGGATATAGAAATCCGTAAGACATGGGAGATCGATTGTGCGAAGGCCAAATGCCTCGTGCTTGCCTCTATGGAAAACGAACATCAGAGGAGGCACGAGAATATGGACATAGAATTCATATTTATTCATACAAAAGAACTGTATGGAGAGCAGTCTCGTATCGCCAGATACGAAGTGTCTAAGAAGCTGTTTTCGGCAAGATTGGCCGTCGGATCATCGGTAGCGGAACACGTGCTTAAGATATTGGGTACATAGAAGAGCTCGCGGACCTTGGGACCACGTTGGAGAATGAACTCTACAGTGACTTGATTCTCCAGTCCCTTCCTTCCACTTACGCCCAGTTTATCCTAAACATCAACATGCAAGGAAAGGAGGTTGAACTTTTCGAACTTCTGAACATGTTGAGGACTGCTGAGGGCACCCTACAGAAAGGTAGTGAGACATCTACTTTGTTTGTAGGAGGATCTTCCTCTTCTAGGTCCAGGGCGAAAGCCAAGGGAAAGAAGAAGAAAGCCCCCGCCAAACCAAGGGGCGGTTTTAGTAAAGTGGATACGAAGGGAAAGGGAAAGGCAACAAAGGTAGCGGGAGAGCTTGTGGGAAAGGAAGAATGCTTCTACTGTCACAAAAGTGGACACTGGAAACAGGATTGCAAGGCTTGGAAGGCCAGAACCCAGGATCTGAAGCGAGTTGCGGCTTCAGCTTCAAGTGTGTATGTTATTGAAAACTGTCTATCAATAAACTCTACTTCCTGGGTATTGGATACCGGATCAGGATCTCATATCTGTAATTCTTTGCAGACGTTGAGAAAGCGTAGGGTTTTGAAGGCAGGTGATATGACCCTCAGAGTTGCAAACGGAGCTAGCATGGATGCTGAGGCCGTGGGGGACTATCACATGGGATTGTCAGATGGACACTTTTTGGTTTTGCGTAGTTGTTATTTAGTACCAAATGCAACTTGTAATATCATTTATGTATCTTTATTATCTAAAGAAGGTATGAATTTGCATTTGTAAGTAATGTTGTGAACATTCACCTTAATCGAGTTTTGATTGGGTCAGGTACATTAAACAATGGTATATACGTATTAAACCAACCACAGATTTTCAATATCCAGAATACACACAAAAGAAAGTCTCCAGAAATCAATCAGACTTTCTTATGGCATTGTAGACTGGGTCACATCAATGAGAGAAGGTTGACTAAGTTACATACTGAAGGATATTTAGATCCGTTCGAATATAAATCATAAGCAACTTGTCAATCCTGTCTCAAAGGAAAGATGACAAAGACTCCGTTCACTGGACACGGAGTAAGAGCGAGTGAGCTCTTAGGACTCGTACACAGCGACGTGTGCGGTTCAATGTCTACACACGCGCGAAGCGGTTATTCTTACTTCATTACTTTTACGGATGACTTTTCAAGGTACGGATATGTCTTCTTAATGAAACATAAATCCGAGGTCTTTGAAAAATTCCAGGAATATAAGAATGAAGTAGAAAAACAAACAGGCAAAAGTATCAAGGCACTGAGATCTGATCGAGGTGGTGAATACCTGAGTGCCGAGTTCCTGGATTACATAAAAGGGAATGGAATTCTCTCTCAGCGTACTCCACCATACACTCCGCAACATAACGGTGTATCGGAGAGACGGAACCGAACCCTATTGGATATGGTACGGTCCATGATGAGTAACGCTGAGTTACCGCGATCATTCTGGGGATATGCGCTAGAATCAGCTGCATACCTTTTGAACCGAGTTCCAACTAAGACTGTGCCTACTACACCATATCAGATGTGGTGTGGGAAGAGACCCTATCTTAATCACATTAAGACATGGGGATGTACAGCTTTTGTTAAAAAGCAGCATGCGGACAAGCTCGAGGCATGCTCAGTACAGTGCAAGTTTGTGGGATATCCAAAGAACTCTAAGGGATATTTCTTCTATTGCGAAGAGGAACAAAAGGTTTTTGTTTCTCGTCATGCCCACTTTCTAGAACACCAGTTCTTGGAAAAGGAAATTAATGGGAGTGCAATAGAACTGGAAGAAATTCCAGAACCACGAGCTATTACTGAAATCTTAGTAGAACCAGAGGGTTCGAAAGATCAGGACATTCCCACGCCACTCCGCAGAAGTAGTAGGCAGTGTCATCCGCCCGAGAGATACTACGGTTTTCTCATTGACGGGGATAGAGAGGATTGCATCATTGATTGTGATGAGCCTACTAGCTTCCAGCAAGCCATTCAGAGCGTTGACTCGGTAAAATGGTTGGATGCAATACGGACCGAAATGGAGTCCATGTACACCAATAAAGTATGGACGTTGGACATTGCTCCAGATGGGGTAAAACCCGTAGGATGCAAATGGATCTTCAAAAGGAAGATTGGTGTAGATAGACAGGTCGAGACCTATAAAGCTAGACTTGTTGCAAATGATTTTCGTCAAAGACCTGGTTTGGACTATGACGAAACCTTTTCTCCAGTGGCTATGTGAAATCCATTCGGATCCTTCTTGCCTTTGCTGCCTTCCACGATTATGAGATTTGGCAGATGGACGTAAAGACCGCTTTTCTAAATGAAAATTTAGAGGAGTGTGTCTATATGGACCAGCCAGAGGGTTTCTTTCAGAGTGGGAGCAGCGGAAAGGTGTGCAAGTTTCTAAAGTCCATTTATGGACTAAAGCAGGCATCGCGGAGTTGGAACATCTGTTTTGATGAGACGGTCAAAGAATTTGGCTTTATCAAAAATCCAGATGAACCATGCATCTATAGTAGATTTGTAGCGAGAACTGTAGTATTCCTAGTTTTATACGTGGATGGCATTCTCTTAATAGGAAATGACATTCCTATGCTACAATCTGTCAAAGGGTTCTTGTCACACATGTTCTCCATGAAAGACCTAGGTGATGCCTCATACATTCTGGGGATCCGGATCTACCGTGACAGATCCAAGAGGATATTAGGACTCTCACTGTCCAGGTACATCGACACTATACTGAAAAGATTCAGTATGGATGATTCCAAGCGCGGTAATCTACAAGCTTGTCACGGGATCACCCTCTCCAAAGAGATGTCTCCCAAGACTGATTTGGAGAGGGATCGCATGTTTATTATACCCTACGCTTCTGAGGTAGGCTCTATAATGTATGCGATGTTGTGTACCAGACCAGATGTGGCTTATGCACTGAGTGTGGTAAGCAGGTATCAGTCAAACCCTGGGGAGAAATATTGGATATCGGTAAAGAACATTCTCAAGTACCTGAGAAGGACTAAGGAGATGTTCTTGGTGTATGGCGGAAAAGACCTCCAGATTGAGGCCTTTGCTGACTCCAGCTTCCAGAGTGACAAGGATGATTCCAAGTCCATGTCGAGTTTTGTTTTTACCCTCAATGAAGTGGCGGTGTGTTGGAAGAGCTCCAAACAGGAAACCGTTGCTGACTCGACTATGGAAGCGGAATATATCGCTGCATCTGATGCCGCAAAAGAAGCCGTCTGGATGAGGAAGTTCTTGAAAGAACTTCAGGTGGTTCCGTCCATTGTTGATCTAATACCTCTGTATTGCGACAACAACGGGCTATAGCTTTAGCGAAGGAACCCAGGTCCCATCAGAAATCTAGAAACATCTTGAGGCGGTATCACCTGATCAGGGAGATCGTGGATCGCCAGGAGATCGAGGTTCGGTGGGTTGCTTCAGAAGATAACACTTCAGATCCATCCACAAAGGCCTTACCCCAGACTCAGTTCGAGCGGCTGATCGAGATGATAGGTCTTCGATACGCCTATACATGGCCTTAGTGCAAGTGGGAGATTGTTAGTGTATATGCCCTAGAGGCCATTACTGTATCATACTAGTATGTATATTACTTGATGGAAGCTTGGGATATTCACAGTTGTATAGACAATCTTGCTCGAAATGGCAGTATGCTACTTGGTTTGTCTCTGCTTTAATGTGTACATGTGTTTCTTTTATCACCTATACGCATTAGTGGAGCCCTTAGAATCTTTGCTTGATTACCAGCGTTGTGATTGTCACGACCCGAAAGTACGGAACGTGACCGACACTTAGATTACGAAGCGTCTAGAGGCGCAACGTAACCTAAGCAAGCCGAATCCCAGAAATCTAAACCATAAAAGAAGAAGAAGAAGTAAAAGAAAACATGAAGAAAACAAGTTTAAAAGTATCATCTAATTTTTCAAAAATTTCGGCAGAGTCTCTTTTGTAAAAACTGGCCCCAAACGGGTACAACAAGTATAATATACACAAACAATAAAAAAAATCCCCAAACGTGAGCTAGCTCTACGCCAAAAGGCGGAAACAACCACACAAATGCACAATAGTATACAACGCCAAAGGGAGAGGCTCAAAACTCAAAAGAAAACAAAACCACCAGATATCATAATAATACAAGCGCGACTCTAAGGTCGAAATAAACAACTGGTCCAGTAAACTATCAAGTAATACAAGTTTGGTTGATGGAGCTTTCTAGATACAAATGAAATAATAAAAGTACAATGGCGGTCCAGATACAAGTGAACCCACCTACCGTGCAAATCACCCGGAATGAAATGATGTGCCAGCAAACTGCTAAGGAACCCTGTATATCAACCTGTAATAAACTTTGGCACAACGGGGGTGAGTTGCCAACTCGTGAGTAGAAGACATCTTCGAAAAGAAATCGAATGCACGACGCTATCCTAGGTCATCATAATACACTACTATATCCCAATTATCTAGTAATAGCAGGGTAATACTACGTGTAAATACAAATACTCCATGCTCTTGTCAGTGCCTCAAGTAATAATATGTCGTGTGAATGAATATGCATGCACTATGAATGTAAAACAATCAATCCTGAAATCTAGATATATCTGTATAAAGAAAATCTTTAACTTTTATCATAGTAAATTTGTATAGAAATCTGAAATATCATCGATGAAATCCATGGAAATCCGTGTCAAGTATCGACACAAAACATGTAAATCTCAGGTCTCAATACCTCATAGTCTCAATATCTCGGGCTCCGTCAGTCCGGATCGGCCCATATCATCAAATCTCACGACAACGGTCGGTATCCTCCGGATATCCGCCGCGCCAGACATCACCGGTAGGTAGTCCTTCCCCTGCCAGGCTCATCGTCTATAACTCGATCTTCTTGCCCCGGGGTACCATACCGGGCCCACCATGTACCCGAGACGGTTCATCCACTCCTCGAATCGGATCTCAAAATCCAACAGAAAACATGAAATCTCATGGTGGATGACACATACATCACGAGAAAACCGCATCTGATGTTTTAAAAAGAGAGGAGGAGAGAGAGAGAAGTTTTTATATATTCTTGCGGTTTTCCCCAAAATTCCAGAAATCTCATCGAAATCCAAAATCCCAAAATCATGAGTAATTATATGATAAGTGTCGGCATATGCCCCATAATACTGCATGATAACATGAAAATGCGAATGCATGAAATGTCTAAGTAATAAATACCATGTCTATACTAACACCAGGGAGTAATCAGAATATTATATCGATTTAGCTGTTAGCTGAATGTATCAATAAAAGATAATATGATCTAAAGTGTACGTGACATAGCAATTACCGATGATGATGTGTGTGAGCCGGCAAATAAGTGTGCGTGGAATATGCGCATCATCGGTAATGGTGCTGGTGTCCTAACAGGCAGAGTTTTATACTGATTATAGAAACATATGTATGAACATGCAACATTATGATTACGGTATGAATGTAAAGACGGATGTGTAATAACCATTCATCTGTGATATACAAATATAACTACTACTATATGACTCGAGCCTAAACTAGTGTCCATCTAACCTCCTAAAGAACAAAACCTAAGAAACTAGTCAATAAGAAATAAGAGTCCATCTAAGGTCTGAATCTATATCTCTAATAGTCGGCGATCCAGCCTCAATAGTGTCACGTACATAGTACGTCTTCCTCGAATCAAGAGTGCGGATCAACCATCATATCTACGCCTCGTACGGTAAAATCCATCGTACGGCATCCCAATATCGGGATACGGGTCAAGTATCTCCTACGTGTCTCATCATTCGTATAATATCATCATCAACACATGTCAAGATCAAGGTGCTATACTGTAATCACATACATCAATCATATATCATTGCAAGCATAACTATACATCGTTAATTTATCCTCAAAAATGTCCTGTGACATATATCATATCTTGATTAAGTCACATATGTCAAATCGTGATTAAGTCACATATTTGTATATATCATATCGTAATCAAGTAACACCTATGTGATATCGTAATCAAGTCACACATATATCATATCAGACTTTCAGGCATAGGTTACGGTCCGGGTTCTAATTTAGAGTCCCATGTACTTCAATATCATCACCACCCTTTATTATTGTTCATGTATACAAATCCATTATCTCATTTTCTAATGATCCGCTAACATTATAACACGACTGTATAGCCAAGAATCACGGCATGAAACCCAGTTATATTGTTTCATTCCTGTGTATCATATCACATCCTTGTATCACATATACGTATAGTATATATATATATATACCTACACCTAGTCCTATATATATATACACATACACGTATACACCACGTCGAGTCTAAGTATGTGTGTGTGTATCTACCTAAAACCTACGAATCTCTTCCAAAGTATTCATCCTCTGGTATGGTCTTTCTAAATCAGTCAAGTCCAACCTAGGGTCACTACTAGGGTCCTACTCACCGAAATTCTAAGGTCACGTCTGGTTTCCTAATGACAATAAGTACATATTCCTATTCTACGCTTGCGGGGGTGCTAAACGCCATCAATCCGACTTCCTCCCGTAGATATACATTTACTCACCTGATCCTTGTCTGCCGAGGATGATGTCTCCTTCCTCTTCTTCCTCGTCCGAAGTCTACGCGAGGGGTACCTATACGCAAACATGTATAATATCGTAAAATGAATCACGGACAAAAATCAAAACGACGCACGAAACGCGCATAGGTTAAAACCTATGTTCCGCTCATGCAAAAGGACCAAATATCCCTCGATATCGGCGTACAAACGCCGATTGATCGAGATAAACATCAACAAACAACTTATGATTTAATCCATCAAAACCCTAAAAATCAATCAAATCGTCCGATTTCGAAAAACTCGAAAACGCCAATTTACCGTTTTACTTCAAAACTTGACATTTAAATGAAACTAATGGTCATAAAACTCATTAAATAACATAACTAGATTAACCACCCATTACTATATTTTTAACGCCCCAATTGTATAAATTGGAAAATTCTAGTTTGCAAATAAACCAATTTTAACACCTTGCAAGCAAAATGTCACAATATCACATCTAAACAGGATTTTGCATGAATTAATGCATTAAACTACAATTCATGATGATAATGATATAATGAAACCATAAATTATATTTTAAATTTCATTTATTTAAGAATTTCCAAAATCTAGTTAGCAAAAATAGCATTTTTATTACTATTTTTCAATTATCAATAGAAACTAGTAACCAATTTAAGTTTTTCATTCCACTAACAAGTTAATATCCTCACTAAAACCACAATCTAGTGATAACAACCTCAGTTAGAATTTTATATCACCAATAATTATGTTTTATAGAAACCTAGTTAGCAAAAATACTTAATTTAAACAATTTGAATGAACAAATTACAATATATCAACCATGCATGATTTTTCACATTTCTAAAAATGTTAGACTAGTTATAATAACCCTACTTAATTAATAAAAACCATAACTTAATTTTATAACCCTAACTTGAATTTTTAAAACTTGAAGATAAAATTAATTTATTAATTCTAATATGCTAGAATGAAACATTAAATAACAATAATCAAAAGAATGAGATTTATACCTTCACAACATGAAAACCAAGTATGAAATAAGCCTCCAAAATAATGGTTTCCATCTCCAAGATCCATGCTAAACAGGTTAAAGAATATTGGGTTAAGATTAAATATGGATTTTGAGGTTTATTTTGGAATTTTTGATGAAATTTTTTTGATTTTAAATGCAAGTGAAGTGGGGAATTTTTTGGGGCAGCCAAGGGGTGAGGAGGCCGGCCATTTTGGGGAGGAGAGGGAGAGAAAGAAAGAGTGAAGAATTGTGTAGAAACTTCACCCATTAACTACATATACTTATGTCTTTTCAACACTTTATTTAATTTCTTTCTTTTCTTTTCTTAAACAACTAAAAAAAATTCTAGAAACATGATAAAAATTTGTAAATAAATTTTGCATGATACACACTAGATTCTAATATGCAATGGTTCATTTTTGCAAATTAAACCCATTCAAATTTGTAATTTACACTAATTTCGTGTATAAATAAAGCTTATGTTAATATTTTAAATAATTAATTTAGGAAAAATATTTAATTAAACTAAAAATTTATAAGTGGCTAAATAAACACCATTTACTAGTAATTACATATTTAAAATTGGTATTTTTAAATTTATAGTGAAAATAATTACAGTTTAGTTTTATGAAAACTACGTTTTACTTTACCGAAAATCATAAAATTCACTTAAACGATTTTATTTATTTAATTATTTTTAAAACGTTACAGTGATGGCAGTCACACTCGTGGGGGCTGGGTAATATATAAGAACATCCTTATTTACACGTCCGTGGTCATGGGATTATCGAGACAGGGCATCGATACTCCGGAATAGACTAGCGTATGTGCTTCTCATCCCAGCACGGGAGACGGTCTGTCCCACAGCCGTCAGTACGTCGTACTTGAGATAGTATGCGGGTGCTCGTTAGGTTACGAGTACACTGGACAGGACTCGTCGGGAACTGTTGGTTGGTATTATACCTATCGTTAGTTATCAGTTCCCAGGTGACAAGAGTACAGCTTAGTCCGCTGACTTGTCACTGTCACTTCGCCTCGAGTGTGTTCCCACTGTACTTTGATTACTACCCTATCACGGCTCAAAGGAGTCATGCAAACAGGTAGTAGTTGGGTGCAGTCCCGAAGCATTTGGAGGCAGTGACGGTTAGACAGGATTCGTCTCTCCCGGTATTGGGGGTTGACATCGCGCTGTGTCCAGGAGAGCCATTACACAAGTAGTCCCTGGCCACAGCAAGCGAGATATACTTGTAGGTTTCCAGTGTTATCTTAGGGTGTTCTGGGCTACACTCCGACACGACTTGTACCTCTAATAGGGTACCGACGTTTACTACCCCCTAGGCCCGCCGTGGGATGTATTAGACGAACAGACCGGACTGTACGAAGACTGTCACATTCAGGCTCAACAGGAATTCAGATGGGTTCACCTCGTCAGTCTTCTTATCGGCATCTACCTGGGGACCGTTACGTACAGCTAGTGCCGCTTGCGGTATGTGGTTAAACCCACTGCCAGCGTAGTGTCGAGTCTTTAGAGTCCCACACAGAGGGTTATTCGCCTTTAGGCAAAATGAGTAGAGGTCGCATGGTTTTGCGACAGGATTCCTTCACATCCACGCACTTGTACACGTTTGCTGTCCGGACAGCTTATACTAGCGGGCTTTGGTTTAAGCCGGATCCTAGTATATGATTTGGGATTGGATTTATCTCATGGTATTCGTGTTCCTCGGATCACGGATACGGGTGCGTATGCACAGTTGACTGAGACAGAGACAGAGGACTTTGATTAAGGTTGATGACCATTGTCATTTTCTTAACCCTAATGCTTATGTGAGAATTATGATTAATTGATATTAGTTAAATATAATTGTGCATGGTTAGGGTTGTTGACCATTTGACTATACTTGACTTGTTGACCTAGTTTGACATGTTGACCATCATCATTCCATATGAAAGATGCTCTTTCATCCTTGCAAATTGCATTTAATGTGAAATGATAATGGTCAAGTCTTGATTAACCATGACAATTATCTTAGCTAATTATCTAATTTCCATAATTCACATATATGAGGAGAATGGTTCATATTATTCTCATTCTATCATTTTAGTTCTCTCTCCTCCTCTTCCTCTCTCTTTCGCTCTCCCCTCTCATGAGTTGAGAATCTTTTGAGCTTGAGATAAATCCCTCCAAATTACTCTCTACTCTTTTCTAAGGTTCTAGGATTAGCACTCCAAGCATCTTAGTTACTTCTAGCTTGAAGTTGAAGCCAAAGGTTGAGGCTCTCGGGTGGATCCTTTTTCGACAAAAGAAGGCGACAAGGAGATCACTTCTATTCACTCGAAAGAGCAAGGAGAGAAGGACTAGAAGCCCAAGGTATAACCTCTTTTCCGAGTAGCTAAACTTTTTAGCTGCGTAGTTAGTTTTTGTTTACTAAAGATCCTCCTTTAGTTAGTCCATGTTGCCTTGAGTGCTAAAAATCCGATTTTTATACCGTTTCCGTCTCCCCGCAAGCATCGGGGTGGGCAACGTGGACTTACATTGCTGGATATGTTATATTGGATCGTCGTGTTTGAATAGCCGGGTTTTTTTATGTGAGACGAGTGTTTTTCTTTTTCATTCATGTAAAAACTTGTATGTAATATTCTTTTATTGGGGCACTTCCATGTTGCGGAAGATGTCACCGTTGATGTATATTATTTATTTTTCCGAATTATGATAGACCCAAGGCGGGGAGCACAAGTAACCGGGTTCTAGGGTCCAGTGGAAGACCATCTCGAGGAGTCGAGTCCGGGTCTCCTAACTCTAGAATTGGCAGGGTTACTTGCCGCTCTCGTAGGGGTCTAGGGGTGTGGGATTGGCTATTCATCACGACCATAGAATCCGTGTTTTATACTGGCTCGTATTAAAAACACGGACGTCCTAGTATATCCAATATTTCATATGATATTTTCTGCTGCGTTATCTGTGATGTGATCATGTGATTTGTTCAGATGGATACTGTATATACTATATATGATATATTATATAGACGTTGCTTTTGTTTTACACCCGCGCTAGCCCTGCCCCGTTCTGCCGTTAGTTACCTAACCTAACGGTGCAGACGGGACATCGAGGCGAATGCGGATGGCATAAGCGTACGTTGTATTTATCTGTGATGTTTAGGTGGACTTAATTGATGGGATATTCATTAATGAGATTAATGAAAGCAAATAAACCTAAAACATGCTGTGGAATCGAATTTCAAAAATAAAACAGGTAGCTACAGTTCTTGCTTTGCATCGCGGTGTTCCTTGTAGAACATCCTGCACCTTATTCGATAAGGAAAGGGCCGAGATCCCTTCACCAGGAGTGACCCCTTTAGCAATAACTGGCAGATGCTACAACCCTTAGTATGTCTTTTGATTGGTTCTATAGTTTTTGCTTTGCACAGCGGTATATGTGATATATCCTGCACCTTATTCGATGAGGAAACGACCGACGATCCCTTCACCGGGAGTGACCCCTTTAGCAAAACTAGAAAAGCCTCAAAAACACTTCATTTAAAAACCATTTGATTCCACAAAGAGATCAAGTTCAAAGCGTTAAACGTTTTCATAAAAACCATTCGCAACCCTCCGTCATTTTTGAAAGTAGAGTACTTAGTATTCGTGCTGTGTTTGTTGACCATAGTCAAGGCACAGTGTACGGTAGCTAAGTGATGTCTTCCTGCACCGCATATGATGCGATTAGTTAGGACAGTCATGTGGCTTTGTTGACCTTAACCAAGGGTCATGTGGGTGGGTCTAATTAATCACGAAATGACGGGTAGAACTTGACTAGTACTTATGTTTTGTTGACCTTAGCCAAGGTCATAGGTGCTAGGGGTAAAAAAAACCTTAATCGGGAGTTTCAAGTGTTGAAATTTGCAATGAGATTGCATACCTTCTATATGATAGTTGGATCCTGATACCCACTGCGAGTAATTGTTACTCCTGGGAGAGTTTTGCACTTTACAATTAGCCGATCAAGTAGGTGTCTAGAAAGGTGTCGACTGGATTACGCCTCTAGGAAAATGAGGTTTACTTTAATTAGGTCCGTGCGAAAGCACGGGGAACCTCCCTAAAAATACCGGCACTGGCCTGGCTGAAAGATTGGCGAACTTGTAGAGTGTAATTAATCCCGGCTAGTATTTCCTTTTAGGGTTTGAAGGAAGATTTGATAAAAACAGTGGGAGCCATCCTGATTAGATAAAATATATAACCTATCTAATCTTGCAAGAGCGCACGCAGAGTGTTTTCTTCTCTCTCTCTCCAGGTAGCGACCATATCACGCCTTAATCAAGATAATAATATGGATGTATTGACCGAACCCGCTTGTTATACTGAGCTGGGGAACGTTGGTACCGCTCCAACTTATAATTGTTATAAGACAGAGCAGGAAATTGGGGAATACCAAGATTCCCATGCCACCCAAACGAAGAAATTGCATTGTGATGCATCTCCTTCGGGTGTGTGTTCATTATAAAGAACTATTTCTCAGTATCCTCTGCATCCAGGGTATTTAATACCGGATCAGGATCCCATATATGTAATCTGTTACATAGGGCCACAGAAAAGTAGAGAACTGAGAACGGGTGATAAGTTTCATGAGACAGAAAACGGTGCAAGTGTTGCAGCCAAGTCTGTTGGTCACTGTCACCCTGTATTACCAATACATTAATTCTGAACAAATGCTATTAGATACCGAACCTGATATACAAAATCATATCTGTCTCTTTATTCGTAAAGAAACGATAAAATTTTGTACTGTTGGATAATGTTTTGAACATTTCCTATATCAAAAGTTGATCGGTTCAGGCGCGTTATCTAAAATCATTGACGTTCTAAATCAAACTACAGTTCCTAATATACGGAACACACACAAGAGGAAGAGTTCAGAAATGAATGATTCCTTCTTAAGGTATTGTAGACTAGGTCATATCAATGTGACCCGACTACCTAAAGTTACATCTAGATGCATATTTAAATCTGTTTGAATTTACATCTTGTGAAACTTGCCAGTCATGTCACAAAGATTAGATGACCATAGCTCTGTTTATTGGAAATAGGGAAAGAGTTAGTAAATTCTTGGGACTGATACATGATGATGTATGTAAGGTCCCCTGTCTACACATGCTAAGACCGGTTCTTTGTACTTCATTACATTCTCTGATAATCTCTCAAGATTCAGACATGTTTTCCTGTTGAAACATAAGTCCGAAGCTTTTGAGATATTCACAGAATATAAGTTAGAAGTAGAGAACCAAAATACGGGTGTAAGTATTGTGTCCTATGATGAGATCAGGGAGGAGAATACTTGAGCACGGAATTCCTGGACTATTCTAAATGAGAATGAGATTCTCTCTCAGCATTACTCCTCCGTATACACCACAGCACGTCGGTGTATCGAGGCGGAGCAATCACACCCTATTAGATATGGTGTGCTTTATGATGAGTACTACTGAGTTTACTATTTCCTTTTAGGGAGTTATGCACTTATGAAGTTGCATACCTATTGAATAGGGTTCCGATCAAATCAGTTGCCTACCACTCCATATAAGATATGGTATGGGAAGAGCCTATCTCTTAAGTAAGTTAAGATTTGGGATTTTCCGGCCTATGTCAAAAGCAAAATCCGGACAAGATCGAGGCAAGGTCAATTCTGTAGAACTGGAAGGAGTTCCAGTTATACAAACTATAGCTGATGATTTGATAGAACCAAAGGATTCAATAGTCTCCGACGAACCTCAACCTCTCCGCCGATCTAGCAGGGTTCCTCATCCGCCTGAGAGATACTTCGGTTTCTTGATGACAGTGGGAGCGAGGATTGCATCATGAGATGATGACCCAACTAGTTTCGAGCAGGCCATCGAGAGTAGGGACTCTGTAAGAATGGCTGGATGCTTAGCGATCTGAGATGGAATCCATGTACACCAACAAAGTATGGACTTTGGATGCTGTATCTGAAGGGTTAAATCCCCATCAGGAGCAAGTATATCTTGAGAAGATTACTTGGCGTAGAGGGAAAAGTTGAGACTTTCAAAGCTAGACTTGTTAAAGGTTTTCGTCATCGACCAGGCGTGGATAATGATGAAACCTTTTCCGGGGACGATGCTTAAGTCCATCCAGATCCTACTTACCATTGCTACATACCATGACTACGATATCTGGTGGTTGGGTGCCATGACTACTTTTCTAAATATTGATTTAGAAGAGTGCGTCTATAAGTACACAGCCAGAGGGCTTCGTAAACAGTGGGAGCAGCGGAAACGTGTGCAAGTTGCTTTAAAGAATAAAGCAGGCATCGCGGAGTTGGAACGTCTGTTTTGATGTGGTAGTCAAAAAGTTTGACTTCATCAAAATGGTAGATGAACCTTGTATATACAAAACGGTAGTAGAGAGTAAGGTGGTCATCCTCGTACTGTACGTGGATAACATACTCTTGATAGGAAAAGAGTTTCCTATGCTACGCACGGTCAATCTCCTCTTATCACAAGGATTCTCCAATAGGATAAAGGTGATACCTCCTAAATCCTGGGATTTGGATCTATGAGATAGATCTAAATGGATGTTAGGGTTCTCACTAGGCTTAGTGAGATGGTATCAATCGATCCTGGGGAGAATCACTGGAAAGGTTCCAGACTGATAAGTACGACTGAATGTCAGTCACATGCATTGTCTTTACCTTCATTAGAGGGACGGTGTGTTGGAAGAGTTCCAAGCTAGATACCGTGGCAGACTAGAAGATAAAGGCTGGTGACATCGCTATTAAAGATACTACCAAAGAGGCAGTTTGGGTGTATATTAGTTCATGAGATGAACTAGGTTCCTACCATTGTGTGACAATGGAAGTGTGGCTTTGGCCCAGGAACCCCGATCCCATCAATGACCCAGACAAATTCTGAGGCAGCATCACCTAATCATGGAGATAGTTGATCTCCAGGGTGATTGAGATTAGGAGAGTAGACTCAGAGGAGAACACGGCGGATCCACTCACAAAGGACTTTTCCTAGAGAGAGACTTTTATGGGATGGTTGAGTATGAGATACTGCAACCACTGCTACAGATGGCCCTAGTGCAAGTGGGAGATTGTTAGTTATATGTATGCCCTAGAGGCCATTACTGAACATGAGATGTATATTGTAGTGGATGCTAGGACATATATAGGTAGGACTTTCTTGCTCGACATGATAGTACGCTATCTGGTTGCTCTTTATCTTCACATGTATACTTGCAGTCTCTCTGTTACATGTTGATATAGCCCTTAGGATGTGTACTCGACTTCCTGGACTATGATGCACATCATACTAGTGGGGCCTGGGTAGTCAATGAGTACATCCTTCAATGTTCCTATTCGTGGGAATATCGAGAAGAGGCATCGATATTCCAGAGTAGACTAGCGTATATCTTCTCGATCCATGTGATGGGCGATGGATGACCCCACATCCATTGGTGTTTGACATCAGAGATGGTATGCGGGTGCTCAGTGGAGACTGGGTACACTGAACGGACTCGCCGAGAACTCCCAGATGGTATTATACCACACGTCAGATGGCAGTTCTCTGGTGACACTGGTACAGCTTAGTCTGTTGACCCGAGATCGTCATAGAGTCTTGTGTGTCTCCCACTGTGCTTTGATTTCCACCCTACCACGGCTTTATTGAGTCGGGCAAACAGGTGGTTTTTGGGTACAGTCCCGATTTACATGGAGGCAATGAGCGATAGGAGGGGATTCGTCTCTCCCGGTATTGGGGGTTGATGTTGCGCTATGCTCGACTGGCCATAACTGGAAATCCCTGGCCAGGGTTCCATTGATTTACTGGTAAGTGTTATCAGTAGTTTCATGCATGTTATGGACCATACATCGGCATGACTTATCAAGCTACTGGGGTCTGACGTTTACCACCCCTAGGCGAGATATGCGACATATTAGACGAACAGACCGGACTGTACGGAAAGTGTTACTGGTTGGATTCACAGGAGTGTGAGCGGGCTTGCTCGTTGATCTTCTGATCGCTCAATACCCAGGTGGCCGTTACGTTTAGCAGACCGCTTGCGGCTTGTGGGTGTTTGATATGATCATCACCTGCTGCCGGCGTATTGACGAGTCTTTAAAGTCCTACACAGAGGTTTCCTGGCTCAAGCGAAACGAAATATGAGCGCATATGAGATATGTGCGGGACCGAGAATAATACCAGTATGTGATACTGCATTCTATTCTCGCGATTTGTATTATTGGACGGTTATATGAGATATAGCCGGGTTACCGAATCAAGTGTTGATTTGATACATTGATACACTTGATATTAGTCTGTTATATGCGTTATGACCGGATCATTAAATCAAGTGTTGATTTAATAATTTAATGTATAATTATATATATTTGATATATTACTTTACATTAACTAGTATTGGTTCACTTAAGATTATTTTCTCACTTGATTTGCACAAGTTGTATATGTGATATATTTTTTGTGCACTAGTTTGTATCATGTTTGATGATACAAGCAAACTTGGGTGAGTGTATGCTATACACCATGTTTAGTTAATGGTTAGGGTTTCCATTACCTTATTTATTTATTTATTTATTTATTTTGGTAAAATAGAATGGTTGCTTTCTTTGTCTTTATGCAAGAAGCTTCTTGATGCTTCATGCATCTTTGACAAAGTAACCATTTTGTTTTATTCCTTAACCCTAACCATTTACCTAAACCCTAGTTTATTCTCTACATGAGTTTATCTCATCCATGGTTGCAATATGATAGATATCACTTGAATTTTCTTTTTTGTGATAATTCTTTTTCTTTCATCTTCTTCTTCTTCTTCATGAAGAAAAGAAAAAGCTTTCTTGAAAATTCCAAGTGATGAATCCAAGTGAGAAATCCAAATCTAAAGTGAACCCACTTCGTATTTCTTCATCCTCTACCACTTGCCATGTAGTAGAGTGTGTTATCTTCACAAGTTTTATGACCAAGTGAAGATGGAGCTTGATCTTGAGTTGCCTCGACGTAGATCATCTTCGGCATCGAAGTCGATGACCTAGCCCGATCATTTCTCCGACGAAACCATTGCTAGTTCCGGGATCCAATGATTGCAGCGGAGGGACGTCATCACGTAGCTAAAGAGGTGGAGGACCGGATCTACAAAGGTTGTAGTCACTTTCACTTAGTAGCAAAGTAGTTTGCTTGCTTAGTTTCTCCTTACCTCTAGTTAACGATCTAGTTTAGGGTTCTTTGGCACATGGAAAATTTTGAATTGGACATGTTTGATCAGTTGTAGAACCTCATGGGTGTACCTAGGATCCCTACAATGTAGGAATGAGACCGAGGTCAAAGACCCCTCACCTCTCTCTCTATTCTCTCTCTTGCCGATACCCTTTTGTTTATTCATTTCTGTTTGTTTTCATTTTAAAAACAAAACAATTTAAAACCATATACATATAAAGAAACACAAGGTGCCATGGTAGAAAAATGAAACAAGTTTTGTTGCATGTCATGGTGCCAAATCAAGCTTAATGCCCGATTAGTGAAAATTAATCATATTTAGAAATAAACTTGTATATAATTAATTATAAAAATTTATAATTTTCCTAAATCACATAAATCCCTCCAAAAATAACCATTCAATTTAATATCCCAATATTTCCAAAATTATCGGTATTTAATTATACCATAATATTAAAACAAATCTCCACCCATTAAAATATTCATAATCTTTATTGTATAATTAATTAACTTCCCAAAAATAATATTTTAGTTTTCTGAAATGTTACACTGTCGACCCAAGATCGTCATAGAGTCTTGTGTGATTCCCACTGTGCTTTGATTTCCACCATACCACGGTCAAGACATCGTGCAAAAAGGTGGTTTTTGGGTATAGTCCCGAGTCATATGGAGGCAATGAGCGATAGGAGGGGATTCTTCTCTCCCGGTATTGGGAGTTGATGTTGCACTATGCTCAATTAGCCATGACATGAAATCCATGGCCTGGGTTGCTGAGATCTACTAGTAAGTGTTATTTGTAGTTTCTCGAACTGTTATGGATCTTTCATCGGCATGAATTATCAGGCTATTAGGGTATGACGTTATACCACCCCCCAAGCTTTGATATGCGACATATCTGACGAAGATACCGGACTGTACGGTAGTGTTACTGATTGGATTTGTAGGAGAATGAGCAGGCTTGCTTGTTGATCTTCTAATTGCTCAATACCCGGGTGGCCGTTAGTTTAGCAGACCGCTTGCGGCTTGTGGGTGTTTGATATGATCATCACCTACTGCCGGCGTATTGACGAGTCTTTAGAGTCCTACACAGAGTTTTCCTGGTTCATGCGAAATGAAGTAGGAGCACATATATGATATGTGCGGGACCGAGATTAATCCATGTATGTGATACCGCATTCTATTCTCGCGATATGTGATATCGGTCGGTTATATGTGATATAGCTGGGTTATCGGATCAAGTGTGGATTCGATAAGTTGATTCATATGATATTAGTCGGTTGTATGTGATATAGCCGGATTATTAAATCATGTGTTGATTTGATAATTTAATGTATAATTATATATTTGATATATTAATTTACATTAACTAATATTTTCTCAATAAGTATTCTTTTTCTCACTTGTGTCCATATATTATATATGTTATATATATTAATGTACATTTTATTGTGTCATACTTGATGATACATGAAACATGGGTGTATGAGACTTACACTATAGTTAGGACAATCGTAGGGTTTTATTTTTCAAAGTAATTCAAAAATGGTGGATTTTGTCATGGCTAGAAGCTTTGAGAAAGCTTGTGGATAAGGCTCTAGCTAAGTCTCTACATGAGTTAGTGTATGACACTAACTCACCCAGGGTTCACATTTTCACCTCATGAGTTCATTCTCTTCATCACCTCATCTTTTTCTTCCTGAAAAAAAGCTTGCTAGCTTTTTTCTAAGTGAGAAAATATTATGAGAAAAATAAATCTAAAGTGAGCCCATTTCCTACTTCCTCATCCTATACTATTAGCCATTTAGTTTAGGGTGTTTGCTTCACTAAACCCTAATTTAGTGAAGAGGTAGCATGAGCTTGAGTCTCCTCGATGTAGATCATCTTCGGCCTCGAAGACTTCGAATAAGTTTGCATCTTTCACCTTGTGGATCCTCTCAAGAGTTCGGGGATCATTACTCGCGGCGAAGGGACTTCTACACGGAGCATTTGAAGTGAAGGACCGGTCTACAAAGGTTGTATTCCGCAATCACTTAGTTGTAAAGTTGTTTACATATCGTTTCGTTTAAAACTCTAGTTAAGATTCTAGGGTTAGGGTTCGTTAGAACGGAAAAAAATTGAAAACGGCCTGGAAGATGCCTCCCGAAACCTTGCTTCCGCGCTAAGTAACCGTACAGAGGTATCAGAGCCAAGATAGAGATTTAAATGATTTTTGTTAGATTACGACCGAAACAACTCCAAAACTTGAAACACTTGAACTTAGTTTCTATCGATTTTGAAAAGTTCTATAAATTTTTTTAAACAACTGCAGAATGTTATATCTGATATAACATGTGAAAGGTTCCTAGGCACCCTAACGAGGTCACACAAGGCATCAACCATGCCAATTTCAAAAATACGGTGCCGAGAAACCCTAGACTACGGATCGTTTGCTAGAATTCTAGGCGACAAAGCAAACTAGTTAACTCTTAACTACAAGAATACAGAAATACAACCTTTGTAGATTCGTTTCTCCACCTCCATAGCTCCGCAATGAAGTCTCCTCGCTCTCCATATCAAGTCCCGGGCTCTAGCGTCGGCTTCATCGTAGAAAGAGCGGGCTAGGTCATCGACGACGTGCCGAAGATGATCTACGTCGAGGCATCACTAGATCAAGCTCCACCTTCGCCAAGCCTTGAAAACTTGTGAAGGAAACACACTCTACTACTTGGCAAGAGGTAGAGGATGAAGAAATAGGAAGTAGGTAGACTTTAGAATTGGATTTCTCACTCATTTTCATCAATCACCATTGATGAAGAAAGGTTTTCTTCATTGAAGAAGATGAAGAAGAAGAAGATGATGATATATAAGTATTATGTAAAAAGAAAATAATAAGAATACTTATCATCTCTCAACCATGGTCAAGTGTAGAGAACAAATCATGGTTAGTGGGAATGGTTAGAGTTAAGCATGAGACAAAATGGTCACAAAGTCAAAAGCTTCATGAAGCTTCATAATCCATCCAAAGAAAGTCACCATTTATTCTTTATGCTAATAATTTTCCAAAAAGAATAAAGAATAAATAAATGTATAAAACAAAACCCTAACCATTATCATGTAACCATGGTTTGATCTTTACACAAAAACCCTAGCAAACTTGTATCATCAAACATGATACAATCAAGTGCACAAAAGTATATCGAATATACAATGTGCACATCCGAGCGAGAAAATCCATTTAAAGTGAACAAATACTAGTTAATGCAAAGTAATATATCAAATATATAATTATACATTAAATCATTAAATCAACACTTGATTTAACGATCCGGTCATATCGCATATAACCGACTAGTATCCTATGTATCGGCTTACCGAATCAATCCTTGATTCGATAACAAGGTTATATCGCATACAACCATTCGATACATTCATCGCGAGAATGAAATACGTTATCACATACACGCAATATTCTCGGTCCCGCACATATCTCATATGCGCTCCTATTTCGTTTCGCTTGAGCCAGGAAACCTCTGTGTAGGACTCTAAAGACTCGTCAATACGCCGGCAGCAGATGATGATCATATCAAGCACCCACAAGCCGCAAGCGGTCTGCTAAACATAACGGCCACCCGGGTATTGAGCGATCAGAAGATCGACGAGCAAGCCCGCTCACACTCCAGTGAATCCAACCAGTAACACTACCGTACAGTCCGGTCTCGTCGTCTGATATGTCGCATATCTTGCCTAGGGGTGGTAAACGTCAGAACCCAATAGCTCGATAAGTCATGTCGATATGAGGTCTATAACAATTCGAGAAACTACTGGTAACACTTACCAGTAAATCTCAGCAACCCTGGCCAGGGATTTCCTGTTATAGCCAATCGAACACAGCGCAACATCAACCCCCTATACCGAGAGAGACGAATCCCCTCCTATCGCTCATTGCCTCCATGTGACTCGGGACTGTAACCAAAAACCACCGTTTTGCACGCCCTCTTGGACATGGTAAGATGGAAATCAAAGCACAGTGGGAACCACACAAGACTCTATGACGATCTCGGGTCAACAGACTACTCTGTACCAGTGTCACCAGAGAACTGCCATCTGACGTAAGGTATAATACCATCTGGGAGTTCTCGGCGAGTCCGTCCAGTGTACCCAGTCTCTACTGAGCACCCGTATATCATCTCTGATGTCAAACACCGATGGATATGGGATCATCCATCGCCCATCTGTATGTGTCTAGAAGGTACACGCTAGTCTACTCTGGTATATCGATGCCCCGTCTCGATACACCCACGACTAGAGACTTTGAAGGATGTACTTATGGACTACCCTGTCCCCACTAGTATGATCCGCATCATAGTCTGGGTAGTCAAGTACACATCCTAAGGGCTTTACCAACATGTAATAAAGAGACAATCTATATACATGTTAAGGTAAATAGTAACCAGATACCATACTATCATGTCGAGCAAGAAAGTCCTCCCTATATATATCTCAGCATCCACTACAATATACATCCATTGTACAGTAATGGCTTCTAGGGCATACATATAACTAACAATCTCCCACTTGCACTAGGGCCATCTGTAGCAGTGGTTGTAGTATCTCATACTCAACCATCCCATAAAAGTCTCTCTCTGGGAATAGGCCTTCGTGAGTGGATCCGCCGTGTTGTCCTCTGAGTCTTACTCTCATAACCTCGATCCCTTAGAGATCAACCATCTCCATGATCAAGTGATACTGCCTTATAATATGTCTGGATCACTGACGGGACAAACGTTCCTTGGCATAAGCCATAACTCCATTGTCATACAATGGAAGGAACATAGTTCATCTCATGAACCATTATACACCCAAACAGCCTCTTTGGTAGCATCTTAAGTAGCGATGTATCCTGCCTTTATCGTCTAGTATGTCATGGTATCTAGCTTGGAACTCTTCCAACATACCGTCCCTTTACTGAGGGTAAAGACAATGCCTGTGACTGACATTCAGTCGTCTTTATCACCCTGGAACCCTTCCAGTGATTCTCCCCAGGATCGATTGATACCATCTCACTACAGCTAGTGAGTATTCTAACATCCATTTAGATCTATCTCATAGATCCAAAACCCAGGATTTAGTAGGTATCACTTTGATCCTATGTGGAGAATCATTGTGATAAGCGGAGATTGATCGAGCGTAGCATAGGAAACTCTTTCCCTATCAAGAGTATGTCATCCACGTACTATACGAGGATCACCACCATACTCCTTACTACCTTTTTGTTTATACAAGGTTCATCTACCATTTTGATGATGTCAAACTGTTTGACTAACTCATCAAAACAGATGTTCCAACTCCGCGATGCCTGCTTTATCCTATAAAGCATCTTGCACGCGTTTCCGCTGCTCCCACTGTTTACGAAGCCCTCTGGCTGTGTATTTACAGACGCACTCTTCTAAAACATCATTTAGAAAAGCTATCATGACACCCATTGACCAGATATCGTAGTCATGGTATGTAGCCGTGGCAAGTAGGATCTGGATGGACTTAAGCATAGGTATTGGAAAAGGTTTTATCATTATCCACGCCTGGTCAATGACGAAAACCTTTAACAAGTCTAGCTTTGAAAGTCTCAACTTTTCCATTTACACCAAGTAATCTTCTCAAGATATACTTGCTTCTGATGGGGATTTAACCCTTCAGATATAGCAACCAAAGTCCATACTTTGTTGGTGTATAAGGATTCCATCTCAGATCACTAAGCATCCAGCCATTCTTACAGAGTCTCACTCCTGATGGCCAGCTCAAAACTAGTTGGGTCATCATCTCATGATGCAATCCTCGCTCCCACTGTCATAGAGAAACAGAAGTATCTCTCCGGTGGGTGAGGAACCCTACTAGATCGGCGGAGAGGCTGAGGTTTGTTGGCATCTACTGAATCTATTGGTTGTACCAAATCATCTGCTGTAGTTTGTATGGCTGGAACATTTCCAGTTCTACATAACAGACCTTGCCTCGAGCTTGTCCGGATTTTGCTTTTAGACATAGGCCGGACAACCCCAAATCTTAACTAACTTAAGATATGGGCTCTTCCCATTCCATATCACATATGTAGCGGTAGGCAACTGATTTGATTGGAACCCTATTCAATAGGTATGCAGCTTCTCAAGTGCATAACTCCCAAAAGGAAATAGGTAACTCAGTAGTACTCATCATAGAGCACACCATATCAAATAGGGTGTATCTGCTCCGCCCCGATATACCATCGTGCTATGGTGTATACAGAGGAGTAATTCTGAGAGAGAATCTCATTCTCCTTTAAAATAGTCCAAGATTTCCATGCACAATTATTCTCCTCCCTGATCTCATCATAGGACATAATACTTTTACCCGTATTTTGGTTCTCTACTTCTCTCTTATATTCTGTGAATATCTCAAAAGGTTCAGACTTGTGTTTCAACAGGAACATATGTCTGAATCTCGAGAGATTATCAGAGAATATAATGAAGTATAAAGAATCAGTCCTGGCATGTGTAGACAGGAGACCTTACATACATCATCATGTATCAGTCCCAAGAGTTCACTAACTCTTTCTCTGTTACCAATAATCAGAGCTGTGGTCATCTTATCTCTGTGACATGACTGGCATGTTTCATCAGATGTAAATTCAAACTGATTTAAATATGCATCTATATGTAACTTCAGCTAGTCGGGTCGCATTGATATGACCTAGTCTACAATGCCTCAAGAAGGACTCGTTCATTTCTGAACTCTTCCTCTTGTGTGTGTTCTGTATACTAAGAACTGTAGTTTGATTTAGAACATTAATGCTTTTAGATAACGTGCCTGAACCGATCGACTTTTGATATAGGAAATGTTCAAAACATTATCCAACAATACAAAATTTTATCATTTCTTTACTAATAAAGAGACTGATATGATTTTGTATATCAGGTTCGGTATCTAATAACATTCATTCAGAATCAATGTATTGGTAATACAGGGTGACAGTGACCGACAGACATGGCTGCAACACTTGCCCCGTTTTCTGCCTCATGAAACTTATCGCCCGTTCTCAGTTTTTCTACCCTTTTGTAGCCCTATGTAACAAATTACATATCTGGGATCCTGATCCGGTATCAAATACCCAGGATGCGGAGGATACTGACAAACAGTTCTTTGTAATGAACACACCCGAAGATGATGCATCAGCATGCACTCTCTTCGTTTGGGCGGCATGGGAAATCTGGTATTTCCCAATTTCCTGCTCTGTCTTATAACAATTATAAGTTGGAGCGGGACCAACGTTCCCCAGCTCAGTATAACAAGCGGGTTCGGTCAATATTCCGTTCTATTATCTTGATTAAGGCATGACATGGTCGCTACCAGGAGAGAGAGAGAGAAGAAAACACTCAGCGTGCGCTCTTGCAAGAATAGATTGGTCATTATTTTATCTAATCAGGATGGCTCCCACTGCTTTTTATCAAATCTTCCTTCAAACCCTAAAAGGAAAGACTAGCCGGGATTAATTACACACTACAAGTTCGCCAATCTTTCAGCCAGGCGAGTGTCGGTACTTTGAGGGAGGTCCCCCGTGCTTTCGCACAAACCTAATTAATGTAAACCTCGTTTTCCCAGAGGCGTAACCTCGTTAACACCTTTCTAGACACCTACTTGATCGGCTAATTGTAATGTGTAAAACTCTCCCAGGAGTAACAATTACTCGCAGCGGGTATCGGGATCCAACTATCTCATAGAAGGAATGCAATCTCATTGCAAATTTCAACACTTGAAATTCCCGATAATATTTTGCCCTAACATGCTATGACCTTGACGAAAGCCAACAAATCATAGCCCGCTAGTCAAGTTCAACCCGTACATTTCTTGATTGAATCAAAACCCACCCGCACGACCCTTGACGAAAGCCAACAAAGCCGCACGACTACCCTAATCCAATCGCATCGTATGCTAGCAGATAAGCAGCATATAGCTACCGCACACTGCACCTTGACGAAAGCCAACAAATGCAGCACGAATACTATATACAATTTATCTGAAATGACGGAGGGCTACGACAGGTTTTTCTGAAAACCTATTGCGTAATGAACTTGATATCGTTGTAGGATCGAATGAATTTTGAAATGGAGTGTTTTTGAGGCTTTTCTAGTTTTGCTAAAGGAGTCACTCCCGGTGAAGGGATCGTCGGTCCTTTCCTCGTCGAATGAGGTGCGGGATATATCATATATATCACTGTGCAAAGCAGAAACTCTTAAAAGCAATCAAAAGACAAACCGAGTGTGTAGCATCTGCCAGTTATTGCTAAAGGAGTCACTCCCGGTGAAGGGATCTCGGTACTTTCCTCATCGAATAAGGTGCAGGATATATCTCATATACCGCTGTGCAAATCAAGAACTGTAGCTACCTGTTTTATTTTTGAAATTCGATTCTACAACATCTTAGGTTTCTTTTCTTTCATTAATCACATTAATGAAGTCCCATCATTTAAGTACCTAAACATCACAGATAAATACGACGTACACTTATGCCATCCGCATTCGCCTCGATGTCCCCTCGTGCACCGTTAGGTTAGGTAACTAACGGCAGAGCGGGGCAGGGCTAGCGCGGGTGTAAAACATAAGTAACGCCTATATAATATATCATATATAATATATATTGTATCTATCACAGAACATCACATGATCACATCACAGATATCACAGCAGAAGAAACATATGAAACATTAGATATACTAGGACGTCCGTGTTTTCAATACGAGCCAGTATAAAACACGGATTCCACGGTCGTGATGAATAGCCAAACCCACACCCCTAGTGTCACGACCCGAAAGAGCACGTGACTGGCCCTTGAACCATATGAAGACTACAGGACTCCATCTGATCCAAGTAAGCCAAAAGCCCAGAAATCTAAAACCATTTTTAAGAATAAATAAGGAAACTAGTTTAAAGAAGTGAAGAAAAACATGTTTGAAATCAAGGTTTTTAAATAACTAAGCCGAATGTGCGTTTTAAAAACAGTAAGTCTTTTCTAAAAATTTCGGCAGAGTTTCTTTTGTAAAACTGGCCCCGAATGGGGTACAACAAAGATAACAATATATATACAACGATAAAGGCATCCCCAAGCGGGAGCTAGCTCTTCGTCAATCGACGGTCACAACCACATATGCAACAACAATATACAACGCCAAGTGGCGAGGATCAAATCCAAAGAAAACTCAAAAGAAAACCGCAATACTACTAAGCGCGACTCTAAGGTCGAAATAATACATCACTACTCTAGGTCTGAAACAATATACAAGTTTTTGGTTGATGGAAATTCTAGATACAATGAATAAAATAAATACAAGGGTGGTTCTTGATGCGAAAGAATCCACCTACCAAAAGCAAGCCACCCGCAAGAAAGTAGTGTGCCCGAAATGCCGCAATGAAACCTGTACGGCAGAACCTGCAAGAACTGTGGCACAACGGGGGTGAGTTGCCAACTCGTGAATTGAAACATCTACAAGCAGAAGCCGAATGCAAGACATAAACCTAAGTCAACAATCAGTAATATAATCCACAAGAGTACATCTGAGTGTGATAAGGTGGCAAGGTAACATCTAAATATGTATGTGGTGCCAAGTACTCAGGTAATAACATGTCATCAGTATAAGGTATGTCTGCAAGAAGTAAATATGATGCAGTATCAATGATATCAATACACATATATTAGTGTCCCATACCACTAATATTGGTGTAAGGGTATATATAACAGCGCCCTCATACCCTGATATATATACAAATGAAGTATGATCAGTGTAAATCCAGTCTGTATATGATCCATGTATGTATATGATCTATGTCTGTATATGATCTATGTCTGTATATACGTGGAACCCGTCCACCCGTCACCCAATGACAATAAGCATCATGTATGCAATATGAGGATATAAACAAATCATGGTAAAATATCATGAAACCCGTGTCAAGCATCGACACGTAAATCCTCATCCATATGGGGCTCCGTCTGCGGTATCGGCCCTCGGCCCCGGCAGTACGGGTCAACCCATGTCCATCTCTGGGCTCCGTCTGCGGTATCGGCCCTCGGCCCCGGCAGTACGGGTCAGCCCATATCCATCTCTCAACTCCGGTCGGAATCCTCCAGATATCCGCCGAGCTCAAATACAATCACCGGTAGGTAGTAGTCCCTCTGCCGGGCTCACCGTCTATCACACAGCGAAACCGTTCTTGCCCCGGGATACCATACCGGGTCCACCATGTACCCGTAATCGGCCTCAACCGCCTCCTCGATTCGGGTTTTTATATATATCACTCTAGCACCGAGAAAACACATGGTGGACGCACCGAAATATCATATCAAGGGAACCGGGTTTTTAAATGATTACACATTTGAAATAGCCACGGTTCCCAAATCCAGAAATCACATATAATCCAAACCAAAATGTAAGTCACTAATCTGATATGATATGTGCGTCAAACATAAATATCATGTCAAGTCACATATAAATGAGCTATAATATAATGATCAGGTGTGATATAAGCATCAAATGTGAGTATCAAGTCATGTCACATATAAATGAGCTATAATATAATGATCAGGTGTGATATAAGCATCAAATGTGAGTATCAAGTCATGTCACATATAAATGAGCTATAAAATAATGATCAGGTGTGATATAAGCATCAAATGTGAGTATCAAGTCATGTCACATATAAATGAGCTATAATATAATGATCAGGTGTGATATATGTATCAGGTATGAATATCAAGTCAAAATCGTATATATTTGTGTACAGGTCTATGTGTACAATATGCTATGCGGGAATCATACCATGAATGCAGCCGTACTACAGTGTGGTGTCATAGCAATTATCGATGATGAAGTGTGTGAGCCGGCAATCAGTGTACGTGGAACATACGCATCATCGATAATGGTACGGGTGTCCTAACAGCATGATGGTAATATAACAATAAGCACAAGTAATGCCATGCAAATAGTATAAACAGGTGCAATCGAAATAAGCAACGCAACAGTGAAGAATCTAACTCAAAAGCTATATAATGCAGCCTTGCCTTTTGAAATAAGGCGAATCGGGGTCTTTGATAAAACAAGGGCTACGGTGTTTAGAAAATAGACGCTACACATTTGAAAATATCCGTAGAATCCCCTTTTTCCTATCTTGCAATATTCCCGATTCGTTAGTTTTGAAATAGGTATGAATCGGGTCTAGCCTAACATCTACTATGCAACTACTGATCTAAGTATCATGCAAATCTAGAGGGGAATGGAAACCGCCTAAATCTGAGTCGATACATATATAAAGGTATATAGTCGGTGATCTCGCCTCAATGTCATATCATAAGATATCCTCGAGTTATGAGTGCGGATCTATCATCAATATCGGCTCGTACGGTAATCATCGTACGGCATCCCAATAGCTGGGTACGGGTCAACATCTCACTATCTCATCACATAACAGGTATCACTATCATCAGATTACATGGTCTGGGGTACTCCTCTATGTCTAGCACCAAACGATACCATCAATGAAGTAGCATGCGGGGGTAAACACATAACCCAAGCCCGCAAGAAATCACAAGTCATATCCCACATATGAATCGTATCCAATCACCGATCTCACGTCATCAAGTTCACATCATCGACTCATCTCCAAAGTCAATCCATATCATCAAACACCGTGTAAGTACAAGTAATATGCAAGGGTGTGTGTGTAGGTGTAATTCTATCCTAGGGTTCGCGACTATGAACTGCACTAGTCACTTCTACCCTACACTATCCATAAAACACCTATCATAAAGCTACAACACACTATAACTATCATATATCCACTATATATATAGTATACTAACTACGGACTGCGGGGGTGCTATACGCCATCCACCCGACTTCCCCCTGTAGATATAATCTACTTACCTTGCATCATCATTTGCGGACGTCACCATGCATTTGCTCGTCGTCCCGAAGTCTTCATGGGTACCTACACATCAACATATCGTGTATGCGCATTAAAACCAAATCCAAGCTAAAACGGCGCATGAAATCCAAAACGATACGATAAGGGGCCTATAGGTGAGAACCTATGGCACGCCTTCAAAACCATCAATAAATCCTCTATATCGTCGTATAAACGCCAAATAGTCGAGGTAAAACGAAACATACCAATGCAGAAATGAAAATACGGAATACGGAATTAAAGTCCAAAACAGCAACTCATGAAATGTGTTCTAGATTCTACCCTAGATCAGTTTATACAAATCTATATATACCAGGGGCCTAAACTGACAATGTAGGAGCTACAGAACCAATACGAGCCAAGAAGGTGGGACCCAGGCCGCAATTGGCGGCCAAAAGGGAGAAATTGGCGGCCGTACGGATGAGTTGGGGGCTAGGGTTTGGGGTGTTGGTTCAATGGTGCCTGCACATCTCACTGTCCATTCAATATTATTTTAGAGTTCTCGGGGTGATAGCAGATTCAAGCTAACCTGCACAGATCTCACAATTTCCCCGATATCGGTTTCTAAAATCCGTATTTCTGGTTCTAGCTTCAGGTTTTGGGTTCCAATTCATGCACTAGGGTGTTTACAAGTCCTCTACTGAGCTCAATTTCACATTACAACTCAAGTTTCTCTCAAACCCTAACTAGGTTTTCATCAAGTCCATAATATCACACAATATCGATATAATCTTAACTTGGGATTAAAGGAAAAGCTACAATTTAGCTAATGGTCTAGAAATTACCTCAATTGGCAACTCAAGAACTTTCTTGAGTTGCCCTCTAGTGGCCAAATCCATGCTTTCTTAGTCCATCTTGTAGATCTCGAGCTTGTGCAGATTTTTAATGAAACGGACATGAGGTTTTGGGGTTGTTTTTGAGATGAAAAGTGGAGTTGAAGAGGGGAGGAAAATGGTGCAGGAGCAGCAGCTGGAGGAGAGTGAAGAGGAAGGGAAAATGATGGGAGAAGATGGCTAAGTCTCAAGGTCAAAGAGCCCATACTCCTCTCTCTCACCTACTCTCATTCTTTAATCTTTTTCTTTTCTTTTCGTTTTCTTTTAATTCCAAAACCCTTCTCACAAGAATAGTGATCCCAAAATAATATGTTAGTAAAATGCACAAGTGTGAGAAAAGTGATATGTGCAAGTTTTGCACAAAATTGCCAAAAAACCCGTTTAGCGATTTTAATCGCGATTAGCACTAAATTAGTGTCAAACTAATCACAAAAACTTAAAAATGTCATAATTCACTAAATTACCCTATTTTATAATTTTCCAAAATTTTTCATAATTTTTCTAACATTTTTCCTATTTATTTGCATTTAAATATAGATTTAATATTAAAATAATCAATAAAATAATATTAAATTATAAAAATTCCCAAAATTAATATTTTATATTTTTGAAAATGTTACAATCTACCCCCTTAAAGAAATTCGGTCCCCGAATTTAAATTTTAACCCCCACTACTAAAACAATTTCAGTAATAATCCAATTTGTCGGGGTTCCGAAAACATCAACATATAGAGAATATCATAAAAAAAAATGTACTAGTCTACTAGAAATCAATCCCCAAAATGCATATATAAGAATATCCTATGCGTCTGGTGCGCAAGGAATCAAAATCCATATAGGTGTCAAACATGTGTATAAAACAACATCTAGGTGCAACGGGTGTGCACGAAACATCTATCGTAGGCAACGTATGTGCCTGACAGCAAAAATCAGGTGCATATGAAATGCACGAAGAATTCCGATTTAGTGCATCTGGCGTGCACCAAAATCGTATATCAAAACACTAAAGATGCATGAAAACTACGCTGGAAGTGCAAACCAAATCACTGAATACGATAGGCATGAAATCTCAATCAATATCTCAAATGTAATAACTCAGCGCAAAATATATAAATATCCAGTGGGTGCATGAAACCAATATCATAAAACTCAGTCATCAAAACTAAATCATGTAAACAGAACGCCCAAAATACCGAAATCCAAAGTGACGGATACGTGATAATCGAATCACAAAATCACAAATCATAAATACCGTCGTCGGTAGTTCCTCCTTCGAGGTCGAGAAAGAGTCAGTGCATCCACTGCTAGCAGCGCAGGATATCTACTTGCTTCTTGCTCGCGGTCTGGCGTCCTCTGACTCTGGGTCCTTATCTTCTCTGCGGATTTCCTATCTCGCAGTCAATCGGCTCATCGGCCCTGTCAGGTGTGCTAACGGGGACGATTCCGTTCTGGGACTTCTCTGGTCACCTCTCGGTCAATCCTCATGACTACTCGTAAGGCAGCACATCACTGGCGTCGACCTCTGGCTCTCTGAATGCACGTCACACATCTGATCCTGTGTGCAAATTGCAGCAATGTTCTGGAAGGAATCCTGCTCAAGGTCTCTTCCAATCATGCCTATGCCGATCTGTACAGAGGCTGGCTCTCTTGTACTACCTCTTCTCGCTTGATAGACATCTATGTCCTCAGCACAACCTTTTCTCGGAAATTGGTCACATCCCAACGTCTCTGTAAGCATATCAGGTCTCTAGTCTCGACGGGAAGCAATGACAGCTCGTCAGTGTCTCACACGAACATCTGGTTCCACATGTCTCTATCATCGTCCACTATGACGTCACGCCAAGCCACCTTGCACTGCACTGTCCTCGGCCACGGCCAATCTGAAGTCTCTCGCACGGACTCGAAATCGCGTACTCTGTAGCTTCACCATTTTGTAGAAGATGTCAGGCCGAACAGATCCTCGGAAACACGTCCTAACCCTCGTAGGAATACTCGTCACTCGTCCGCCCTTGATCAATTCGCAACGCATCTGGGTAAGTTCCTTTATTCGATCCTGGTCAACTACCTTGTCGACAATGCTGAACCCTATCCTGCTGGGTGTGCGCAAAATGACCACTCTGGGTCTAGGTCTTCTCATATCGTTTCCCGAAGGATCCTGTCGCGGTTCCTTTCTCAAATCTCATACCTGCCGAATTGCCCGGAAGTCATCATCCAATGCTGAAGCTAACGCTTTTTCCGGAACGGCTGCATACTCATCGCGCTTCTTTCTGGAAGGTATATCCATATACCACGCCTCTGGGTGCGTATAACATCTTTGATGTCAGCGGAGTGGGACGTCATCTCGTCGAAACCTCGTACGAATTCTCTACTCCACATTGCTCAATGTCGACTGATAATGACCTAACTCATCGTGGCTACACGAACTGCGCTCCGACGGCTATGCTCGCATCTGGAGTCTCCCAAGCAGTGTCCCATCACGATATCCGAAAGATGTCGAACCATCCGATCGACTCGTCAGATCCTCATAATCCCCCAAGAGCTCACATCTCGGGTACAGTTTAATAGTATCGAGTACATGCCACAGCGTCGGTGGTCCAGCCGTAGAAGGGCAAACCCAAGCCTCACTAATGGTGCCGCGGAACTGCCGCAAACCCGAAGGTTCAAAGGCTTTCACACGGTCATTAAGTCGAGTTAGGGTGTCATTCTTCTAGAGGGTCCATAGAATCACCTGCATGTCTTTCCGTATACTTTAAACTTGGAAAATGGGCTCCTGACATTCGATCGTCTCAATCGACTCTCAACGAACCTGCATGAAGTCGTCTCTAGCTGGAAACAATCTATCTGATGACCTCGCATTGGTAACAAACGAACCACATGTCCTAGTCATTCATCCTCAGGTGACTAGCGACTCGCTATCATCTCTCTGAGTATATGCTCACGCTGCAACAGCTCCAATCATCTGGGCGATATCTCATCATTTGCAGCAGCAACTGGCTCATACGCCTGTATGCCGAACAATGCCTCAGTCCTCCATGAAGGGCAATACATAGGCGGTCGTCTCTGAATCGGTATGCTCTAGATCTGAGTAAGACTCTCCACACTGGAAATCTTCAACTCATCTGGGCCTGCTCTGGCGCCAAATCGGACGAATCACCTTCGTCTCTCAAATCGGGTAGACTAGCTATCATCTGTCGCGTATCTGCCTGAAAGCTCCGGCAATCTCAGCTCGTAAGCTCCGAAAGCGACATCCTGTCAATCTCAGCAACAGCTGGTCCATTTGTCTGCACGGTAGGCGACATCACAATCTCTGAGGTATGCTGTACATCAACAGTCCTCTCACAACAGGCAGCTCTAACAATGGCCCGATCATCCGGTGCAAATCCAAGCACTCGCCTCCACTAGGGGTCACAATCACCAACACTAACTCGAGACGTTCCTATGTCACCAGAAAACACAATGGTCGGCCCTCGTACCAAACGAGCTCACATCGGCCGTAACCCCAGCAGCAGCCCAAACTGCGCTCAAACATGGCGACAGGAACCTCAATCGAGTATCAAGAGAGCACACCAATTGGCAAGAAGGGAAACAACAGATCCAGAGTGGACACATGATCATAGGAAGGAACAGCATCAATGAAGGTATGATCATGAAACTAATAGATTAGGGGATCTCAAATGGATGTATAATCCCGGATATAAAAAGAATCACTGATATCGAAGAATATGCACATCCTAAGGTTCCTTAAGCGGAGTGGCGTGTCGTAAGTATGCCGCGGAACATACCAACGGTACGTCACTCTACTTTAGTCACCTATTCCATCAACCAAGGGTCATCCTACGCGAAGAAAGTTCGGGTCTAATACCCCCTCGACCAAGTCTAAGTTCCGTAAGGTCAAGCCTAAGTTCCGTATATATATAAACGCCCTAGGCTCCACATAGTCAAACTTAGACTCGAACCAAGGTCAACCTAGCGCTCTGATACCAACGTTGTCACGACCCGAAAGAGCACGTGACTGGCCCTTGAACCATATGAAGACTACAGGACTCCATCTGATCCAAGTAAGCCAAAAGCCCAGAAATCTAAAACCATTTTTAAGAATAAATAAGGAAACTAGTTTAAAGAAGTGAAGAAAAACATGTTTGAAATCAAGGTTTTTAAATAACTAAGCCGAATGTGCGTTTTAAAAACAGTAAGTCTTTTCTAAAAATTTCGGCAGAGTTTCTTTTGTAAAACTGGCCCCGAATGGGGTACGACAAAGATAACAATATATATACAACGATAAAGGCATCCCCAAGCGGGAGCTAGCTCTTCGTCAATCGACGGTCACAACCACATATGCAACAACAATATACAACGCCAAGTGGCGAGGATCAAATCCAAAGAAAACTCAAAAGAAAACCGCAATACTACTAAGCGCGACTCTAAGGTCGAAATAATACATCACTAGTCTAGGTCTGAAACAATATACAAGTTTTTGGTTGAAGGAAATTCTAGATACAATAAATAAAATAAATACAAGGGTGGTTCTTGATGCGAAAGAATCCACCTACCAAAAGCAAGCCACCCGCAAGAAAGTAGTGTGCCCGAAATGCCGCAATGAAACCTGTACGGTAGAACCTGCAAGAACTGTGGCACAACGGGGGTGAGTTGCCAACTCGTGAATAGAAACATCTACAAGCAGAAGCCGAATGCAAGACATAAACCTAAGTCAACAATCAGTAATATAATCCACAAGAGTACATCTGAGTGTGATAAGGTGGCAAGGTAACATCTAAATATGTATGTGGTGCCAAGTACTCAGGTAATAACATGTCATCAGTATAAGGTATGTCTGCAAGAAGTAAATATGATGCAGTATCAATGATATCAATACACATATATTAGTGTCCCATACCACTAATATTGGTGTAAGGGTATATATAACAGCGCCCTCATACCCTGTTATATATACAAATGAAGTATGATCAGTGTAAATCCAGTCTGTATATGATCCATGTCTGTATATGATCTATGTCTGTATATGATCTATGTCTGTATATACGTGGAACCCGTCCACCCGTCACCCAATGACAATAAGCATCATGTATGCAATATGAGGATATAAACAAATCATGGTAAAACATCATGAAACCCGTGCCAAGCATCGACACGTAAATCCTCATCCATATGGGGCTCCGTCTGCGGTATCGGCCCTCGGCCCCGGCAGTACGGGTCAACCCATGTCCATCTCTGGGCTCCGTCTGCGGTATCGGCCCTCGGCCCCGGCAGTACGGGTCAGCCCATATCCATCTCTCAACTCCGGTCGGAATCCTCCAGATATCCGCCGAGCTCAAATACAATCACCGGTAGGTAGTAGTCCCTCTGCCGGGCTCACCGTCTATCACACAGCGAAACCGTTCTCGCCCACCATGTACCCGTAATCGGCCTCAACCGCCTCCTCGATTCGGGTTTTTATATATATCACTCTAGCACCGAGAAAACACATGGTGGACGCACCGAAATATCATATCAAGGGAACCGGGTTTTTAAATGATTACACATTTGAAATAGCCACGGTTCCCAAATCCAGAAATCACATATAATCCAAACCAAAATGTAAGTCACTAATCTGATATGATATGTTCGTCAAACATAAATATCATGTCAAGTCACATATAAATGAGCTATAATATAATGATCAGGTGTGATATAAGCATCAAATGTGAGTATCAAGTCATGTCACTTATAAATGAGCTATAATATAATGATCAGGTGTGATATAAGCATCAAATGTGAGTATCAAGTCATGTCACATGTAAATGAGCTATAATATAATGATCAGGTGTGATATAAGCATCAAATGTGAGTATCAAGTCATGTCACATATAAATGAGCTATAATATAATGATCAGGTGTGATATATGTATCAGGTATGAATATCAAGTCAAAATCGTATATATTTGTGCACAGGTCTATGTGTACAATATGCTATGCGGGAATCATACCATGAATGCAGCAGTACTACAGTGTGGTGGCATAGCAATTATCGATGATGAAGTGTGTGAGCCGGCAATCAGTGTACGTGGAACATACGCATCATCGATAATGGTACTGGTGTCCTAACAGCATGATGGTAATATAACAATAAGCACAAGTAATGCCATGCAAATAGTATAAACAGGTGCAATCGAAATAAGCAACGCAACAGTGAAGAATCTAACTCAAAAGCTATATCATGCAGCCATGCCTTTTGAAATAAGACGAATCGGGGTCTTTGGTAAAACAAGGGCTACGGTGTTTAGAAAATAGACGCTACACATTTGAAAATATCCGTAGAATCCCCTTTTTCCTATCTTGCAATATTCCCGATTCGTTAGTTTTGAAATAGGTATGACTCGGGTCTAGCCTAACATCTACTATGCAACTACTGATCTAAGTATCATGCAAATCTGGAGGGGAATGGAAACCGCCTAAATCTGAGTCGATACATATATAAAGGTATATAGTCGGTGATCTCGCCTCAATGTCATATCATAAGATATCCTCGAGTTATGAGTGCGGATCTATCATCAATATCGGCTCGTACGGTAATCATCGTACGGCATCCCAATAGCTGGGTACGGGTCAACATCTCACTATCTTATCACATAACAGGTATCACTATCATCAGATCACATGGTCTGGGGTACTCCTCTATGTCTAGCACCAAACGATACCATCAATGAAGTAGCATGCGGGGGTAAACACATATCCCAAGCCCGTAAGAAATCACAAGTCATATCCCACATATGAATCGTATCCAATCACTGATCTCACGTCATCAAGTTCACATCATCGACTCATCTCCAAAGTCAATCCATATCATCAAACACCGTGTAAGTACAAGTAATATGCAAGGGTGTGTGTGTAGGTGTAATTATATCCTAGGGTTCGCGACTATGAACTGCACTAGTCACTTCTACCCTACACTATCCATAAAACACCTATCACAAAGCTACAACACAATATAACTATCATATATCCACTATATATATAGTATACTAACTACGGACTGCGGGGGTGCTATACGCCATCCACCTGACTTCCCCCTGTAGATATAATCTACTCACCTTGCATCATCATTTGCGGACGTCACCTTGCATTTGCTCGTCGTCCCGAAGTCTTCATGTGTACCTACACATCAACATATCATGTATGCGCATTAAAACCAAATCCAAGCTAAAACGGCGCATGATATCCAAAACGATACGAAAAGGGGCCTATAGGTGAGAACTTATGGCACGCCTTCAAAACCATCAATAAATCCTCTATATCGTCGTATAAACGCCAAATAGTCGAGGTAAAACGAAACATACCAATGCAGAAATGAAAATACAGAATACGGAACTAAAGTCCAAAACAGCAACTCATGAAATGTGTTCCAGATTCTACCCTAGATCAGTTTATACAAATCTATATATACCAGGGGCCTAAACTGACAATGTAGGAGCTACATAACCAATACGAGCCAAGAAGGTGGGACCCAGGCCGCAATTGGCGGCCAAAAGGGAGAAATTGGCGGCCGCACGGATGAGTTGGGGGCTAGGGTTTGGGGTGCTGGTTCAATGGTGCCTGCACATCTCACTATCCATTCAATATTATTTTAGAGTTCTCGGGATGATAGTAGATTCAAGCTAACCTGCACAGATCTCACAATTTCCCCGATATCGGTTTCTAAAATCCGAATTTCTGGTTCTAGCTTCAGGTTTTGGGTTCCAATTCATGCACTAGGGTGTTTACAAGTCCTCTACTGAGCTCAATTTCACATTACAACTCAAGTTTCTCTCAAACCCTAACTAGGTTTTCATCAAGTCCATAATATCACACAATATCGATATAATCTTAACTTGGGGTTAAAGGAAAAGCTACAATTTAGCTAATGGTCCAGAAATTACCTCAATTGGCAACTCAAGAACTTTCTTGAGTTGCCCTCTAGTGGCCAAATCCATGCTTTCTTAGTCCATCTTGTAGATCTCGAGCTTGTGCACATTTTTAATGAAACGGACATGAGGTTTTGGGGTTGTTTTTGAGATGAAAAGAGGAGTTGAAGAGGGGAGGAAAATGGTGCAGGAGCAGCAGCTGGAGGAGAGTGAAGAGGAAGGGAAAATGATGGGAGAAGATGGCTAAGTCTCAAGGTCAAAGAGCCCATACTCCTCTCTCTCACCTACTCTCATTCTTTAATCTTTTTCTTTTCTTTTCCTTTTCTTTTAATTCCAAAACCCTTCTCACAAGAATAGTGATCCCAAAATAACATGGTAGGAAAATGCACAAGTGTGAGAAAAGTGATATGTGCAAGTTTTGCACAAAATTGCCAAAAAACCCGATTAGCGATTTTAATCGCGATTAGCACTGAATTAGTGTCAAACTAATCACAAAAACTTTAAAATGTCATAATTCACTAATTTACCCTATTTTATAATTTTCCAAAATTTTTCATAGTTTTTCTAACATTTTTCCTATTTATTTGCATTTAAATATAGATTTAATATTAAAATAATCGATAAAATAATATTAAATTATAAAAATTCCCAAAATTAATATTTTATATTTTTGAAAATGTTACAATCTACCCCCCTTAAAGAAATTCGGTCCCCGAATTTAAATTTAAACCCCCACTACTAAAACAATTTCAGTAATAATCCAATTTGTCGGGGTTCCGAAAACATCAACACATAGAGAATATCATAAAAAAATGTACTACTCTACTAGAAATCAATCCTTAAAATGCATATATAAGAATATCCTATGCGTCTGGTGCGCAAGGAATCAAAATCCATATAGGTGTCAAACAGGTGTATAAAACAACATCTAGGTGCAACGGGTGTGCACGAAACATCTGTCGTAGGCAACGTATGTTCCTGACAGCAAAAATCAGGTGCATATGAAATGCACGAAAAATTCCGATTTAGTGCATCTGGCGTGCACCAAAATCGTATATCAAAACAATAAAGATGCATGAAAACTACGCTGGAAGTGCAAACCAAATCACTGAATACGATAGGCATGAAATCTCAATCAATATCTCAAATGTAATAACTCAGCGCAAAATATATAAATATCCAGTGGGTGCATGAAACCAATATCATAAAACTCAGTCATCAAAACTAAATCATGTAAACAGAACGCCCAAAATACCGAAATCCAAAGTGACGGATACGTGATAATCGAATCACAAAATCACAAATCATAAATACCGTCGTCGGTAGTTCCTCCTTCGAGGTCGAGAAGGAGTCAGTGCATCCACTGCTAGCAGCGCAGGATATCTACTTGCTTCTTGCTCGCGGTCTGGCGTCCTCTGACTCTGGGTCCTTATCTTCTCTGCTGATTTCCTATCTCGCAGTCAATCGGCTCATCGGCCCTGTCAAGTGTGCTAACGGGGACGATTCCGTTCTGGCACTTCTCTAGTCACGTCTCGGTCAATCCTCATGACTACTCGTAAGGCAGCACATCACTGGCGTCGGCCTCTGGCTCTCTGAATGCACGTCACACATCTGATCCTGCGTGCAAATTGCAGCAATGTTCTGGAAGGAATCCTGCTCAAGGTCTCTTCCAATCATGCCTATGCCGATCTGTACAGAGGCTGGCTCTCTTGTACTACCTCTTCTCGCTTGATAGACATCTGTGTCCTCAGCACAACCTTTTCTCGGAAATTGGTCACATCCCAACGTCTCTGTAAGCATATCAGGTCTCTAGTCTCGATGGGAAGCAATGACAGCTCGTCAGTGTCTCACACGAACATCTGGTTCCACATGTCTCTATCATCGTCCACTATGACGTCACGCCAAGCCACCTTGCACTGCACTGTCTTCGGCCACGGCCAATCTGAAGTCTCTCGCACGGACTCGAAATCACGTACTCTGTAGCTTCACCATTTTGTAGAAGATGTCAGGCCGAACAGATCCTTGGAAACACGTCCTAACCCTCGGAGGAATACTCGTCACTCGTCCGCCCTTGATCAATTCGCAACGCATCTGGGTAAGTTCCTTTATTCGATCCTGGTCAACTACCTTGTCGACAATGCTGAACTCTATCCTGCTGGGTGTGCGCAAAATGACCACTCTGGGTCTAGGTCTTCTCATATCGTTTCCCGAAGGGTCCTGTCGGGGTTCCTTTCTCAAATCTCATACCTGCCGAATTGCCCGGAAGTCATCATCCAATGCTGAAGCTAACGCTTGTTCCGGAACGGCTGCATACTCATCGCGCTTCTTTCTGGAAGGTATATCCATATACCACGCCTCTGGGTGCGTATAACATCTCTGATGTCAGCGGAGTGGGACGTCATCTCGTCGAAACCTCGTACGAATTCTCTACTCCACATTGCTCAATGTCGACTGATTCGGACCTAACTCATCGTGGCTACAAGAACTGCGCTCCGACGGCTACGCTCGCATCTGGAGTCTCCCAAGCAGTGTCCCATCACGATATCCGAAAGATGTCGAACCATCCGATCGACTCGTCAGATCCTCACAATCCCTCAAGAGCTCATATCTCGGGTACAGTTTAATAGTATCGAGTACATGCCACAGCGTCGGTGGTCTAGCCGTAGAAGGGCAAACCCAAGCCTCACTAATGGTGCCGCGGAACTGCCGCAAACCCGAAGGTTCAAAGGCTTTCACACGGTCATTAAGTCGAGTTAGGGTTTCATTCTTCTAGAGGGCCCATAGAATCTCCTGCATGTCTTTCCGTATACTTTAAACTTGGAAAATGGGCTCCTGACATTCGATCGTCTCAATCGACTCTCAACGAACCTGCGTGAAGTCGTCTCTAGCTGGAAACAATCTATCTGATGACCTCGCATTGGTAACGAACGAACCACATGTCCTAGCCATTCATCCTCAGGTGACTAGAGACTCGCTATCATCTCTCTGAGTATATGCTCACGCTGCAACAGCTCCAATCATCTGGGCGATATCTCATCATTTGCAGCAGCAACTGGCTCACACGCCTGTATGCCGAACAATGCCTCAATCCTCCATGAAGGGCAATACATAGGCGGTCGTCTCTGAATCGGTCTGCTCTAGATCTGAGTAAGACTCTCCACACTGGAAATCTTCAACTCATCTGGGCCCGCTCTGGCGCCAAATCGGACGAATCACCTTCGTCTCTCAAATCGGGTAGACTAGCTATCATCTGTCGCGTATCTGCCTGAAAGCTCCGGCAATCTCAGCTCGTAAGCTCCGAAAGCGACATCCTGTCAATCTCAGCAACAGCTGGTCCATCTGTCTGCACAGTAGGCGACATCACAATCTCTGAGGTATGCTGTACAAAAACAGTCCTCTCACAACAGGCAGCTCTAACAATGGCCCGATCATCCGGTGCAAATCCAAGCACTCGCCTCCACTAGGAGTCACAATCACCAACACTAACTCGAGACGTTCCTATGTCACCAGAAAACACAATGGTCGGCCCTCGTACCAAACGAGCTCACATCGGCCGTAACCCCAGCAGCAGCCTAAACTGCGCTCAAACATGGCGACAGGAACCTCAATCGAGTATCAAGAGAGCACACCAATTGGCAAGAAGGGAAACAACAGATCCAGAGTGGACACATGATCATAGGAAGGAACAGCATCAATGAAGGTATGATCATGAAACTAATAGAATCGGGGATCTCAAATGGATGTATAATCCCGGATATAAAGAGAATCACTGATCTCGAAGAATATGCACATCCTAAGGTTCCTTAAGCGGAGTGGCGTGTCGTAAGTATGCCGCGGAACATACCAACGGTACGTCACTCTACTTTAGTCACCTATTCCATCAACCAAGGGTCATCCTACGCGAAGAAAGTTCGGGTCTAATACCCCCTCGACCAAGTCTAAGTTCCGTAAGGTCAAGCCTAAGTTCCGTAAGGTCAAGCCTAAGTTCCGTATATATATAAACGCCCTAGGCTCCACATTGTCAAACTTAGACTCGAACCAAGGTCAACCTAGCGCTCTGATACCAACTTTGTCACGACCCGAAAGAGCACGTGACTGGCCCTTGAACCATATGAAGACTACAGGACTCCATCTGATCCAAGTAAGCCAAAAGCCCAGAAATCTAAAACCATTTTTAAGAATAAATAAGGAAACTAGTTTAAAGAAGTGAAGAAAAATATGTTTGAAATCAAGGTTTTTAAATAACTAAGCCGAATGTGCGTTTTAAAAACAGTAAGTCTTTTCTAAAAATTTCGGCAGAGTTTCTTTTGTAAAACTGGCCCCGAATGGGGTACAACAAAGATAACAATATATATACAACGATAAAGGCATCCCCAAGCGGGAGCTAGCTCTTCGTCAATCGACGGTCAAAACCACATATGCAACAACAATATACAACGCCAAGTGGCGAGGATCAAATCCAAAGAAAACTCAAAAGAAAACCGCAATACTACTAAGCGCGACTCTAAGGTCGAAATAATACATCACTACTCTAGGTCTGAAACAATATACAAGTTTTTGGTTGATGGAAATTCTAGATACAATGAATAAAATAAATACAAGGGTGGTTCTTGATGCGAAAGAATCCACCTACCAAAAGCAAGCCACCCGCAAGAAAGTAGTGTGCCCGAAATGCCGCAATGAAACCTGTACGGCAGAACCTGCGAGAACTGTGGCACAACGGGGGTGAGTTGCCAACTCGTGAATTGAAACATCTACAAGCAGAAGCCGAATGCAAGACATAAACCTAAGTCAACAATCAGTAATATAATCCACAAGAGTACATCTGAGTGTGATAAGGTGGCAAGGTAACATCTAAATATGTATGTGGTGCCAAGTACTCAGGTAATAACATGTCATCAGTATAAGGTATGTCTGCAAGAAGTAAATATGATGCAGTATCAATGATATCAATACACATATATTAGTGTCCCATACCACTAATATTGGTGTAAGGGTATATATAACAGCGCCCTCATACCCTGTTATATATAAAAATGAAGTATGATCAGTGTAAATCCAGTCTGTATATGATCCATGTCTGTATATGATCTATGTCTGTATATACGTGGAACCCGTCCACCCGTCACCCAATGACAATAAGCATCATGTAAGCAATATGAAGATATAAACAAATCATGGTAAAACATCATGAAACCCGTGCCAAGCATCGACACGTAAATCCTCATCCATATGGGGCTCCGTCTGCGGTATCGGCCCTCGGCCCCGGCAGTACGGGTCAACCCATGTCCATCTCTGGGCTCCGTCTGCGGTATCGGCCCTCGGCCCCGGCAGTACGGGTCAGCCCATATCCATCTCTCAACTCCGGTCGGAATCCTCCAGTTATCCGCCGAGCTCAAATACAATCACCGGTAGGTAGTAGTCCCTCTGCCGGGCTTACCATCTATCACACAGCGAAACCGTTCTCGCCCCGGGGTACCATACCGGGTCCACCATGTACCCGTAATCAGCCTCAACCGCCTCCTCGATTCGGGTTTTTATATATATCACTCTAGCACCGAGAAAACACATGGTGGACGCACCGAAATATCATTTCAAGGGAACCGGGTTTTTAAATGATTACACATTTGAAATAGCCACGGTTCCCAAATCCAGAAATCACATATAATCCAAACCAAAATGTAAGTCACTAATCTGATATGATATGTGCGTCAAACATAAATATCATGTCAAGTCACATATAAATGAGCTATAATATAATGATCAGGTGTGATATAAGCATCAAATGTGAGTATCAAGTCATGTCACATATAAATGAGCTATAATATAATGATCAGGTGTGATATAAGCATCAAATGTGAGTATCAAGTCATGTCACATATAAATGAGCTATAATATAATGATCAGGTGTGATATAAGCATCAAATGTGAGTATCAAGTCATGTCACATATAAATGAGCTATAATATAATGATCAGGTGTGATATATGTATCAGGTATGAATATCAAGTCAAAATCGTATATATTTGTGTACAGGTCTATGTGTACAATATGCTATGTAGGAATCATACCATGAATGCAGCAGTACTACAGTGTGGTGGCATAGCAATTATCGATGATGAAGTGTGTGAGCCGGCAATCAGTGTACGTGGAACATACACATCATCGATAATGGTACTGGTGTCCTAACAGCATGATGGTAATATAACAATAAGCACAAGTAATGCCATGCAAATAGTATAAACAGGTGCAATCGAAATAAGCAACGCAACAGTGAAGAATCTAACTCAAAAGCAATATCATGCAGCCTTGCCTTTTGAAATAAGACGAATCGGGGTCTTTGGTAAAACAAGGGCTACGGTGTTTAGAAAATAGACGCTACACATTTGAAAATATCCGTAGAATCCCCTTTTTCCTATCTTGCAATATTCCCGATTCGTTAGTTTTGAAATAGGTATGACTCGGGTCTAGCCTAACATCTACTATGCAACTACTGATCTAAGTATCATGCAAATCTGGAGGGGTATGGAAACCGCCTAAATCTGAGTCGATACATATATAAAGGTATATAGTCGATGATCTCGCCTCAATGTCATATTATAAGATATCCTCGAGTTATGAGTGCGGATCTATCATCAATATCGGCTCATACGGTATTCATCGTACGGCATCCCAATAGCTGGGTACGGGTTAACATCTCACTATCTCATCACATAACAGGTATCACTATCATCAGATCACATGGTCTGGGGTACTCCTCTATGTCTAGCACCAAACGATACCATCAATGAAGTAGCATGCGGGGGTAAACACATATCCCAAGCCCGCAAGAAATCACAAGTCATATCCCACATATGAATCGTATCCAATCACCGATCTCACGTCATCAAGTTCACATCATCGACTCATCTCCAAAGTCAATCCATATCATCAAACACCGTGTAAGTACAAGTAATATGCAAGGGTGTGTGTGTAGGTGTAATTCTATCCTAGGGTTCGCGACTATGAACTGCACTAGTCACTTCTACCCTACACTATCCATAAAACACCTATCACAAAGCTACAACACACTATAACTATCATATATCCACTATATATATAGTATACTAACTACGGAATGCGGGGGTGCTATACGCCATCCACCCGACTTCCCCCTGTAGATATAATCTACACACCTTGCATCATCATTTGCGGACGTCACCATGCATTTGCTCGTCGTCCCGAAGTCTTCATGGGTACCTACACATCAACATATCGTGTATGCGCATTAAAACCAAATCCAAGCTAAAACGGCGCATGAAATCCAAAACGATACGATAAGGGGCCTATAGGTGAGAACCTATGGCACGCCTTCAAAACCATCAATAAATCCTCTATATCGTCGTATAAACGCCAAATAGTCGAGGTAAAACGAAACATACCAATGCAGAAATGAAAATACGGAATACGGAACTAAAGTCCAAAACAGCAACTCATGAAATGTGTTCCAGATTCTACCATAGATCAGTTTATACAAATCTATATATACCAGGGGCCTAAACTAACAATGTAGGAGCTACAGAACCAATACGAGCCAAGAAGGTGGGACCCAGGCCGCAATTGGCGGCCAAAAGGGAGAAATTGGCGGCCGTACGGATGAGTTGGGGGCTAGGGTTTGGGGTGTTGGTTCAATGGTGCCTGCACATCTCACTGTCCATTCAATATTATTTTAGAGTTCTCGGGGTGATAGCAGATTCAAGCTAACCTGCACAGATCTCACAATTTCCCCGATATCGGTTTCTAAAATCCGTATTTCTGGTTCTAGCTTCAGGTTTTGGGTTCCAATTCATGAACTAGGGTGTTTACAAGTCCTCTACTGAGCTCAATTTCACATTACAACTCAAGTTTCTCTCAAACCCTAACTAGGTTTTCATCAAGTCCATAATATCACACAATATCGATATAATCTTAACTTGGGGTTAAAGGAAAAGCTACAATTTAGCTAATGGTCCAGAAATTACCTCAATTGGCAACTCAAGAACTTTCTTGAGTTGCCCTCTAGTGGCCAAATCCATGCTTTCTTAGTCCATCTTGTAGATCTCGAGCTTGTGCACATTTTTAATGAAACGGACATGAGGTTTTGGGGTTGTTTTTGAGATGAAAAGAGGAGTTGAAGAGGGGAGGAAAATGGTGCAGGAGCAGCAGCTGGAGGAGAGTGAAGAGGAAGGGAAAATGATGGGAGAAGATGGCTATGTCTCAAGGTCAAAGAGCCCATACTCCTCTCTCTCACCTACTCTCATTCTTTAATCTTTTTCTTTTCTTTTCCTTTTCTTTTAATTCCAAAACCCTTCTCACAAGAATAGTGATCCCAAAATAACATGGTAGGAAAATGCACAAGTGTGAGAAAAGTGATATGTGCAAGTTTTGCACAAAATTGCCAAAAAACCCGATTAGCGATTTTAATCGCGATTAGCACTAAATTAGTGTCAAACTAATCACAAAAACTTAAAAATGTCATAATTCACTAATTCACCCTATTTTATAATTTTCCAAAATTTTTCATAATTTTTCAAACATTTTTCCTATTTATTTGCATTTAAATATAGATTTAATATTAAAATAATCAATAAAATAATATTAAATTATAAAAATTCCCAAAATTAATATTTTATATTTTTGAAAATGTTACACCTAGACCCCTACGAGAGCGGCAAGCAACCCTACCAATTCTAGAGTTAGGAGACCCGGACTCGACTCCTCGAGTTGGTCTCCCACTGGACTCCAGAACCGGGTTACTTGTGCTCCCCTCCTTGGGTCTATCCTAGTGCGGAAAAGTAAATAATATACATCAACGGTGACAACTTCCGCTACCTGGAAGTGCCCCAATAAAAGAATATTACATACAAGTTTTTACATGAATGAAAATGAAAAACACTCATCTCACATAAAAAACCCCGGCTATTCAAACACGACGATCTAATATAACATATCCAGCAACACATAACATCACATGTCATCAACGTAAGTAAATATGCTCATCCCAATTGTCGTTGACATATAGTAACGAAACCGGCGATATCACATATTACACCTACGGTCACAGAAAAGAAAGTGTAAAACTACAACAGTTGGAATCCGCAACCATCTCAGACATCGCATGCCTGACCAAATGAATTACTTAGATATCACATGCCTAACAATTATAAACCCCGCATTTTAGTCTCTATATCGAAAACACTTTTCAATATTAAGTCCGCCAATTCAACAGGATTCCCGACATCCTGATCGAATGCTCGTCGCAAACTTCAGTAGACGGCCGCACCCCCGATACCGTCGACGAAGTGCACCAAGGCAGAACACCGCTGCCGCGAGCACCCAAACGGATGCTTTCGGCGACGGGGTTCTCCTACAGTCACTTTGTCGGGGCTATGGGGTGTAGCTATCTATTAAGTTTACCCGGCGAGTATCCGCGTACGCTACGTGATTGCGACGGACTTTTGATCACATCAAAATTCCGTGGCAACCGATCAAGTGAGACTAAACTGCTATGTTTATAACATTCATTCAGTTATCTCATAACTTATTGTGAATTCCAATTATTGTATCACATTCCGGATAAATAGAAAATGTTAAACTTTCCGATCGAACAGTCAAACACCCAAGTTTTCCCGATACACATCAACACATGAAACAAGTCTAAAAACATTCAGTTCGTGCCTCAGTACCAACGGTCCAGCCGTAGAAGGGTCAAGCCAACGCCTCACATATGGCACGTCGTACTGCCCCAAACCCGAAGGTTCAAAGGGCAGTTCAAGACGGTCACATAATCGAGTTATGGTTTGTTGTCTTCTAGAGGGTCCATTACGTTACTTGCACTACTTAGAACGTCGTTAAACTACGGAAAGTTCCAACACTTGGAAATTTCCCGGCAGGGGAAAAATTGGGTATTTATATCAGGTCGAACTTTTTTAACATATTCAAAAAATATCCGAAAAGCCACATAGACAAAATCTGATACTCCGATCGAAACACCGAATCCCCAAAACAACCACAGAAAATTCAACTCTTGAATAAATATTAAAAATTCCCAGAAAATCCAGCACCTGACAATAGGAATTACTGTGCATAAAACTAACAGTGATCTCATTCATTAGCCGCGGAACCGCCGCAGAAGCCAAGCTTCTGCCGCGGTTCCGCCGCACTGTAGCAGTATCAATAGAAAAATTTTGCATCGTAATTCTTAATTTTCCCTGCTGAGTTTTCTGCATATTTTTAATTTGGAAAAATCCACGTTTTTAGAAAAAGTCCAGAGAGCATGTAAAACATAGGGTTTCGGGTTCGATCGGGTTTCAAACTCTGTCTAGACTTCGCCTAAGGCTCTAGCTAGGCTCTGATACCAGTGAAAGGTTCCTAGGCACCCTAATGAGGTCACAAAAGGCATCAACCATGCCAATTTCAAAAATACGGTGCCGAGAAACCCTAGACTACGGATCGTTTGCTAGAATTCTAGGCGACAAAGCAAACTAGTTAACACTTAACTACAAGAATACGAAAATACAACCTTTGTAGATTCGTTTCTCCACCTCCATAGCTCCGCAATGAAGTCTCCTCGCAGTCCATATCAAGTCACGGGCTCTAGCGTCGGCTTCATCGTAGCAAGAGCGGGCTAGGTCATCGACGACGTGCCGAAGATGATCTACGTCGAGGCATCACTAGATCAAGCTCCACCTTCACCAAGCCTTGAAAACTTGTGAAGGAAACACACTCTACTACTTGGCAAGAGGTAGAGGATGAAGAAATAGGAAGTGGGTAGACTTTAGAATTGGATTTCTCACTCATTTTCATCAATCACCATTGATGAAGAAAGGTTTTCTTCATTGAAGAAGATGAAGAAGAAGAAGATGATGATATATAAGTATTATGTAAAAAGAAAATAATAAGAATACTTATCATCTCTCAACCATGGTCAAGTGTAGAGAACAAATCATGGTTAGTGGGAATGGTTAGGGTTAAGCATGAGACAAAATGGTCACAAAGTCAAAAGCTTCATGAAGCTTCATAATCCATCCAAAGAAAGCCACCATTTATTCATTATGCTAATAATTTTACAAAAAGAATAAAGAATAAATAAATGTATAAAACAAAACCCTAACCATTATCATGTAACCATGGTTTGATCTTTACACAAAAACCCTAGCAAACATGTATCATCAAACAAGATACAATCAAGTGCACAAAAGTATATCGAATATACAATGTGCACATCCGAGCGAGAAAATCCATTTAGAGTGAACCAATACTAGTTAATGCAAAGTAATATATCAAATATATAATTATATATTAAATCATTAAATCAACACTTGATTTAACGATCCGGTCATATCGCATATAACCGACTAATATCCTATGTATCGCCTTACCGAATCAATCCTTGATTCGATAACTAGGTTATATCGCATACAACCATTCGATACATTCATCGCGAGAATGAAATACGGTATCACATACACGCAATATTCTCGGTCCCGCACATATCTCATATGCGCTCCTATTTCGTTTCGCTTGAGCCAGGAAAGCTCTGTGTAGGACTCTAAAGACTCGTCAATACGCCGGCAGCAGATGATGATCATATCAAGCACCCACAAGCCGCAAGCGGTCTGCTAAACGTAACGGCCACCCGGGTATTGAGCGATCAGAAGATCGACGAGCAAGCCCGCTCACACTCCAGTGAATCCAACCAGTAACACTACCGTACAGTCCGGTCTCTTCGTTTGATATGTCGCATATCTTGCCTAGGGGTGGTAAACGTCAGACCCCAATAGCTCGATAAGTGGTGTCGATATGAGGTCTATAACAATTCGAGAAACTACTGGTAACACTTACCAGTAAATCTCAGCAACCCTGGCCAGGGATTTCCTGTTATAGCCAATCGAACACAGCGCAACATCAACCCCCTATACCGGGAGAGACGAATCCCCTCCTATCGCTCATTGCCTCCATGTGACTCGGGACTGTACCCAAAAACCACCGTTTTGCACGCCCTCTTGGACGTAGTAAGATGGAAATCAAAGCACAGTGGGAACCACACAAGACTCTATGACGATCTCGGGTCAACAGATTACTCTGTACCAGTGTCACCAGAGAACTGCCATCTGACGTAAGGTATAAAACCATCTGGGAGTTCTCGGCGAGTTCGTCCAGTGTACCCAGTCTCTACTGAGCACCCGTGTATAATCTCTGATGTCAAACACCAATGCATATAGGATCATCCATCGCCCATCTGTATGGGTCGAGAAGGTACACGCTAGTCTACTCTGGTATATCGATGCCCCGTCTCGATACACCCACGACTAGGGACTTTGAAGGATGTACTTATGGACTACCCTGTCCCCACTAGTATGATCCGCATCATAGTCCAGGTAGTCAAGTACACATCCTAATGCTTTACCAACTTGTAATAGAGAGACAATCTATATACACGTTAAGGTAAATAGTAACCAGATAGCATACTATCATGTCGAGCAAGAAAGTCCTCCCTATATATGTCCCAGCATCCACTACAATATACATCCAATGTATAGTAATGGCCTCTAGGGCATACATATAACTAACAACATGAACACTATGAAAATTTGAGGCAATTTTGACCAATACTGGCCGGCCATATAGGGCTTAAAACCGGTGTGCTCGGGTCTTTTTTGGAGTTTTGGCTTCAAATTTTTAGGGTGTTCCAGTCTCTAGGTTTTGGTGTTTCAGGTGTTGTTTGTTTTTGCTAAATTTTCATGTGATGTTAACTTTCTGCAAATGCAACTCGGAGTGTTTCATAATCGTAATTCTAACATGTATTCGGGTTATTTAGACGATATTAAAAGTTTGAACGGATATCAATAACCCAATATTTCCCCGCTGGAAATTTTCCAAGAGTTTGATTTTTTCCGAGTTTTAAATCTTCAGAAAATCATGCAAGCGATTCTGTGGAACCTCTAGAAGAACGATACCAAAACTCGACTTTTTAGATCGCGGAACCGCGGTCAGACCCTAGGGTTTGCCGCAGTTCTATGGCGACATGAGTGAGGCATGGGTCGGCCCTTCTACGGATGGTTCATAGGAGCTGTGGCAGTTTCTAGGTACTTTTTGAACTCCGCTCAAGTGTTGAGCTTTTCAGGAAATATTTGGTGTTTGTTTATTCGATCGAAACATTTAAATTCGTCTAGCTATCTGTGATTGTGATACAAATTTGGGATCCACATAATTAGTTATGAGATAACTAGTTTGAATATTATAAATCTAGTAGTTTAGACTCATTTGATCGGTTGCCACGGAATTTTGATGTGGATCAAAAGTCCGTCGCAATTACGTAGTGTACGCCGATACTCGCCGGGTAACCTTACTAGATAACCACGCCCCATAGCCCCGACCAAGTGACTGTAGGAGAACCCCGTCGCCAAAAGCATCCGTTCGGGTGCTCGCGGCCGCGTTGTTCCGCTTTAGTGCACTTCTTCGACAACATCGGGGGTGCGGCCGTCTACTAAAGTTTCCGACGAGCATTCGATCAGGTTATCGGGAATCTTGTTGAATTACCCGACAGGTTATTGGAAAGTATTTTCAATATCGAGAATAAAATGCGGGGTTTATAATTGTTAGGCATGTGATGTTTAAGGAATTCAATTGGTTATGCATGAAATCCAAAGTATGAGATACCTTGGGTTTATGATGTCTAAGGTGGTTGCGGATTCCAATTGCTGTATATTTTTCGCTTTCTTTTCTGCGACCGTAAGTGTAATATGTGGTGTATCGCCAGTTTCGGTGCTATATGTCAACGACAATTGGGATACACATATTTACTTACGTTGATGACATGTGATGTTATGTGTTGCTGTGATATGTTATATTGGATCGTCGTGTTTTGAATAGCCGGGTTTGTTTTTATGTGATATGAGAGTTTTTCATTTTCATTCATGTAAAAGCTTGTATGTAATATTCTTTTATTGGGGCACTTTCGGGTTGAGGATGATGTCACCATTGGTGTATATTATTTACTTTTCCGCATTAGGATAGACCCAATGAGAGCACAAGTAACCGGGTTCTAGGGTCCAGTAGGAGACCATGTCGAGGAGTCGAGACCGGGTCTCCTAACCTTAGAATTGGTAGGGTTTCTTTCCTCTCTCGTAGGGGTCTACGGATATGGGTTTGGCTATTCATCGCGACCATGGAATCCGTGTTTTATTCGGGCTTAAATTAAAACACTGAATTCCTAGTATATCCAATATTTCATATGTGATTCTTCTGCTGCTGATATTCTGTGATGTGATCACTTGATGTTCTGTGATGAATGCCTATATTATATATATGAGATATAATTAATATTGCTGCTTTCGTTTCATATATGATGCTTATGAAGCATAATTGATGGGACTTCATTAATGTGATTAATGAAACAAAAGAAACCTATAGATGTTGTGGAATCTTGTTTTAAAAACTGTTAGCTCTAGTTCTTGCTTTGCATAGCAGTATTCCTTGCAGAATATCCAGCACCTTATTCGATAAGGAAAGAGCCGAGATCCCTTCACCAGGAGTGACCTCTTTAGCGAAACTAGCAGATGCTACAACCCGCTCGGTTTGTCTTTTGATCGCTTCTATAGTTTTTTCTTTGCATAGTGGTATTTGTGAAATATCCTGCACCTCATTCGATGAAGAAAGAGCCGAGATCCCTTCACCGGGAGTGACCTATTTATCAAAACTTGTAAAAGCCTCAAAAACACTCCTTTTTCAAAATCACTCGATTCTACAACGATATCAAGTTCATTACGCAAAAGGTTTTCTTAAAAACCTTTCGTAGCCCTCCGTCATTTCAGATAAGTACTACTTAGTATTTGATTGGTTCGAAAGAGTGTGTAGTAGTTAACCGCAATCAGAACTGTGTCGCGTGTAGCTAGACCGAGGTGAGTACGGGTCGTCCTCTTGGAAGCGTTGAATCTTTTACTCTTACTTTAGATGTGTTGAAAAAGAGAAGAGGAATAAAGAATTTTATGGAATGGTTTATAAATCTATGTTAAGCACTAATGCAAAATATAGATCTAGATTATTTATGCATGTGGTTAATATAATAAAGGGGCTTGTAGGGTTCGTTAGGATTTAGTAGTCATGGACGATTAATTAAAAGTTACCCTTTTTATCCTTTAATAGATTTAAAACTAGAAAGACAGTGATGCGTGTAGATTAGGGTTTCTGGAGGGAAAAGGAATCCCACTCTTAACCCTTATCTCGACACGGAACTCCGTTCATATCTAGCCTTTACCAAAACAATCATTAATCTAATCTCTAATCGCGGTCGGAACTAACAAAGAATTGTTAGCGCGTCCGATTAGGATGTTAATGATTCTTTTGATAAAGTTCATAAACTTTATAGGACTTAAAAAGGGTTTAGAGATGTTCATCATCGATTAGCCTACCCTAATCCTACGAACCCTAACAAGCGGAGAATTACTCGCGCATGTTGGGAGAAAAAGAGATGGAGAGAAAATGCATAATTAAACTACGAAGAAATAGAATAAGAAAAAGAAAGCTACCTTTATTAATCAACAATATTCATTACACTTTGATTCCTTAGAAAATGATTACAAAGACTGGTTTGCTTCTCGATCTCTTCCAAGGAGGTAGACGAACAGTTGATGATCAGCAAGGATACGTGAGCCGTCTTGGACTTCGTGATCTCGTCAGTTTGATCACTTTTCCAAGAGGCTCTCGGTCCTTATTTATAGTCACAGAGCCAGAACCCTAGTTTTCTAATATGGAAACTAGTTGTTAGGATCCTAACCACCACAATCCCATATCTCAACTCTTCAAATCCGTGGCAGAACCGCGGCCATTAGATAGGTTTGACCGCGGATCCGCCCCCTTTTGGTGAGATCATGGCCTCTAATTTTTGTAGCTTCATATCTGTAACACTTGGTAATCTTTTGAGTATCTAGACTTTGAAAATCTTTTCTACATTTTTACCAGAATTAGTTTCTTGAATATCTTTGGGAGATTTGATTTGCCAACTTTGATTTCCATGATTTCAGCCCTGAAAATTCTGCACAATAACTCAACAAACAATATTAGTAGAGTTTGTTTTATTGAGATATTAACTTAACCATTAAAAATTGGTCAAAGGTATTAATAAGGTAAGCATATTTAAATAGGCTAAATATTACATGGATATTATATGCTTACTTTTTCCTACAAAATGTTATTTATAATATATAAACACATGAAAATAGTATTTTTACAGATAAACCCTCATATGTATCATATATTATAATAAACACCTTTTATTATATAATAATAGTAGGAAAAATGTCATATTAAATGTGCAGTTTTATCAACTGAATAGTATTCGTGCTACGTTTGTTGACCATGTTAAGGCGTAGTGTGCGGTAGCTGATTAGTGCTTATCTGAATAAGCATATGATGCGATTGGATTAGGGTAGTCGTACAACTTTGTTGACCTAGTTAAGGGTCGTGCGGGTGGGTTTAATTCAATCAGGAAATGACGGGTTGAACTTGGCTAGCGCTTATGATTTGTTGACCTTGTTAAGGTCATAAGTTGCTAGGGGCAAAATATTCTCGAGAATTTCAAATTTACAATGTGATTGCATACCTTCTATGAGATAGTTGGATCCCGATACCCACTGCGAGTAAAAGTTACTCCTGGGAGAGTTTTACATATTACAATTAAACGATCAAGTAGGTGTCTAGAAAGGTGTTAACGGGCTTACGCCCCTGGGAAAACGAGGTTTATTTTAATTAGGTCCGTACGAAGCACGGGGAACCTCCCTCAAAATACCGACACTGGATTGGCCGAAAGATTGGCGAACTTATATGGTGTAATTAATCCCGGCTAGTCTTACCTTTCAGGGTTTGAAGGAAGATTTGATAAAAACGGTGGGAGCCATCCTGATTAGATAAAATAATAACCAATCTAATCTTGCAAAAGCATACGCTGAGTGTTTTCTTCTCTCTCTCTCCTGGTAGCGACCATGTCACGCCTTAATCAAGATAATAATATGGATGCATTGACCGAACCTGCTTATTATACTTAGCTGGGGAACGTTGGTTCCGCTCTATCTTATAATTGTTATAAGCTCGAGCAGGAAATAGGGGAATATCCGGATTTCCATGCCACACAATCGAAGAAAAAGCATGTTGATGCGTATTTTTCGGGTGTGTTCATTATAAAGAACTGTTTCTCAGTGTCCTCTACGTCCTGGGTATGTGATACCGGATCAGGATCACGCATATGTAATTTGTTACATGGGCTATAGATAGGTAGAGAAATGGAAATGGGTGATATGTCTCTAAGTGTTAGAGAATGGTGCAAGTGTTGCAGCCAAGTCAATTGGCAAATATCATCTTGTATTAATACATTGATTATGAACAAATGTTATTAGATATCGAACCTGATATACAACATTACATCAGTTTCTTTATTAAGTTAAAGAAGGATATAATTCTGTATTGGAGGACAATGGTGTGAACATTTTCCTGAATCAAGAGTTGATTCGATCATGCACGTTATATAATAACATATACGTTCTAAATCAAACCACAGTTCAAAGTATATAGAACACACACAAGAGGGGTACTTCAGAAATGAACGAATCCTTCTTGTGGCATTGTAGACTAGGTCATATCAATGCTTGTTAGTTATGTATATGCCCTAGAGGCCATTATTATACATATGATGTATATTATAGTGGATGCTTGGATATATATAGAGAGGACTTTCTTGCTCGATATGATAGTATGCTATCTGGTTGCTCTTTGTCTTAACATGTTGACTTGTATTGGGTTGCTGTCTTGCTCTCACATGTTGATAAAGCCCTTAGGATATGTACTTGAATACTAGGACTATGATGCATATCATACTAGTGGGGTCAGGGTAGTCCACGAGTACATACTATAATTGTTCCTAGTCGTGGGTGTATCGAGATAGGGCATCGATACTCCAGAGTAGACTAGCGTATACGCATCTTGACCCATATGATGGGCGACAGATGATTCTACATCCATTGGTGTTTGACATCAAAGATAGTATACGGGTGCTCAGTGGAGACCGGGTAAACTGAACGAACTCGCCGAGAACTCCTAGATGGTATTATACCTATCGTCGGATAGCAGTTCTCTTGTGACACTGGTAGAGGTTAGTCTGTAGACCCGAGATCGTCATAGAGTCTTTTGTGATTCCCACTGTGCTTTGATTTCCATCTTACCATGTTCATGAGAACGTGCAAAACGTTGGCTTTTGGGTACAACCCAGAATCATATGGAGGCAATGAGCGATAGGAGGGGTTTCATCTCTCTCGGTATTATGGGATGATGCTGCACTGTGTTCGATTGGCTATAACTGGAAGTCCCAGGCCAGGGATGACATGGAGATCTACTGGTAGGTGTTATCAGTAGTTTCTCAACCCGTTATGAGCCTCACATCGACACGAATTATCGGTTACTGGGGTCTGACGTTTACCACCCCTAGACTAGATATGCGACATATCAGACGTAGAGAACGTACTGTACGGTAGTGTTACTGATTGGATTCACAGGATTGTGAGCAGGCTTGCTTGTTGATCTTCTGATAGCTCAATATCCGGGTGGCCGTTACGTTTAGCTGACTGCTTGTTGCTTGTGGGTGATTGATATGATCATCACCTACTGCCGGCATATTGACGAGTCTTTAGAGTCCTACATAGAGGTTTTCTGGCTCAGGAGAAACAGAGTAGGAGCACATATGTGATATGTGAGGGACCGAGATTGATACGAGTATGTGATACCATATTCTATTCTCGCGATATGTAATATCGGCTGGTTATATGTGATATAGCCGGGTGATTGATCATTTCTTTGTGTGTGTTAAGAAAAAATGAATAAAATTCACAATCAAAGAATTATTTTGACCGCAATCAACAACGGTGTCGGATGTAGATCGTTAGCGAGTGCGGATCGTCCACAGGGAAAGTGTAATCGTTCGTCTTTTGAATTAGATGAATTGAAACTTTAAAAGAAAGAAAAGAAAACAATTCATGATTTATATTTGAAGTTCAAGAATTAGAAAATCTAGATCTAATAACAAGAAAAAGATAGAATCAAGAATTGAGAGTTTGATGATTTTTCCAACCAAATATCAAGAATCTAAATGAGGCTCGTAGGAATCGATCGGATCTATAGATGTGATGTAATCTCACGATGACGTATTCTTATCCTTCGATGAGTTGATACTAGTTCGATGATGATCGACGAGAATTAAGGATTTCTAGGGAAACTAGGGTTTCATCATTTATCCCTTGTTCATTCGTCGATATCATTCACATTCTAGCCTCTAGTAAATTCAAGAAACGATCGTAGATCCCTAATTTCGAGCGATCACAATCAAGAAAGAATCGCAACGAAACTAGGTCATCGATTCTTGAACTTGCTTGGGTTTACAAAACTCGTAGGACTCAAGAATCGTTTTATGATTTGTTACATCATCATTCTATTGATCGTCTAGACTCCTGGACGAGCGGAGTTTTACTCAATCATCACAACAAGAACTACAATTACAAATTGAGATTGAATCATGATGCAAGAATTTAAAGAAAACAAGATTAAAGAATTTCACCTTTTATTTATATCAACAATTTCATTACATTCGCTCAAGAAATACAAGAGGAAGAACTCGATCGTCGATTTGGCTTCGCTCGGCACCGTGAGTCGCGGATCGGCTTGGATCACATGCTCGATTGGAGATCGGCTCCGCTCCTAAAAGGTTGAAGGGCTTCTTGCTTGATTAATACTCGAGATCTTGAATTTGATTGGAATTAGGGTTAGGGTTTCGCATAAGTCTTGTCAATAGACTTGTGGAAGAAGATGAAGATAGATGTTTAAGAATGAACAACCTTTTAACCCTAGATCTAGGCTCCTTATTTATAGACCATCAAAACCCTAGATCTAGGCTTTCAAATTTGAATTTCCCTCCAAAAGTTTGTTGAGGAAAAGCTTCTAGATGAAGTTTGTTAAGCCGAGCCTTCTAGATGTGCCACGTGGAGAATCGGGAGTCTTCTGGAAGCTTATACCGTTATGAGAGACACGTGTCAGAATATTGAGCGTCTGAAGCCACCATAGCGCCGCGGAACCATGGCGCAAGCATGCTCCCGCCGCGGAACCACGGCAGGACTGAAGCCTCAGGGCTTGAGTCTTCTGGTACATTGTTGGGCTGAGTTTTGTGGGCTTTTCTGATATGTTGAATTTCCAAATGAATCCCTGATCATTTCCAGATCTCTAGCCTTTGAGTTGGCGTAATTTTCAGCACTGTTTTCATAATTCTGGCTTGGTTTCTGGATTTATCTGCATAATTTCTCGAGACAAGTGTTGCGCTATATAGTGATGATGCGATGCCATGAAATGCAGTCAATTTCCATTATAGTGCCGGTTTTAGAGTCTAACACATGCAATCTGATATTTAACGACTGATTTGCTAATATGTGAATTATGAATACCGCACACTTCTAAATGAGTGCAAATGATAGGGAAATTGCCGTGTTAAAAAATGCAGTATTTTCGACTGATCAAATTCCCCCAAACTTATTTTCGATCGTCTCGAGCGAACTGTTTTATTAAAAAGAGAAGGAGAAAATAAAGAAAGAGAAAAACTAACTAGCACACTTTCATAGGCAACACGATTGCACTGAGCACATGCAACAAGCCTTTAAACCTCTAGGTGTCCCTAGTAGGAGGAGTGTTGTCTCCTGAGGGTTTTCAGCGGATTGCACCCACAAAATCCAATAATAAAAGGAAGATCATGAATATTACATTTAAAGAAAAGAATTGTAAAAGAAAAGCCTTGAAAATTAGGGTTTCCAACTAAGCTAGCTTTTCGGTTGTCATGAGCCCTATCTTAATGGTCATGAAAAGATGTCAGAAATCACGTCCTCCCTCAATAAAACATCGTCTTATTTTTCATTCCTATCTTTCTTCCAAACATCGATCATATAACCCTGCGTGTGTGTAAAGACATCACTACATCCGGAGAATTCAATTCAAGCTATCATATTCTTGCCCATCAGCCTCAGTACCTTTTAATTAATGAATATTTAGATGGAGTTGCTCACACACTTTCATGCGACCGTTAATACTTCTTGAGGTACTAACCGACCGATTACTCCTGTGCTTGCTTACTTGGTGTATTTTCCTCGTCTTGCACCACCTCAGGCATAGCAGTGACTCCCAGACCAGTTGGCCTAGGTGAAGAGGCACCCTCGCTATATATTTTTTATTACCCTCGGTTATAACAAAACCAGTGTCCATTTTTCTCACCACTTTATATTTTCTTCATTTTATTTTTTTATTTCCTTCATACTTTTGGCTTTAAGACAAGAGCATTTCAAGGTATCCTCTACTATCCCAGGCTTTAAGACGTGTGTAAGTGCGAATAGTAGGGTATCAACGTTCAAAATGTTTGGCTTCCAAAATAGAAACTATTTTTCAGACTTATTTTTATCATCGGATTAGTGACGTCATTCATCTTACTAACCCTTGAGACAATGGCTCATAACTACTTATTACTAGTTCGTATAAGAAAACTTCTAATTTTCATGGTTTTCTTAAATTTTTCTAATCTCATGGATGTAATTTTTCACTATCTAATCTTTTATTATCTTATTTATGTACAAAAACTGTTTTTGTATTTTGAAATTTTTTAAATTTTTATTGGTTTTGAAAAATGTTTTGTGCTTATGCAAATGATGCGAAAATAAGCACAAACCTCCCCCAAACTTGTTTTCAACAGTGTCCTCACTGTTGCCATCTGCTAAATCTCGAAAAACCTGTAAGCTTGGAAGGAATTTATTAGTGGGGGCATAATATTTAAGTGAAGATCCTCCCCCAAACTTATTTTTGGCTCATCATTTTGTAAAAATTTTCTTTTCAAGAGCCAGAAAAAATGTACCCCCCCAAACTTGAGTTATGCAATGTTAATCTTTGAAAATCACATGAGGGGGTCAAAAATCATTGGTCGATGCCAAACTTTGCAAAGACCGAAAGTTAACACCAACCATTCAAAAAATTTATCAATGCAGTGCTCTGGTTGGTGGAAGAAGAAGTGGGGAAAGGGTAAGGGGTGGAATAGAATGTGTGTGCGTCTCATTTTGGATAGACGATGCAGTGAATGTGATGGATTACTCGCATTCTTTTTACAGTTCAGAAGAAGGGGTGGAGGTTCAATTTAATTGATTGGGAGATGATTCATCTCAACACCCGTGTCATTTAAAAATACGAGTTCATCAACGAAGATTTCCTCAAAAGTTCCATCAATACCCCGATGAATAATGTCATCACAAAATATGGGGTGATCTTCAGACTCTGAGAACAGGTCATAATCAGTGTTAGTTGTTGACCCGTACATCTCGGTGAAAGAGTCCGTATGTGTATGATACATAGTTGGGTCAAACAAGAACATCTGAAAAGAGTCAAGATCAGTATCAAGAGGATCATCAAATTCGCTGCTGTCGACATCCATTAAGTCGATAGAACAGACCTGAGCAGTAGGTTCGGAGGGTACACTTCCCAACTTGTAAATGTTCAGCTCTATTGACCTATTCCCGAAAGATACGGTCATAGAACCATTACGACAGTTGATGATAGCGTTGGAAGTGGCCAAAAAGGGGCGACCTAAAATCACCGGAATTTGATTCCGTGGGTTCGCTACAGGCTGTGTATCAATTTCAATAAAATCCACAGGGAAAATAAATTCCCCGATTTTTATTAACACATCCTCCAGTTCACCCCTAGGTTTGGTGATTGATCGGTCAGCCATCTGGAGAGTGCAATGGGTTGGCTTCAACTCTCCGATACGTAGTTGCTCATAAACAGAGTATGGAAGCATGTTAACACTAGCGCCAAGGTCTAGTAGAGCACGGTTAATGTGTTTTCCCCAATAGAAATGGAAATAGTAGGATATCCAGGATCCTTACGTTTCCTCGGTAATTGTTGGGGGAAAGCCGTATCTACTATTTTTGCCATGAAAATCTTCTTGGGCACTTGAGTCTTCCTCTTCCTAGTGCACAAGTTCTTAAGAGTTTTCGCATAGGACGGAACTTGTTGGATAGCATCTAGGAGATGGATATTGATGTTAACTTGCTTAAAAATGTCCATGATCTTCTCCATATGTGGACTTGATGTGTTAGCCCTTAACCGATTAGGATAAGGTGCTTTAGCAATAAGCGCTGGGTCCATCATAGGAGAATGAAGTGTGTGTGGACCCGATCTCAAAATAGATGTGTGGATCGTCTGTGGAGGAGTAAAAGAGGTGGGCTGAAGTGGCGAGCCTTTTGGGAAACGAAGAATAGGCTCAGAAGAAGGTGGTGGGGTAGAAGAACTAGGGTTAAAATTAGAAGTAGAGGTGGAAGGAAAGGTCTCAGCCGGGGTATCATTGATTGATTTATCAGTATCATCAAACTCTTCCCCAACGTGATTGTCAAGCACTCTTCCAGATCTCAACGTGATTGCATCCACATGATGTGAATAGCCAGGATTGGGTAAGGGTTGAGCTGGAAGTTTCTCTTTCTCTCTTGCACGCATTTCGGCTTTTAGTTGTGCAATTTGTTCTTCCATCGATTTGATGTTCTCATTTTGAGAGATAATGATCTTCATCACATTCTCGACGGAAGATTTCAAACTTGCCGTCCCATGGATGGATTGTTTCATGAAAGTATCCAAGGTTTGTGCTAGTGCAGAGGTATTATCTATACCGGTCAATTGCAAAGAGTTTTCATGTGGTGCAAAAGTGTTGGCCAGATTTTGGAAATTTTGTGATTGGAAGGGGTGCTGACTCAATTGAAGTTGTGGTTGTTGTTGTGGTGGAGGGACCCTTTGGAAATTATTTTGGGGTGGAACCGTGTTATGATTTTGTGATTGGTTCTAAGCAAAATTTGGGTGATTCCTCCAACCCTGATTATATGTGGAAGAAAAAGGATCGTTTCTAGGTGTTTGAAATGTGGCATTGGTGTGCTCATGACCTTGAAACGGACATTCATCCGTCAAGTGAGAAGGATCAGAACTGCATCCACATACAGTTTTGGAGAGTGACATTTGACTTAGGGCAGCAGCTAAAAATTTGTTTTCCATAGCGTCAAATTTCTTGTGTAAAGCTGAAATTTCAGCTCTAATTCCTATGGAAATATCATTGCCATCCCTAGACGATTGACTCACACCCTCCCACTGTAAAGATTTTTCAGCGAAATCTTCTAGAAAGTTCCAGACTTCCCCATCATCTTTAGTCATGAAGTTGGCTTGACACATGGATTCAAGGGTCTGTCTTGTGTTAGGATTAATGCCCTCATAAATGATTCGGCACAGTTCCCATCTCGGGATGCCTTGATGTAGACATTGGACTAACAGATCCTTGAAACGTTCAAGACATTTTGAAAATGTTTCATTTGGAAGCTGGGTGAATTGATAGATTTCGCTACGGACTCGAGCTGTCTTTTGATGTGGGTAGAATTTCTTAAGGAATGCTTTGACGAATTCGTCCCAATTTGAAATGGAATGTGCGGTAGTGTTATATAGCCACTTCTCGGCTAAATCGCACAAAGTGAATGGGAGAAGACGAAGACGTAAAGCATCCACAGAAAGCTGTGAAGTACCCATCATTGCGCATACATTTTCAAATTTGGTGATAAATGCATATGCGTCTTCAGACTCGAGACCGTGAAATTTTGGTAGAAGGTTGATGTATTGGGGTATTATTTGAAAATTTTCCCTGTTGGCTGGTGGAATGGAAAGACAGGTGGAAAGGGGACCTCGTGTTGGATAGCACCTCTCTTAGAGTGAGATGCGAGGTGGATTCTGCGCACCAATGGACGGTGGCAGATTAGTGGAAAAGAAGTTCGATGGAGGTGGATCCATCGATGTGGGTGTGGTGGTGGGTAAAAGAAAGGGTAAATGTAGAAATACCGACTTTTGGGTCGATAAAAGGAAACGCGGACTAAACAGGCACTAGACTCCTGTTTTCCAGCCTATCTTGCACTAAAAAGGGTTAGTACAAGTGGCAGCGTGAATTTATAATTAGGGAAAATGATATGAATGCGGTGTTTGTTTTGAAAATTGATACGGAATTTTGAAAAAATGATGTAACACAACAAATGCAACACACAAAACCCTAATTCTAGTGGTCACCTAGGTCAAAGCTCTAGACCGCTCCTAACTGCCAAAAGACAAGTCGCAGGAAAAAATCCTCCACTGCCTCTTTGTCCCCCTGTGGCCAGGTAAGTGCCAGGTAAGTGGGAAGGTACTCCACTACGTAAGTAGTGGTCCTAATTAATAACCACTAGCCTTCGACACACTTACCTTAGACACCACAAGAAAACGCGGATAAGCAATGAATTACCCACGGCCTTCTTCTGTCCTAAGTGAGCGCGACGGTCCTTAGAGTCATCTCTAGATATTTTTTAGTTAATTGGGGTAAATGCGGATGCAAGTTTTGCGATTTTTGGGGCTTAGGAAGGGTAATGAACTCCCCACCTAATCTGGATTTGGTCTTTGCTCCTTAATGTCCGTATTAATTATGCAACAACCACAAAAATCAAAACAAGCACAATTTAATTTTGCTTTTTTTTGCGCGGCGCTGCGATTTATTTGCAAAGAAACCTGCACAAATTGTTAGTTGGAGCATATTTAGAGAGAGATAAGAAAGTGTGGAAGTATACCTGAAATTTTGGTGGAGTAATTCCTTGAGTAGACCGCGGAATCGCCGCAATAGGGGACTTATGCCGCGGAATCGCCGAAAGTTGATCAGTTCACTTCTTCAAATTTTCACAGAGAGATTATGTTGGCTCTCTCAGCTCTCTGGAATTTTCAGAATTTTTTTTATCCAGCTCCAATGATCCCAGATTTCCTCCCAATCAAATCACAACACACGTATTAGGGTTTGTGCGAGTTTAGATCTAAAAATTATAATGGAATAAATTTTTCAACTCAAATTTCAAAATACGAACAATTAGCGCACTATCTCCGGCAACGGCGCTATTTGATTGATCATTTCTTTGTGTGTGTTAAGAAAAAATGAATAAAATTCACAATCAAAGAATTGTTTTGACCGCAATCAACTACGGTGTCAGATGTAGATCGTTAGCGAGTGCGGATCGTCCACAGGGAAAGTGTAATCGTTCGTCTTTTGAATTAGATGAATTGAAACTTTAAAAGAAAGAAAAGAAAACAATTCATGATTTATATTTGAAGTTCAAGAATTAGAAAATCTCGATCTAATAATAAGAAAAAGATAGAATCAAGAATTGAGAGTTTGATGATTTTTCCAACCAAATATCAAGAATCTAAATGAGGCTCGTAGGAATCGATCGGATTTATAGATGTGATGTAATCTCACGATGACGTATTCTTATCCTTTGATGAGTTGATACTAGATCGATGATGATCGACGAGAATTAGGGATTTCTAGAGAAACTAGGGTTTCATCATTTATCCTTTGTTCATTCGTTGATATCATTCACATTCTAGCCTCTAGTAAATTCAAGAAACGATCGTAGATCCCTAATTTCGAGAGATCACAATCAAGAAAGCATCGCAACGAAACTAGGTCATCGGTCCTTGAACTTGCTAGGGTTTACAAAACTCGTAGGACTCAAGAATCGTTTTAAGATTTGTTACATCATCATTCTATTGATCGTCTAGACTCCTCGACGAGCGGAGTTTTACTCAATCATCACAACAAGAACTACAATTACAAATTGAGATCGAATCATGATGCAAGAATTTAAAGAAAACAAGATTAAAGAATTTCACCTTTTATTTATATCAACAATTTCATTACATTCGCTCAAGAACTACAAGAGGAAGAACTCGATCGTCGATTTGGCTTCGCTCGGCTCCGTGAGTTGCGGATCGGCTTGGATCACTTGCTCGATTGGAGATCGGCTCCGCTCCTAAAAGGTTGAAGGACTTCTTGCTTGATTGGTACTCGGGATCTTGAATTTGATTGGAATTAGGGTTAGGGTTTCGCACAAGTCTTGTCTCTAGACTTGTGGAAGAAGATGAAGATAGATGTTTAAGAATGAACAACCATTTAACCCTAGATCTAGGCTCCTTATTTATAGACCATCAAAACCCTAGATCTATGCTTTCAAATTTGAATTTCCCTCCAAAAGTTTGTTTAGGAGAAGCTTCTAGATGAAGTTTGTTAAGCCGAGCCTTCTGGATATGCCACGTGGAGAATCGGGAGTCTTCTGGAAGCTTATACCGTTATGAGAGACACGTGTCAGAAGATTGAGAGTCTGAAGCCGCCATAGCGCCGCGGAACCGCGGCGGGACTGAAGCCTTAGGGCTTGAGTCTTTCGGTACATTGTTGGGCTGAGTTTTGTGGGATTTTCTGATATGTTGAATTTCCAAATGAATCCCTGATCATTTCCAGATCTCTGGCCTTTGAGTTGGCGTAATTTTCAGCACTGTTTTCATAATTCTGGCTCGGTTTCTGGATTTACCTGCATAATTTCTCGAGACAAGTGTTGCGCAATATAGTGATGATGCGATACCATGAAATGCACTCAATTTCCTTTATAGTGCCGGTTTTAGAGTCTAACACATGCAATCTGATATTTAACGACTGATTTGCTAATATGTGAATTATGAATACCGCACACTTCTAAATGAGTGCAAATGATAGGGAAATTTCCGTATTAAAAAATGCAGTATTTTCGACTGATCACCGGGTCATCGGCTCAAGTGTTGATTCGATGAAATGTTACATTTTATATTAGTCGGTTATATGTGATACAGCCGGATTATCGGATAAAGTGTTGATTCGATAATTTAATGTATAACTATATATTTATGTATGAAATTACATTAACTAATATATGCTCACTTAAGCATTTCATTTTCTCATTTTGGATACATTTAACATATATGTGATATATGTTTACTTTTGTTACAAAATTATATATATGTGATATGTATAATTGTAATATGCTAGGTTATACATGCAACTAGGGTTTATGAGAATCACGCCATGATATGTGTTAATGGTAAGGTTTTTAATTATTTTAGTTTATTCAAAACTGTGATGAATTAGTCATGAGCTTGGATGAGCATTGATTAAGTCAACCAATTTTGATATTTCTAAGATATTTATTAACCTAACCTTTAAGCCTGGCCCATGGTTTATTCTCTACATACGTTAACCAAGACATACTTAACTCATGGTTGCATTTCTAAACTCATGCTCTTGATCACTTGAGCTTCTTCTTCTTCTTCTTCATATCATTGCTCTCTTGACTTGGAGATAGTGATGAAAAATAGTGAGAAATAAAAATATAAAGAGAGCCCACTTCCTACTTCATCATTCTCTTCTAAACTAGCCACTTAGATTAGGGTGGTAGTGTAAGTCTACGGTAGCGCCCCGGCCGTCTACAGACGCCAAATGCGGAACAAAAAACTTTTAACTGGCGCTATCGTATACTTTAACCCGGATCTGCCATTATTGCTAAACTAACAAACTGTAAAGAGTGTAGAAAGGTTATACCGAACGATCCGAGTCCTTCATTCTTTAACCATCATCCCACGCTCCGTTGCGGCTGCTCCGATCTCTTCGATCTCCGATCTGCTCGTCCAGGTGGCACCACATCAACGATTCTTTAAACGGGCTCCCGCCTCTGACTTGAGGCAACTCGGTCGTCAAGTTTGCTAAAAGAGATGACCAAGAATGATGTAGAGAATGAGTAGATGACTTTGTCTCACTTCGTCCAAGTCCGTGGACGATCGGTTAATGAAGTTGCCGAGGGAATCGGGTGATGGAATGAAATGAGCTATGAATTCCATACACCGAAAACTATCATAATCTTTTGCAAATGAAAACTCAAGTGTACCAATGAGAGAGGGGAGGGGCCGGCCATATATAGGGAGGGGGGTGAGTGTAGGAGAGAAGAGGGTGACCATAAGAAAGAAATATCATGTGTGAACACAAGAAAAATATCCTTAAGCAAAACAAAACATATTAATGAAATGAATGACTCACTAAACCTAGTCATCCATTCATTAATGCAAAGATGAGTCACCCGCCACCTCATCACCCTAGTCACCATTTCTAGAACCTTCTAGAAGCATGACTCACTCTCATCCAAGAAAAGATAAATCCGTCTTTAACCGAATGTTAAAAGACGGCTGATAGAAAACTGGAAACTCGCAACTTCCAAAAGTGATCCTGAAACAACTTTCAGGATAACCCCGTAACTGTATAAATATACCCGCATTTGTATTACGACCGAATAGAAATGCAACTGAGACAAAGATATTATACCTACTCAATATAATACTCGGATCCGGATTAAACCAAAGACGACCAGTATCATCTGCCCGAAAAATAACACGTGCGTAAACGCACGTGCATTTTCCGAACCCTGCCATAAAACCATACGGCCTCTACAACGTTTCGCCCGAACTTAGGAAACTGTCTGTGGGGAACTCTAATGACTCGTCAGTACCCTGGCAGTGGGTTTAAACACAAACCGTCAGCGGCATTAGCTATGCATAACGGCTGCCCATGGACTGACCTCAAGGGAGGCCGATGAGCGAACTCATCCGGAAACCTACTGAGCCTAACAGTGACAATGTATATACAGTCCGGTCCGTTCGTCTATGAGTATCGCATATCTGCCTAGGGGGCTAGTAACGTCAGACCCCCAATAGCAGTATAAGTCGTGTCGGAGTGTAGCCCAATAACACCCTGAGATACTACTGGAGTAACTACCAGTAAATCTCCTGCCACGGCCGTGGGCTTTGTGTAATGGCTCTCCTAGACACAGCATGATCTCGCCCCCAATACCGGGAGAGACAAATCCCCTGCCGATCCGCTCACGTGCCTCCATATGGCTCGGGACTGTACCCAAAAACTACCTGTTTGCACGACTCCTTTGAGCCGTGGTAGGGTAGAAATCAAAGCACAGTGGGAACTCACACGAGACAAATGACGACCTCAGGTCGATGAACTAACCTATACACATGTCACCAGGGAACTTCTATCTAACGATAGGTATAGTACTAACTAGCAGATTCCCGGCGAGTCCTGTCCGGTGTACTCATAACCCAATGAGCACCTGTATACATCTTAGGTGATCCAACTGACACTAGTGGCTTGTGAGACCGGCCACCGCCCCTCGTCGGGGTCTCGACTGTACACACTAGTCTACTCCAGAGTATCGATGCCCTGTCTCGAAACTCCCACGACGGGACCACAATTAAGGATATGCATATAAACTACCCAACTCTCACGTATATGATCGCCATCATACTGTTGGTAGTAAAGCAAGATCCTAAGGGCTCTATTAAAGTGTAACATGTAATCAGTCACCTGAACATGTATACGACAGATAAAGGCAAACCAGATAGCATACTATCATCTTGAGTAAGACTGTCCTACCGGTATAGGTCCTCCGCAATCATTGCAATCACGTACCTGCGATCCAATAATTGACTCTGAGGGCACTATCTCCAACAATCTCCCACTTGCACTCAAGGCTAATTATTGCAATGTCGACTACTCACAGCCCGTGTGAAAACGAACATCCAACTCCTCTACTAATCAGTTTCACAAAGCCCGTTTGTAAAACTATTGTGTTCGAGAAATAGCCTTAGTGAGTGGATCCGCCTAGATGTTTCTTTCTATATCTCTCTTAATCTCAAGTTCGCGGAGAAAGCCATCTCCCGAATCGAGTAATACCTGTCTTAGAATATGTCTGGATATCTGATGGGACCTAGTTCATAAATGAACTCCAAATCCAAACTTCTTAGACTGTATTGATCACTGAACCTAATCAGTATCCAGCACCATGCCACCCACAGTATCCTCTTGGACAACCTGTCCATAATACTGTTCCTCATCAGAGGGAAAAACTATAACTCTGACAATCACTCTGTCAACCATGTCACCTTTGAAGCCTGGAATGATAATCGTCTCCCGAAGGAGGCTGCCGTCATCAAATCCGTAGAACATGTAATTATGTTCTAAAACTGCTTCCTTATGTTTCTCCAGGATTGGATTAATACAAACTTATTGCATCTAGTGCAAAAACAACATTTGGTGTGGTACTTGACATCTCATGATTGACTCAATTGCCTAAGCAAGTGATCTGCCAATCATGCACATCCCTCTCCAATTTAGTCTAAACGACACCTTTAGAGAGGGTGACTCCATCACCTGCAGGTACACCACCATGCTAGGAGTCAACTATTCTAAAAACCATTAGAATACTGTCTAAGTACCCACATTGGGAAACAACCCAAATCCAGATCTAAAACCATAGATCTAGAAACCATAATGTCAAATATTATATCCATATCCTGTCTGGAGAAACAACTGTGTGACGACCATAGTACAACCGATCGTAGTATAGGAATTTTACTTCCTACTCTGTGTATGTCATCCAGATACCATGACATCACACCCTACTACCTTCTTAACAGATCCATCCCCTATCCTGATTGAAGTCAAACCCATGATTGTCACATCAAAATTAGATGATCTATCTCCGCTATAACTGCTCAAGTCTATAAATAGATATAAACATCTTGCCCATTATGCTTCCGCTGCTCCCACTGACTACGACAACCCTCCTACCAGGTCTCATAGCCTGGAACATCAGTAGTGTCAAGTCTGGGTTGATAAGAACCTCCCTGTCACCGTCCTTGAGGTTACCGGAGTACCTCTCGGGTGTCTGAGGTTACCCACCAAATCTGCGGAGTGGCTATTGGAATGTCAAACCTGATTGAATATATAGGTCCTATTAAATTTTCCGTAATCGTTCGTGGTTCTGGAATCACTTCCAGTTCTACCATACTCCCACTACTGTTTTCTGAAAAAATCCATTTTTACTAAAACTGTGGCGAGTCAAGAACAATATCACTATTGATCTTCCAAATGGTAGAATATCAACCCTCGTCATAGCCAGGGTCAACCCACAAACAGCCATTACAGAAACGTGCCCTGATTTATCCAGAGTCTGGTTTTAAGCATAAGCTGGACAACTCCCCGTACCTTAATATCTTTTAAGGTACGAACTATTCTATATCCAATATTGAAACTTTGGCACTTATTTAATTGGAACCATATTCAAACCATGCAGCTGTCTCCAGTGCATATCAACTTAATGGAAAGAGGCTAATCAGCATTACTCAACTTAGGAATCCATCCAATTATGAGTAACCTGAAAAAGAAACACGTTTCTCAAAACCATCACTATCATCTGAATACCAATCTCAAGAATCTACATCTTCGATCTCTTTGAAGAATCACGATACTTGTGATACCTGGTTCTCTACTTTATTCTTATACCCACAACTTCTCAAAACTTAGACCTTGTATTTCTACGAAACACTTGTCTAAATACTAGAGAAGTTATAAGTAAACAGAACATAGTATGAGGACCTACCCCTTTGTCCTGATGGACACTGGACAACATACAATACTCTGTATAAGTCCGCTGAGTTAACAACTCAAAACCTGTGCGTCGTAGGTTGAAAACTGTACCCTGGCAATTTCCTCAAATATCACCAATTACAACGAATTCCGATATAATGAGGATAATCACCTAATTCCCAATAACTTACTCCCACTCATCATCTGTAAAACCATACAGATATGAGAATAAAACCTGGTAAATACATACCCTTGGAGTAAGTGTCTAATCGGGAAAACAGTTTTTCTTTAACAATGCACTGAAACATGAAAATGTTTCGTAGGGGTATCCTGGTATTCATAGCAATGCCTCTTCCATAATCCAATTCATGACTTCAACCGTATATTTTATTGCCATCTCTCCAAATCCCTTTATTTGTCTTTAGTCGTTACCTTCTGTATACCATTGTTAGGCTAAATGGTTTTCTTCCTTCCCTACCGTTCGGCACCAGCCTATGGTTTGGAAGAAGACTATCCAGTAAGCATAATAGGTGTACCCTCCTAAACCAAGGAGTACTCGTATCTTGAGAGAAGGTGATGATAAAAGACATTTGAATAATACCTTATTCTTTTAAAGGTGAAATAGGAGTGGCGATGAAGTACGCGGTTTGGTCGTGAATGATAACAGTCGCAATTTACTTTGCCCTCTTTCTAATCCCTTTATTTTGTCTTTACATATTACCTTCTGCACACCCTACTTAGGCTAATTGGTTTTCTTCATTCCCTACCTTTCGGCACCAGCCTATGGTTTGGAATAAGACTATCCAATAAGCGTAATTGGTGTACTCTCCTAAACCAAGGAGCCCTCGCAACCTGAGAGAAGGTGATAATAAAAGACAACTGAATAAACCAATTCTATTTCTCCTGAACCTGGATCCATCCTCGAAGAAGTCCCTTCGAGTTCGTATATAACCATACGATGGATCTATCCAATGGAAGTGGATATCCGTAGTAATACGGGTGTTCTGAGAAATTCAAAGGGTAAAAGAAGTAGTGGCAATGACTTATGCAACTCAGACAATCCAAAAGCCAGTATTTTAAGAAGGTTCGGTCAACTTGGTCACTGAGTCATAGTCTAGGGTCGGTCAAAGATCGCTGCCAAAGATAGAAAGAAAAGAAACACTCTGCGTGCACTCTAAGCTAGATCAGAATGGTTATCACTTTATCTAATCCGGAAACCTCCCACTGTCCTCTCAAATTCTCCTCCAAACCTGAAAGAAGAATCAATCGGGATCACTCGAAGAGTAAACCAACTCATCAGTGGGAATCGGGATCCAACTCTCATCGCATGATAACGTGATGGAATGCATCCACGTTACTCATACTCCAGAAGGTATGCGCTGTAACTGCACGGCGACGCCCCGGCCTCCATCCCGAGGCCAAAATGCGGAAGCGGTGATAAACTTAAATTTTTCATGAACTGGCACCACCGCGCACTAATACCCGGATCGAACCATTAACTAGTCCTAGCTAACTACAAGATGGGGAAGAGAGATATACCGACTGATCCAAGTCCTCCGGTCTTCTCGTCGTCGTCCCGATCTCCTGCGGAAGCTCCGGTCTCCACCTCGTCGCCGGAAGTGCACCACATCGCCTACTTCTATTACGGGCTCCCACCTCAATGCCGAGGCAACTCGGGCACGAAGCTGGCTAGTCGACGTGCCCAAGATATGCTGTAGAATGTTGTGTAGAACTTGTGTCTCATTTTGGGGTAGTGGAGGTTGCCATTGGTGGAGGGATTGAACTTGGAGCTTTTTAGATTGATCTTGTGGGATTTTTGCAACATGAAATGAGCCAAAAACCCACACCAAAAATTTGGGACAGCCCCCACAATGAGAGTGGCCGGCCATTACTTCAAGAATGGGGAGAGTGAGAGAGGAGGTCAATGTATCAAAAGATAATCAATATCATAATGCAAGAGAGAGAAAAAAGACTATCATGCAAAAGCATGATAACAAGCTAAAACCAACACTCCACCACAACCATCATCAAGCATGATGACTTCAAAAAGTCAAGCCATCATGAAGAAGTCAAGAAGTCAAGGTCAAGGAATGGTGCAACCATCATGACACAAGAATATGCAAAGAACCCCTCCACAAATACTTATTTGCAACAATGCAAATAAGCCCTCCTCCACCAATCTTCGGCCAATGAACGATACAAAGGAAATTGGCCGAAATAGAAAACAAACTGGCAACTCCAGAAAACTGGTCCCGTAATAAATTACAGGAAAACCCCGATACTGTGCATACACACCCGCATTTGTATTCCGACCGAAATACAAATGCAATGAGACAAAATCTAAACTGTACTATACTAGGAACCGGCTTAAACCAAAGCCGGCTAGTAATATCCTTTCGATCCTGATGCGTGCAATACCGCACGTATCTGATCGAACTCTGCCATATAACCATACGGCCTGTAGTACAAACTGTCCGATCCTGATCCGTGCAATACCGCACGTATCTGATCGGACCTTGCCATATCTCCATACGGCCTCTACAACTTTTCGCCCGAAAGCTGAGTAACCGAATGTGGGGGACTCTAAAGACTCGTCAACACCTTGGTTGTGGATTTAATCACAAGCACGTCACAGGTATAAGCCAATACGTAACGGGCTACCAGGTATTGACCAAAAGGGACGTCTGTGGGCGAACCTAGCCTGACAACCCTACTGAGCCTGTCAGTGACAATATCCGTACAGTCCGGTCCGTTCGTCTATGAGCATCGCATGGCGGACCTAAGGGGTTGGTAAAAGTCAGACCCCAAAAGCGGTACAAGTCGTGTCGGAGTGTAGCCCAGAACACCCTGAGATACTACTGGAATACCTACCAGTAAATCTCCTTGCCTCGGCCGAGGGCTTCGTGTAATGGCTCTCCTAGACACAGCGCGACCTCACCCTCAATACCGGGAGAGACGAACCCCTGAAGATACGCTCACTGCCTCCATGTGGCTCGGGACTGTACCCAACTAAAACCTGTTTGCACGACTCCTTTGAGCCGTGGTAGGGTAGTAATCAAAGTACAGTGGGAACTCACACAAGACAAATGACGATCCCCAGGTCGATGAACTAACCTGTACACATGTCACCAGGGAACTGCCATCTGACGTCTGGTATATGACCAACTAGCATGTTCCCGGTGAGTCCTTTCCGGTGTACTCATAACCCAATGAGCACCTGTATAGATGTTAGGTGATCCAACTGACACCAGTGGCTTATGAGACCGGCCACCGCCCCTCGTCGGGGTCTCGACTGTATACACTAGTCAACTCTGGAGTATCGATGCCCTGTCTCGAAACTCTCACGACTAGGGACCATTTAAGGATATGCTTATAGACTGCCAGCTCCCACATATATGATCGCCCTCATACTGCTGGTGGTCAAGCAAGAATCCTAGGGGCTCTATCAACGTGTAATAGCGACTTGTCAGGTCACCTAAAGCAGTACACGATGATAAAGGTAAACCAGATAGCATACTATCATCACGAGTAAGACTGTCCTTTCGGGATAGGTCCTCCATCAATCATTGTAATCACGTGCCTGTGATCGAATAATTGAATCTGAGGGCACTATCTCCAACAATCTCCCACTTGCACTCAAGGCTAATTAACGCGATGTCGCATACTCACAGCACGTGTGATACCGAACACCCAACTCCTCTACTAGTCAGTCTCACAAAGCTCGCTTGAGAAACTATTGCGTTCGAGGAATAACCTTAGTGAGTGGATCCGCCTTAATGTCTCTTTCTTTGTCTCTCTATATCTCAAGTTCGTGGAGAAACTCATCTCCCGAAATGAGCAATACCTGTCTTAGAATGTGTCTGGATGTTTGATGGGACCAAGTTCATAAATGAACTACAAATCCAAACTTCTTAGACTATACCGTCAACTGAACTTAATCAGTATCCTGCGCCATGCCTCCCTCAGTATTGCCTTGGACCACCTGTCCAAAATACTGCCCCTCGTCAGAAGGAAAACTATAACTCTGACAACCTCCTTGTCGTCCAGGTCACCTTGGAAGCCTGGAATGATAACTGTCTCCCGAATAAGGCTGTCGTTATCATATCCCTAGAACATCCACTTATGTTCTAAAACTGCTTCTGACTGTTTCTCCAGGATTGGATCAATGTCAACTTATTGCATCTAGTGCAAGAACAACATCTGGTGTGGTACTTGACATCTCATGACTGACTCAATTGCCTGAGCAAGTGATCTGCCAATCATGCACATCCCTCTCCTTTAGTCTTTAAGACACCTTTAGAGAGGGTGACTCCATCACCTGCAGGTACACTACCGTGCCAGGAGTCGTCCCTTCTAAATACTCTTAGAATGCTGTCTAAGTACCCTTAATTGGGAAACCACCCAAATCTAGATCGAAAACCATAGATCTAGTCACCAGTATGTCTGATATAATATCCAAGTCCTGTGTGGAGAAACCACTGTGTGACGACCAAAGTATAACCGATCGTAGTATAGGAGTTTCTTTTCCTATTCTGTGTATGTCATCCAAATACCATGACATCACACCCTACTACCTTCTCAACAGATCCATCCCTTATTCTGATGATGTCAAACCTATGACTGTTACATCAGAAATTGATGATCTATCTCCTCTACGTCTGCTTTAGTCTATAAATAGACATAAGCTACACGTCCACCAATGCTTCCGCTGCTCCCACTGACTACGACAACCCTCTGGCAGAGTCATATACACGTACACTTCTAAAACTAGTTTAGAACGACGCTATAATCATCCTCCCGCCGGGTCTCGCAACCTGGAACAACAGCAATGGTAAGTGTGGGTAAACAAGAACTTCCCTGTCACCGTCCTTGAGGCTACCGGAGTACCTCTCGGGTGCCTGAAGTTACCCACCTTATCCGCGGAGTGGCCAATGGAATGTCAAGCCAGATTGAATCTTTAGGTTCCTTATCAAATCTTCAGTAATCGTCTGCGGTTCTGGAATCACTTCCAGTTCTACCATACTCCCACTACTGATTTCTGAAAAAAATCCATTTTATTTAAAACTGTGGCGAGTCTAGAACAATATCACTATTGATCTTCCAGATGGTAGAAAGTCAACCCTCGTCATAGCCTGGGTCAACCCACAAACAGCCATTACAGAAACATGCCTTGAGTTGTCCAGTGTCTGGTTTTAATCATAAGCCGGACAACTCCCCGTACCTTAACAATGTTAAGATATGAACTGTACTATATCCAATATAGAACCAGAGGCACTGATTTAATTGAACCAGATTCAAATCATGCAGCTGTCTCCAGTGCATGTCAACTAAATGGAAGGAGGCCGATCAGCGTTACTCAACTTAGGAATGCTTCCAATTATGAGTAACCTGAAAGAGAAGCAAGTTCTCTTAATCATTACTATCAACTGAATACCATACACAAATATCTACATCTTCGATCACTTTGAAGAATCCCGATACTTGCAATACCTGGTTCTCTACCTTATTCAAATACCTACAACTTCTCAAAATTCGGACTCTGTGTTTCCACGAAACACTTGTCTAAAAACTAGAGAAGTCATAAGTAAACCGAATATAGTACGAGGACCAACCCCTCTGTCCTGATGGACCCTGGACAACATACAATACTCTGTATAAGTCCCTTTAGTCTGATAACTCATTCACTGTGTGTCGTAGGTTGAAAACTGTACCTTTGGTTATGAAGAATTACACCGCTGTTTAATGCTCCTTACCTAACCATCCACTGATATAGGTAAATGTCATAGACATAATTTCAAAAGGGTATATCTCACTCTATGAAAATAGACGTACAGATATATCGATTTGAAATTGGTGCATAACAACAGATATTCAAAACCAAATATTTGCCGACCGGCAAACAGCCCAGGTGATTTCCTCAAATATCACCGATTATAACGAATCCCGATACAATGAGGATGATCACCTAATTCCCAATAACTTACTCCCACTCATCATATGTAAAACCATACAGATGTGAGAATCATACCTGGTAAATACATACCCTGGAGCAAGTGTCTAACTGGGAAATCAGTTTTCGTTTAACAGTACACAGTGAAACTGAAACATTGAAATGTTTCGATGGGGTATCCCGGTATTCCTAGTAATGCCTCTTCCAGATTCACGACTGTAACCGTATAATTCTTTGCCACCTCTCCAAATCCCTTCATATGTCTTTAGTCATCACCTTCTGCACACCCCTTTAGGCCAAATGGTTTTCTTCCTTCCCTACCGTTCGGCACCAGCCTATGGTTTGGAAGAAGACTATCCAATAAGCATAATGGGTGTACTGTCCTAATCCTAGGAGCACTCGCAACGCGAGAGAAGGTGAAGATAAAAGACAACCGAATAAACCTTATTCCTATTTCTCCTGAACCAGAATCCATCCCCGAACTGGAACAAGTTCCTTTCGAGTTCGTATATTACCATACGATGGAGTATCCAATAAATTGTGGATCTTCGTAGTGATACGGAGTGTCCTGGAGAAATACAAAGGTGATTTAGGATTGGCGAAGGAATACTTGGTTTGGTCGTGAATAACAGTCGCAGTTTACTTTGCCCTCTTACTAATCCCTTTCTTTGTCTTAACTTAATACCTTCTGCACACCATCGTTATGCTAATTGGTTTTCTTCATTCCCCACCGGTCGGCACCAGCCTAAGGTTTGGAAGAAGACTATCCAATTTGCGTAATAGGTGTACTACTCCTAAACCAAGGAGTACTCGCAACCTGAAAGAAGGTAAAAGGAAAAGACAACTGAATAGTCCTATCCGTTTTCTCCAGAACCGGAAACCATCCTCGAATAAATTCCTTCGAGTTCGTATCTAACCATACGATGGTTTTGTCCAATGGAAGTGGACGTTCATAGTAATACGGGGTGTCCTGGAGAAGAGGGTAAAAGTAGGAGTGGCAATGAGGTTAGCGACTTTGACAATCCAAAATCCAGTGTTAAGAAGGTTCGGTCAACTAGGTCACTGAGTCATAGTCTTAGGGTCGGGTCAATGGTCGCTGCCAAAGAGAGAGAGAAAAGAAACACTAAGCGTGCACTCTAACCTAGATCAGAATGGTTACCAATTTATCTAATCTGGAAACCTCCCACTGTACCGTCAAATTCTCCTCCAAACCTGAAAGAAGAACTAGTCGGGGTCACCCGAGGAGTAAACTAACTCATCAGTGGGAATCGGGATCCAACTATCATCGCATGATAACGTGACGGAATCCGCTCACGGTGTCACACTCCAGAAGGTATGCGCATATCCGGCAAGTTTCAGTTTCTTTAGAAACTCCCGATGTGATTTTTGCCCCATGCTCTTATGACCTTGACGAAGGCCAACAAATCATAAGTCACATGTCAAGTTCTACCCGTCATTGTCCAGGTTAATTTGAACCCACCCGTACAAGCCCTTGACGAAGGCCAACAAGGCTATACGACTGTCCCAAACCAACGCATCTATCTATGCAGCAGAAAGGTAACAAGCAGCTACCATACACTATGCCTTGACGAAGGCCAACAAACATAGCATGAATACTACGTGCTACCCGTCTGAAACGACGGAAGGCTACGAATGGTTTCTGGCGAAAACCTTTAACGTAGTGAACTTGATATCGATGAAGGAACGGATAGCTTTTAAAAATATAGTGACGAAAAACCGTTGCTAAAGAGGTCACTCCCGGTGAAGGGATCTCGGCTCTTTCCCCGTAGAATGAAGTGCAGGATATTCTAACTGAATACCACGGTGCATAGCAAAAGTAATCGGCTATAGTGAAGTCATTGCCCTGACGCAAACTTTTTGTCCAAGGGGTCACTCCCGGTGAAGGGATCTCGGCCCTTGCCTCGTCGACTGAGGAGCAGGATATTCCAACTGAATACCACGATGCAAAACAAAAGTGAACGTCCTTGCAATAACAGCTTTTTGAAAAGTATTCCAACAACATCAGATTAGGTTTGTTTTTAACTTGCATTGATCCGAATCAACGCAGTCCCATCAATTGATCACACCACAAAGAACGAAAATATACTGATGTACGTATATGCCATCCGCATTCGCCACTGGGTCCCGTCATTACCCGTTAGGTTAGCTAACTAACGATAGAGCGGGGACTGGACTAGCGCGGATGCAAAACATATACGACATCTACTAATATATATACCAATATATTATATTTCGCTCAAGGCGTAATAAGAAATGCAACATCACAGAAATGTACAGCATCACAGAACAATACAGATATCTGGGATCCCCGGGTTTCACAGAGCCACTACTGAAACCCGACGTTCCCCTGGTCGTGTGGATAGCCTGTGCAATGAAATCCTAGACCTCTACGGGCGCGGCAAGTCACCCGCCAAAACCTGAAGCGAGGCAGCCCCTTTCAGTACCGTGAATGTACCACCCAGCACTTCACGGAATCCGGTAACTTGGGCACCCCTCCTGGGTCAACCTGTACCCCCTACGAGTGCGGCGAATAGCCTGCCAACCCTAGAGTGAAGCCCCTTCCGTCTCAATGCCATGAGATGCTGGCTTGTTGCCCTCTAGAACCCGGCTATCCGTGCACCCCACCTTGGGGTAATCCTAGTATAGAAAGTAAAATATACATACAACGGGTACATCGACCGCAACCTGGTCGTGCCCCAAAATAATAATACAATCAGGCAGTGACGGCAGTCCACATGTCGGACGCTCGCCCCGCAATATCAAATGTACATAATACAACCACAACTGTACTAGCATTGCATCCAGGCTATCCCCCACGACCAATCCGCAACATCACAGCATAACACAGAACATCAACGTGAAAGTCACGTTCGCAAATCCGTCTAACCGGACTATAGCAGTTAGACAGGATTTACCGATCAAGTGACATTCACGGTCGCAGATATAATGTAAATACTGTGAAAAATTGTATTTAAAATATCTGATCGATCAAATTTTAACAAGTGGGCCCCCAAGTACTACTGTAGCACATCAAGAAATTCTGGGCCCAATGTTAATATTCCAAGACCCCTAAAATCAGCCCAGAAAGCAACTGAAGAAAAATGACACAGTGATCTGATCATAGTGCGGCAGAACCGCGCTCCAACTATGGAATCACTCTGTCGAATTTCTACAGTAGCCTTATATTCTCCAGTACATCACTTTTCTGTAACCTGAAAAAATTTTCGACACCAAAAAATTTCAACAGAAAACTGATGCAAGCAAAAATGCGGATTTTGGAATTTTGGTCGATCGGAAATGCAAAACACATTAAACCAAGATAGACTAAATTAATGGTGAGGCTCTGATACCACTGTAAGTGCACGGCGGCGCCCCGGCCTCCATCCCGAGGCCAAAATGCGGAAGCAGTGATAAACATAAATTTTTCATGAACTGGCACCACCGCGCACTAATACCCGGATCGAACCATTAACTAGTCCTAGCTAACTACAAGATGGGGAGGAGAGATATACCGACTGATCCAAGTCCTCCGGTCTTCTCGTCGTCGTCCCGATCTCCTGCGGAAGCTCCGGTCTCCACCTCGTCACCGGAAGTGCACCACATCGCCTACTTCTTTTACGGGTTCCCACCTCAATGCCGAGGCAACTCGGGCACGAAGCTGGCTAGTCGACGTGCCCAAGATATGCTGTAGAATGTTGTGTAGAACTTGTGTCTCATTTTGGGGTAGTGGAGGTTGCCATTGGTGGACGGATTGAACTTGGAGCTTTTTAGATTGATCTTGTGGGATTTTTGCAACATGAAATGAGCCAAAAACCCACACCAAAAATTTGGGAGAGCCCCCACAATGAGAGTGGTCGGCCATGACTTCAAGAATGGGGAGAGTGAGAGAGGAGGTCAATGTATCAAAAGATAATCAATATCATAATGCAAGAGAGAGAGAGAAAAAAGACTATCATGCAAAAGCATGATAACAAGCTAAAACCAACACTCCACCACAACCATCATCAAGCATGATGACTTCAAAAAGTCAAGCCATCATGAAGAAGTCAAGAAGTCAAGGTCAAGGAATGGTGCAACCATCATGACACAAGAATATGCAAAGAACCCCTCCACAAATACTTATTTGCAACAATGCAAATAAGCCCTCCTCCACCAATCTTCGGCCAATGAACGATACAAAGGAAATTGGCCGAAACAGAAAACAAACTGGCAACTCCAAAAAACTGGTCCCGTAATAAATTACAGGAAAACCCCGATACTGTGCATACACACCCGCATTTGTATTCCGACCGAAATACAAATGCAATGAGACAAAATCTACACTGTACCATACTAGGAACCGGCTTAAACCAAAGCCGGCTAGTAATATCCTTTCGATCCTGATGCGTGCAATACCGCACGTATCTGATCGAACCCTGCCATATAACCATACGGCATGTAGTACAAACTGTCCGATCCTGATCCGTGCAATACCGCACGTATCTGATCGGACCTTGCCATATCTCCATACGGCCTCTACAACTTTTCGCCCGAAAGCTGAGTAACCGAATGTGGGGGACTCTAAAGACTCGTCAACACCTTGGTTGTGGATTTAACCACAAGCACGTCACAGGTATAAGCCAATACGTAACGGGCTACCAGGTATTGACCAAAAGGGACGTCTGTGGGCGAACCTAGCCTGACAACCCTACTGAGCCTGTCAGTGACAATATCCGTACAGTCCAGTCCGTTCGTCTATAAGCATCGCATGGCGGGCCTAGGGGGTTGGTAAAAGTCAGACCCCCAAAAGCGGTACAAGTCGTGTCGGAGTGTAGCCCAGAACACCTTGAGATACTACTGGAATACCTACCAGTAAATCTCCTTGCCTCGGCCGAGGGCTTCGTGTAATGGCTCTCCTAGACACAGCGCGACCTCACCCTCAATACCGGGAGAGACGAACCCCTGAAGATACGCTCACTGTCTCCATGTGGCTCGGGACTGTACCCAACTAAAACCTGTTTGCACGACTCCTTTGAGCCGTGGTAGGGTAGTAATCAAAGTACAGTGGGAACTCACACAAGACAAATGACGATCCCCAGGTCGATGAACTAACCTGTACACATGTCACCAGGGAACTTCCATCTGACGTCTGGTATATGACCAACTAGCATGTTCCCGGCGAGTCCTGTCCGGTGTACTCATAACCCAATAAGCACCTGTATACATCTTAGGTGATCCAACTGACACCAGTGGCTTGTGAGACCGGCCACCGCCCCTCGTCGGGGTCTCGACTGTATACACTAGTCTACTCTGGAGTATCGATGCCCTGTCTCGAAACTCTCACGACTAGGGACCATTTAAGTATATGCTTATAGACAGCCAGCTCCCACGTATATGATCGCCCTCATACTGCTGGTGGTCAAGCAAGAATCCTAGGGGCTCTATCAACGTGTAATAGCGACTTGTCAGGTCACCTAAAGCAGTACACGATGATAAAGGTAAACCAGATAGCATACTATCATCACGAGTAAGACTGTCCTTTCGGGATAGGTCCTCCATCAATCATTGTAATCACGTGCCTGTGATCGAATAATTGACTCTGAGGGCACTATCTCCAACATGCGCATGCCTGGCAAGTTTCAGTTTCTTTAGAAACTCCCGATGTGATTTTTACCCCATGCTCTTATGATCGTGACTAAAGGCCAACCCATCATAAGTCACATGTCAAGTTCTTTCCATCATTATCTTGTTAATTTGAACCCACCCGTACTCGCCCTTGACTAAGGGCCAACAAGGCTGTATGACTGTCCCAAACCAACGCATCTATCTATGCAACATATGAACAACCCAGCAGATACCAATCACTATGTCCTGGCTAAGGGCCAGACCAACATAGCTCGAATACTACTGACCATTCATATGAAATGACGGAGGGCTACGGCTGGTTTTTGGCGAAAAACCTTTAACGTAATGAACTTGATCTCGTTGAAGGAACATGATAGCTTTTTATAAAATATAGTGGCGAAAACCTTTGCTAAAGAGGCCACTCCCGGTGAAGGGATCTCGGCTCTTTCCTCGTGGAATGAGGTGCAGGATATTCCACTGAATACCGCTATGCAAAGCAATTTGTAATCGACTATAGTGAAGTTATTACCCTGACGCAAACTTCTGCCCAAGGGGTCAGTCCCGGTGAAGGGATATCGGCCCTTGCCCCGTCGAATGAGGTGCAGGATATTCCACTGAATACCGCTATGCATAACAAGAGGAAAAGTCTTTGCAATAACACTTTTTAAATTTGTTCCAACAACTGTAAACAGGTTTCCTTTACTTTGCATTGATTAGAATCAACGCAGTCCCATCAATCGATCACACCAGAAAAGAACGAAAATAAAATGTACGTATATGCCATCCGCATTCGTCACTGGGTCCCGTCATCACCCGTTAGGTTACTTAACTAACGACAGAGCGGGGACTGGACTAGCGCGGGTGTAAAACATATACAACATCTCATAGTATATAAACCAATATACAATTATCGCTCTAGGCGTGATAATATGCAACATTACAGAAAAGTAATAAGCATCACAGAACAATACAGATAATCTGGGATCCCCGAGTTTCACAGAGCCGCTGCTGAAACTCGACGTTCCCCTGTCGTGTGGATAGCCTGTGCAATGAAACTTAGACCCCTACGGGTGCGGCAAGTTACCCGCCAAAACCTGAAGTGAGGCAGCCCCCTACAGCATAGTGAATGGACCACCCAGCACTTCACGGAATCCGGTAATCTTGGGCACCCCTCCTTGGGTCAACCTGTACCCCCTACGAGTGCGGCGAATAGTCTGCCAATTCTAGAGTGGGGCCCCTCTGCCTCTCAAAGCCATGAGATGCGGACCCGTTGCCCCTCTAGAACCCGGCTATCCGTGTACTCCGTCGCGGGGCAAAACCTAGTACAGTAATGAAAAATAGTACAACAGGTACATCGACCGCAACCTGGTCGTGCCCCAAAAGAATATTATACAACAGGCAGTGACGGCAGTCCACATGTTGGACGTTCGTCCCGCAATATCAAATGTACAAATAAACTCAAACTGCACTACCATTGCACACTGCTATCCACCACGACAAATCCGCAACATCACAGCACAACACAGAACATCAACACGAATGTCACGTTCGCAAACCCTTCTAAAAGAACTATAGCAATCAGACGCGGTTTACCGATCAAATGATATTCCCGGTCGGAGATATAATGTAAGCACTGTAAACTAACATGTTTAAATTTCGATCGACTAAATATCAAGAAGTGGGCCCCACGAACATCTGTTGACCAGTAACAAAATCTGGGCCCAAAAGATATATACCAAAACCCCCAAATTCCAACAGAGAAGACACCGACCAAATTTGGTGCACTGATCCCATAGAATCGCCGCGGATGCGCGGCCAAACCATGGGTTTGGCCGCGATTCCGCGGTAGTATGGTGGAATCACGTGCTCAAATTTGGTCTGTGTGCTTATAAAACCCTGCACAACTTTCTGTGATATGTAGAATAAATTTAGGACATCATTTAAAATCGACAGAAACTGTGAAAATGGAAATTTGCAGTTTTTGATTTCCGGTTCGATCGATGTTTTAAACGCGTTAGGACAAGTTAGTAAAGCAAAATGGTGAGGCTCTGATACCACTGTAAGTCTACGGTAGCGCCCCGGACGTCTACAGACGCCAAATGCGGAACAAAAAACTTTTAACTGGCGCTATCGTATACTTTAACCCGGATCTGCCATTATTGCTAAACTAACAAACTGTAAAGAGTGTAGAAAGGTTATACCGAACGATCCGAGTCCTTCGTTCTTTAACCATCATCCCACGCTCCGTTGCGGCTGCTCCGATCTCGTCGATCTCCGATCTGCTCGTCCAGGTGGCACCACATCAACGATTCTTTAAACGGGCTCCCGCCTCTGACTTGAGGCAACTCGGTCGTCAAGTTTGCTAAAAGAGACGACCAAGAATGATGTAGTGAATGAGTAGATGACTTTGCCTCACTTCGTCCAAGTACGTGGACGATCGGTTAATGAAGTTGCCGAGGGAATCGGGTGATGGAATGAAATGAGCTGTGAATTCCATACACCGAAAACTATCATAATCTTTTGCAAATGAAAACTCAAGTGTACCAATGAGAGAGGGGAGGGGCCAGCCATATATAGGGAGGGGGGTGAGTGTAGGAGAGAAGAGGGTGACCATAAGAAAGAAATATCATGTGTGAACACAAGAAAACTATCCTTAAGCAAAACAAAACATATTAATGAAATGAATGACTCACTAAACGTAGTCATCCATTCATTAATGCAAAGATGAGTCACCCGCCACCTCATCACCCTAGTCACCATTTCTAGAACCTTCTAGAAGCATGACTCACTCTCATCCAAGAAAAGATAAATCCGTCTTTAACCGAATGTTAAAAGACGGCTGATAGAAAACTGGAAACTGGCAACTTCCAAATGTGATCCTCAAACAACTTTCAGGATAACCCCGTAACTGTATAAATATACCCGCATTTGTATTACGACCGAATACAAATGCAACTGAGACAAAGATATTATACCTACTCAATATAATACTCGGATCCGGCTTAAACCAAAGCCGACCAGTATCATCTGCCCGAAAAATAACACGTGCGTAAACGCACGTGCATTTTCCGAACCCTGCCATAAAACCATACGGCCTCTACAACGTTTCGCCCGAACTTAGGAAACTGTCTGTGGGGAACTCTAATGACTCGTCAGTACCCTGGCAGTGGGTTTAACCACAAACTGTCAGCGGCACTAGCTATGCATAACGGCTGCCCATGGACTGACCTCAAGGGAGGCCGATGAGCGAACTCATTCGGAAACCCTACTGAGCCTAACAGTGATAATGTATATACAGTCCGGTCCGTTCGTCTATGAGTATCGCATATCTGCCTAGGGGGCTAGTAACGTCAGACCCCCAATAGCAGTATAAGTCGTGTCGGAGTGTAGCCCAATAACACCCTGAGATACTACTGGAGTACCTACCAGTAAATCTCCTGCCACGGCCGTGGGCTTTGTGTAATGGCTCTCCTAGACACAGCACGATCTCTCCCCCAATACCGGGAGAGACGAATCCCCTGCCGATCCGCTCACGTGCCTCCATATGGCTCGGGACTGTATCCAAAAACGACCTGTTTGCACGACTCCTTTGAGCCGTGGTAGGGTAGAAATCAAAGCACAGAGGGAACTCACACGAGAAAAATGACGACCTCAGGTCGATGAACTAACCTGTACACATGTCACCAGGGAACTGCTATCTGACGATAGGTATAGTACTAACTAGCAGATTCCCGGCGAGTCCTGTCCGGTGTACTCATAACCCAATGAGCACCTGTATACATCTTAGGTGATCCAACTGACACCAGTGGCTTGTGAGACCGGCCACCGCCCCTCGTCGGGGTCTCGACTGTACACACTAGTCTACTCCGGAGTATCGATGCCCTGTCTCGAAACTCGCACGACTAGGGACCACAATTAAGGATATGCATATAAACTACCCAACTCTCACGTATATGATCGCCATCATACTGTTGGTAGTAAAGCAAGATCCTAAGGGCTCTATCAAAGTGTAACATGTAATCAGTCACCTGAACATGTACACGACTGATAAAGGAAAACCAGATAGCATACTATCATCTTGAGTAAGACTGTCCTACCGGTATAGGTCCTCCGCAATCATTGCAATCACGTACCTGCGATCCAATAATTGACTCTGAGGGCACTATCTCCAACAGGTAGCTTTACTAATTTTATATTAGTGAAGAGTTGGCTTGAGTTTGTGTTTCCTCAAAGTAGATCATCTTGGATTTCGAAAACTACAAGCAAGCATGTATCTTTCACCTTATGGAGCTTCTCAAGATTCCGGGAGTTCTTGGATCGCATCGAAGGGACCACTACTTGGAGCTTATGAAGTGAAGGAACGGACTACATAGGTTGTAATCTCAAATCACTTAGTTGTAAAGTAGTTTGCATATCGAATTCGTATGATTCTCTAGTTAAACATCCAAGCCTAGGGTTCTTTTAGCAAGGCAAATTTTAACTTGGCATGCATGATGCCACTCGATACCTTTTTGTCGTGCTTAGGAACCCTATAGTGGTATCAGAGACTAGCTAAAGAATTAGACAGATTGTGTAGGATTACGAAACCGAAACAACTCCGAAACACCCGATTCTAAACCTTAGTTTCTGTCGAAATTTTCTAAGAGTCAATTTTTTTTAAAACAGTTGCAGAATGTTGTATGAGATGCAATATGAACACAGCATAAAATTGAACCCCAGACCTCAGAATTTGGTCGGCCACAGAGCAAGGAAAACCGGCCTGCTCGGTTTTTTGGTGCTGTCCAGGGTTGAATTTTGTAGTGTGTTCTAGTCTCTGGGGTTTGGTATTTCATGTGTTGTTTGTTTTTGCTAAATTTGCATGTGCTGTTATCTTTTTACAGAGGAAATTCGGAGTGTTTCATATTCATAATTCTAGTTTTTTTCGGGTATTTAGACTGTGTTAAAAAGTTCGAACAGATATCAATAACTCACTTTTTCCCTTGCTGGAAATTTTTCCAAGTGTTGGATTTTTCCTTAGTTTAAAACCTTCAGAAACACATGCAAGCGATTCTGTGGACCCTCTAGAAGAACAAAACCCTAACTCGATTCTGTGACCGTCAGAACCACCAGCAAACCTTAAGGTTTGTGGTGGTTCAGCGGTGCCACTGGAGAGGCATTGGTTGACCCTTCTACGGCTGGTTCATAGGAGTTGTGGCATGTTCTGGGACCTTTTGAACTCCGCTCAAGTGTTGAGCTCTTTGGGAAATTTTGGGTGTTTGTTTATTCGATCGAAAAGTTTAACATTGTCAAGGTATCTGGAATGTGATACAATATGTGAAATTCATATAGTTAGGCATGAAATGCGAAGTATGTGATATTTCGGGTTAATGATGTCTAAAGTGATTGTGAATTCCAAATGTTGTAGTTTGACATTTTCTTTTCTGCGACCGTAACTGTAATATGTGGTGTATCTCCGTTTTCGTTGTTATATGTCAATGACAATTGGGATACGCATATTTACTTACATTGATGACATGTGATGTTATGTGTTGCTGTGATATGTTATATTGGATCGTCGTGTTTTGAATAGCCGGGGTTTTTATGTGAGATGAGAGTTTTATTTTCATTCGTGTAAAATTCATTGTATGTAATATTCTTTTATTGGGGCACTTCCGGGTTAAGGATGATGTCACCATTGTTGTATATTATTTACTTTTCCGCATTAGGATAGAACCAAGGAGGGGAGCACAAGCAACCGGGTTCTAGGGTCCAGTGGGAGGCCATCTCGAGGAGTCGAGACCGGGTCTCCTAACCTAAGAATTGGGAGGGTTTCTTGTCGTTCTCGTAGGGGGTCTAGGGATGTGGGTTTAGCTATTCATCGCGACTGTGGAATCCGTGTTTTATACATGCTCAAAATAAAACACGGACCTCCTAGTATATCAAATATTTCATATGTTATCATCTGCTGCCGATATTCTGTGATGTGATCATTTTATATGCGTGAGATGAATAATTTATTATTGTATATATAATATATAATAAACGTTGCTTATGTTTTGCACCCGCGCTAGTCCCGCCCCGGTATGCCGTTAGTTAAGTAACCTAACGGTGCATTACGGGACACTGTTGCGAATGCGGATGGAATAAGCGTACGTTGTATTTTCTTTTCTTCTGTGATGCTTACAAAGCATAAATGATGGGAATTCGTTAATGAGATTAATGAAAGAAAAGAAACCTAAAAGATGTTGTAGAATCAAATTTTCAAAAAGGGTAGCTCTAGTTTTTGCTTTGCATAGTGGTATTCCTTGAAGAATATCCAGCACCTTATTCGATAAGGAAAGAGAAGAGATCCCTTCACCGGGAGTGACCTCTTTAGCGATACTAGCAGATGCTACAACTCACTCGGTTTTTTTATTGCTTCTATAGTTCTTGCTTTGCATGGCGGTATTGTGAAATATCCTGCACCTTATTCGATAAGGAAAGAGCCGAGATCCCTTCACCGGGAGTGACCTCTTTAGAGAAACTTGTAAAAGCCTCAAAAACACTCCTTTTCAAAATCACTTGTTTTTACAACGATATCAAGTTCATTACGCAAAAGGTTTTCATAAAAACCTGTCGTGGCCCTCCGTCATTTCAGATAAGTCCTACTTGGTATTCGTGCTGTGTTTGTTGACCTTGTCAAGGCGTAGTGTACGGTAGCTAATTAGTGTTTATCTGCTACAGCATGAGATGCTATTGGATTAGGGTAGTCGTATGGCCTTGTTGACCGTGTCAAAGGTCGTGCGGGTGGGTTTAATTCAATCATGAAATGTACGGGTTGAACTTGACTGGCGATTTATGGTTTGTTGACCTTGTCAAGGTCATAGATCGCTAGGGGCAAAAGATATTATCGGGAATTTCAAGTGTTGAAATTTGCAATGAGATTGCATACCTTCTATGAGATAGTTGGATCCCGATACCCACTGCGAGTAAGAGTTACTCCTGGGACAATTTTACACATGACAATTAGCCAATCAAGTATGTGTCTAGAAAGGTGTTAACGGGGTTATGCTTTTGCGAAAATGACGTTTGTTTTAATTAGGCCCGTGCGAAAGCACAAGGAACCTCCCTCAAAGTACCAACACTGGCCTGGCTGAAAGATTGGCGAACTTGTAAGGTGTAATTAATCTCGGCTAGTCTTACCTTTTAGCATTTGAAGGAAGATTTGATAAAACAAGTGGGAGCCATTCTGATTAGATAAGATAATAGACAATCTAATCATGCAAGAGCATACGCTAAAGTGTTTTCTTCTCTCTCTCTCCAGGCAACGACCATGTCAGGACTTAATCAAGATAATAATATGGATGTATTGACCGAACCCGCTTGTTATACTGAGCAGGGAAATGTTGGTTCCGCTCTCTCTTATAACTATTATAAAACAGAGCAGGAAATAGAGGAATATCCAGATTCCCACTTCTCCAAACGAAGAACAAGCATATTGATGCAGCTTCTTCGGGTGTGTTGGTTATCGAGAACTGTTTCTCGGTTCACTCTACGTCCTGGGTATTAGATACCGGATCGGGATCCCACATATGTAATATGTTACATGGGCTAAGGAAATTTAGAGAACTGGGAGATGATGATCATTCCGTAAGAGGAGGGAATGGTGCAAATATTGCAGCCAAAGCAGTTGACGAATATCACCTTGTGTTGCCAAATGGTAATACATTGATTCTGAATGAATGCTATTACATTTCGACCCTGATATGCAATCTTATATCAGTTTATTTATTAAGTAAAGAAGGATATAATTTTGTAGTACAGGATAATGTTATGAAAATCTTCCTGAATCAAAAGTTGATTGGATCAGGTTTGTTAAATAATGGCATATACGTTCTAAATCAAACCACAGTTCTTAATGTACAAAACACACACAAGTTGAAAAGTTCAGAAATGAACAAATCCTTCTTATGGCATTGTAGACTAGGTCATATCAATGCGACACGACTAGCTAAGTTACATAAGGGTGGATATTTGAATCCGTTCGAATTTTCATCTTATAATACTTGCTAGTCATGTCTCAAAGGCAAGATGACAAAAACTCCATTAGTGGACACGGAGAAAGAGTTAAGGAACTCTAGGGACAGATACATAGTGATGTATGCGGTCCCATGTCTACACATGCCAGGAATGGTTTCTCGTACTTCATTACATTCACTGACGATCTCTTAAGATACGGACATGTGTTCCTGTTGAAACACAAGTCTGAAGCTTTTGAGTAATTAAAAGAATATAAGCACGAAGTCGAGAACCAAACGGATAAAAGTATTAAAATCCTTCGATCTGATCGAGAAGGAGAATACATGAGCAAAGAGTTCCTGGACTATCTAAAAGAGAATGGGATTCTCTCTCGGCTTACTCCTCCGTATACACGACGGTACAACGGTGTATCGGAGTGTAGGAATCGCACCCTATTAGATATGGTGCGCTCTATGATGAGCACTGTTGAGTTGTCCATTTCCTTTTGGGGTTATGCGCTTGAGACAGCAACATACCTATTGAATCAAGTTCTATCTAAATCTTTACCTACCACACCATACGAGATATAGAGTGGGAAGAGACTATATCTTAAACGGGTTAAGATATGGGTTGTCCAGTGATCAGTCGAAAATATTGCATTCTTAACACATCAATTTCCCTACTCTTTCTAATCATCTAAAGGTGTTTAGTATAAATATAGCACATATTAGAATTTATTAGCATTTCTTCTGCAAAATATCAAATAACATGTGTTATACATTATAGCCGGCATGATGAGGGAAATTGTGTGTTTATTATTACATGGATGATTTTGTATATCTCAACATATTTTATCGAGATTGTGTGCAGGAAATTCTTCAGGTCAAAGAACCGGAATCACGAAAGTGCCAATAAAACGCATCAAGTCAAAGACATGAAATCTGGCGGCAACCAAGAAACAATAATAAGATTCCAGGTATCAGAGAAGAACCCTAAAGCCAACATCAAGAGACACAGAGTAAACAAGCCATCAAACTCATCAGATGGCCGCGGAACCGCGGCCGATCCAGGCCGATCCGCCGCAGATCTGCGGCCGATCTGACTCATCGGCGGTTGGTACTTTTTCCAGAAGCCTCCTTTCAACTTCAAAGCTTCCTCAAGACGCTTCAAAAACCCTAGAATTCTCCAGAAGCTTCTCTACAACAACCAAGCTTCTAGTGTAAGCTTGGTATCTACCTAGCTTCCTATTCAAGCTTCATAACAACCTAGCTTCTAGGGGAAGATGGAGGAAAAACTATAAAAGGATACCTAGGGCTTCATTCAAAGGTTATTGAACACTGAACCAATTCATTATACAAGTTGAGTGACACAACTTGTGATCCAAAACCCTAACCCAAATCCAAATCCAAAGCCAAATGAAGATTCATCGAGAACAAATCAAGAAAGCAATCAACGATCCTTTATCGCAATGCCGGTCGTCATCAAGAGCAAGAGATCCGCATCCGATCCACGACACAAGGCGATCGAGCTTCGTAAAGATCGACGACAAATTCCTTTTGAAGGAGAGATTCGAGAGCTAGTCTTGTAAACTCAATTGAGAGGTGTAATATGAAGGAGATTTAATAAAGGTGATAATTGTAATTCTAGCTTTCTTTACATTATTGCATTATGAAATCTCTCGTTCTTGATTCATCAATTTTCATAATATGTGAGTAATCTCCGCTTGTGGAGGATTCGAGAGAATTGATTGATCTAATGATGATCAAATCTTAATACTAATCTTAAGTCTTATTAGATTTGTGAACCTTAGAAAAAAGAATCGTTGATGACCTAATTTGGAGAGAGATCACTACTTGATTATTTCGTTGAAAATTAGGGATCAAATGATCAATGATCTTCTTTGCTAGAGGCTAGATCCGAATGATTATGCTTGAAAAGTCAATTGATAGTGAAGGAGAAACCCTAATTTCTTCAATTGATCCCTAATCTTCCTTCATCATCATCAATCTAGGTACAAATTATCAATAGATAAGATTAGGAATTATTAGATTCATCATTAGCTATTAACTCAATCGAATCCTACAAGCTATTCTTCATAATCTTGATAATCAAATTGATTGGGGATAACTTCTTGATTCTTGATTCTAGATCTATTTTCTTTATGTTTCCTGAAATTAAATCTCACCAATCTTGAATCATCTTCTTTTATATTTTCGTTTCGACTTAACTAAAACGAATTCGAACAAGTACACACATCTCAGTGGACGATCCGTT